>JAEIGN010000154.1:0-1200000 GCA_018903745.1 Drosophila repleta | reverse complement strand
TTGTAATATACGGTTAGGTATGTGCTTCTATATAGTATATAATATATATGCGAATATGTATACTTTGTTGTTGTTGTATTCTGGTTGTGTTTCGTATTCGTATATTCGTGTAGCAAATGCTTTGGCTAATATCAATCATACGCCGCGTGGGCCCGCTGCCTTTGCTCGCTTTCATTTGTTTTTGTTTTTGTTGGGTATTAGTACAATTAAATTTAGATATCACAATATAATCATCTTTTAATTTTGTTTGCCAAAGAAGTGAAAACAATATTTCAAAAAAAAAAAAAAGAGAAAATATGTATGTAAGTGTGTGTGTGTGTGTGTGTGTGCATGGGGAGAACAATTGCATTTACTTCTTTTTGAGTTTGTTGAATAAACTAAATTGTCACTTAAGTGCTAAAGCAACGCGTTCTTGTGTTGAGAATTATATTTTTACTCTTGATTTGCTTAAATTTAAATAATTATTAATTTTATATTGAATTTTTATCGATTTTGTTTTTTTTTTTTTGTTTTTTTTTTTTGCTTAGAATGCAATTATGCATTATTTTTCCCATTAGTTGAATATAGACACACAAAAAAAAATAAATATATATATATATATATATATATATATATATATATTTTCTCGTTTCTATATATATATTTATATATATGCGTATTTATATATGTTTATATAATTATGCTCAAACTAAAGCAAGAATCGAACGAACAAAACTCGTGAAATGGAAATTAAATTCGTGCGCCTGGAAGTAGGCAACACTTTTTTCAACTTCTTCTTCTTCGTCTTAGACTTTTTCATCTGCTTCTACTTTTTTGTTGTGAAACTAGCTTTGGCTGAATTTCTAATAGTTGTTGTTGTTGTTGTTGTTCTATTCTCATGTGTTTGATATTCTTATGTTTAAATTCTGGTTTGCAGCTCCAAATGCATGAAGCGCTCTTGACCTGCGGCCAGCAGCGCATCGATTCATTGTGTTTGTCGCATTTGGAATTGAGTTGGAATGTTGATATTCGCATTGAGTGTTTGTTGTTTCAGTTGGTAATCAGTTGAACGTTTTCCATTTTGGTTTGGCAGCAAAAGAGTAAAGTGTTTGCGCATTAGAAATGTGGACAAACGAATGCTGATGCCACACACACGGACAGATCTGAGGCGGATCATCGAAATGGTTTCAGATATATGCTGGATGGATGTTCTATTCGAGCACTACATGGAGAGGGGGGCGCGCTGGACTGGATGGTGTGTGTCTATTTGCGCTCTGCTTGCAGCTTACTTTCCAAATAGGTGGCGATCTCGTTGGCATTCTTGTTGAACGCCACCATCATGGCCGTGTTGCCCTCGGCGTCGAGCGACTGCAAATTGGCGCCAGCTGCCACCAGCATGACGCAAATGTCGCGTCGATTCTGTTCGGCTGCAATGTGCAGAGCTGTCTGACCGCTGAGAGACAGAGGGAGAGAGTGTGTGTGTGAGAGAGAGGTAGAAAGAGAGAGAGAGAGGAGAGAGGGTGCTCACTTACCGTTCCTTATCCGCCATGTTGATGACACGTCGTGTGGCTGATGAGATGATGTACTTGACGATGTCCTTATGATTGTATTTGCACGCAAAGTGCAGCGCCGTCTGTCCGTTCTTGTTCACTGATTGTAATGAGTATCCTTGTTCATGTAGTGCACGTAACTGCAAGCGAAACGAATCAGAGAGTGAGACAGAGCGGGCGAGAAAGAGAGAGAGAGAGAGAGAGAGAGAGGCACGCAAGAGGAGAGCGAGGATCAGCCTCGGGCAACAGCTACAAAAGCAGACGAAAATAACACAGAACAGAGACAGAAATCGGTACGAGAACAGAAAAGTTAAAGCTACCATATTCAGATCGCCGCCCTGGGCCGCTAGTAGTACGGCATCGGAAGTTTGCTCCAGTATAGGGCTGTTATATGTACGTTTGTATGTGTATGTGTGTAACGCCCACAAGTGCACAAGTATATATATGTGTGTGTGTGTGTGTGTGTGTGTGTAAAGAAAGTAGAGAAATAAAAAAGAAAAATTCAAGCATCAGTTTTTGATTCATTTGGCTTTTAAATCAAGTCAATGATGTTGAGATCTCTGCAAGAAATGATCAGTGTGTGAGAGAGATAGTTAGATAGATAGATAGAGAGAGAGACAGATATAAATATATAGAGATATGTAGGAGAACAGTGAGAAAGAGTGCAACTGAGAAAATACAGAGTACCTGAATCCGTAACCAAAAACATCTTCGTTAAAACTGAATAAACGATCTTTATTGCTGCATGCAGAAGCAAAAGAAAAATTGTTAATTTCAGTGGGCGGAAAATAAGCGAAAACAGTTGCAGACAGAATGAAAGAGAAAGAGAGAGAGAGTGTGTGTGTGTGAGCATGAGTGAATTTGAGTTAGAGCAGCGCAGCTAGCAGCAAATGAGCGAGAGTGAGCGAGTGAGCGAGAGAGAGCTAGTGACAAAGCTGAATGCTTGCTAGCTGGCAGCGCAGCAAATGAGTGTGTGTGAGAGTGAGTGAGAGAGAGAGAGAGAGAGAGAGCGAGGGCCATGCACAGGCATAGCAAGCAGCTTTGACTGCTTGGGCAATGCAGTGACATAGCAGTTAGCTTTGGTATGAGTTGGCGGCGATATGACTGAATTTGTCTATGGCCTTTTACCTCTTCCACTTCATCACTTTAATGGGCTTGGAGCCAATTTGCAAGTCCTCATCTTTGTGTATATATATATATACATGTTTGTGTGTGTATGTGTGTTGATGTATTAAATTTAAAAAGAAATATATAAATTGTTAGTACACCATTTACCACCGTCGGCGAGTCATGTTTATATACAAAAGGAATGCAGCAAGCAGAACAAACAAATATATAAAATTAAGTTAAATCGGCTGAACGGTTAATCGGTTAAACCTGTGGCAGACCTACCCCATCGCAATCGAAAGCAGTAGGTGTTGTAGGATTTGTGTGTTTTTATTTTTGTTTTTTTGGTTGATTTGATTTTGATTGTTTTGGTGTTTGGGAGTTTGTTTTTGGTTTTTTTGGCGGACGAGAACGGAATACGGTTTAGCCCTTGTCGCTGTTACGCGTAACTGTTAACGTAAGCGTCGATTATATACCAAATATATTGCGAATATTCATATATAGAAATGCGTTACTTACATGTGGGCGTGGCAAGGACTAAGCTGTATTCGCTCCCGCCTAGACGTGAGCACTGGGTGAGGGACTCTCAAACTGTCTGTAGGTGTGTGTGAGTGTAGGTGTGTGTGTGTTTACTTAGTTACTTAGTTTAGTTTAGTTAACATGCAAAATTAAAGATGCGAAACACCAAAAGTCGAACGGAAATAAAAACAACGTTAAGAGTAAGAGAGAGAGAGAGAGAGGGGGAGAGAGCTGGGGCTTGATTAGGCTTTAGGCTTGGGGCTGGGGAGCTGCTGCTGCTGCTGGTCGCTTAAAGCTCGATGCGCTTCTTGCGATAATAGAGGTGGCAGAACATGCGCCTATCTATGTAGGGCAGCTGCTCGGCCGCCTGCTGCTGGTAGAGCTGCAGCCGCTGCTGCAGCGCGAGCTCTGGGGGCGGCGGTGGCCGCTGCCAGCAGCTCGATAACAGAAGCCTACCCGTGTTGCCGTTGTTGTGGCCCTGTGCCTGGTCCAGCTGCCGCCGCTCGTTCTGCGCCTGCCGCTGCGAGAAGGCCGCGAAGGAGCGCTCCTGGTCGGGCGTCTGCGGCATCGTGGCCGCCTCGTGGTCCAGTATGTACAGCTCGTCGATGGCAATGTCGCAGATGTAGTGCAGGTGCTCCTGGGCGCGATCGATCCGGAAATAGTGCTCGGCGGTGCACGCTGCGAATGGAGTGGGTTAGCAATCGGTGCATGTAAAGGGCGTTAAGGGCTGTAGCCACTCACAGTCAATGAAGCACCAGTCCTGCGAGACCTTCGGGTAGGAGATGGACTCCTCGAACTTCGAGTTCAGCATGTTGCGCACGTGCTCCAGATCGCACTGCGACTCGATCTCGATCTGGCCCAGCTTGTTGGCCAGCTTGCGCAGCATTTCCTTGTCGTAGTGGTACTGCTCGTACTGCTGCATGGTCACCCTCAGTATGGCCAGTTGCATCTTCTCCAGCGGATTGACTCTGTGGGCGGGAGAAGGAGAGAGAGAGATAGTTAGAAGACAAATGAAGGTAAAGGGAGAGCAAGGGAGAGAGTAGGGAGTAGAAGTAGTAATAGAGTAGGGAGTGAGAGCAAGGGTAGAGGGTAGAGTGGGTAGAGTGGGTAGAGTGGGTAGAGTGGGTAGAGGGGATAGAGAGGGTAGAGAGGGTAGAGAGGAGAGAGAGAGAGAGAGAGAGTAGAGACTTCTATGCAGGTAACCCATCCCAGTTAGCCTTCTACTTACTGGACATCGCCGCGTCCGTGCTTGCGCTTGGACAGCATCAGCGCCTGGTTGAGCAGCTCGATCTCAATGATGGAGGGCTTGACGCGACAGGCCTCGCCGTCGACCTGCATGGGAATGGTACGCTTGGTGATGATCTTCGCCTTGCGGCACTGGCAGATGCACGTGCCGTGCATGCCCGCCTGGAGCATGGGCAGCTGGTAGGTGGTCAGGCCGACGACCTCCAGCAGGCCGTCCTCGATGGTGGGCTTCGTCTGGCCGAAGGAGTCATTCCAGGGATGTGTGCCGCCGCTATAGCTGCAGTGGGCAATGGTGTCAGCAAGGGGTGGAGCGAGAGAAATAGAGAGAGAGAGAGAGAGAGACGGTTGCCTTACCTGGGTATGTTCAGGAAGAGCACGGCATGGCAGCCGGCGTCGCGCAGCTTGCCAGTGAAGTCCTGGCCGTCGCACTCGAGGGTCACCCACTGCGAGAGGTTGCGGTATTGGCGCAAAATCAGATCCTTGCCGCCCATCTGGCCGTAGTACATCTTGTTGCGCAAGCGCGAATTGAACCGCTCCGGATGGGCCTCGCGCGCCTCATGGAACTCGAGCGCAATGTGGGCATCCACGCCGAAGCTGAAGTAGTTGTTGATCACATTCAGCGGCACGTTCGGCTTGCTGCGATCCACGTGATCGTCGGTCACGTCCTCATTGGGCGTCACCTTCACGCGCCAGCGGTCCATCAGCACGCACTGCGACATGCCGATCTCACGCAGTATCTTGCCAATGGGCTCATCCGTGTAGCCCTGCGGGAGGATCAATTAATACCTGATTCGAGAGAGAGCCCTAGATATGTACTTACGCCGCCCCAGCCCAGCGATCGGGCGAGATCATTGCCGGTGCCCAAGGGCAGCACGCCCACCGCCGGCACCGGCTGCAGCGGCGGATGGATCTGATCGAGCACGGAGAGCACCCATCCGACGGTGCCATCGCCGCCGCAGGCCAGCACACGGAGATTCGGAGCCTTGCGGTACATGTCCAGACTGCAGGGAGACAAGGATTATTGATATAGATTCAGAGGTTGCTGATGAACTAGTTCATTTGGACTGACTGCTGTTTCTGGCACTCGTGGAACTAGTTTAGGGATTATATGATATATGATATATGATATATGATATATGATATATGATATATGATATATGATATATGATATATGATATATGATATATGATATATGATATATGATATATGATATATGATATATGATATATGATATATGATATATGATATATGATATATGATATATGATATATGATATATGATATATGATATATGATATATGATATATGATATATGATATATGATATATGATATATGATATATGATATATGATATTTGATGTATGATATATGATATTTGATGTATGATATATGATATATGATATGTTATATGTTATATAATATAATATGTTATGATGATCTCATAGATGATGTGAACCAGTTCATTTGGGTTGACTACAGTTTCTGGCACTTGTGGAACTAGCTTAAGGATAATATGTAGATTATTTGTAATGTGGCTAATGAACTAGTTCATATAGGTTGCAGCCTCTGGCCCTTGTGTGAACTAGTTTATTAACTGCTTATAGAATTTACGAACTATTTCATATATTCCTGAACACACACACACACACACACTTACCCCATTTTGGGACCGCCTTGCGTCAGATCGAATACCTGGCGCGGATTGAGCAGATGCTGGAACTTGCCCAATAGCTTGACGCCTTGGTTGCCACCGGACTTGGGGTTGATGAAGACAATGACCGGTATTACTTCCGGCGATGGAATGGGCTT
Source organism: Drosophila repleta (assembly GCA_018903745.1). Taxonomy (NCBI): domain Eukaryota; kingdom Metazoa; phylum Arthropoda; class Insecta; order Diptera; family Drosophilidae; genus Drosophila; species Drosophila repleta. The sequence continues at coordinate 1,193,792 of JAEIGN010000154.1, read as the reverse complement.
CACGATGAAGGCGCGCGGCTCCTTCTTCTCCTCCTTGCCCTTCTGGCGCTTCTGGGTTTGCTTCTTGCCCTTGCCGCCGGCCCCGCCGCCGCCAGCACCGCCGCCGGCGCCGCCCGCCGCGCTGCTCTTGTTGCTCACGCGTATGGAGGACTTGAAGTTGCCCTTGTTGGGCAGCTTGACAATCCACGACGGTGGCACAATGATGGGCGCATAGTTGCCTGGAGAAGCACACAAAAAATATCGTTAGACAAAAACAAACTGCAAGGGGGGGAGGTAGGTAGAGGGGTGCTAAGCTGGTTAATGGTCGACTGCGTTAAGATGCGTGTCAACAGCGGCAGCTGACCAACTCGTTGGCTGTGCGGCTAATTGAGAGCTCGCCTTGAGTGAGTAAGAAATGACAACGCGCTGAGAGCAGCCAGCAGCGGGCAGCCAGCAGCGAGCAGCGAGCAAATTCCATTTGCCACCTTCAAAGCAATCAAGAAGAACAGCCCAGAGAAGTTAATAGCATAGAAAATATGCCAGAAGTCAGTCACGAGCCACTGGCAAACAAAAGAAATTGAGATGAAGCCACATGCCACCACGGAGCGGGCACAGAGTCGACATACCAAGGCCCTGGCCCCAGTCAAGGCGCAATTATGAATACCACAAGAGCAAAAGGGGCAGGTGACGAGGAGAAAGAGAGAGAGACAGAGAGAGAGAGAGAGAAAGAGAGAGTGGGAAGGTGGTGCTAACCACCGAGCGAAACAAAGGCAGAAGCCCAACTGATAAAGTTGAGATACGCAATGCAGCCAGCCTAGCGAGCGAGGTGGTGCGAGGGTGGTGGGTGGATGCCCGCCTGTAATTGTATTTGCGCCTTATTCCGTTGTCCTGTGGCAATGCCATTGTCTCACAGTCGGCGTGTGCGTCGCCTGTGCGTAATGCGATGCTGAGGCGAGTGTGTTAACAAGACGCTCATTGAGACACTTTATAAAAAGCATTCAGCAATGCGAAGACAACAATTGCGGTAGGAGTCGGTCATCATGCCAACCACCCAACCACCCAACCTCCCAACCACCCAATCAGCCAACCAGCTCCATCCCCTTATCATCAATTCAACCACAATCGAGTTTGCCGAGCTGGCCATGGTCAATTGTTTTGCCCGTCCGGGCTGGCTTTCCTTTTGTTGCAGCCACAGCCAGAGCCACAGTCAGAGTCAGAGTCAGAGCCAGAGCCATAGCCAGCAGAAGTATTTTCATCTGACAGTCACAAGTTTTGGCATCTCCAATATTAACTGCTCAAGAACACCTCTTAAAGGCCTGGCCAACACCAAGTGCAGCCCACAGCAAAAGTTTCCCATCGCCGTCTGTCCGAGCCACGCGCAGCCGCCGTCCAGAATGCCACTGCAGCCCACCCACACTTGGGCCTCTCGATATTGCAATTGGATTACAGAGATGCAAAAGGGAAGCTCTATGCTGAAACCCTGAAGTATATCTCAGTCGAATTTAAGCGAAATTATTAAAGTCTTACGGCAGTGGCCAGTCGAACCAGGATTTAGCTGCAGAGGGAATCAATGCGGATTATAAAATTCTATTCATGGAAATTCTATAAATATAGATATATATATATATCAATTAGAAATGATGCGACTCTCTGTCGTATCAATTGTGTGCAGCGACAATGAATTGGATCCGCTATGCAAATGGCTGCGAAACAAAGGAGAACTCCCAGCCGAGCGGGCTTTGTTTGAGCTGTTATTTGTGCAGCGTTTTTTTTTTCAATTAAACAAAATGGAGGACCAAAGCGGAACAATAAAAAATGGTTTATTTGTTTAGAACTATTTCACAGTGAGTTATCAATAGAGTAGATGAGTTGAAGGCTATTGAGAGGTCCAATCGGCTTTAGTTCATTTGGGGGAAAACTTTCAATCGGTGGCTGTCTGTGCGCTTTGCATTTCAATTCTGGAGGGACCGACGATTGCCTAATTACGTGACGTCACGGGGTAGCGAGGCGCAAGGTTCGTTTGGAGGCCAGGGGCCAAGATTCATGGGACACGCATTGGGCTCATCTATTGACTTAGCCGAAGTCAAAGCTGGCAACTTGACAAATTGTCAATTCCGCGAAATAAATGCTAATGACCTAAGAACTTGACCCGAAAGCGGAGCGGCCGAAGCGGAAACGAAATTAAACAAAGCGGAAATACTCTTTAGGGCCAGGCAAATTGTCATGATATATGAGAAGAAAAGCGAGCAAAAGCTGAGGTGACTTTTCATTTGAAAAGTGATGGAAGCGAAAGAGTTTAAATGTTCATTAATTAGTTGATTTCATTAACTGGCTAATTACGAGCTATATAAGTAGATAAAGGATGTATCTGTATAGTATATACACATAGCTGATAGGCCAGCGGGGGCCACAGGACATTTGTCCTTTGTTATTTGTTTTCATTTTCAAATGCTTTTCATATTTATTTAAAATCAAATTAAATTTTTCATTAACTGTGCTTAAACAAATATTAACATCCCGTGCCCTGTAGGTTAGTGTAGAACGCAAATAAAGAGAAATAAAAATGAAAACTACGCGTTGCTGTTGTTAATTAAGACAATGGGACACTGAGCGAGCGAGCGAGCGAGCGGGCGATGGGTTAAAAGGGTCGAGAGCTGGATACGCCGTCTACCTTGTGGCTAAATGGACTTGGGCCGGCCGCCGAGTCAGCGGTGCAGGAGGAGCTATTTTAATGCACAAATTTTAATTAAGTTAACGGGCCGGAATTTATTTGCATTCACGTCACGTAATTAATCAGACAGGACAATGGAGAGTGGCAAACAATGGAGCTGGCTGGGCGACCACAGAGCCTGAGCCTGAGCCTCAGCCTGGGCTTGGGCCTGTGCCTGGCCGCGCATCGATAAGGACAATGGGCAAACTAAACTTACCGAGACGACACTCCTCGCCAATCTTGGCCTGGTTGAAGCACGACTCCTTGTTGTGGTATATCTCGTGGCACCACGCGCAGGACAACGCCACAATCTCCTTCGATCCGAAGAGCTTGCTCTGCACCGCCTGCGAATGAACGCCGATGATAATTAGTCCGCATAAAAAAGGCTAAAGCCTATTGATGAGCCGCCAACTAACCTTGCCGCACTGCTTGCACTTGCCCTTCTCCAGCTTGCGGTGCACCCAGTGGTGGTGGGTGGTCGTCTGCTCCCTGTACTGCCTGATGCCCACGTCCCGGTATGTTGGCTTACACGCTAGTTGAGTCTTTTCATTCACCATTGGAATGCAGTTCTGATGTGCAATCAGCTGACAAGCCGAGCACTTCATGCGCTGTCCGCTCTTCTGCAATATCACGCAAGACAAATAGTTAGATTAAAGAGAGTGAGAGAGAGAGAGAGAGACAGGTGTGTACATTAGCAGTTTGTCCTCAGTCAATTGGCCAATTGACAGCCAGACAGACAGACGTCCACTGGTCCATTGAGCAGCCTCTCAGCCACTTGTCTCTAAATAAACTTGTGCAATTAATTTCAACTCAAACTGTACGTCAGTCAATCTGTCACACGCAGCACGCGCTGCTCTTCAGCTGTGCGCGGCGCGGCCCTAATGCCGAACAGACAGCGACTGCAAGTGCCGCGCCAAGTGGAAGCTGTGTTATGCCCAGCGGCCACAAAACTCACTTCGAGCTGTACTCAGAGAACCGGAGCATGTCTTAAGCGGGCAATGCAGTTGACAATATGCATAGGTTCCAAGTGCTTTGAAAGCTTTTGAGAGCTTTAATGTGCCAGATATAGATGTGCGTGGCATATAGATATGCTCCAATGTGCATTTGAAAGCATTGAGGGAGTGTGCTGGAAGTGATGTGCTTTGGAAGCACTTGAAAGCTGCTAAAAGCTGCTCAGAGTTGGAAGTCACATTCTATATTTTCCTAGGTTGAACTGATTATCTGGTAACTGATCTATTTTTACTCTTTTCATAAGTTTACTTTAAGCCCAAAGCAGCTTTTATTGATCTTGCTTTACAAGATCAAAGCTCACTTAGAATAATTATATATAAATTGTTGGCTTTATATTAAGATTTGTTCTTTCTATGCTTTCTTTGTTCTCTATCTTCTCTCTCCCTCTCTCTCTCTCTTTTCTCTCTCTCTCTCTCTCTCTCTCTCTCTCTCTCTCTGTTAAGCCTGCAGCTTTCAGCGAAAGTTGTTCCCCAATTTTCGCCTAAATCACATGCATTTGCCCGGGCTCTAATCAAATTTATTGAAAGCATATATCGTGTGTGCGCCTTCCACGTATGCCGATAATTCAGTTAGCTGCCTTCATTTAATCAACTGCTACCTGAACTCTACCTTTATATGTATTTACCTAATGACAAACTACTTGTAACTTTTGACAGTGAAAAAAGCAAATGCGAAGGAAAACCATTTATTCAGCCCCAGCGAGAGACGCTCAATCGAGTGCGTGTTTGCAAACGCAACAACATCTACCACAAGATATATAGATATATATGCTATATATATGTATGTGTGCATATAGTACATATATATGTGCATGTGGAACAAGCACGCAAATAATAAATTACACGATTACATGAAGTTTCATTCTGCTGTTCTCCGCGCCGTAATTGAATTAGATGTAAGCCCCAAAAAAAACTCAGTCCAATATCGTCAGTCCAAATCCCAGCTGACTATGCGCGTGTGTGTGTGTGTGTGTGTGTGTGTGTACTTACAATGCACTCCTCGTTGAGGCAGCAGAGATCGCCCGAGGCTGAGGTGGGCTTCCAGTAATGCTCGCCCTGCACCGCATTCTCCGTCCAATCGGGCACAATGCGTATCGGTCTACGGGCATTGCTCGACGAGGCCGTACGTCTACATGGATTAGGATTGAGATTAGAGTTGAGATATGTTAGTATTCATATATATTCATATATAGTAATCAAATTATATTTTAAGCCTATTTTAAACCACGTCAATTGCACTAAGTATATAAAACCTTCAAGAATAATATGCAAAAAAAAAAATATTTAAAAATATTCAAAAATATTTCAAAAATTCCCCATAACTAAAAACTCTTTCAAGCTGCCCTCGCTAGCCAACTTTAGCTTAGATCTTCTGTTTAAATGCGAATATTTCTTATGCAAATACTTCTAATTCGGTGTCCATTAGGCAAGCCAAAGGAACCGTCCATTGCCAGGCTTTGGCACAGGCCGATTTTAGCTGCTGTTGGGGAAATTCCAGAGCTGGCAGCCGTGGGACTCACCTTTTGCGCCGCCAGGCACCCAGCGAGTCGAGTTTCCTTTGACGAAAAGCCGACTTTCGCTGCATGCCAATTGAGGAGCGGCGAAAGCGACGCACTCCGCCCGCCGCCCCACTGGATGCAGCCGATGCGACTACGAATTCGCCCTGCTGATTTGACGCTGACGTCAACGCAGAATAAGTGCTGCAGCTGCTGGTGCTGCTGGTGCTGCTGCTGCGACTACTGCTGCTGCTGCTGCTGCTGCTTCTGCTGTTGTTGGCTGCAGCCTTCTCCTCCTCTTCCTCCTCGTCTTCCGTTTGGAATTCCTCGCGCACCACGTGCAGCAGGCGCTCCATGCTCAGCAGCGGCGTTGATGTCGGCGTCGTCGTTGGCGTTGCGATGCTCGCAGCGCTGCTGCTGTTGCTGCTGCTGCTGATGCTGATGTTGTTGTTGTTGTTGTTGTTGCCGTCGCTGTCACAGTTCAAATAAGATATGAACATGGCTAGCCGTCGACTCGCAGTCGCACCGAACGCAACCGAACCGAACTGAACTGAACTGAGCTTTCCGCTCTGCGTCTACGATCTCATTTCACTTCACTGGGATTACTCATTCGATTTGCATTTGATTGTGTATTTGCGTAGAGTTTTAGCTGATTGTGGCTGTTGGTGGGCCACATAGCGGCATAGTTTCTCGCCTGGCTAGCCTGCCTCGACGGCAACGGCGACTGCAACTGCGACCGCGACGGCGACGTCGGCAGAGACTCTTCTTATCATTATGGCGCTCAGAGACACAACTGTAATGTGAATTTAACACAGATATCACGCCCAAGCGAGGTGAGTATTGAAAGTTGAGCAGTTCGGTATTTAAAGAACCTTATGCATAAGTGATGTTCCATTCCAGCATTCCACTTAAAGCAGTTTTGCTTTGATAGGCTGCTTAAGTGGTCATATGAGGCTCACAATATTTATGTTCCATTCCAGTGTTTCACTAGCATCAGCAGTGCTTGACTGTATACTGAAACAGTCAGAATTGGCACAGCTTGCCAATTGTGCTGTTTCATTCTAGCGTTTCACTTAGATCAGCCATTTTCATAGCTGATTGAAACAGTTGGAATTGGAATAGACATATGTTTGTTTAGCTCAACTGTGCCTGACAATTAGCTGGTACGCTTGGAACTGGAACAGTTATACATTAGCATAATTGCATGACTAACTACATATAGATTTCGATTTCATTCCAGCCCAGTCGAGCTGGAACATTTTCATAATTGCTTTAGCATGTCAAAAAGTATTTTGAGACAGAACGGAAATGGGCTGAGTGAAAAGCGGAATGCCGACAGAAGTCATCACAGCAGATGGAAGAGACAATTGAATGCGGGCAACAATGGAACAGGCAGTGAGACGGGCATATTGGCTTCTTGCTCATAATATAATTATTATAATTTCTGTATTTATTTTCATTTTGATTTTTATTTTATTTGCATTTTCTCCATTTTGATTGCCTTTACAAATTTATTTGACTTGAGAGTTCGCTTCGGCCTGCTGTCTGGCCCCTGCTCCCCCCTCTGCTCGTGTCACTTTGTGATTGTTTCACCCGCGCTGCTATTCAGAGCACGAGCGCAGAGGCTTGTCTGTGCGTGCTTGTTGTGCGTGTGTGTGTGCCTGTGTGTGTGTGTGTGTGTGTGTGTTGCTGTTTGTGTGCGTGCTTAATACATTTGTATACATTTTGTATATTGTATGCATTGTAATTAAATTCTTATCAGATTCAGATGAAAAACAGAATAACAACAGAATAAAAACCAAGATGAAAATAATAATAAAGAGCAATGTGACTCGCTCGCACCCACACCCACTCTCTCGCTCTCTCTCTCTCTCTCTCTCTCTCTCTCTATCTATCTCCCTCTATGATGGCAAGGCAATTAAGTAAGTGGAGCCCAGCCCTGCCCTGCCCTGCCTGACCCTGCCCTGCCCCTGCTCTGCTCTGGTTGTTCCCTCTGTTGATATTGGCCAAGCAAATTGCAGGTTGTTGCTTGGATTTGCATGTCAATTGTCAGCGTTTAAGGCGTCTAAACACTAAGGCAACAAACGTTCCCTGTCCATTGGCTGCTCCTTGTCGATGGCTCAATATGCATCTCTCTCTCTCTCTCTCTCTCTCTCTCTCTCTCTCTCTCTCTCTCTCTCTCTCTCCCTCCTCATTGGGGATATGCCACGCTTGCTCTGTGCAGCGTTTGTTGTTTGTGGCTGCGATTTAAGGCCCTGTTTCTGACACGCCCACTTTGCTTTTTTACTCCCTTTGCTTTTTTACTCCCCCCTAGTTGGCAGCCCTGCTTGATTTGACACTCAAACATGATGGCGTGTGCATTCCGTTTGTGTGCTGCTGCAATTGACGTGGAGCTCGCCCCTGTCCTGCCTCACTTTTACACCAGCTCAGCTCCCTCCAGGCGCTCGGCCACACAGATAGGTCTAAGAATTTGGAATTTAATAGTTGCTGATGCATTTGCAGCACCCGTTCCGGCTTACAGTTGTAGAGATTGCTTATAAAAAGGGCATTCGATGCGAAATAGCAATCAATTTCGATCACAGAGCCAAATAGCATGCGATTTGTATTTACTCTGCCTGCCCATCCCCCCCCCTTCCCTCCCTTCGACCTCTCTCGCTGTCTATCTATAATCAGATCAAAGGAAATATAAATATATATGTATGTAGTGGAATATAATCATGTCGCATCTGTTCACTCGCCGCGCCATTGCGCCGCATTGACAAATAATAAGCAAATAGCCGAGTATTTTGGCCGCTATCATTAGCCAGTGGACCAAACATGGTCCGAAACGCAATTTTAATTCAAATGCGATTAATTTGGTTGTCCGCCTTTGAAGCTGGCAGCGCGGACAAAGCGCGTATATGCAAATGGGGCATACGTATCCGAAATCGAAATCGAAATTGAAACTGAAACTGAAACTGAATGTGAATCTCAATCTGAATCGGAATCTGAATGGCCATTGGTAAAGGGAATGACAGCTGTCCGGCTGTTAGTCCGCCCGTCCGTTCGCATTTCTATCTGTGTCGGGGCCGGCTGATTAGAGCGATGAGCAGAGACCGCATCGCTTTCAATGCCAACTGGGCCACCTCTGCCTCTGTCTCCGACAAAATCAATAAAAGCCTTGAAAACATTTTCGTACTCTCCTCAATAAATGACACTTTGCAATTTACAAATTTGCATTTACGTTTGCGAACTACGAATTCACTCGGCGAGCACTCGCCTGCTCTTGCGACATAATAAAAATATTATTATTATCGTTTCTCTCTCTTGCTCCTAACTATCTCTCTCTCTCTCTCTATGTGTGTGCGAGCAGCCAAATTGATTATGAAAAGAATTTTTCTGCGGGAATATCGCGATATTTTGCCAATATTATTATGACTTTGTTGTAAGAGTCGATTTGCATGTGTCTATATATATATATATATATATATATAGTATATATCTCTATATATTTTCATATATACTTTTGTCTATTAGCAAAACATTTGGAATTTAGAGCGTACCCAAAACAGGTAACGACAACTCAAAGTCAGCGGCAAACGACCATTGTAGATTAACAGAGATCTGCACTGCGCAGCCTTCACGTACAACTTTACATTTAAATATTTTCTATATTTTACGAGCTTTAGTTCTAAGTTTTGTTTTCCATTTAAATCTATTTTAATTTTCTTTAAAAAAAATTAAACTGCAGCTTTGTAGCACTGCAGCAAATATTTTTTTTAATATTTTGAAAAATTGCTTACAGAAAAACTGTTGAAAAATTTGTGATCAGGTTAAGCAAATACTTAATAAATAATAAGTAAATATTTTCTATAATAACAGTTGTATATATATTTTAAAAAAGTACTTAAGTGTTGTCTTTAATCCATTAAATATATATTTTACTGCTCAAAATAAGCCATATATTTTAATATGAGCTATGTGGACTATTGGCCATAAAGATCCTTTTGATCGAGAATAGCTGAAGCTCTAGGAATATAAAAGAAATCGAGCTTGGTTTATGGTTATATGTAAGCAATGTCTAAGCAATCCTGAATACAAATATGTTGAAGAAGACAAAATGTAATTTTCATACTTATATGATAAATATATAGAGAATTCTATTTGCGCAATCGGAACTTGGCTATGCAAAGCTGTCAAATGGCAGAGTTTCCCTATAGAATCCTTAGCCTGCAAGTCTCTTCTTTAAATTACATTGCAAATCTCATTTCATACGCTCGACGCGCAAATTATAAAATATTCGAGTGCATGTAGTGCGCAAAGAAGTTTTGCATGCTGCACTGTCGGAAGAAAAAGGCGTAAATACTTGGAAAGTTTGCAAATTGTATGAAACAAACTCATTTAAGCCCCTCAATATCACCCTCTCTCCCGCTCTCGCCCTTTCTCTCTCTCGCTGTCTCCTTGCGTTGCTGTCTAATTAATAAAGTAACGTATACGCAGCGTTGCGCACGCAACAGCTTGAAGTCTATTCTGGCATTGAGTTGAGTGCGGCTCGATTTGGTAGATTGATACAATTACAGTTGCTGCTATTAATAACCGGCCACAACTCTAAAGCAAACAGCCTACGGACATAGTATACATACATATATATAGGATATAAATATATATATACATATATATCTTTGCGTATATTTCTATAATTTATTTGGCCAATGAAAAGTATGTTCGAGCTGCGCAAAATGAAAAATTATCTGCACGTCTCCTCGTTTGTGATTGCGATTAATGGTGCCTGTGTATTCAATTGGTGGCTATGGGGAGTGGGCGAACGTGCCAAACGCCAGAGCGGCAGAGCACGAGCGCAAATGAGACAGACCGGGATGTGGTGCGGAAAGGGTAACTGGAAACTGGCGACTGGCAACTGGCAACTTGAGCTCTAAGCTTTCGTGCAAATGGCAACAACTCGAGAAAGGATTTCGAGGCTAATGAATATTAACAATGCGAACGAGCAGTCGAAGGCGCAGCTGCTTGAAGAGCTCGACGAGATTCCACAGCAATGCATTTGCAGTGCCAATAGAAAGAGGGGGAGAGAGGGAGGGAGAGGGAGAGGGGAAGAAAGCGTGGCCTGCAGATGGCAGCAGGCAGCAGGCAGCAGGTCGGGGCAGACACACAACAATAAACGAGCGTCGCTGCCAATGACATTAATATTCTTAATTGGCATTAAGCGTTTTGGCTGGAAAAGCATTTGAAAGTGTGGAAACGGGCAGCAGGACGCGTCCAAGGACAAACAAGGAGCCGGTAGCTGGGCGCTGCGAGCAGCGAGCAGCGAGCTGAGACGCACGCAAAACGATTGCAAACATTTCAATAAGAAATACGGAAATTTGTGTTGGGCATCCAGTTGGCTTTGGACTTAAGGGAACAGGACGCAGATTTCAGCAAAAGTTTGCAGACAAACCGAAGAAGCAGAGCGGCGCACTGATGAGAAACAGCTGCCGATGCCGATGCCGATGCCGGTGACAAGGACGCCGCTGGCAGGAAGCACAGGTGGCAACTGTGGGCGGCGAGGAGGTCGCGCTGCTGCCACTTCAGCTGTCCGTGGCGGCGACATTCTCATTTTGCATTTGAGATATTGCTGCTGCCATTGCTGTTGCTCTTGTTGTGCCCAAAAGTTAGACCATAATTAGCAAAGCTCAAAGAAAATTTGAAAATTTGAAAACGGGCGCAGCTGGAGGGCAGGCCCAACGTTGTTGATCTTAAAGCAACGGCAGCCAAAAGTCTCCATAATCGAATTGTTGATACACAAATAAAGCAATTCCGATGAAGAGCAGCAGTTAGCACGGCACAAAACTTTTGCCCAATCACATATACATAGATATATATATTTGTATATCTGCCATCTCCAGCTGTCTGTCTGTCCTCAACTATATGATCCCATCAGCCAGCTGGGCTAGAGAAATAACACCTTTCGCAGTGCTTTAATGCCTGACAACCTTAAAGAGAGTCGAGGCCCGCGAGTGTTTCGGTGGCAAACAAGCGAAACAATTTTGTTTCGTGCTGCGATAAACCTTTGCAACAGAACAAACTAACAAGGGGAGCGCTGAAAAACTAATCTAGCAATTGTTGATTCAAATTTGTTTAAACTGGCTGAGCGCGTGTGTGTGTCCATGTGTGTGTTCGTGTGTTCGTGTGTGTGTCCATGTGCCCATGTGTCCCTGTGTGTGTGTGCCAGCTAAAAAGTCAACAGGGAAACAGTTTTCTAATCTATTGCACAATGAATTTTTATCACAGACTGGAAAATTTATGAATGAATTTTAAGCGGCGAGCAAACAAATCAAAAGAGCAACAAGGGACAGAGGCAAAGAGAGAGAGAGAGAGAGGGGACAGAGGCGTGTCGCATCATAGGACATGTAAAGGATTTGAGCTGCCTAATAAATAAACTGGCAAAGCGCAAAGGACATCAGGATTAGGCCAAGAGCAGGACTCACGCGCTAGTAAAAAAAAAAAATAAAAATGTAAAATTTTGGCACATAGAGGCCACTGTGTGTGTGTGTGTGTGTATTTGTTTTTTCTCTCTCTTTTTTTTTGGCGAGTTTTGCGAATTTGTTGGCGACGTTCAGTGAAACAAAAAAAATTATTTTCTGGTTTTTTGCGCTGAGCACATGACACAAGTGCAAAGCGGCGGGCATAAGTGGTGGCAGTAAAGGCTTGTAACTGGGCAGAAAGTGGCTTAAATGGAGTGAGGAAGTTGATAAGAGAGAACGAGAGAGAGAGCAAGAGATATATATATATATATATAGAGAGAGAGAGAGAGAGACATAAAGAGAGAGGCAGGAAGAGAGACAGAGGTTAGACTAGGTTTATCGATCGAGAAACAGGGAGAGGGCAAGAGGAAGAGAGAGAGGCAGATAGATGTGTATTTAAATTATACTATGCATATATATATACATATATACATACATAGAGAGAGAGAGAGAGGGAGAGAGAGAGAGAGAGAGAGAAAGGGAGAGAGAGAGATGACCCTATATATTCTATAAATGGTTCTTTCATTAAAGGATATAGATGAATCTAAAGTAAACTGAATTTTCTTTTGAAACTCTTACAGCTGTCCACAGATAACGTACTCCCTGCTTTCAAGTCAAGATATCTTTCATTCACTTTAATTGTCAAGGTATCTGATAGTCGTGCAGTTCCGGTTATTTGCTTTGCTTTTGCTCTGTGCTGTATTTGAATTTACGTTTTTCGTATTTTAATTGAAATACTTGATTTGGCTTTTGCGATTTGCTGTTGTTGCTGTCGTTGTTGTCTGTGTTCGCGTTGTTCTTGTTGTTGCTGCTGCGGCTGCGGCTGCGGCTGCCGTTGCTGTCGCTGTCTCTGTTGTTGTTAATTTCTTTTGCTAAAAATACTTAAGTTAATTATAAGAAACAACACCAGCAGCAGCAGCAGCAGCAGCAGCAACAACAACAGCCAAAGTCGATCGTTTCAAATCTAAAACATGTGTGTGACTTGATATTTATTTTTAACATAATTTTCAGTATTTTTGTATTTTCACATTTCTATTCCTGTTTGTTTTCTCCTCGCCTTTTTGAACTGCTGTGTGTGTGTGTATGAGGCTCTGGGGCCGGCAGGTGGAAGCGTGCCTCGTGTCGGCTGACCAGCTGTCCGACCGACCGGCTGACCGGCTGACCGGCTGTCCGGCTGACCGGCTGGCCGCCCGCTTTGATTAAAATGTACAATTTTATGCAGTCATAAATTGCCACTGGATATTAGTTGGCCGTAAACTGCACATTTACAATATTTGGCTCGCTGGGCGTATGCGCAATATGCCGGTTGGCTGCCATCCCAGCGATGCGCCCCGCACTCGCAATGCGAGGGGCGTGCTCGACTTGGCTGGCTGCCCTCTGATGTTTTCTTGGCGCAGCTGCCATCACAGCCCCACCACCCAGAGGCGATGCTGACGCTGGCACCCAGCGAGCGCCAAAGGCAAAGCCAACAAGAAAACCAAAAAGAAAAGAAAACACACAATAAATCAAACCAAATAGACGAAACGCGACGTAATTGTTGCTGTTGTTGTTTTTGTTGCTGCTGCTGCTGCGATCGTTTAAATGAGTGCGAAATTCTCGAAATGTCATGGCTGGCAGTTAGCCTTTTGGTTCAAGTGCCACACCCACCAGCCAGCCAGCAGCTAAAACTATTGCGACGCCAACAACAGCAGCAGCAGCGTTACGCCACACACACACATGCACATGCCACAAAGTGTTGCACATACTCAGCCACAGCAGCAGCCACAACAGTGGCAACAGCAACAAAAGGTAAAATGTAACATGCTACATAGTGCCACACCTGAGCCAAATTAAAATTAAATCACCTGAGCTGAACTGCTCAGACAATAGATAAATCTCCTTGAACTTTAGACTATCGAATTGTTGCTCTAGAATTGATTGAGGCCTTTGAATGGGTTTATAAGACACGTGTGCCAGGCATAGAGATACTTATAATCATAATGAATTTCTGTGATTTATGTAAGATATATAATCATAGTAATAATATATAATAGCTCTTAATATGTTGACGGATCCACTGTGAGTACAGTGGGTAATAGTTGTAGATCGAAAAAAGACTTCTATAATTGCAGAAATTAAAGTGGGATTCAGTTCAGTTGCAGCTGCTTAAGCAACAACTCTACAGATTTTATTTATGGCAATTTTTAAATGAATTTTAATATTTGTTTAATCAGATTTTTAAATGTGTTAAACTTTTTATATTTATATATCAAATTTGGAAATTTTTTATTCAAAGATTGAAGTTGAAATCAATTTATAGTTCTGTTTAGAGCACAACTTCATGGACTTAATTTCCAAAACATATTTCAGTGTGTCTTATTTATTATTTAACTTATTATTTAAATAATTTTATTAATTTAGTTTATTTAAATATGTTTAATGTTTTTTTTTATTTAGTTTTTAATCAAATTTATAAATTTTTTAATCAAGCTCTTTCCCTTTCTCTATTCAATAATTGTGCAGAAATTAGAATTTAAATACGTTTCATACTTAAGGAACGCTTTTTATGCTTCAGGAATATCTCAATAAATTTTAATTGAAAATAAATTTTTTTGAATATTTATTTATGCATAAAATTCAATAAACTTCAATTCAATATTTATTATCTAAAATTTTTAAAGCATCAAATTTAGGAACTTTCAAATACAAAAAAATATTTTTGATTTACCAAAATTGAATTTGAATCAACTTTGGAGATTTTTTAGGGCGCAGCTCTATAGATTTATTTTATTTATATATTGAATGAGAGCTTTAAAAATATTTTAATATTTGGTTTTATTAATCAATGAAATTTTAGGCAATTCCGGTCAATTTTAGCTAAGCATTGCCCAAGCTCTGAACTGAGGAACATCTCAACTTGATTAATAAATATTTTGTATATTTTAAATATGAGCAAATACAATAATGCATGAGTTCATTGCGTCGTCGATCAATTCGAAACATTCATTAGTATTAAAAAATTATTTATTTATAATATATATTTATATTCCAGTTAATGCAAATACTCAAGCACACACACACACAGTGTTTCTCGAGAGTTTAATGAACTGGTGGCCGCTGATCAAACGACTGCCAAGCTTAGCAGAAGAACTGTCTAAGATTCTCTGCTGTTGTGGCTCATAGGAAATGTGTTTCCAGGCAGGCTGATGGCTAATGATGCCGTATGGGCGCCGGCAACAATGTTTTCGCAGCGCTCCAAAGACACTTTACAACACTGTTTACGCAACTGTTTGTTTACACGTCTCAGTCGCAGTCGACTCATCTGCTTATTTTTAGTGTGAGTGTGCTGAGGTGTGTATGCGTGTGTGTGTGTGTGTGTATGACTTTTGTTTTTTTTTTTTTTTTTTTTTGTTTTCAAGTTCAGCGATTAATTAAATTAAACATTGCCCCTGCGCAGCGAGTCAATTGACCGAATGTTTTCTGTGAAATATCAAATGCTGAAATGTTGTCAATTAACCGGAGCAGCGACAACGCCACGCCCCACGCCCCACGCCCCATGCCCAACGCCCACTGTCCACTATTTTGCTGTTGTTTTGATTTGACATTTTTCACTTTAGCGGATTAAAACAACAACAACAACGAGTTGATAACAAAATTGGATGCAATCTGTTCAGTTGCTTCATCTAAATTCTGCGCTGCCCACAGATCCGCAGTCGCAGTCACTGCACAATAACAAAAAATGTTTTATATATATACAAATTATATATAAATATATAAAATATAAAAAAATAATAATAATTTCGTATTAGCGCACACACTTCATACATTTGCCACTACGATTTATCCATAAATTTTATATTCTTTTCAGATTTCCGCTTTTGTTTTGCTCACGAGCCGGCGCGTGCCTCGTGCGTGCGTGAGTTAATGCGCTGCGACTCTTTACGGTTCACGTTCACGTTCTTTTTGCTGGCTGGCGGCATCCAACCACACACGGCAACTGAGGCAGCGATCGGCCGTCGAGCGGCGGCAGCAGCCAACAGTCAGCGCTGGCGTCGCTGTCGCTGTCGCCGTCGCCGTCGACGTTGGCGTCGGCATCGGCAGATCGGCAAGTTGTGCGCTTTGTCACCTCCGTCTTGTGGTGAGTTTTGTGTGACGTTCTCTAGTGGCTGCCGTGTGTGTTCGTGCTCGTGTGGGGGTGGGGGTGGGGGGCATTTGTGCGCTTGGTGGGATCTCTTGCGCCTGCTGCTTTCATATTTCCATGGTGACATTTTCAGCTCTGCTCGCGAGCGGCGCTGCGCTGCTTTTGTCTCGCTTTGATTGTTCGCTGGCATTTTTCGCTTTTGTGCCTTCAATTTGCATTTCAATTTTGTTGCCTTTGTTGTTGGCGTTTGCCCCACCGCCCCACCGCCCCCCGTCCCCGACCCCACACCACAAAGCGTACACACACGACTGACGGACTGACGATTGACGATTGTTGATGACGTAGTTGCCAGACAAGTAAAGGCGCGCGCAGCCCTCCGACTGATCGACTACGAGATGCCCTGTAGCAAGCAGCCAGCTAATAGCTTAAGCTAATATTAGACAAGTCTGTCTAAGCTATATACCCAGGCTAAGCGAAACCTCATACACAGATCAAACTGAACTTGGTATATTTCTAATCTATATTTGCCCCAACTTATACTCGACTCGATATACCCTTCACACACTTTAATGAGCCTAGGGTATGAGATAGCAAAAAACAGAAATCTGCTTGTTGTTTTAGCTGCCTCTTGTTGCGCTGCTTGTTTGCGGTGTGCGTCAGCAATCCGGAACTGGAACTCCAACCACAGCCATACCCCTACCCCTTTGCTGCCCTGGCCCTGGCCCCTGCCCCGGCCCTGGCCATGGACAACAGCATCGACAGCATTACGATAGACATTTTTATGGTCTAGCCGAAAAATTGAGTGGCCATCAGAAGTCAATTAGAGTGCAGCGATATGCAGCATCCACGATTCGCACTATGACGAATGTAATGCGATGAAACTAAACGAATATGAATATATATATCAGATATATATTTCTTGGGAAATATTTGATATGTGATGTCACTTTTCGATCAGGAATTGTGAAATTCATGCCAATCATTGGTGCCATAAATCTGCTGATAGATCAAACGCATCGAAGCCATCCAATCAGAATTATCGATCGTTACTCACTCGCATGAAACATACCGAAAATTTGATTTAAATGCGAATGTTATGGGCATATAATTCATACTCGAATCACATGATCTCTCACAGTCAAGCGAAACCATTTGCGCGCTTATTATTAAATAAATTGGATCCAAATGCAAAATATTTCTGAAACCGCTCAACTGAGACGTATATGTAATTATAGAAATCTATAAATATATAGAGATTTATATACTTATAAATATATAAATCAATATATTGTGCGTAGTTTTGTATGTGAAAGAAACTATCTATATCCATTATATATCGATTTACTATAACTATTTGAACTTGGCAAGGCCAACTTGGGTGCATTGAAACCAATTATGGAAGAAGAACATGGCAATTAGAGGGAATATTATATGTTAAATTGCATATTATATTTGAAAAATGCAAAAAAGAATATATCTATGAGGTGTTATGTATATATGTATATATACATATAGTTTTTTTTTTAATTTAAAAAAATGTTCAAAAAATTTTAAAGCGCTTTAAACCAAAGAAAGAGTTGTTATATAGATAAATATATTCAGTTAAGTTACAGTTAAGCATTTAAGGGTTTTTTTTTAGCTTTAAAGCACTTTTTTACATATTTAGGAATTTTTCCAATTTTTTTAAAGATTTTTTAAATTTTACAAAATTCTGTAATATCCCAGATTGCTGTAGTTCGCTTCACTGTTCAGCAGCTACCCTACAGAGAGAGAGAGAGAGAGAGCCTAACTCACGCCTCTCATCTCTACAACTGCTACATTGCTTTCATCTTTAACTCTAACTCTCTTCCCCTCTCTCTCTCTCTCTCTATATATATATATATAGTCATTCAAGTCTATATCCCATTCCATCGCCTATGATCTCTCTCGCAGCTAATTTGCTCATTATCAACTGCTCTTCGTCGATTCACAACTGTTGCACTGCGCATTGGCTTATGATTAAGAACAGGATTGAGCCGTGTCTTCGGCTCTTGGCCATAAATGCGCCCTTAATGGCCGGGTCAGCGGCGATAATAAACCCGCCCACGCCACTTTCTCCACTTTTCAAATGCTCCCAGAGCGCCTCTGGTATTTATGGTAATTTAGATGCCTGCAATTTCTTGCGCCTCTGGGGAGAATTTTCATAAAATTATTTTCGCCATTGTCATAAAAGTGAAGTTAACTTTGTTGTTTGCTGTTTGTTGTTGTTGTTCTTGTTATTATTATTGTTA
This sequence comes from Drosophila repleta, assembly GCA_018903745.1. NCBI lineage: Eukaryota > Metazoa > Arthropoda > Insecta > Diptera > Drosophilidae > Drosophila > Drosophila repleta. Next base: position 1,175,710 of record JAEIGN010000154.1, on the reverse strand, counting down.
TCGTTGCTGCTGCTGCTGCTTGGCCTGCTCAAGGGAGCGTAACAAAAAAAAAAAAAACGCAGCCACAATGATGGCCGTCGAAATCGCATGAATGAGCCGCATATAGCCACCGAAAAAAGGAAATCGAGGCAGAAAAAAAAGCGAAGAACTAAATGGCTGGTCAACTGGTCGGCTGAATGGCTGCAATGTCGACATGCGCCGCATGATTGAATGATTTTATAATATTTTCCATTTTATTGAGCAAAAGGTCAAAAAATTAAACATATCATTGGCCAGTAAATAGCTGAGTGGTCCGCACAGGGTGGTGCGGCGGGTGGTGCAGATAGACAATAACATGTCACGCTTGGACATCGTAAATCAAAAATCAACTTTATGATGGCCATTGGCATCCGCTCGGGGGCGCAAGCCACTTGCCTGCTAATAGACCCCCCACAACAACAACAACAACAACAACAAAAAATGAGGAAAAACATGAGAAAATATTTATATAGAGATCCGCTCATAAATGAACATCGTAGGGTAGGATGATACTCTGCCCGATACATGCTCGTGCAGCACCACGTAACCACACGAATCGGAAATTAAAAAGGAAATCTCTCGTGTGTAAATACAATACCGAGTGGCATCTCTCCCCCCACCCACCCACCCCCGACCTCAGCTGCTTCTTGTTGTTTCGGGCTGGCTTAAGGCTAACGGCTTTCAATACTTATCTGTGCAAATTGACTGTGGTTTCTGCTGGGCTAAAGGCAATATAAATTCAGTTGACCATGATATTTACGTACCTGCAATGGAGATGAAAGAGAAATCTTAGTAAATTTGAGCAAGCATTGGGCATATTATGGGGATATTAATCAAAATTAAGCTAAAAATGGGCAGTCAAGTATTAAATATAGAAATAATATAAGAACAAACAAATGCGTAAACAAAAACGAGCAGAAAGCTGCAATTATTAAAGAAAAGTCAGTGATTATTAAAGCTGAGATTGGGCTGCAGAGTAGGGGAGCTTAAGGGCAGCTCACACTTGAGCTTTCAGTTGGCTGGATAGATAGGAGAGCTTTAAGGTAGCTTTAATTTGGTTCTAGCGTAGCTAGCTTACTATTCATCTATCCCCGAGCCTTAATATAGTTCTCTGCATATTTTCGATATTTCCCTTCCCCACTTAAAGCTTTAATAGTCTCCTAGTAGCTCGAGATATAATTAATCTCACTTAGAGCTGCGAGCTCTTTGCCCTCACTCGAGGCAGCTGTGATTTGATGCGATAACTACGATACAGTCAAAAGTATAAAATCTATGTGCTATGGGCAAAACTTTTCCAGATAAGTCCAAAAAAGGGCGGACAGAGAGCAAGAGCAAAGAATAAATAAATATAAAAAAATTACTAGCCGCTTAACTTGGCTATCCATCAGAAAGTTGTGTCTTTTTCAGGCTGATTAACTTGCATGCCTGTCGCAAAACTCATAATCATCAATCTATCTAAACAAGTTTGTACAACGGCTTAACCATATTTGGCAACAGCGGCTGCCACGCCCCCAACAGCTTACAAATTGCCCACAATTGGCCACACTCGGGCGACACTCAGCGTGAAGCGGTTGCCGTCCGAGATGTCCGAGATGTCCGAGCTGTCCGGGCTCGTATCTGGCTATACGTTCGTCCGTCCGTTCATCCTGTTCGTTTAGCTGTCATTTTGGGCAACAGGACACTTTGTTTGAATGTTATTTATGAGCTACTTTTGTTGTAATTCAAGGAAATCGCTTGGCCGAGTCGCTTTTTCAGCCACAGCCGCCATAATTTATACATGCGTCAGCCGAAACACCCTCTCTGTGTGTGTGTGTGTGTGTGTGTGTGTGCCTCGTGCTCTGACTGCCGGCACAGTCGGCCGTCCAGTCAATGACCGTGCGCCGCCTGTGAATTATGAAATGCGGATCTGGCTTGCTGCTTCCCAGTTAACCGAGCCTCTTTTTTCTAATTAGGCTTAAAGCCGCAAGACCTCGCCCCCCGCCGCACGGCCGCACGCAGTCGTCACATGGGCAAACACGTGTCGAGCTGGGATGATAATGGAAATCGGGCTCAGCTAAGCTCAGCGCATAAATCGATATCAATGTCGGATTAGATTCAGAATGCAAATAAATGCTGTAAACCAACATATCGATATTTATCGATAAGTAATCGACAATTAATTGTTTAATCTGTAACTTGATATAGCATCTTTTATTTCGCAGTTTGCCTTGCTTTTAGCATTTGTGTAATTTATCGATATATCGATAAGTATCTTTGTTATTGCGTAGAATAACAGAATAACGAAACAGAATCAAAACAGAAACAAATAGAGGACAACACGAAAAGAACAAACAAACAAACGATATTAGAGAGAGAGCGCCTTACCCATCCGCATAGAGGCCAGAGGCCGCTCCGCTGCCACCGCCGCCGCCTGTCATGGCGAGCGCCTTGTAGCGCGCCTGCTCGTCGGTGGGCAGAACAATGTCCACGGAACGGGAGCGAGTTGCGTTGATGTTGGGCACGGTCAGGAAGCAGCCATCGTCGGAGGGCTGCAGCTCTTCGGTCTTGCCGCCGGACGAGAGCTTCGTGAAGCAGGAGTCCACCGAGGCGGCGCGATCCCGCTTCAGGTCCGGCACAGTTAGATAAATGTCGCGCACCACGAAGCCGGCATGATGGGTGGCCGCAGCAGCGTTTGCCGCAGCGGCTGCATTGGCTGCCGTTGGCGAGCCGCAGGTGGCCATGGTGGAGGCCTCGTCCAGGGAGTCAGCGGTGTCCACCGATGACTTGGTGTTGTCCACCTCCTCGTGCGACACGTTCTCCAGCGAGTTGCCAGTCGGCTCCACAAAGATGGCCTCCTGCCGCGAAATGGACCGGCGCCTGGCCCGGCCAGGCGGCACGCCCATCGCCACGCCGGACTCGTCAACGTCGCCGCTGATGCATATGGTGCTGGCGTTGATGGTGGTGCCGCCGCTGTTGCCGACGGCGGGCAGGGTCAGGGCCGCAGCTGCGGCGGCCGCTGTGGCACTCAGCTGCACGTGTCCGGTGGCAGACGGCGGCAGCTCCAGCAGCGGGCTGGAGCGTACCACAGATGCTGACGACGGCGTGGGCGTCACAGGCGTCATGGGCGGCGAGGTGGGGTCAATGGGAAACGCATAGCTCGGAAACGGCGGATAGTCGCCGTTGGTGGGCGAGAGCGTGAACGTGATGCCGCAGGGCGTGGTCGGCTGCGGCGGCAGCAGCGTGTTGCCGAAGTGCGGCGAGCCGTTGTCGGAGCCCTCGAGGCCCTCGTCCTCGGAGGTGGTCACCGAGCTGCCGATCGTATGGCGACGCATCTGCCGTGGCAAGCGCGCCCGGGACTCCTCGATGCTGCTGCCCATGCTCAGGTTGGACATGCGTATGTCCATCTCAGCGGCCGCGTCGTCGTCCAGCTCTGTGCCACCGCTGGCATCCGCCTCACCGCAGGCATCGCCATCTCCATCCGCATCCGCATCCGCATCGGCTTCCGCATCGGCCTCGGTCGGGCCGTCCGCCTCATCCTCGTCATCGTCCTCGAGCGCCTCGGTTATGTCCTCGTCGTCGCTAGCGTCGGAGCTGGTGTTGCTGTAGCTGAGCGTTGTCAGCTCGCGATGGTCAATGAAGTAGCGCTGCTCGGCGCTCATCTGCTTCTCGTACTGCTCCACGTAGTAGCAGTGGATGCATGGCGGCGGTGTCTTGGTCGACGAGCTGCGTCGCGCCTTCAGGCGTCGCGGCACCTCCAGAAAGGCGCCCGAATCGTCGCTGCCCACCGAGGCGGCCGCCGAGTCGAAGCTGTGCGAACGTTGCGCATGCGCTGCCTGCGGCACCTGCAGATAGCCGCCCTCCGATGATCGCTCGTCCGCCGAGGAGGACGACTGCTGCTTCAGCAGGTGCGCGGACATGCGCTGCGCCTCCAGCTGCATCTCGTCGAACGAGGCAGAGCGCACCTACGAGTAAACAACGCGAGCGGAAACGAAGAGAGAGAGAGAGAAAGAGAGAGAGTGTATAACATAGCTGCTCACTATAGAGAGACAAGAGACACCAACAAGTCGAGGGGAGGAAGGGCACAACACAAAAGCACAGAGACAAGAACAAAAGCTAAAAGAAAATCGATAAGTTATCGAACATGCAGCACTGCCATTGGCTGAGATTAGTATGCTGCAGGTTATCGATGAGTAAACGAAAAGCTTTGCATAAGTAAAAAAAAACTGTCGATAAACGATCAATTTCAAATCGATAAAAACGAAAACGATAAGAGGAACATGCACAGAACACAACGATAACACAACACAAAATTATCGATAACATATGAACAGCTATCGGTCAGAAATACACATTAACATATCGATAAGCGGATGTATATGTATAAAAACGGTTCGATAAATTATCGATAGCTTAATTTTGAGTCAAGAATAACTCTCTATCACACTTATCGATAATTTATCGACATATAACGCTGCTCTGTACCTGCTTGGGCACCTCGAGGCTATTCTGCATTTTCATCTCGGCGCCAGTTGGCGTGCGCGAACGCGTGAATGTTGTACGTAGCCGTTGCATGTTGCTGGTTAGTTGTTGTTGTTGGTGTTGTTGTTGTTGTTGCTGGGTGGTTGTTGTTCTGGCCGGTTGTTTGGTTGTTGCTTGTTAGGTTGTTTCAGTTTCTATTGCCAATTTAGTTGTAGTTGTTGTTGTTGTTGTTCGAGTTGTTGCCGAGGCTGACAGCTGTTTGATGGACGGTTGCTGCAGCTTTTAAAGCTGTTGCTGTTGCAGCTTCAGTTGCTGTTGCTGTTGTTGCTTGTCTATCGGTTGCTTGATCTAGCTGGTTAGTAATGTTTGAAGTTGCTGTTGCTGTAGTTGTTCTTGTTGTTGTTGTTTTTGTTGTTGCTGCTATTTCTGCTTTCGGAATCGTTGTGCTATTGCTATTGCTGCTTATGTTGCTTATGTTGCTGCTGCTGTTGTTGCTTAGTTGATGTATGTCGTTGTCTTTGTTGCAGCGATCGTTCAACACAATTTTCGAATAATTTGTCATAGAGATCTGATTGCTATTGCTGCTGCTGTTGCATTTGTTGCTGCTGCTGCTGCTGCTGTTGCTGTTGATGTGGTTGTTGCTGCTGCTGTTGTTGTAGCTCGCTAAATGCTTGGCAATTCCGATGCTCAATTCCATTTCGATGATTTGCTGGAAATTTGTTTAAGTTTCTTTTGTTTTTCGTTTGTTTTTTATTTTTGCCTTCTGTTTTTGCTCCTTTGTATTTCAGCTTGTTCTTTGTTCGTTTTTGCTGTTTATTGAATGGTGTCCTTGGCCAACGGGCGAGCAAGGCTAACGCACAAAAAGTCCACGAAGAGTTGCCTGTCGCTCCTCGACATCGAGCTGCTTTTGTGGTGCGAGTTGCCGTTGTTGTTGCTGTTGGCGTTGCTCTTATTGTTGCGCGCTTCCCTTTACTTTTAATTAATCAAAGTTTTTGCTATATATTGTAATTAACCAAAGTGCGGGCAAATACCGAACCACCCAAAGGGCGACAAAGAGAGAGGAAGAGAGAGAGAGAGAGAGAGCAAGAATTGATTACGTTAGTTTTTCATAATATAAAGTATTTAAGTTTTCATCATCATTTAGCCAAACACCCTCCAGAGAGCCCTCCACCCCTCAAGCACCTCTTTCACCCCCTCAATAATAACTGAATTTGCAAGTCCCCTTACACCCTACACACACACTCACACACGCACAGCAGCTGCCTTTATTAGGGTAGCTTTAAAATTGAATTTACATCGGACTAACTTCTGCAAAATGAAAGGAAGCTGAAATAAAAATATAAAGAAATATATATATATATCCAACAACTTATAAAACAATTCATGAACATGAGACGAGCCCTTTGAAACTTGCAGCTAAACTTTTCTGGCTGAAAAGTAAGCAGAGCTTGCAAATAACAGTTGAGCGTTTTTTCGTCACGCTCAAAGTCAGAACAGGAGTGAAAAACAGAAAATATTCCACTCTCGCTCTGAGCAAGAGCGATCTTTTCTTGTCTGAGTCGGTCTTCGCATGAGGGTTGTTTTTTGGATTTTTTGCGTCGATCGTTATTGCTGAACATCTGTTCGCGAGCGGAAAATTTTTCTGGTCGCGAGCTGAGCCTCAGTAAGTGAGCAAATGACTGAAAAAATCAATTGAAAAGGTCTTTTGGTACTCTTACATTAATTTGCCTTGTTGGAAAAAAATGATTTTTTTTGGTATTAAGATGTTATTTAACTAGTACTAAACTTATACTGCATATTGTTATGCTAAATAACAAATAATACATTTAAATTGACTGCGCTTATTGAACTTCGCCGTTCATTTAATATGAAATGTAGGGCTATAAATGAGTTTCTACCTGTGCAAGCGCATTTAAATGTGGCAATTTAAGCTTGATATCATTAAAAAATTAAAATATTTAGTAAATGTAAGATACAAACTTGCGACGCAAGAATATTTTCGTACTTTGATTAATACCATACACAAAGTACGTTTGCATCGCACATAAACATCCATCAGTCGCTCAAAGACCTTTTTCTTAATTTTACTCAAGCGTTCGCTCGCGGTCTGACCGAAACAAATGAGAAACGAAAAAAACGGTTGTAGTCCGAGCGCGAGCGAACTGAGCGAAGACCCGTTGTTTTCGCTCGCTCGCGAGCATTTTCGTCAAATACTCAGTGAAAACTGTTATTCGAAGACCACGCAAAATGCTCAACTGTTATTTGCGAGCTCTGAAAGTAAGTGAATAGAAAGCGTTTTCATTGGATCTCTGTGTGTGTGGGCGAGATCAACGCACAGCCGAAAATAGAAATTGAATCAAAAGAGCATCCAATCATGCAATGCACTTGCAATACCACGCAGCGCACCCGGCCAGGGGTGAGGTATATCGCATGCGAACATAATATCTGTAGGCAATCCAAAAGGAAAGGAAATATATAGTCAAATATGGGCTGTCAATCAATGTTGATGGATGGCAAAAAGTAAAGCAAAACGTGTGTGCTCCACATGCGCGCTGAGGGTATCAGCGATTTTAGTAGCTCGTTACGGTTTCATTTTACAGACAATAGGTGCAAAAATCTATTATGGCACGCCAACGGCGAGGCGCGGGCGAGGTCATCTACACACACACACAGAGAGAGAGAGAGAGAGAGAGAGAGAGGGAGCTATATACACACACACAGAGAGAGAGAGAGAGAGAGAGAGAGAGAGAGAGCAGTGAAAGGAATTGTGGCAAAGGACGGATACGTGGAACGGCACTCTAAAGAGGATAGCCCACAAGACCCTCCAACAAGCAGCACTAGTTGTAATAGCTGTGTGCGTGTGTGTTGTCGTCGCTCGGTTGGCAAATTGAAAGCGTGAAATTAAATGAAAATGATATAGCTTTGAAATTGAATTCCACAGAAATGCCGAAAGTTCAACCGACGCGTAGTACTCATGGGCTAACTCGGCGCTCGCCGCCCACGCGCTGCCGGTGCCGTTATAGGTAGCGGCCCGGAACTTGAGTAGCGCGTAATTATCGCGCTAAAATACTTGGCGAGTAGCAGACGCGCGCACAGAGCACAGATTGCTTTCACCTCTTTAAGCACGAATGGCAGCCAGCAAAGCGTTGCCTACTTTTAGGCGGCCGCTGCAGAGTCGAATATCAGCAATGGAGGCGCCGCTCATTGATTCGCATCTGAATGGGCAGCTGTCATGGCAAAGTCCTATTAAATTAGATTAGGCTCTATATAGAGGAACTACTCTAGCCGATAAACCAATTGCGATCTATGGTCTCAGCCTTTGTCTTGTTTCGTCGCTCTTTCAGTTTTGCTCTAATGCAATCATTGGCCTGATTTGGTTTGGCAGCACTCAGCTCTCGCAGCTCGCTTAAAAGGCAAATCAAATGCTGAGCGCGAGGAACGCGCACTTAATATAAGCATATAATTTATTTGCTGTTCGCCCACGCAGAGCGCACCTCTTCCACTCCGTGGCCTGGCCTCTCATAATTGCTAAGCTGCGCGCACACTAAGTTAAAAGTTTCGTATAATTTTCCATAAAGGGCAGAGGGAGCACGACAGGAGCTCAGCAAACAATAACACAAACTAAATACTAACTACAAAGCCAACACAAGCGCGAGCAAATAAGGCGACTGGGGAATCGCTGGCGTATGAGCAATGTCCACAACATGCACCCGAGAGCTCAGATATGGGAGTTGCGGTGCCTGGGAAATGGCGTCTGCCAACACATCCCACTCAAGCCAGTCAACCAAGCCAACCCAGCCAACCCAGTCAGCCTGTTAGCCCCTTTTGGCGTATTCGCCGAGAATTGTGATTTGAGCGGGCTGAATCTCTGCCGCAGCTGAAGCGTGAACTGTTTGCTGAAAGTGTGGCAGGCGGTCCAAAGAAACCACCAGCGAAAGCTCAATCAATTTGCTGAACGGCATACGAGACGGCATAGACTGAGCTTATCAAATTTGCTATGATTCATATGCTATAATAGGCAGCAATGATTGTTGCCTGATTATGACACATGAAAGCTGAAAGCTCATTAAATGTTTGTAGTCTTAAGCTATCTGATCAACAATCATCAAAAGCTCTTCAAGCCCCAGAAAAACGACTTACAAAGCTTTATGTTTGCTTTCAAAGATTAAAGACAGCTGAGCTTGAGCTTTGGCAGATTAAAGACAGAAGTTTTATATATAATAATTGGAACGTGTCAAAAAATCATACTATGTGAGAGTCCAACACAACTGCTCAGAAGTAAACAACAATTTATCGATTAATAATATCGATAACTATTGTCAAATCGTTAGCTATACGAAGTCTTCGAAAATCGATAACCAAATCCGTCCGATAATTAAGACAGCTGCATCAAGCAAACATTAATACACTTATCGATAAACACATTTATCGATAACCAATCACAAAACATATGAACTGCTTTTAAAGCCAGTGCCCTAGCAGAAGCCCAAACGTCCCTTAATGCTGATTGAAATGCGTAACAGCTGCCACGCCCACACAGCATAGACTCGACTACTGCCCAAGCCTGGGACAAGGGTTGCCGGCGATGGGCTGCAAAGTTGACGCCTGTGTAAAAAGTATGCCCAGAACTTCAAAAAATTCAAACTTTTGCGCTGCAGAGAAATTCAGCCATGGAAATCGACATGACAGCTGAAATATGAGCGCGACAGGGGCTGGGGAGTTGGCTGAGAGTGGGATAGGAGTGGGATAGGAGTGGGGTAGGAGTAGGGGCTAGCAGGGCCACAAAAGGTTGGGTTGAAATGGTTTTTGGCCGGCCATGCCGGGTGGCGCGGTTCGCCTGATAAGTTGCCTTAAATAAAAGCAAAATATGTTAATTTCAATTAATTGTTGGCGCGCAGCTAAAAAAAGAAATTGCCCAAAAAGTTTGTTTTCTTTTCCGCGGTGTCCCGAAGAGAGGAGTGGAGGGGAGAGGACGAAGTTTGTGAACTGCTTTGGCACTGGGTCATTTCCGGGCACGGGTCGTCGGATTGGCTGCTCGTCGTCGGCAGAACTGGAACTTTATAATTTGCCGCTATTTGTCAGTGCCAAAAGTGGTTTGTTGCAGCTAATAGCTGTTGGGGAAATTAATAAACACGAAACGTTTTGGGAGCGAGCGAAAAATGATAAAAGAAACTGCTAAGGGGAGAGGCGGAGGTAACAGTGAGGGCGGCGGCTGCAAGTTAACCGAGTGCTAATGCTATTGAAATTGCCAAAAAGGATATTTAAATGCAAAACATTGCGCCAGATATTCGGTCCGAGTTCGGGCGAAAGTTGTGGGAGAAAGTCAGTGAAAGGCAAGTTGAAAATAAATTTGGGAATCAAATGATTTCGGCGAAAGGCCCGAAAGCGAATGGGAAAAGTTTTCCTTTTCGATACGCGCACGGGCCGCGTGGACACGTGTCGAGAGGTTGGACGTGCAAAAGACAACAGTAAAATAACAATAACAATAACAACAAGCGGGCCAACAGAAACAATTTTCCAGCGTTTCCTTCGTTCGTTTTCTTCTTTCTTTTCTTTTCTTTTTTTTATCAATGAACGCAATTCAAGCCGGAGCAGGATGAAAACTCTCAAGAAATGTCAACAGAAACCAGAAACAAACAAACAGCAGAAGAAAGAAAGAAAAATGTGACGAAAAATTAGCCTGAAAAGAAAAATCCTCACTGCTGCGCCGCCCTCATGAGCTCTGATGGCAAATTGATTGTATATATTAGTGGCTGTTGCACTCGGCCAAGAGCCAGAGCCAGAGTGAGAAGTGGAAAGAAGTGAAAAGTTGAGGCTGAGCTACTTAAGAGCTTAATCAGGGCATTGTTGTTAACAAAAATATATGATTGACTTTGGAGCAACAGCTTGAACTGACAGCGATTTGAGGGCGTGAAGTAAACAGAACTGAGCCAGCAGAATTAGTATACAAAAAAAATAAAATTAAAAATATAAAAATATATATTTAATATATAACAAAAATATATAAGTATACAAAAAAATATTTAAATAAAATTAAAAATATTTATAAATGTATTCATTTTATAATTATATATAAATTATTTTTAAAAAATATATAAATTATTCAAAAATATATATATATTAATAAATTTGTAAAAAAAATAAATTTTAAATTATTTTAAAATTTTATACATATTTATGTTTATCAGTTTGCTTAATTTCCCTCAAGTTTCTTAGCTTTTGTTACTTCAGCTTGACTATTAAATATATTTTACAACAATTGTTGAAAGTGCCTCAAGATATATATAGGTATATACTATATGTACATATATATATATATATATATATATTATTGTATATAGTTCATTTAAGCGCCGACTCTTGACCGCCTTTCTCTCAGTCTCCGTCAGCCACGGAAGCTGTGACCGGGCCACAACTGGGAGCAGGAGCAAAAACTAAACACTCAGAGCAATCAGAGTGTGTGCGAAATGTATGAAAGGTTTGCGAGTGCTCAAGAGCTGGCAGGTTGCATGCTCAAACATGAGCTGAAGTAGAGGGCCCGAAGGGCTGCCGCATGCCGCATGCCGCATTCTGCATACTTGAAAATCGGCCAAAGGCTTCAATCGAGTGAATCGATGCCAAGTTGTTGCCGCTGCTGCTGGCTCGGCTAGTGGAGCAGGTTAAGTGTGAAATTTTAGTGTCGCCATCGATTTGCGTCTGCCACAAAAGGGCAGCCAAGCGAAACGTTGCGTTTCATTTGCGCCTCACAATTATTGAAACTGACTGCAGAGCCCGAAATAGCAGACGATTTGATTAGCACATGATGAAGGTGCTCCAAATGTAATTTACATCAGATCTGATTGCCTTGACTATCTGAGGCACTCAGCGTAAACATTTCTCGCTGCACTTTGGGCCACGTTCGCAGCGCCTCTAAACTCTTTACAACGCCTCTAAACTCTTTACAACTTAACCCTTTAAGAGCTGTTTGTATTCCGCATTTAATAATGCTGGCTGACAATTTGGCAGCCGACTCGACATATTTGACATTTTATTAATGGCTTTTTGCGCCTGCATTTAACATTGCTTTGACACAGTAGGTGTTTGCTCTGTCCATTGTTTTTTTTTCTTTCTTGTTCTTCTTCTCGTTTTTTGTACAGTTGTGCTGTTGTTTCAGTTTATTTTGTTTTTATTTGGCTGCCGTCCGCCTGAAAGTATGCCACGGGGCATTGTTGTGCTGGCCCCCAGCACAGCCCAGAAGTTAACCCAAAGTTGGCCGAGTTCACATCCTCGGCAGCTGCTGACCGACATTTCATTTTGTTTGCCTTATGAATTTCGTGTTTGCTATTTCCTAAGCATCGACAAGCACGCACCAGCCAAGCGGCAAGTGTGGCGGGGCCTGGTTACCGGAAAAGCGGCGTTGCTTTTAAATATTTAACAACATTTTATTGAAACTTTTTGTGCCCGCCTCCAGCTGCCTTCATTTTATCGACTTTCGGCGACTTTGCATAAGACGCCCGACCTATAATTTGGGCACACGATTTGTGTGATTGCCAAAAGTACTGATTGACGTATAGATACCCTGTAGATCAAGTGCATTAGCTATAGCTGAAGTTCTTCTGGATGTGCAGCTAGATATGTGGCTGCATCTATGTTTAGGTTAGCAGTTGTATGTTAACAGATGTATGTTAACAGATGTATTATAACAGATGTAACATATGTATGTTAACAGACCTATGTTAAGATTAACAGAGCTCAACTACTCACAGTAGTTGGCATTATTTCAACAATATGCCCTCTTAGCACACTTATGGGGTATTTGCATCTATAAACTAAAAGTTTTACATACATCGCGAAGTATCTACGCATTTCGCATAGAATTCGCGAGTTGGCTTTGCCTTGATCTTGTATTCTGAACGGCTTGAAGTGTAATTTTCAGCGGAATTTTGCAGGATTTAGCGAAACATGTGCCTGGCTGAAGTTCATAAGCGGATGATATGCTGCCTATAAATGTATGTGAATGAGTACTCACACACACACACACACACATACGTACTCTCGCTTGTACTCATTTAACCAATACAAACACGCATGTCTGAGCGTGTGTATCTACTTATACTGCGTGTGTGTGGCTGTTAGCCTGTTTGTATTTGACATCCTTGATGATTTGCGCACATTAGGCACATTTAGCCAGCCATTACACATCGACCGAGCCGTATTCTGCGTCTGGCAGCCACTCAAGTGCCAGCATATTAGGCATTAGGTTCAGCTGCCGCTGCCGCTGCATCAGCATCAGCATCAGCCGCCGCAGCTCAATCTTCAGTCGATGTTTAAGGACGCACAGATATTGCCTGCAATTATGACACCGGCCTAAATGACAGCGCGTGGGCGTCACAGTGACAGTGCCCAGCAAATCGCATCAGTAGCTATGGCTCTGGAGTGTAGCATAAACAAGCTGAACAAATCGCACCGAGGTGCTAAAGCGGCAGCTGACGGCGCGACGTCAGCGGCCACAGGGCCAAAGTGGCCGAGAAATTAGGGCATTTAACATGAGGCTGGCAAAAGGTGTACACAAATAGATAGACAGATATGATATATACAGATATGATATATAGTGAGTATATATGCCTTGTTCAGAGTAAATAGAAAATGTGAACGAAAACAACTCAAAGCTGAGCTGAGTTTCATAGACAGTCGATGGAGCACCCAATACGCCCGCTTTGGCCGTGGCTACAGTGTGTGGCCAGTGAGTGTTAAATAGTTGCGGCAATAAACACGGCCAAGTGGCAATGGGAAGCCATTTAGACGAGTGGCCCGAAAACCAGAAATCATCAATAGATATTCTTTAACAAGCCAAGAATTACAGATACGCCTAAATGCTAACACACACACACACACACACACACACACACAGAGGCAGCGCTGCACAGGTGCTAAATTGCTGTGCACATATAACAAATGAAATAAAATGAGAAAAGAAACTAACAAGTGGAACTGGGACTTGGCAACGAAGTCGCAGCTGAGCGTCAGTTAGACGCCTTTTGGTAATTTGAAACTTGTTATAGGCAAAGCGTTAATCAATTTTTAAGCAGCGACAGCAACAACAAAGCCCAAAGAAAGCAGCCAATTCACGCAATGGAAAAAACACACACACACACACACACACACACAGAGAGAAGAGACTCAGAGCAAACAAAGCAATCGAAACGAATTTCCATTGACTCGCCTGCAATTCGGTTCAGTTGTGCGGCAATTTTCAACTCGAGCGGTTCGAAGCAACACCTCAACACACACTAACTCCAACACCAATACACACCTCAACACACACACACACACACACACACATATTCGACTTCTATTTATTTATTTTTTTCAAGTGCTCGTGAGTGTGGTCCTCGCAAATAATGAATTTGGCAAGATGTCGGAATAGCTGAGAGCACAAATATCATAGAATCCAGAATTTCTATTTTGTGTATTTTATTGAGTACAGCGGCTATGCCTCATCTAGTCAATTACATTCATTTGACAAACAGCAACCAAGGCACGAAACAACAAATTGTTCAAAATAAAAGTGTAAAACAAGTGCTTCAAGGAAAATGGCAAAGGCCAGCGAAACCCTGTGTACTCGGAGCCCATATGGGTTGTCTGAAAGTCTAAGTAACAGGCTGAAGGCGGCGTGAAGTATATATATTCTTGATCAAAATAATAAGCCGAGTTGAGCTATTCCTGTGTGGCTGTCTGTTGGCCTGTCTGTCTGCCCATCTATCCTTCCGCCTTTCGATAATTCATTATTATGCATGCATAAAAGGAGTCTGAAATGCTTGTAATATCAACTCTTCCATCTCCTAGCAGTCCCTACTAGCACACGCTTCCTTATCTACCTTATTTCTTTGAAGCTCCAGCCCATAGCTAATGGTATTACATTATTAATTTGTAAAATGTTTAAAGGGCCAGAGCAGACGTTCGATAATGAGCTTGTGCTGGCTTACAATTAACATAATATGATATTCCGACTTATATCCACTCAATACCTCAGAATGCCATTGAATGGAGAGGCTCTAGTTTCTTTAGAAACTAGCAAACTCTGCCAGGAATTGCTAGGCAACGGCGCTGGATGGTAGTCGGGCTCGCTGTTGTTAACGGGTTGTCGCTGCGACAGCTTCTAATTGGCCAACTCAGTTCGATTTCTCGTTTGTGCGCGTCGGCGGCACACGTGCTGGAAATCTCATTGAGTTTGCTGGCAAATTCGGGATAATTATGCGCCAGTGCACAGCTCCAGTTTCACATGTCAGCTAGCACCGAAAATTTGTGCATTGAAAATGGATTTGGATTTGGATTTGGATTTGAATTTGGTTTTGGCCAGCAACAAACAAGCCGTTCGCAACCATTGCCAAGGCCAACAATGAGTGGGCTGCTCTTTATTGTAATATCTATGGGCAGAAGCAAACTTGAAATGCAATCGGCAACAGGCAGGCATTAGGCAACACACACACACACACAGACACACACATACACACACACACACACACAGACAGAAACACACATACACACACACACACACACAGACAGAAACACACACACACCTATACACAGCTGTTATATAGTGTAATAATGAGCTAGCTGCTTGTGCTCTGCTTGCATTCAAGCTGCTGTTGCATGCATACTTATAGACATATCCAAAGATTGCTATACACATACATATAAAATATATATATTATATACATATATTCGTAAAATTCATGCATGTGTGTGTGTGAGATATTAATAATTTTATATATTTTGCACAAGTTCATGTTTGACTTTGAGCGTTTATAGTTTGTAGTTATTGAAATACTTTTGGAGTTGCTCAGATCTTTGTTCGCTATAAAGTGCAGCAGCAGCTACACGGAGCAAAATCAATTTGTATACTAAAGAAATATATATATATATAGTATTTCTATATGTATACATATACTCAGTGATTCATCGATGATCGGCATTGAGTAATGAAGGCGATGAGCTGCCTTTTGGGTAGAGATTGCATGAAAGGAGGACTCATACATACAAAGACTCATGCATTAAGATTAACTGATTTTTGTATTTTACTAACAGTGAATATTAACAGCAGCAAGAACTCACATGTTAAGCCTGACATAGGAGAAGCTAGATGTTAAAAATTAGTAATTGAAATGAAATATAGAGGAAGGAGCAGCGTGAGAAGGTTCAGCAGAAGGCGAAGGAGTACGATATGATATGAGCAGAAAAGTGAGAAGAAGCATGAGAAGCAGAAGAAGCAGGAAGAGGAGGATGAGTAAGAAGTGAAGTAGGTGTGAGGAGGAAGAGAAATATGAGAAGGGGTAGTGAAGGATTAATAATGGGAGGAGGAGGAGTCAGATGAGCAGCAGAAGGAGAGAGGAAGATGAGAGATGAAGAGGAGAGAGGATGAGAAGAGATGAGGAGGAGAGAGGAGGAGGATGAGGAGGCTGAGGAGGAAGGGGAGGAAGAAGAGGAGGAGGAAGAGGAGGAGGGAGTAGGAAAATCACGCGGAGCAGAAGTAGCAGAAGGTAAGAGGAGGAGAAACAAAAGGAGGAGCCGGAAGAAGAGAATAAGCTAGAAGATAGATAGATGCCCAGAATATGACGCAGCATCGAGAAAGGACTAGTAAGAGGGTGAGAAGGATCAGAGCAGCCATGCTTAGCATATGATATCACTAACTGCTACATAAACCTAGATGCTGATCTGGCAAGTTGGTGGGCCACAGCTCTTTCCTCTCTTCATATACTCTTAACTGTAGTAGTAGTTCAACTATTTTCAATGAAAATCTAGTACACATACATATGTATGCACACACATACATGCGAGTGTTTGAGCTGTGCACATAGTATAAATGAGCAGCGTCTAATGTGGGCGGGCAGCAGAGGCAGCGAAGTCAGAGCCCACAATTAGGTACATAAAATGGGGCTAAGTCCGCCGAAGGGCCACATTAGCGTGGACGCAGTGGGGGATACGGGAGGGGAGGGCCGCTGGGACTGAGGAGGCGTGTGACGTATGGAGAGCTGCGAAATAATTTCCATAAACATAAACAACAGTTTGAGCGCATAATCAAGTGGACGAAGATGCTGTGCCGCATTACGGGGCGTGTCGGCCGCCAGCTAATGGCAAATTATGCGGCCCAGTGTTGGTTAGTGCGCGTCACTTGCCAACACTGGCCCAGCGACTGATTAAAACTTTTGTTTTCCTTTCGCCCTCGTCCTCCTTCTGGCCTGGGTCTGGGTCTGCATCTCGCAAACTTTTCTCCAGATTTATGCACATTTTAAATGGATTTATGGATGCATTGTTCGTATTTATTTTCATTTCTTTCAGCAGCAACAGCAGCAGCAGCAGCGGCAGCGGAGAGAAATTGCAGCCGAAATAAAATACTTCAATAAATTGGTGCATGGAAAAAGGTGGGCAAACTTTCAATTTATATACAATTTGTTTTGGCCAAATAGTTTCGGCTCTGCTTTGTTTTCTGCTTTTTATAACTTGTGTGTGCCGGCCAGTAATTGGAAAACTATTGCAGAGAGAGAAAGCCTTGGTCAGCAGCAGCTACGCCCAAAGCTGGCCATCAAATCTGTACAATAAAGAAAAGACATTTCCGACCCACACTTTTTCCGTTGTCTTCCAGCTGCTACGCAAATCGATAGCAATCACAATTAAAGTCTGATACACTTGATATGCATTGCACGTCGCCGCATGTTATCTAGCCAAACGGCAAATTTTCTGAACAATTTTGTAATAAACACAGCATTACAATGTGCGTGAGCGAGAGAGAGAGCGAGAGAGAGAGGGAGAGTGAAGCATGTGCTTAAGCACTTGAGAGCCTGAATAATTGAAGGCTTTTGCCATATGAATGAAATTGAGTGCGAAAGCAACTCCAACTGACCGAGTGTGCTTCACTCAAAAGGATCTGTATTTAATTCTTAGTTTTTGAACTGCAATTGGCAGAGCTTAGCAAAGAAAACATCCTTTTTTTTGTATATAAAATTTAAATTTATTTTAGATTTGCTTTTGTAAGTGCTTTTCTAGTAAGCTGCTGCCTTATACGAGATGCTGCACTAAAGTTCAAGTAGATTGCTTTCATCGACTCAAGCCTCAAGCCTAGTTCTGTTTTCATTATACTTATTCACAATGAAATATTTGTAATATAATAATTTACAGCTTGCTGCTCGCTTCTGGTTTCAATTTGTCAATTACTCATTGGCACAGCTGCAGCTGCAGAGAGCGGGCACAGGTAAAGCGAGCGCAGCTGCAGCGAGCACAGGCAGATCCGGATTCCCGCTCTTACAAATCCAATTCCAGCAACCGCTCAAACTGCTGATAAGCAATAATTACTATATAATATATTGGAATAATTGAAGTGTTTTCTCTAGAGTCCTCTGCGCTTTTATACTCATTCATGAGCTGGAAGACTTGGGCTAGAGACTTGAGTGTGTTGGATTCTCTTGAGTCATTTGCTGTGCTGGAGTTGATATCATATAAACTCCAAGAAATATTATTTGTAGTAGGCAGACTTTGAGACTGCAGAGAAGAGCACACCAACTAGACTTCAATACAATACAGATATAAGAGTCTCTCTCTCTCTCTCTCTCTCTGTCTCTCCCATAACAGAGTTGTAGCTGTCTCAATAAATACTAAACATAGTTTGTCTGTTGAGCTCAGTTCAGCGCAGTTCAATTGGAAGTTCTCTAGTTGAGAAAAGTATTAAAAAGCCATAAACCACACGAGCTTGGCTTGATTCTGATGGAATCTTGCTTCATACTAAACCCACACACGTTGGTCAAGAAATTTCTTGTAGCCGCCTCAGCTTGCTGCAACTCGCCGTGTTTAGCTAATGATTTGCTCTGCTTTGGTTTCTTGAGCAACTTTTATAGATGTGTGGAGCAGCTGGCAAATGCTGAAGTTGAGCTCGCATGATGGGATGACGGGATGATGCTTATTGCATTTGGTGCTCACGAAGCGTGCGAAATTAATCTACTTTCAAGGCTCACCACACGCACTCACTCATAACATATTGATCAGCGCAACTGCAGCGATTTTCATCTCAATGGGCAATTCATGGCAACGAATTGCAAACTGCGAATGCTTCGCGTTGGAAAATTCAACCTGAATGCTTCATTTACCAGCCGTGAGCTGTCGTGAAGGCAGCTGGATGTCTTTTTTCCGTTTCCGTTTCCGTTTCTGTTTCAGTTTCAGTCTCAGTTTCGGTTTGCCGCAGACCTGTTGACGTTTGTTGCTAATTAAAGTTGCTGGCTGCGGCCACATTTTGCAGTGGCCATTGCAATTAATCTCAACATAAATTTGCACTCGCAGCAACAGGCCAGCAGCAGCCAGCAGCTGCCAGGCGCTGACCTTGCGGACGACGGCAACAATGTTGAGTGTTGAGTGTAGCGGGGCTCCGGACTGACCCAATTTTTCACCTGGCTCATGAGCAGGCAGGCACCAATAAATCGTGTGCTAGAGGGCCTGGCCATTAAATGGCCGACAGTCCGACAGTTTGGACTTTAATATTTCTACGTACTACATCAAAGTCGAAGGTTCGAGTGATTAAATGAAATTTACGAGTGCCCTATAGGCGCTGGCCCCCGGGGAACCAGGGAAACTGAAGGCGGCGCAGCCAGAGACTGAGACAGACACACGCAAGGCGAATTTTGCATAGGCCCTGTCAGAGATTGATGGGCCATGTTTTGTCTTGACGGCAACGCGGGAATTTAACAGCAGCAACAACGCCAGCAGCAGCCATAACAATAACAGGCTGATATAATGAAGTGGCGTACGTGGCGAATGCGTGATATTCATATATATTAATATATAGAGCCAATGATGGGATAATGGCTGACACCACCCAGCCAGTCAGCCAGTCAGCCAGCCCGCCAGCCAGGCAGGCAGGACCAACTAGACTGGGCAATCGTTGGCCCTGCACATGTGCAATTAACCGCTTGGCTTGAGCCACTGGCGCATGAAGCTCGCAATTAGCCAGCCAATCGCAAAGTGTTCCCAAAATCAAAGTCAATCGCAAAGTGCAAGAGCAAGAGTATCGAGGATAAACTTAAACTTATTCGAGTCCTATAAAGCTGACTTCAATGCATTTATTAAATATATATATATATACATATAGGAAATTGCGATTTGTGCAGCGATATCGGTTGGCAGAACACTTCCGATCAGCTTGAACAATTATGCAGGCAATGTCAAGGCATTCGTATGACTGGAAATAAATATGACGCGATGGTCCAAACAACAACTGACAGCGCGCCCGCCCTAGGAGTGGGCTGAGCAGAGCTGAGCTGTTGGCTGGCTCTACATACACATATATATATACAGTGAGAGAGAGAGAGAGAGAGAGAGAGAGTGAGCGACGACCCCCATGTTTATGAGCTGCAATGGCGACGCGCTGACAGCTGACAGTGCCACCCGCTCCGCTGAGCCCAAAGACTCGAAATGCTGTTGCTCTTGAATACCCTTTCTAGCTGCGGACAGTTACATTGGGTAAGTAGCTGAGATTAGAACTGAAGAGCTATAATAGAGAGCGGCGAGAGATACTTGATCTCCCTGAAGTTACTCAGTTAGCTAAAATCTAATTGGAAATCACAAGAATCACTTTAAGAGTGACCAAGTGTGTCTAGGAAGCAGACACGCCCGTCTTGCTTGAACTTTGTTTCTCTCTCTCTCTCTCCCTTGCAGCTTCCAGTTGTGCAGGATGCGGGCAGTGGGCGGGACGGGTCGTGTGGCCGTATCATATATGTATGAGGCATGAGCATTAGTAGGTTGGTTTTTATGAGCCAGCAGACGTTTTATTGCATGTGCGCTGGGCAGCGCACTGTCTGAGGTTATTAAAGTTTCAGGATTGGTGTCAAGTCTCATTGCCTGCGGCTGCTGCTGATGATGGCGACGACGTACGTAAGCAGCTGCCCATGTGGATGTGCTGCGTGTGTGTGTTAGTGCATGTGAATGCTTTATTTTATTGCTGAAAAGTGCAATCATAAAACGTTCAAGGCCCCCATGCTATGCAGCGAGCGGCGAGACACCCACTGAAGGGGTCTCAGTCCTTGGCTGTCGTGCGAGCGAAATGTGCATTAGGGCTGGGCACTTATGCGGCATACTTTCGGGCACATTGGCCCCCGCTCGATACTCAAATGGCGTACTGAATATGCTTTGACATCAGTGGCCGCCGCTGCCTGCTCGGTTGACATATTCCTCCGTGGGCCGAAATCAACAAAATAAACACATAACAACAATTTGAGCCGCCAATCGACCAACTAAAAGCCCATAAAAGCTTATTGAAACAAATCAAAAATGACAGCAACAACGCGCCAAGACACTGCGGAGCAGCCGAAATGCGAAATAAAAGCAGCCCAAATAGATAAATTTTACACTCGAAAATGAATGGCGCCCGGGGTGGCAGCTGTGCGGGCAGCTCTAATAAAGCTGTAGACCATCAAAGCCAAGTAATAGACAAGAAAAAACCAGAGAGAGAGAGAGAGAGAGAGAGAGAGAGAGGCTGGCTGGTAACGACATACAATCCCTGCTTGCCATAAAAGATAGATTGAGCTAAGATCACAGTGGAGATGCTCTAGGAAATATACATAGGCTAAGAAAATATTAGAGCAAGCTTTGAAGCTACGTAAACAGCTGTAGATGTACTAAAATTGGAGTTGAATATATATATATATATATATATATAGTTAGTATTGAGAATGTATTTTAAAAGCACTTTCATACAGAAAGCATTCATATCAGACACTTAACTACAAGTTTATAGAAGCTTTCATCGTATATTTCCACAAAAGCACTTTAAAGCTTCCACTTCAATTTCATGATTTTACGAGTAAACAGTCTAGATATACTTTAAATAAAAATTAATATATTTATTTATATTTTATTTATATCAAATATTAATTTAAATTACATTTCTTACAGATAAGACAAGAGAAGTAGTTTAAAAAGCTTTTTAAATATTTAACTGAAAGCACATGCAAGCTTCTGTAAATTCTATACTATCAGAAAAGCTGCTTAAAGCTTTAATCCAATTCCTAATATTGCCGAGGCTCCAACGTATCTGGCAATATACAAAACTCCGAGTTCATATATCTTATTAGCATACCAAGCAGCAGCTTCAACTAGTCTAGGCACAACATTCGTATCCCCCCCCTCGACTACTGCAGCACACAGTTAGCACATATATGCTACATAAACTTTTACAGCCAAAAGATGTGCGCTGCTGTAAAACAAATATGATTCAATTTAGCTGTCTTATGATATTTGCAATTTTCAGCTGAAGTCTCGCAGCGCGCTCAACTCTTTGGCACGAATTTGCAACAAGGGCAGCGAAACAAATGGCCAAAGTAACACAAGCCAAAAACCAAGTTACGCAAAACAGCGGCAGCGGCAGCGGCAGCAGCAGCTACAACAGCGAAAGCAACAATGAGAGCAGAGTCCAATCATCTGGGCCAACAAACCAGACAACCAGAGAACCTGACAACCAGACAACCAACAGACAAACGACACGACGGCCATTTGCATTGGCTGCCATTGTTCAGAATGGGTAAAGAAAACTCTAGCAGTCTCTATCTCCCCTCTGTGTGTGTGTGTGTGAAAATTGAAAATTGAGTGAAGCAGTTTTATGATGTTGCTTTGTATTATAAATCAAACACGAGCAGTGGTAGAGGCAGGGGAGGGGCCCAAGAGAGAGACACACGTAATTGTTGTTGTTGTGCAACTGATAAACGCGAAAAGCTAACGGCAAGCTTTGCGGAGACAGCCACAAAGTAGGCTAGGAAAAGTGGAAAGTGCCAAAGAGCAGGGGAATGGACAAAATGTAAATTGTGAAAAGCCAATGTTATAGACGCTGCTGCGGGTAAGCAATGCAAATATTTGCTGGAAAATAACCCGTAAGTAAATATGAGAATTGTAGCGAAGCGGAATGTGCGTATATATATATATATATATTTATATATGTGTGTGTGTGTGTGTGTCTGTCTGTCAACAAAGGACATTGGATAGCTGGAAGCGGTCATTGTTGTTATGCTTGTTGCGGCTGTTGTTGCTTGCTTTTGTTGCGGTGTCACAGCAGCCGACACTTTGCATGCTCGAGCCCAGTTGGAAGCGAGCAGTACAAACAGAGAACCGGAAACCGGATAAAGTATAACGGATATATGTATGTGGGTGTGTGGGTGTGTGAAAAATCTCTAACTGTTACGGATATATGTTTGAGATGTGGCATCCAAGCTGCCAGCTAGTCAGGCAGCCAGGCAGCTAGCTAGTCACCCTCTTGTATGCCAAAAGCTAATTAGCTAAATCAACAATAAAAGTTTAACAATTACTGTTGCACAACTGTAAAGCAGCTCTAATGATGATGATGTTGATAAGCAAACAAATTTCCGTTGCCCAAAATGTTGTTAACAGCTTGAATCAGATTATTGTTGTTGTTCACTGAGGACCCAAGTAAACAAAGCCCATGCCAAATCTGACACAAAGATCTCTCGTTATGTATTTAGTTTTTGTTCGTGTGAGAGGTCAAATGTTATATAATTCTAATTTGTGAATTTGCCTCTCTTTTTATTTATTTATTTAGCTGCTGCTGCCGCCACGATGTGTGAGTGAGACATTATTATTATATTATTACAGAATTAACGGCATCAGAAATCACTTAAATAAACATTAGCCCAAACTGAAGCGTGTCTAACTGCCAACGCGAGCATTTGGCCGTACAATATGAACTGCAACAGACGTGTGCTCCGATCTCTGCTACTGTTAGCCATTGTCCAGCTGGCTCAGCAGGTGAGTCTTACCGGTGGAGCGAAGGCAATTGCGAGGGGAAAGAATCAAAATTGAGCTAGTGATCGAGGCTGTTCTCATACAGAAAGTGATTTAAAATATATAAATAAATAAATATTTAATATATATAAATAAATAATAATTTAAGAATTTGAAGTATTTTATAAATGTATAAAAAACTAAACTGAAATTTCATTTATATTTCAATTTAATTTATTTATATCAAAATTTAAGTACTTTATAAAAAAAAAATAAAAAATTAAGCTGAAATTGTATTTAAACTTAAATTTAATATAATTATTAGAAAAAATATTAAGAACGAATTTGGAATTTTATTTAAATTTATATTCAATGAAGTTGAAATTGTATTTAAACTTAAATTTAATATAATTATTTAAAAAATATAAAGAACGAATTTGGAATTTTATTTAAATTTATATTTAACTTATTTAATTTTTCTTTTATTTTAATTTAATTTTTTTTTAATTTAATATTATGAAATTTTATAAAAATTTTAAAATTAAGATAAAATCTTTTTAAATTTATTTTAAATTTATTTTTTAAAATATTTTTTGTAAATACTTTTTTTATGATAACACAAGATCAATTCAAATTATGCTCAGTTTTCTCACATCTCTATCCCTCTCTCCCTCTCTCTCTGTCTCATCTCTCACTCTCGTCTCCCGCTCTCTCTCTCTCCTTCTTCTCTCAGTATTGCTACTACATGAAGCTGCTAAACTTCAGCTCTTGGGACACGCCCACCTACAAGCTGTCGATAAAGCTGCACGTGCGCAACAACTCGATGTCGTCGGTGACGACGGTGCTCAAGGAAGTGCCCGTGCCGCAGTGGCACCTGATCTTCATACAAAACCCCAGCAAGCGGCGCAATGGCATACGATCGGATTCAGTTCGCACGATCTACAACTCGACGATCAAGACATGTGACTTTTGGAAGTACATTCGGCGCGTTAACGCCTGGAATAATGCGGCCAAGCTGATAATATCTGGGGGCGGCAGCAACATGAGCCTCGACTGCCCGCTCAAGCGCGGCATCTACACGATGAACGTCATCCAGGTGCCGCCGGATACGTCCATACTGAAGTTCATGTACCAGCCGAATGCGATCTACACGGTGATCGGCACTGTCTACTCACTCAATCCCAAGAATGGCAGCAGAGAGCCCATGTGCCACTACGAGGTCAACACCACCATCATTAAGAACTGCTGAGCAGTCGAGGCACGTGGATAACTGTTTTTTTTTTTGCTTTTTTTTACTAGTTTTTAAAACAAAACTGCGAAAATTAATTTTAAAAAAATTAAGAAAAATAAAATAAAGAAATAAATTCCAGTGAAATGTGAGTTGGTGGGCTGCTGACCACGCCCAGCTGCGTGTGCGTGCCACACGTCAGCTGCAAATATTCATAATCAAGACGGCAAACTATAAAATTGATAAGAGCCCCAAAGGGGAAAGCGAAGCACACAAATCTCAAAGCGCTGCACAGTGGAATAGTCGAAGAAATTGCGAAATAGATGAGAGGCTTCTTGAAAAGATAAGAATTTTAGGGCTGAGCTGAGTAAATTTATAATAAATATATAGTTGGGTAATAGGGGTAAGTATATACGAGAGACAAAAGTAATCAGCTTTATTGCCAAGCGAGAATATAGAATATTCTGTGGTCTAAATCGGGCGATCTGTCCGACTAGAGCAAAATATGCTCAAGGAAAGATTAAGTGACCTGGAAATGCTACATTCAGCACGTAACAAAAGATGATGGATCTAAGCAGCTGGCCAGCTGACATAAGGCAAGGGGGTAAATTCAGGTTTAAAGTCTACATCAATCTTGATAAGAGCTGTTAGTTGGGCCTTGTCACTAGCTGAGCAAGAGGCAGCCTGCTGCTGAGCCATGTTGCTGATGAAAAGCAAAGACGAGCTGACTGCTGGCGCTTAATGGAGCAGAGTTATGAGCTGCTTAAGATCTCTCGCACACTCTCGCACTGCCCCTCTCACCTGCTCTCTTAATGCTTTTGAATAAGTGAGTGTGCAATATTAAAAAGAAAGCGGACTTAACTCTGGCAATTGTCAAGCACGAGCAGCCGAGCAGCTCAACAGTTGACACAGTCCATTGTGTGGCGACAACAGGCAGCGGGCAGCGAGCAGCGAGCAGCAGGCAGCAGACCGCACACGCGCCGCACAGCAATCACAAAGGCTGACGACGAATGTGGCACTTGCAACATTGTCGCTGGCTGGACACGAATAATTGTGGCAATCATATTTTATGCAGCATTTGCATTCGCATTCGCATTCGCATTTGCATTTACATTTCACTCGCATGCGACACGCATCGCACACTTTGCATGACAGCAAGGTAAATATATATATATATAGACTGTATATATATATACATATATTTACTTATAAATTTTTAAATATTACTTGGAAATGTTGCAACTTCTGGCGCTTGCAACAATGCCAACAAATAAAACTTAATTAGAAATAAGCATAAAAAAAAGGCAAGAAAAATATTTTCTAACCAGGCACGAGGCGAGCTGGGCGAGAGGTGCGCGTGAGGCAGGTGTGTGTTTACGGTTAAGCAAATATGGGCGTGACTGATTTACAGGGCAGAGAGTTTGGTTAAAAAAATAAGCAGCTTTGGGACACACACACACAGGTGAAACCCAAAAGCGAAGACAAAACGAAATCCCTTAGGCCGAACTGTGGGCGTGGCTGCTGCTACTGCTGCTGCTGTGCCTTTATTTTTGCTTTCCGTTTTTTCTTTTTCTCCTTTTTTTTGCCTTCCTTTTTTGTCTGTTGTTGGCCTGGAGCGTGGCACGGCAATTGGCATAAAATATGCGCCGCTTGCATGCCAGAGACTTGTTATTAAAACATAAAATTTGCATGCAGGTCACAAAGCTAAGCGACTCAAGCAGACGCCAAAGCCACGCCCATTTGGCCAAAGTCAAGATAAAAATACGTGCCAGCATATATAAAGCTATATATATTCAGAGAGAGACAGAGACAGAGAGAGAGAGAGGGAGAGAGAGAGAGAGAGAGAGGTGTATCAATGTAACGTGGCCCCAAAAAAGGTAAAGGCAGGTACATTGGGCCAGCCCACACACACACAGTTAGTTAGTAGCTGAGGCACATCTAAAACAGTTTAGTTAAGAGATATGCTTCGATTTAAATTGCCAGGCAGGACGACTATTAGTCCCTGCCACAGTCTATGAACTTTTGTTTAAATTCCTCAATGAAGCTGCTCTCTATCTCTTCCCCTGTCTCTATCTATTGGCACCTGCAGTTGCCTTGACCACAGCTGGCCATGGTCAGGGCCAACACACAAATGCTGTGCAGCATAAATGGCAGGACACAATCAATCCGGTCGGATATTGGTGGCACCACAGCCATAGCCATAGCCACAGCCACAGCCACAAAGGTATGCAACATGTCCTTAGCAGATATGAATTTCATTCGAGCTCCAGACGTGTGAAATGCTAGGAGCAACAAAGCCTTTCGCATGCTGTTCGAGTTTTTTTAAGACCCAAAAGAGACGAGGAATTTTTCAGCTAATTCGATTTTTCTTTGAAGTCTCGAGTGTGTTTACAGTTTGTCTGAATGAATCAGAAGTGGCCCACGCCGAGCTTTTCATTTGTCTCTGGCCCTCCCTTTCTTTAGCTCTCTCTCTCTCTCTCACTGTCTCTGGCTCTGTCTCTTTGCTCTTGCCACACGCAAATATTTTGCCCCGTTTTTTGCTATTGTTTTATTACCATTTTTTTTTGTTTGTTGTTGCGACGCAACTGCAACGCAGCATTCCTCTTGAGCTGCTCGCATTGGCTGACGGCTGGCACGGTACTGCGCACAGCTTCCCACCCGCTGACAGATAACAGCGGCAGTAACAACTAGCGCCAACAATGGCAATAACAGTTGGCAAACAAACAACTATTTAGCATACGCCCCTGCCTAAAAGCGTCCAGCAGATTTTTTACAGTTCTCTGCGCGTATTTTTAATTATCCTGTGCACGCCATGCACCCAGGAGCTCTAGCGCAATCAAATGGAAACCCAACGCTGCGAGTGCCCATGACTGCCAGATACCCTGTATTGAGCAGAGAACTGAAGAACGACAAATATAATCAATTTTGTCTATCAGTTTAACTAGAATAGCTGAGTCGTCTCCGTGTTCTATGTCCCCTTCGGCCATAGCCTAAAAATATATTTATATAAATATATTTATGAAAATAGGAGAGCTCAAATAAATAAATAAAAATAAAATAAATATAAAATAAATAATGTAATAAAATATTTGTATATATTTAGATTTCTTTTTAAATAGAAATAAAAATTAATTTTAAAATAAAAAATAAAATATGTGCAAACAAATTAAATATTTGTAGCTATTTAGATTTATTTTTCCTTAAATATTTTTTTTATGTATTTCCACATTTTTATTCATCAATATTAATCCAAATTTTTTATTGAGTTTACTTTCATTCTAAATCCGTTTTTTAAATATTTTTATTGTAATTTTTTCTTATTTATTTGAATTCATTTTTTTCTATAAAATCAATTTTTCTTGGAAAGACAAACTCAACCCAGCTTTAGCTCTCTTTAGTTAGAAATATAAGCCAACTGCAGTTGCGAAATGCGCAAATAAATCAGCAGAGCTCAAGCCAACCACCCACACCCACACACCCACACACACACACACACACACACACACACAAATAGGATAAATAGAGATTAAGACCCACGCACGCATAGCGAGATATAAGACAATGGCAGGCAAATGGATTACAGGAGCGCAGCATTAATGACGCCCACGTCCAGAGGGAGCAGCAGCCAGCATCAGAGGCATCACAGGAATACGCATTAAATTAAACTGTTTACGTTCCCAGCTCAACCATATTTAGTTATATTTTCAGCGAAACTAACTGGCTTGAGCTGATTATCAGGCAAATGAGCTTATAATTGCGTGACAGAGGTAAGATGCATGCCCACAATGTGACTTCTGTGAAAAGTGAATTACAGCCTCGGCACATTCAGAGTAAAAGAATTTATATTACAAGCAGCGAGGAATGCAAATGCAAAATGCCACAACAATTTCCTCATGATTAACTGATGCTAATGTGTGCAAGGTGGAGCGAGAGTTTATTCACGTCACGCAAATATAACAAAAAGACCGAGTCGAGTTAACTAACTGAATAGTAGTATAAAGTAGTATATAGTCTTATTTAATGCAGTCCAATTAGCTTCAGCTTCAATTGCACTTGCCTGAGCAACTCTTGGCTGCAGGTGGGAAAGGACATTCCTGCGTTTGCTTATGGAAACAAAAAGGTTCTTAAGAAGTGCCAAGTCAAAGTCTTCAAAGCTCTCTCAGGCTTCTTCTAGTGAGCTTAGTGTCTGGCTGCCTTTTAGGCAACTTAGCAGAAATTAAATATAGCTGCTAAGAGAATATCAAGCATAGCAGAGTGAGTTATAACTAAACTTAATTATTACTAAAAAAAAAAAAGTTCAAGCAACTATTTGATATACCTAAACGCAAGACGAGGTTCAGTAACTCTAGAGCTAGCCATCAGCTGAGTCTACTCCTAGCACATCTTTGTTCTACATACTTATATATATATGTTGAAAAGAAAGAAAGACTTATACGATACAGTTTAAGTCGTACTCTCATATACCACATATCAAAATAAATACTTCATATTTATTATACTCAGACTTTAGTCTGCGGACTTCGACGACGACGCAAGGCAACTCATCAAGGCCGTTGCGAGCGAGTTAATGTGGCCAACTGGCATATATTTATGATATGCAGCAACCGACATTAAAAAGCTAACAAATGGCACAAATAATTGTACGGCCACGCCCCCACACACACACACACACAGAGAGAGAGAGAGAGAGAAAGAGTAGAAATGTATGCTCAGTAATTTGCCTATTGCATATTTGATGCCAGCCAGCTGCTTCTCAACCCTTTCACGCACACTCATCACCGGCAACTTAGCCATCATTAGACGTTAGTGAGGGAGAACTAACTGCACATTAAACATTTACGAGTGGGTGCTTATGGCAAAATAATATCAGCAGCTCCCCAGCGAATCTATCCGTGCTTCTTTCTCAACTGGCCCAAACGACAGTTGCTGGCCGAAGCATTAGGAGCATTATAATGACAAGCGAAGCCGTATAATTGAACAGGGCCCCTAACCACGGATCAACTACAACTGTTCCTACTTAACTGCCACCGCCGTCGCCCCAAGCTCCTGTTCACGTTTTGCGTCGTTCCGTTTGCATAATGACGACCCACGTGCTTGGCCTCGGGAAACCCAAGCAGGTGTGAGTGTGTGTATGTGTGTGTGTGTGTGTGTGTGTGTTACCTATGCTACACACATACACATATGCTGTTTTTATTTATTTTTATTCATCTTTTTTTTTGTTGCTGTTGTTTCTGTGCCGTGTTTCTTTTTCGGGTAGCCTCTTTTCCTGGTAATTAGAGTTTCATGTTTCGCAGCCAAACAACAAACGGAAGCCGCTCGCAGGCGTTGCCAACAACAGCAACGTGAGGAGTGGAGGAACGTGATGCTTAATTACAGGCCATTACCAAATATCACACATACGCCATGTGGCCACCGGCTTGGCAGCCAGCCCAGCAATCCCAGCCTAACTAAATCACTATAAAACAGCATAAAAATATATACGAGCAGCCGAACATGGCCACTTTAACAAAGATTAAATGCGCCCACCTCCAGCCCAACCACTCACTCCTAATGATATTTTATATGCCTCAAAACTCAAAAAGCTAAAGGTATATACTTATAAATATATGTATATACATATGATATATGCTTCCCTCTCGACTTTAGCTTATTGGCTCACATGAAATTTATACGAAGCTCCTCAATTTGTATGCCATCAGCGCAATTGATTCCTTCACACCTAGTTCAACTGCCGCTGACTAGTTCTCGACTTTATTACTTGGGTTCAATGACATGGATATGTTTGATGTGATTCACACGCAGTCAGAGAGGCGGAGAGACGGAGAGGGAGTGGCTAAGTGGAGGATGGAGTGTGAGCTGCAGACATGGCACATAAAGCGCTAGCAATCGAGCCAACGGAGCTACAAATTGCATATAGATTTAGCAGCTAGGCAAGCATATAAATATATATATATATATATATATATATATCTATGCATATTATATTTCCATGTATATACTATAACTTTGCATTAGTTTTTAGCCAAGTTGGCGAGTCAGCCGTGTCGATAACCCAAATAGCTGCCCCCCCAGGCAAATGCAATTTAATAGCAAGCAGCCAGCAGTGCAGCGAGTCACGGCAATATTTGGATTACACGACACGGCGGAGCACACACACACACTCACACACACATAGTTTCTGAACTGCCTCCCATTCGGCCCCCACTGGGCCGGTCTCTGTTTAATAGTATGCCAGAAACCGGCACGAAATAATTGTTTTCCGTTGAGCAATAATTTTCTATACCTTTGCCGTCCTGGCAGCTGGCTGGCTCCCTTGGCATTTCCACACCACCCCCAATCCCCAATCCCTCATCAAGGTGCCAACTGGGCAAGCTGAGCTGAGCTGCCAGCAGCAGATCTGCCCACTGGCCAAGTCCACTGGGCTTGGTTCACTTGGCTATGCGCGGCACAGCAAATTGAGTTAAGTGTGTAAAAAGTGCCAAGCCCACAGTTCAAGCAAAGTCCATGCGGTTTCTCTCTGTGTGTGTGTGTGTGTGTGTGTGTGTGGCCAACGGCTGTCTCTGCTGTCCCTGCACGCCTTGGGGGCGTATGTGCAATATTTTGTGTGGCCCACTAATAGCTGATTAGCTTTTTAGCTGGCAGTGATATACGCTTAGGCGCTCCGCTCGGCCGGTTAGTGGAGCGAGCTGCCAGCTTCTGGCCACAAATTCATTAAGTGGCCCATGTATGTGTCTGTCTGTGTGTGTGTGTGTGTGTGTGTGTGTGTGTGCTAGTCACATTCAATTGCGCATGAATATGAAACAGTTAATGGGGCTGCCAACAGATATTAACGAGCTGCATTAAACCAAAAAAAAAAAAAAAAAAACAAAACAACAACAAAAAACTTCGCTTTAGCATGTTAATTCCCCAACGGCTAATTTATCCACTCTATGCAAAATGTGTGTAACAAACAACAACAACAGCAACAAATCTGATACATCAGCTAGCTAAATTAGCTTTATAAACTTTTCGAGTGCTTTCTATGTAAGTGGAATATGTCGAGAGCAGTGCGAAAAGTGAAATTTATGGCTTTTTAGCAAGAAGCAAAAGTCATTAAACTAAATATAAATATAAATTTAAAAAATATATATATATAAATACTAAAAAGAAATATATGTGTAAATATATATAAATACATATATAAAGAACAAACATAGATTCCCAAAAATTGTTCACTCGCCAAACGCCGATAAAAAAAAAATCTCAAATATTTGTCTAATTTTTTTGTAGCTGAAATCAAAATGTTTGCTGCATTTCTAGCACATTTATCAGCATTATTTTCCATATATATATTTGGATAAATATATTTACTTCTTTATATGACTGAAATGGACTTTATTGGATGGCAAATTGTCAGATTTTAATATCTTCCCTGTGGCTATGATGATGATGCTTCACCAAAACTTGTGAATTTGCTAGCCTCTTTCCATATATGACAATTCTGCTTACTTGCCTATTTATTCACTAAATATTCATTCAAATTAAGTGTAAACTCAATTCAACTCGCAAGCTTGGCTCTGGTATAAGTCTATGCATAAAGCTGTTAACTGAGCTGGCAACATTGGCTGAAGCCGTGTTATCTGTCAACTGATAAGTATCTATAGTCGCCCAGTCTATATATGTCATATGGACACGTATTGGTTGCTCATATACAGATTAGAAACATAAAACCTATACACTATGAAAAGAAATGAAAAGAAACAGTTTGTTTACAAACCTCACTTGATGACGCTCACAGATCTATAGGCCTAAAACATATGTATCTCTCCCCAAACCTTCCATGTATCGCAAATTTATATTTAATTCATTATTATTATTATCAAACGTGTGTTTGATAACCACAAAAAACATTGTTTTTTTTTCAGCTCTAATGAGATCTCTGGAAGAGAATAAAAACATGCAGAAACAACAATGGGAGCGTGGGTAAATACAGTTTTATGATCTCATCCGGTGAAAGCGATTTCCCTGTTATTGTTGGCTTCGCTTTACTTCATTACCGAACGGTCAGCCGGGTGTATGGTGGGTGGAGGCGTGGGGGGCGTGGCTAACTTACATTGTTGCCGCCGTTCGCCTCATTTGCGATAATTTTATAGATCCTGTAAACTAAAGCACCAAATGATGGCCGCTTTGTATGCGTAACAAATGGCAAACAGCCAAGAACAACAATTCGAAAAGTGAACACACTCCACGGCACCACCACCACCAGCACCACCCACACCCAGTGCTCCCACAGCTCGGCACACACGCGCGCGCACACTTTATCTGCCCATCCTGCTGCTGCCATTATGCCCATCAATCCCTCCGGCTGCCACATTGTATTGTCAGGAAGAAGTACGTATATATACATATATATATAAGCAGCAAGAGCAGGCAAAAGTAACTACGCGTCGCTTTTAAAAAATTTGTTGCCTCTTTTATGAGCAGCCCCTGCTCCTGGCTCCCTGGCTCTCTGGCTCCTGCTGCTGCTGCTCCTACTCTTGCTGCCACCCTCACTCATATTGTTACTGCTGGCAGTTCACCTGGTTTATAACTGGTTTTCTTTTCGCTGTTGGCTTTAAACACTTCCTTCCCGCAATGCCATCCGCAGCAACCGTTTTAACAATTCACGCTTAAGAATTGCAAGTGCAAGCCAAAGCTAGCCCTCAAAATGGAGACGGCAAAGGTCGAAAGTATATTTGTTTGCTATTATTTATGCTGAAGTAAGGCAAGTCATCAAAGTAAAGATCGTTTGTAGGTTAAATATCCTGCAAAGATCTGCCATTAATCTAATTTCAGAAATAATTCCTGTGAAATCACTTCACGTTTCCACTGCACAAAGCCTGTGCCTTCCCGAACAGGTCATATTTAATATTCCTTCCGTTAAAAATCAAGAATTTTATTCTTCAATCTTAAGCCTTCAGAGTCTTATTGTCTTCTAGGGAGAGAGATGCAACTGCGCTAACAGAATTTCAAATTAATTCTCAGCTTGGCGCAAAATCTGAGAAAACTCTGAAAAGCTATTTTCAGAAATTAAGAAAAGAAAAGCAAAAGTCATGCGGCTTGTTGACTGCTGTGCAAACAGAGAACGGCAGAAATTCTCTGGAAATATTATGAAAAGCGTATTTCCATGATAAAAACTAATGTAACTACAGCTATGGGAAGAACGCACTGTTGACACAGAAGCTGATTCGTGGAAAAGGCAATAATACTAGCTAATTTTCAAATGAAATGATGAAGGAGATGCTGATAGAAGTGAGGTTGAGTGGCATAAAGACGGCGAGAAATTGTAAATTTAACTATTTGTATTGGGTATTTGAAGTATTCCGATTGCTTTCAGCTGCTGGCTGTCAGCGCCAGGATATTATAGTCCTACTGCTGTGCGGGGCAAGGCTGGGCTAAGCGTTGACGTCCTGTCAGCGTCTTGGGCGAAATGAATGCGAATGCCGAAGACGTTAATGATGGCAGGCCAATGGCTGCCGGCTGCTGACTGCTGTTGCAACAGCAAATTGCGATATTAACAACAATTTCAGCGCTGCAATGGGTTGAGAATGTGCGAGGGTGTGTGTGAGAGAGAGAGAGAGAGAGAGAGAGAGAAGAAAGCTGAGACAGCAGTGGCAGATTGTGTCAGCATTTATTGCAAAATGAATGCAAATTGTAGCAAAAAACGAATTTTTTTAAATAAAAGAGAGAGAAAGAGACAGAGAGAGAGAGCAAGAGAGGGCGAGACAGGATAGAAAGCACAAGTGATTTTAATTGTGTTCTGCTTTCGCACAGTTGATAAACACATGTAAGCTGGCAATTACACACATTCATACGCCCACACCCACACACAGCCACGCCCACTACTCGACTACACACACACCCCCACACACCCACACAGACCACAGCTAATAACTACCAGGTTAACACACAGGCCCAGGCGGCACAGGCATAGTTTATTTTGCAGCGCGTGTCTCACATGTCGCCGCATGCCACATGCCATATGCCACATGCAACTTGCTGTTGTTGTTGTCGTTGTTGTTGCTGTTGATTGTTTTGCATTTGTAGAACAGTTTTTAAATTAAATTTACATAAAATTGCGCCATCGCTCGACTCGCCCCACGCCCCCCATCAAACTAATTTATGTAGATTTTAGCTGCACCACAAATAAGCACACACACACACACACACACAGATAGCCACACATGTATGTGGCAGGCACTAAATTGTTTTTAGCCCATATTAAGCGGCGGTCTGACCACACAACTAGCTAATAGAAGGTTTATTAAACTTTAATCATTATTTATTTTTTCGCATTGATGGGACTCCTCTCTGGTTATCAATTCTAATTTTAGTTCTGCCTGTGAGCCACTGGCTTAAACAGGCGTATGCGGCTTACTAAACATTTAAATTTTAGTTTTCGCAAATTTAAATTGGTATTTGTGCGATGCAGTTTATAAGTGAGAGATGTAATTTAATTTGCAAGGATTTTTCATATATTTTCATTTTAATAAATTTGTTAAGCTCAGCTTACAATATTTATTCACTTTTGCATATTAAATTATATTAAATATATTTTTTATGTTATTAATTTTGTTTATTATTTATTCATTATTTACATTAATTAATATATATTTGCATGTATTATTTATATTATTTATATGTAATAAATAAATTTATTTTATGTAATTTTAAAGTTGAATAATTTCTTTATTTATTATTTATTGTTTATTTTAATGAAAATATTTTTTAATAAATATTATATATAATATAATATTATACATATAATATAAATATATATAAATAATATAAATATATAATATATATAATATAAATATATAATATAAATTTTAAATTAGCATATAGAAATTTTAATTTTATTACTTAAAATTTACTACATATATTAATTTTATATATTTTTATGCATATATTCAAATCTTATTTTTTACATATTTAGATATTACATATATTTAGTTTACATATATATTTATAATATAAAATTATGTATTAAAGAAATGTTATGTATTTACTTTATATATTCCCAGACATAAAATATATTTATTTTATCTATATTTTTATATTGAATATACATCAAATACGAGCAGCTTAAACTCTCGTGTCGCCGTGAGAAATTTCTCTGCTTTGCATTGTCTCTTTGAAGTCCGTGTCAGCATCGCTTAGATGGGATTTGCACTATATTTCTCACTCGTTTAAAGCTCACTCTGTCTCTACCTCTGTCGCTGTCTCTGTCTCTGTCTCTCCCCCTCTGGCTCTCTCCCCCTTGCCATCATTTCGCATAATTTATACCTCTATAACAGTCTCACTCTGTCACACGCCCCGCCCGCCCGCCCGCTCAGTTCTGCTGTCAAAATGTTTTTGTTCTATTTGCCGTTGTCAATTTTTGTTGTTTTCTTTGCCTTCTGTGTGTAAGTGGATGAGAGTTTCGCACTGTGCATGTGTGTGTGTGTGTGTGTGTGTGTGGCATGCAAATAAATGAAAACCAAATAGTATAAAATAAAATAATATGAGTTAAGCTAAAAATAACAGAGAAAGCACAGTTTAGGCAGCTACTGAACCAACCAAACACACCTCAACCCACGCCCACCTGCCTATTCCCCGCCGCCTTCGCCCACATGCGACAGTTTCACGTTTTCTTTGGAGAATCGCTGCCGGAGGCTTCAGATTTTCTGTTATTTTTTAGTGAGTGTCTTTAAGTATGCAAAAAAAAAAAAAAAAACAGAAAACTGAAAGAAACAAAAGAGAGAATAAGTTGTATGAGTTGTCTGAGGCGGGGGCGTTGGCGATGCCATACTTAAGCACAGGTCTATTGACACGTTTAGCAACGCCAACAAGAAGCCGTTAAGACAAAAGAAGAATAAAGCAAAAGCAAATGCAGAAAAAAAAGTGGCAGAAAGGAAAGGAACAAACGTTGTACGCGTGACAGCCGCTGGAGCCAAAGGCGGACACGTGGGCAGGAGGTGAGCAGCTGAGCCGCTGGGCAGGCGGGCAGGTGGGCAGGTGGGCAGGTGGGCTAGTGGAAACTGACACAGTTAGAATCTTGGGCGATTCGTTTTGTCTTTGGGTGAAATACCTGGAAAATCCATACAAATTGCCATGCATCAATATGAGATGCGAGAAATTGCCATCAAATTATTGATGAGCGCAGCTTGGCGGGACGCATTGCCGGATACCCTGCCAGGTGGGCCATGCCCACTATGCGGCACGCGAGGTGACTCTATTCACTGGAGCAACTCGACTGCCGCTAAGCCCCATTCGAGGGTATGTGAGCTGCGGCTTAAGTAAGCTTGTTGCTGTCCTTATTTCTCTATCAGCGGCCAGGACAATGGAGCGCTTGGGGTGTGCCAAGTGTTAATCAGATGGGGCACCATGATTGATAGAATGTAAAGCAATTTGTGTATCGATATAGCAAGTATTATATAGCTATTGCTGTTGTTCTTTCTGCTGTTGCCGTTGCCGTTGCCGTTGTTGAGTGGGCGTAACGAACATTTCCTTCCTTCCTACGCTTTTCTTCTCTTCTTTTTTCTTTTTTTAAGTGCCGCCTGCAAAACGTTTCGCACTTGTAATTGCATGATAAAGTGCTGCCAAGTGACGGTCGTGATTTGATGAACATGACCACACACTTGCAACATGTTGCAACACTTGCAGTACACCACAGAGACAGACGGACGGACAGACAGAGAGTCAGATAGATAGATAGAGAGAGAGAGAGAGAGAGAGAGAGAGAGTGACCGAGTGAGGAGTGCGCATAAAAAACGGTCTGCTCGTTAGAAACTCGTGTGAAGCTGCACCCATTTGGCCTTAAGCTAGAGCCAAGTGCTTGGCCTCGCTTTCAGCAACCCTTTAAGCCCCGTCCACACACACGCACACCCACTCCTGCTGCACTCATCGAGCTTTTATTGTTTCCCATTTAAGCATCTCTTGAATGTTACGAGCGTTCCATAAAAAAGGAAAAACGGCGATAAACCAGAAAGACCCAAGCAGATCCTCCGACAACATATGGCTGCCATATACCATTTCGAGTGCTGTAGTTGTTGCAGTAGGTGTACTTAGGTGTGTCTGTATGCGTGTGTGTCTGTGTGTGTGTGTGTGTGTGTGTGTGGGGCTGGGCATAAATTGAGGCGTCGTTTAACAGCACTGCACGTTGGCTTCTTTTTAATAGCCCAAACATATTCATATATATACATATATATATGCCCAGTTTGTTTGTCCTTGTGTGTGTTTGGTTATATTGCCGGCAGCCTTATTAACCCATTTGCCAAGCAGCTAATTTAAAAGTCGACCTTAGCTCGGGAGTCAAAAGTTTTCCGAAGGCAGCGCAAACACACGAAACCAACTAAAATTTGCATAAATTTCTTTTTTGTTTGCCAAAGAGAAGCACTCAACTTTATAATTATATGGCTAAACATAATATATATATGTATAACGATTTTGATAATACGATAAAGTTAATCGTGCCAGATGTAAAATCATTTACAATTTATGGCACCCTCCTCAGCCCAGTGGGCACTTATCACCAGCCGGACGGAGTGAGCTGATAAGAGCAAGCAAACAAACAAACAAGCCCTCCCAGCCGGATCGGCGCGTTGAACCTGAACCCATTGAACAGCTGTTGTGGGGTGGCCTGTTCCACGGCGCAGAGCAGTGAGCGAGCGACACGTCAGAGCAAGCAGCGAGAGAGCGAGAGAGCGAGCTGAAGTGATAGGCATACGCATGCGAGCGAGCGTATGATAAGCAGCCTCTCCTTCTCTCTCGCTCTCTCTCTGTATAAATAGCTCGCTCGAGCAATGCATCAACTCATTCACTCAGTTGTCTAATATGGATCGGTGGCAAAATCGTGTTGCGGTCGTCACGGGCGCCAGCTCGGGCATTGGTGCTGCCTGCGCCAAGATTTTGGTGGCTGCCGGCCTGCAGGTCGTGGGGCTGGCACGTCGCACCGAGCGGCTGGAGCAGCTGCGTCAGTCGCTGCCCAAGGAGCAGCAGGCGCGCTTCCATCAGCGCAGCTGCGACGTCTCGGCGGAGGCGCAGGTGAACAGCGCCTTCGAGTGGATCGAGAAGCAGCTGGGCGGCATCGATGTGCTGATCAACAATGCGGGCATCCTGCGCGACGGCCATCTGCTCGACATGCCCATCAAGGACATCACCGACGTGCTGCAGACCAACCTCATGGGCAGCATCTACTGCACCAAGCTGGCGGCCGGCAGCATGCGTCGCCGCCAAATGGCGGGCCATCTCTTCTTCATCAACAGCACCGCCGGCCTCGCCGGCTACAATCCCGGACACATCGATCCCAGCCTCAACATCTACACGCCCAGCAAGTTCGCCTTGACCGCTGTGCACGAGATTTGCCGACAGGAGCTGATCACACAGAAGTTGAAAATCAAGACAACGGTAAGTAAGGTGGGGCGGTGAGGCGAGCGTAGGCTGAGCTTGAAGCAGGGGAAAGCTTTGCTAGTTCGTCCGCATGATATTAGATTTCGAAATATATAGTTCTTTCATAATATACCCTGAGCAGAATTTCAGCATAGCCTTCTCTCTACCTAGTCATGCGGAAAGTTTTCTTTCAGTTAAATATTGAAATGAGTAATGTTATATAACATAAACTTGTCTCTTGTTTTAGATAGTTTTCTCTCAGCTTATTATTTGCCAGAAAATTGTATATAACTAAAACTTTTAGCTTTTATATGTATAGAAAAAACTTGATAAAAGAAAAACTCGAGATTTTTGTATGGAAAATTTCCTGTCAGAACTTTTTTCTATTTGCTACAGTTTTTCCTTATATATTTATATATAACTGTATAAATATAAATATTTTTATTTATTTTTATATTTCTATATTTTCATAAACAAAAACTGTACCCCAGTAAGCATTAGATATATTCTTATATGAGCTGTAAGCAAGACTCTGCAGAGCTCAGTAGCAATTCTTATCTACCTAAAGCATATGTGAATTATAAATCTTGAGAGCACTTAATGAGCAGATATTACTAAAGCAAGCGTAAGGCTAAGAGGCAAAATGAACTCATCACAGGCAATTAGGATTAAGCCAAAAGATATTAAATTTCCCATACAGCTATAATTTGTTAAGCTGCCCAAAAGAAAATAATATAATAACTATTTATTCTCTCTCTCTCTCTCTCTCGCCGCAGAGCATCAATCCCGGCTGGGTGTCGACGGAGATAGTGCCGGACAGCACTAAAGCGGACCTGGGCGATGTCATTCTGCAGGCCGACGATGTGGCTCAGGCGGTGCTCTATGCGCTCTCAACTCCGCCGCATGCACAGGTGCAGGAGATAACGCTGCGTGCTGTGGGCGAATGGTACTGATAGCGCTTATCAGCTGATATGAAGTACGCACGTGCTCCAAGTTGTTGTTGTTGTTGATGTTGTTGTTGATGTTGCTTAGGCTATGTAATCAACACCTAATAACAATCAAATGAACTTGACAACTCAATGCACACACACACACACACACACATACACACACTCCCACTCACACAGCTTGTTTGTTTGTGTGCCTTGGGCCGGACTTGTTTGCGATGTGCGGACAGAGGGTGGGCGGGGGGCAACATTTCATTTTATTGTAATTGTTATGATTATTGTTGTTGATGTTATTATTGCCCGTTAGAGTTTAACAACAGCAGCGTCAAATAAATAATTCAGTTTCATGCATTAATAACGGACTGTGGAACAGTTATTGCAACCGCAGAGCTACTCAACTGTGGCTCAAACACCGCTGCCCCAGCCGCCCCAAGCCTCCCCCCACGCCAGCAGCACCTTGCGGTTAGTCATTTTTAATACGCGACCAATCGATACTTCAATTAGCCTGGCCAAGAGTTATAACATTCGACTTGTTAGCAGCACATGTTAAATATTCAGAAAGGCGCACGATGAATTATTGAAGCGCTGCACCCAGCGCGTGTCCTTCGGCGAGCCAACACTTTAACAAATTCATTAGAACATTTCCGCTGTCTGCGCGTCAACTTTAACGTTTTTTCTGTGAAATTTGATAGAACAAAGTTTTGCAGAGAGCAATGAAACTGTCAACGCAGCCCTAATGAACAAAGATGAATTGAGTTTGAGGGCTTAGACAATGCAGTGTTTACTTAGAGCAAACGATAGTTGGTAGAAGTTGCTGATTGAGGGCTGAGAATCTTATTAGCATTGTAAGTGTTCTTTATTTGAAATTCACTAAAATGCAGATCTGGCATAGAAGTTTTCAAGTATCTTACAACGGGTTAGCCCTGCGTATACTTAATATGCATTGTTTGCCTATGACAGCAGATAGTTGGTAGCAGTTGCTGATTGAGAGTGACAACTTTACTTAAAAGACTTTTGAGTCCCTAATTAGATTATCGATATGTGATGCGTATAGTAGGTATCCTGTCATAAGGATGCAATATAAATCCAATAAGCAGCTTGCCTGCTCATACCTGGATTCAATTGCACAATGACTTCCATTCAAAGCAAGTGCAGCTAGTGGAAATTGGGTGAGCAAAGGGCGAGAGAGAGACACATGCCCGCCTTCCACTTCAACTGCTGCACTCGCAGACGCAATTCAACTGCCGCTCTCAGCACTCATAATTACTTTTTACTATATAGGAATGTAAATTCAAATGATTTAACGCGTAATATGATATATATATATATATATATATATATATATATATATATATATATATATATCTTTCATCTCCAACCAATAAAGCGGAGCAGCTTCAACTCAGCCAATTTCTAAACACATGAGCTTTCGAAATCGCAGCCCGATCTCAACACGATTCGCCACTCAGGCCTTCAGCAATGTAGAATGTTCTTTAATTAACGAAATTGCAACATTAGCGGTAGCGAGCTCAGAGAGATGGGAGGATGGTGGACTCCGCACCCCCTTTCCCCCGCCTTTCCATTTCCCTGAAACTCCAAATCCAAATCCAGCGCACAGCATTTTGCCAAAGGTTTATTTTGCGTGCAAAGCGTTGTTGGGCACTCCACAGCGCAACTCGCTACTGCCTTTTCCCCCATGTTTTCTTTATTTTCCTATTTTTTTTTGCGTGTTTTCTTTTTTGTCAGCTTCTGCTCGGCTGCCATACAAATTCTTTGGCTACAGCGGAAAACGCAAACTTTTTTCAAACCTTTTAATGACAGCGCATAGCAATCCTTTTTTTTCGCTGCTCGCAACACCCACATGAGCAGCCCTAGCGTGCGTGTGTGTGTGTGATATGTTCAGGCCCAGTTCGAGGGGGTTGGGGGTGGGGCACACTGCCTACAACTTGGCAGCTGCGTTGTTTTAAACCCCATGAGGCAGCTGTCTGTCGGCCAGGCCGCCTGGGCGCCTCAGCTCCGCCCGCTGCCTGCGCCTGTCAGGCACCCAGTTAGACAAGTTTTGTCAGCCGCAGCTTTGCACTTCACTTCACTTATTTCCGGCATTTTGTTTTAATTAAATTTATGACAAATGTCATATAGGACAAACTTTTGGCAACACAACACGGACACTCCTCCCACCCCACCACTCTCCGCTAAAAGCAACAGAAAATTGCATTCAACACTTCGGACTGAAGCAGCAGCTTTAAGCAAACACTGAACTAGACACCCACACACACACACACACACACACACATGCAGCTCATAAGTCAGCTCCAAGTTTTCGGCAAGGCCTCACTGAAAATTAGTATTCTGGCTTGCAGACTTTAGCGAGGCCAAAAAATTGCAGTAGCCAAAGTTTTTATTTAATTTCTGTTTAATTATGGAAGTTGAGATCCGCTTCGATTAACAATTTCATTTGTTCAAATTTTTTGATAAGCCAAATGAATATTTATTTATGAAGGCAAAAGAGAAAGTCCTTTCATTTTCAGTAGCCAATTAGGATTTATTGCAACATTTCTAGGCCATAAATTAGAAATTATATGAATTAAACATATGGGCTTGACTTTTGGGAACTCATTTATGCATTTGAATAATAAATAAATACTCTCGACTTTGCTCAGTTTGAAAATTGCAAATAAAAAGTTGAAAATTAATGCAGAATTTTCTTTAAAAACTTCACATTTTTCGCAACATTTTGATTCAATTTGCGAGTTGAAAAGAAAAATCAAAGGAAATCATTTGCTATTCCTATTCATATATATTATAGTCGCATGCGTTAGGATGCTTCCATGGCAAAACGTTGTTTATGACATCGTCTCTGTCATCCACAAGGTTTTCTACGTTTATTTTAGTTAGGCAATGGCCTCTGCTATGCGGCGACCTTTGCTCAGGACATTGTTTGGCTTATGGCCCGTATACATGTGGTCAAACGTTGTCTGCAGCTTCGGGCTACACACAAAATCCACTGGATAATTTTGTATAGTTTGTGCAGCAAATCTGTGTGTGGGTGTGGTTGTGGGTGTGGGTGGGTTTGTTGGCTCGCTTGGGGCCTGCTCAAAGGCATTTTTAAGCAATTTAGGCTGAGCTTCTGCTGCTGCTGCTGCTGCTGCTGCTGCTGCTGGTGGTGGTGGTGGTCGGTGTAGCTGTAGTGGCTCACTTATATTTACAGCTCCTGGTATCGACATCTAACTACCGAATGACAACAGTGCATATACGCAAAAGCACACACACACAGACACCCTCACTCTCACACACCTGCATTAAATGTGCTTTGACAAGGTTTGAGCGCCGCAGTCCGGAAAGGGCAGAGCACTGCCTGTAGACTTGGCAATGCGAACAGAATTTAAAATAAAGCCGAAAACTTAATAAATAAATGATAAAAAGGAAAATGAAATTTTCTGGTATTTTTTATATGCCGACTTAAGAAATGCCCTAATAACAGGTAAGCGTAGTTCGATTGTGCTCGTTCGAAAAACTCTTGTTAAAGCTCGTTTCGATTGCGCCCTGCGAGCACTTGCCAAATGGCATTAGCTGGCGCCTGATTGCCCCGAGCTGAATAATGTTTAACTTGAGCACTTAGATGTTATCTAAGAGCGGTCTCTGGAGCATCTTTCTGCTGGTTATCAGCCACAGAGATGCAGCAGGGTATGCAATTGCTTTGTGCGCTCAAAAAATTTGTTTACCAACTTAATATGCTTTTAGCACACTACACGACAGCAGAGGCAGAGGCAGGAGCTGGAGCTGGAGGGGCAGAGTCGAGTCTCGCTGGGCTCTGTGGCTGGCCTGGAGCAGATGTGTGCGTGTATGCATAGGCACTTTCCATAGGGGCTTCGCTTTGCCAGTGAGCACTTGACTGATTAGATATGGGAATTTTTGAATGCGCCACTTTTGACTCGACTCGCAACGTCTTTGGCAACATTTGGCTCCAGGGACCCACCAGTTGGCAGCAAATTTGCCAAAAATTTGTATGTGCATACATGATACATATGTATATGATATTTGCTCCCTTTGACCACAAAGGCTCAGCCAGTTGATAAGCGCCATTTTAATGTCAATGTCAACGCCAATCGCAATGCGAGCTCAATATAATGGCCCGATTACCGCAGCCTTTCTGCTGCTCCGCAATTCAAATTCCTGAGCTAAAAATACATCAATTTTCCAAGAACTTCATATGCTGCATATTTTGTTGTTGTCAATTTACAAGCGAATTTGCATTGAGATGTGGCAAATGCAAGACGGCTAGATACCCTATAGTTTGAGTGAATGTTATATGTAAAGCGGATGATATAATATTTCTGCTAATATTTTCAGCCAAAGACAAATAATAAAAAATAAATAAATAATTAAAATAAAATTTAAAAAATTTTAAAAAAGAGAAATGTTTAAAATTATTTATCAAGAATTTTATAGTTAAAAAAAATAAATGAACCAAATTTATTAGCTTAATATAATTTTATAATATTTATGAAGCAGAATTTAATTAGATTTAATAAACTTGCATTAAGATATTTTGATTTAACAAAAAATATAATATAGATGAAAATATTTATATATTAAAAAATAAATATGCTTAAAATATATTTTGCTTTTCAAAGACTTAACTATGGCACAGACTTCTCTCAGCTATGCTTTTTGACAGCTTTGGCTTGGCATTTTGCACTTTCTATTCGGTTTATAAATAGCCTTATTAAGTGGCAGCCAGACTCGTAATAAACTAGCCTTTATGCATGCATATAGACATACTTATCTGCTTTGCTAATTGGTCGTTCATTAAAATGTTGTAACTTCAAATAGCATTAGGTCTATATATAGCCCTCTATAAGGTTTGCATAACTCAAGTGAGCTGGCTGCTGGCAGCTGGTGGTTG
Organism: Drosophila repleta; assembly: GCA_018903745.1. Lineage (NCBI taxonomy): Eukaryota > Metazoa > Arthropoda > Insecta > Diptera > Drosophilidae > Drosophila > Drosophila repleta. The sequence goes on along the minus strand of JAEIGN010000154.1, from coordinate 1,131,015 downwards.
CCTGGCTGCCGGCTGGTCCGGTCTGTATCCGCACGGGTTTTCGCTTGATTGTAAAGAAATTTCATTTCGAAAAGCAAACAAAGTGAGAGAAAAGCAGACTTGCGTCCTGTCAACGTGCTCAAATATTATGAAATACAATCAAATTGGACAAATATGCATGCAGTGCACACGAGCAGCTCCGTTGCACACACACACACACACATACATGCAGATATGCAGATCTGTAGATGGAATTTGCTTAGAAAAACATTTGACGAATTGTTTGAAATTGTCGACAAAGTTTGCTCAACATTTGCATAATGAAGCGAACTCAATTCGGTTTCAGATTTGGATAATATTTTAATGCTTTAAGGGTATTTGTGGCTGCGCCAACAAAGAGTTAAAGCGAGCTTCGAATTGCATATAGAAATATATTTAAATATATATATATATATATATAAACATAATTAAAACCAACTTTCACCTTAACAATTCATAATTGCATTTGCTATTACTATTTTTACTATTCGCCCACCTGTATTTGCACGTCAGCTGCAGCCACTAGCTGCGATTCCAGAGAACTATATTCCGCCTGCGTTGGGTGTGGCGACAACAACAATGCCGAAATGCGTTTATAAAGTAAATGAAATGCTTTGGCCGAGCTGAACTTAAAAGCTTTTGGCTAATCTACATGGAAAATCCTTTCCCGGAATTGATATTGCAAAAAATTATTTTTGGGAATTAGCTAATGGCGCTTTTCGCCAGAATTTTAATAAAAGCGAGAAGCGGAGAAAAAGAAAACAATGAGAAAACAACCCGCTGGCCGTAAATGGTGGTTGGCCAGCTTAAAAATTCAGCATCAACAGTCTCTGAGCTCCAGCCAAAAGCCCCAAATGCCTGACTTTTACACTGCAGCTAGGCGATTAGACAATAACTTTTTCGGCAAAAACATTAGGTGATTATGCGAATTTGCTGTTCGATGTGCTGTCTAACAACGGAGCTCAACATAAGCCCAAATACGAGCACTTAATTGAGCAGCTGGACGAATGCAGCTCAACTGCAACGGAGAGAGAGAGTTGGGGCGAAGTTTGATGGCTTTTCTCTTGTAGTAGTAAAGGAGCTTTTATATGGAAAGACTGCAGAGTTTTAGCACTTAGAGCAATGTAGCCAAAATGTATGACACGAACATCGAACAGCAAACAACATGCAACCAGACTCCTCTGCCTGACCACCTGCTGGCGCCCTCGAGTGGACTGCGGGCGAGCATTGAGGAATTTATGACCGACCATTGCCAACGTCAAAGCAATTGAGCATGCGAGCATACGAAAAACTCTTGGGAAACCATGGCAATAGGCATTATTCCATAATAAACAAAGGCGTCGCTCTGTGAAGAGACAACCAGTTGAGCGCAAGGTATTACAGCTCAAGCAACGAAAGTTGTTTGTCTCAAACATCTGAGTTGGGCATTGATCGAGCTGCTGCAGAGTTTTAGCTCAAACATCACAGTGGAGCATTGCTCGCTGTGGCTCAATCAACTGACCTCGGCACAGCTTGCAATTCCACTCGAACTAAGGAAGGCTGTGAAGCAATATTGCGTCGGCTCAGTGCGAGTGCCTTCTCTCTCTCTCTCTAACTATCCCTTTCTCTCTCTTTCAGTCACTCTCTTTCTGTCGCCCTCTATTATCCATTCATCCATCTACTATACATTTTGAGGCATTTTGGAAGAAAGCATTGGCAGAAGAAAGCCTAGCCAAACTTGCCAGCTAGTCAGACTCAGGCAGCTGGCGCTTCTTTTTTATCAGGTCAAGGCAAAAGCTAAAAGCTTATCAATTTATCAATTTCCATATATCTAGCTATATTATGTATTTGATTGTGCTGCAAATTAGTTTCATGAGTTTCAAATTTCATATGACTCATCAATTGTCATATCAGCTTTCTGATCAATAATACTTCTTTAAGCTTTGCTATAGATTACCTTCCAAATCTTTTCATTCAAGGCTTAGAGCTGCTCGCAGCCATTCGATGCTAAATTCATTTTCGCTTTGCCATCAATGCGAACTATTATAACGCTAGCAGACCACAAAAATTGCAATTTCGATTTAAAAATTTGTAATGTGTAGCTATATATATAGATATATATATATGTATATGTTTATATATACATTTTGAGTGCTTTTAGCAAAGGCAACGGCAAAGGCAGCCCGCAGAACTCCCACGCGGCAAACTTCTGCGCTACCCTAATCAGTGCTTGAGTGCGAGTACGATTGTGTGTGTGTGCGTGTAAGTTTGAGCAAGAGAAATGAAAAGTTGTTTTCATCATTGTGTGTGTGTGTGTGTGTGTGTGCTCGGCAGGCGTTAGTCGTGTTTCATGAGGGCAGACAATGCAGACAACAAATACTTGGAACTGTGCTAAAGACTGCATTGAAGCTGCGAAATGAGCTTTGCAGAAACTTTATTTTAATTCGTAAATGAAATTATTTTTATTTCACCCAAGCCTGCATTCGTGGCATGCACTGAGCCGCGACAGAATACAGCATATTTTTTATTAAATGCCTGAGGTTGCTACTCTAAGCAGATTACACACACAGGACACACAGAGTACACATAATGATTTATGCAGGCGAAAAGCCTTTTGCTCGAGGAACGCAGCAGGTGCTGTTCGCTTCCGTTTCCGCAACAATGCGGCGCCAGACAATGGCGTCAGCCTCTAAATAAAATAAATTCGCAAGGCTATTAGTGGAGTGCGGCGTCGGCAACTGTTGCTGCTGTTGTTGCTCTGCCTTGTGCTCAGCTCTTGACTTGTTGCAGCTGTATCTATTTACGTGGCACGGCCCGTTGCTCGAGCATGCCTTTCAGTTCCCCAGCTCGCTTGCAATTAAAATCGCGCACATTCTCTAAACATACCGCATGTATAGTTATTATCAGCATTACGCATACGCCCCGTCGCCCACCAGCTGAAGCAGCTCGTTAAATCGTCGAGCTCGACCAAAGACTATTCAGGTGCAATGAAGCTGTCAGCGGCAGGCGACATTTGTCCAAAATACAGCCCACACCAAACGACAAAAAAATTGAGAAAAAAAGCGAGAGGAAAACCCATATACATACGCAAAGCGCGAAAAAAAAGAGGAATACGAGTTGTATAGTGGAGCGTAGGCGACTATAGAATGCTCTGAAATTGATCTGGCAGGAATTTGGAGGGCAACAGCTAACAGTTGGGCTTATGATATGCCTATAAAACTATCGATTAATCGATATGAAAGACTTTCAGTATTTTATATCAGCTTCTCTTTCTCTCTCTCTCTCTCTCCCGCCAAACTAGCATACCCTGTCCTCAGCGAAGCAACGGCTGCTGCCGCTGCTTGTCCGTGTGGCACACAGGCCAACGCACTCTCAATCATTGTCGAGTGACTCTCAATGCCACGCCCACAGCAGCTGTGCCTTGATGGCTCTGCTATGCCGTTGATAGCTTTTTTCCTCAACTGTAACAGCTGCATGTCATGCTTGAAACTTAAACGGCCTCCACAGCAACCACTCCGTCTGCGCCTCTGCAAACTTTTGTATTTGCCAACTGCACCTTGAGATGAACAGCAGAGGGAGGAGCAGCAGAAGGAAAGAGCCGGAGATGTAGAAAAGAACAAATTGTCAACTGTCAAATGGCTGCAGTCTCTCTGCTGTTCGCCTCTTTACGCGCCCCCCACAATCGCTCTACGACGCAGAGTGCGTTTCGTATCATTGTCAGAAATCAATAAACATGTCAAATGGAAAACATGGCATTTTTTCATTTGGCTCAGCTTACAGATTTGCCACGCCGAAAATCAAAGACGCAGCAACCCTTCAACGAGATCTTCTCTTGTTCTCTTTTTGGATATAAATGAAATACCATACGACACTCGACACTTCATCACTGGTGTAGGACAAGGTCGTGAGGCAGGCACAAGCATACCTTCCATTGTAGTTGCTGCTGCCCGAGACAAGCATAAGCTCAATTCAACTCTCTCTCTCTCTCTGTCTCTCTCATTGTCTTTCTGAGTGAACTGTTATTGTTGGCGAACTTAATCGATTCCGGTAAATATACTCCTGGCCCAATCGCACAACAAAGGACGCGCTATAATCGGTTTATAGAACGACGACTGAAAGTCAACTGAAAATTTTCGAGAAACTGTCTTCCAGTGAATATATCTGACAAGTTCGAATGTTGCTCTTGGCCATTGTCGGCGGCAGCTTCTGAATTCCTAGAAGTTCCTGTCGCTATCTTCTCAGAGTATATGTATCAGTAAGTTAGTCTCTATATATATAGTCTTATTCACTTCAGTCTTCCTTTACTTTACACAAAATCTCAATTATGCCAGCCAGGCAAACTCTCAGCTGCAGCCATCACAATGCATCGATTCCGCTAAGTGAAAGCAATAATAATAAAACATTTTTACATAAAATATTAATTAATTTGGAAAAAATAAATGTAATTTTAATTGGCACTGAAGTGTTCGACTGCTGTCAACATTCGCAACAACAGACAATGGAGAGCACGAGAAAAAAAAAAAACAAAGTTAAAATCTCGTTTGTTTCATTTATAAAACATGATTCGGGTCAAATGGAAATTATTCGCATGCATTATTTAAAGTCAAGTTGAAAGTGACAATTTGGTTAGCATACACAAAGTACTTAACTAAATAAACTCTGAGTAACTATGTATAATGGTGCTTACAGAGCTTAGCAGCGATTCGAAGTGGTTGAGCTTCAAAGTTAAAGTTGTCCTCTTGTGTAACACAGTTAAACTTCTTCAACAGAGCCAAACTGGGCTGGACACTGAGTCGCAACTTGTTAAAAAGTTCCCAATTTCTAATAGGATAGGATGACTTTCTCTCGACTTGTCGATAAAATTTTCAAAGTGCAAAAGTTGTTGACACGCTTCAAGCATTTCGAGCTAATTGCGAGTCACTAAGTGAATGAAAGCGAATACAACTGGAACTGAGTGTGGGAGTGAGTCGGAGTGGATTCATATTAATATTTAAAATGCCAATGCCAACAGTTGAGCGAGAGCGAGATAACTGCAAGACGTTTTACTATATATATATATATATATAATATAAACAATAAACTATTTTTAAAGTAATTTCCATCTATTTCGAGGCCTAGACAATAAGTTTGATAGTTCTACTTGCCAAAACGAGCGAGATATTCTAAACTGAGCTGATGACAATTTTATGGCAATTTTTCTTTAAGCATTTTTTAAAGAATTTTACAAAAAAAAAGATGCAGAATTGCTACAGAACGCCATTTTAATTTATTTTAAATAGAATAAACTTGTGTTTAAAAGAACAAAAATCTAGCACATTAGCTTGAATACTTTAGAAAATATTCATACAAAACAGAGAGCTCAGCTGCATGTTGGAAGCAAAGAGTAGATATGTCTTCAAAGTGTTTAATTACTTTGCTATGATCAAGATAGAACGAAAACACATTTGATTTCATTTACTCAACTTCTATTTCTAATCAAGTACATATAGTATATATTGTAATCATATATATACATATAACATATCTCAATCTCAGCTCGTGTCTGCCTGACACATTTCGTTGGCAACTTCAACGAAGGCATGCTTACCTCAAGGAGAACAGGAAAAATTTGCTTTTAATTACGTAAATTGATTGCTGCAATGTTCAACATGGCAACTATTAGCAGACAGAAATAAAAATATATATGTATATATATACAAATTTATTTTGAGCATCAAAAGAGAATTTTTGTCTTTTTTTGCATGCGCAGCTAATTGATAGATAATGTGGATAAAGTAAATAATAAAATAATAAATATTATGCTGCAAGATAAGATAAGCTTTAAGTGATATAGATATATATATCTGTATTGGTATTCATTTGTATATATATCAACTTTTTGTGATGGATACTAACATCGTTTTATGGCAGATAAGTAAGATTGATGTGTTTTGACTGGGCTTAATCGCCGCCAAGTCTCTAAGCAGCACTTATTGTGGCCATATTAAATTATTGCCAAATGACGACAAGCTGATAACATAGGCTGATAGCTAGTTGAGCAAACATATTTATGTGGAAACTTGCATGTTTGTCCCACTGTTAAGTGCTCAGTGGGAAGCAGAAGCAAATGCAAGTGCAGCTCGATTAAGAACTTTGAAAGCAATGCTTTGACAGGAGAGTAATAAAGACTGAACTATAAGTGATATATATATGTAATATAAATAAAATAAGAATATATACATATTCATATATATAAATCAGCTAAGAGACCTTTAGCCTGAACAGATTCTATGTTCAGGCAACTGCCACAAAGCAGCTGTTGCTTATATATATATATGTATATATATCAAAGTCAGATCGTTCGCTGTCAATCATTCAGTTAGTTTCTGATTCAATTGGCAACGACTGCTTAAATAAAACACAAAGGCAAAGCCAAAGGTGTTGACAGCCAAAAGTGCTCCAAGGACTTTGTCATCTCTTTTGCCTGGTTTTATGCGTATTGACAGTCAAACGAATTGAATATGAATTGAATCGCAATTGATTATATTACAAGATAAATGTGGCTGAACACACACACATAGTTACCCTCGGGTAGCTTTAAAGAATCTGTCTACTCAGCACTTGTTGTGGCATTCGCGTCTGGTGCGCCAGGCACTCAGACAGAAATTAGCTAAAGAGCCAATTTATATTTCTTATATATTTTATTTATTTAAGTTTTCGGGCCCATTGTGACGTCATAAGTTGTGTTTAGCCCGGAACTGATGCAGAGCTTTTGTTCTCGATTTATTCTCGTTCGTTGTTCGTTTTCTTTTGTTTTATTGATTGCGCACTTTTGAAAATCAATCAGCAAAACAGATTCGCTGGGGCACATTGACTCAAGTTTTGTTTATTTGTTCATTCTGCAGTCGCTGCTCGTTTCGGCACGAGGAAACACTCTGTGTCTAATGGGCGTAACATCAAGTGCCAAATTGCCAATGCTTTCGCCTCCCCCCATGCAGCTCAGCAACATGAAACTACTTACACTTGAGACGGCCAATTCCACTTGGTCGTAATGCTTTTTTTTTTGCTGATTGGAACTGATATGAATTATGGAAAATGCAATTAAGAGAAGTTTAAATATAGCTGACTCGGAAAATACATAAACATATATTAATTCTATATATACATTTAAAATTATCTCAAATTTAAATGCTCTTTTGCTTGCTTAGCCAACAGTACAACAATAACTTGGCTACACCACCAGGGCTTCCCCTGTTGGCCCAGTCTATAAAGTCTGCAGGAAAACAAGGCTTCGGCCATGTCAACAATTGCCGAAGAGCACTGAGAGGCAGCTCAGTTTGAAATGTATGCGATTACACAGCGATTGTCTGGCTGGGCAGGAGCTAGAGAGAGGGACAGAGATTACACAGGGATTGTCTGGAAGCCGAAAGAGAAGGAGAAACAGAGAGAGAGAGAGAGAGAGAGAGAGAGAGAGAGAGTAGGCAAAAGTAAATGAATACTTCTTCTTAATCTCAATTCAATGCTGCTTCCGTTGCTGCTGCTGATGGAGCTGACTTTTGCCCTGCTCGCATGGCAGCTAACTGCAGGCAATTTTTCTATTTTCCACATCATTAGTTTTGAATGAATATTATTTGGTTCACGTTCTTGTTCTTGTTGTTATTTGATTTTGCCGGGTTAAACGTCCAGGGCATAGGAAAATTTGCCAACTGTGCGCCACGGCGGACCCGCATAAGCAAATAAACTTACAAATTGGCCAACGTCGGAGCGAAATATAATGGGGCCCCAGTTCATTGGCAGCCATAAATCAAAAACAGGGGCTATTTAATAGGCGATACCATTGAGACTTTCGGCCACCTGCAGCAGCCAATGCCGCCGTTGGCCAATAGCATTAGTTTTCTTATTTGACTTCTTGTCGCAGGACGGCAAGGACAACGCGTCGTATGAGCAATGTGCCCAAAGTTGTTGGGCGTCTGGCAATCATGCACGAGCGGCGCAAAGGCGCATTTGAAGTGTCCTATCCGGACCGCCCAGCCACCCAGCCGCCCAGCCACCCAGCCGCCCATTGACCACGGCGTATATATGCCCGGGGGCTTGTCATCAACATAGTCAACTGAAGCATTTACCAAGAGAGAGGGAGAGAAAGAGAGAGAGGACGCAAAACACAAACAGGAACAATTACGTACGAGCGAAAATACAACGAAACAAAAACAAAAACAGAAACCGAAAAAGACATAAATAAATAAAAACAAATTCGAAATAAAATTATTTCGTCTTTTTTGGGGCAGCCAATAAGGTAAATCAAGCAAATCAAAAAGAGAAATAAAATCAAAGCAAATAGAAAACATCAGAGCCGCAGGCTCTTGTCGCATATTTATGGACATTAGCAGCTCGAAGGCTCCAGCTATACATACATATATATATATATATATATATATATATATATGTGGATACCCGAAGGAGCAGTCGCGTCAATGCCTAACAGAAGCCAAAGCCAATTCCATTTCATCTCTATGACAACTGCACATAACAATGAGGCCTCGTTGAATATGTATGAAATATCAAAAAATCCATTCAAGCATAAAAAGTTTGCCATAAATTGAACCGAATGGCGAGAGTATTTGGCAGTCAGGCATGCTCGCATTGCCAGCTAGCGCGATAAGCTACACAATTTTCAATCGTTCGACTCAGCGAATCGAGTGCACATTTTACAATTCAAATGACGGCCAATCATTCATTCACAATCGACAACTGTGAACGTAGTCAATGCCACTCAATAATTCAGCTCGAGTGTCAGCCAGACGCAGCTCTTTAGCCCACTATTTGCATACTTCCACCTAAGGGAAACTGTGCGAAAGGTGGTACAGCAGCATGGAAAACATTTAAACCGAACTGTTGCGATAACTGGCCAACAAAATATCCCACTCTCTCTCTCTCTCTCTCTCTCTCTCTGTCTCTCTCTATCCTTCTCTCCTTGTCTGTCTCTTCACTAATGGCACTTCCTTGAGTAGCGCGGCAATTGACCTACTATAAATATTGATAGCCATTTAAGATTCGATAAGTTTTATGGATTTCGGTTGCGCTTCAATGAGTCCGATAAGCTTCAAGTCAAGGAAAACATTTCATTTTCACTTGACAATCATTTGCTGTATTCTTGCTGTTAAAGTTCATGTTAACAGTTGCTGTCATTGTATTTGTTTACAGCATTGAACTTGCTGTTATAGTTCATGTTAACTTTAACGTCGCTCAGTCACTGCCTAAACGAATCTAATTTATTCGCATTAAACCTCCGGTTAAAGTTCATGTTAACTTTAACTCCATTCGGTTTCTTCTAATGGAAACTAATTGTAAACAAATATAAATTATTCGCATATTTAATCGAACTTTGATTGGTTTACATATGCTTGCAATTACTTAAGCCTTAGCTTTCGCCCGCTCGCCTTTCTCGAAAAGTAAATGTCATTTCGTCCTGTTTGCATTTCAATGCCAAGAATTTTTCTCTGTGTGTGTGTGTGTGTGTGTGAACCAACAATTGATTGATCAGTACAAAATCAATGTAAATTGCTTTTTGTCTGTTTGCGTTTATTTTTTGCGCAAGTCATGCAAACAATTTAAGCAACATTTTCAAATGACATGCGAGTTTTGCGTTTGTTTTGTATAATTTTGTTGTGTGTGTTTGTTTTTTTCCTTCTCGGTCGGTCTCGAGCACTTTGACTAATTAATTAAGGTTGCATTCGTCAAATGGCGAAAGGCAAATTTAGCTGGCATGTAATTTACCAATTTACATTAGCAAACAAATAAAGCAGGGCCAATCACAGACAAACACAAACAAACAAACACGCACACGCACACACACACACACACACAGATAGAACTGAAAAATTGTCGCACACACACACACATGAATGACCACAAAGGGAGATTTGATTTGTATAGCATACTTTTGAGGGTCTTTAGAGCTAAATGCCACATGCACCACAAGCCGCAACAGCAGTGACCACAACAGTATTCATAAATGTTACAGTAACTGTAACGGAAACACAGGACTTAGTTGACTTTGTCTATCTTACTTACAGTTAGTGAAATGACTAGTGTAGTTAAATGAAACGAAATTGTTGAGTGCAGTATTAGCATAACTCTCTCTCTCTCTCTCTCTCTCTCTCTCTCACACTAATTGTTCATATTTATGCAATTCTTATGGTTTCTGTTGCTGTAATTGTTATTGTTAATGTTATTGTTACTGTTATTGGTACTGTTAATGTTACTTTTACTACTGTCACTAATGTCACTACTTTTACTGTTACTGTTACTAATGCTGTTACTTTTACTGTTATTGTTAATGTTAATTTTATTGTTACTGTTATTAGAACTGTTAATCTTAATGTTACTTTTACTGTTACTGTTACTTTATCACTACTACTGTTACTATTACTGTTAATGTTACTATTAATGTTATTAACTGTACAGCTAATGTTAATGTTATTGTAACTATTCCTATTCCTGTTACGTTACTGTTACTGTTACTGTTACTGTTACTGTTACTGTTACTGTTACTGTTACTGTTACTGTTACTGTTACTGTTACTGTTACTGTTACTGTTACTGTTACTGTTACTGTTACTGTTACTGTTACTGTTACTGTTACTGTTACTGTTACTGTTACTGTTACTGTTACTATTACTGTTACTGTTACTGTTACTGTTACTTCTATTACTTTTACTACTGTAACTGTTACTACTGTAACTGTTACTTGTACTACTATAACTGTCACTTTTACTGCCATTACTGTTACTTTTACTACTGTAACTGTTACTGTTATTTTAGCTGTTACTCTTACTGTTATTGCTATTATTACTGTTGCTGTTACTCTCACTGTTACTCTTACTTTTACTCTGACTGTTACTCCCGATGTTACTCTCACAGTTACTGCTACTGCTGCTGTTATCGTTACTCCAACACTTACTCTCCCTGTTATTGCCCCCTGCCAATGCAGCCATTGTTCCCAGTTATCAATAACTCGGTTGCAATACAAACACACAGACCACGAGTCCGACCCCGAGCCCGAGGTCGGAAATTAAAAGTTGTGGCTTGGCAAAATTGTCGAATCCCAAGTCTTAATTAAGTCCGGCGATAAGCGGCCTTTTTACAGATTTATGCGTTCGTTCACTTAACGCTTGACAGATGCAAAGAGTCCATAATACGAGCCCAGCTCGACCATGAGCTATTGCTTTTCCATTTAACTAATGAAATTCTGGACTGCCCAAACCAAGTCAAGAATGGAAAGCTGCCAGGATGGCAACGAACTGCGTTTGCCCTGCTAGGTGGGGCCCGTTCTTACAGTCAACAACGTTGTCTGAGGACAGTTCAAAGGAATTCCAGGTAACAATATGACTAAACAAAGGAAGTCTCTAGGCGCATAGCTCACACTCGAACTGCGTTTCAATTTAATTTACTTTAATTAAATTATACACAAATATTTTTGTCATATTTTCGGTTTTCTTAAAATTTTGTTTGCTTTGAGAATGGCTGCAATATTTGATCAAAGCTAATAGACAGATAATTGAGCTTAAACAAATGTAAATCGATATGATATTTCATTTTTCGTTTAGTGTATATTCCAACAGCAAATAAAGCAAATGGCCAAGAACAACAATGGCTTCCACATCCCTGCGAATGCTGATGCTCATGCTGATGCTGATGCCAATGCCAATGCCGATGCTGTTGCTGTTGCTACTTTGAATGTGGTCAGGGGACCCAGTGCGTCCCTTTTTTAACAGCCAACCCAAACATCCTTCAGAGCGCCTCCCCAGCTGCTCAGCTCGCTTTGCCTTAACCCACTGTCAGTTGTTTCAATGTATTATTTATATTTCATTAAATATTAATGCGTTTGTTTCCGACTGGAATGGAGTTTAGCTGAGCTCAGTTCGTGCGATACCCTGTACCAGCTAGGTGTGTTGGCAGTGTATGCCGGTCTCTGCAACATGAGATTCAAATTAAGAAAGGGAACCGTTTAAGCTAATATTATTTTATTTATTTTCATTTTGGCAAAGTTTCGTTTCGTACTCTATGATGTCTCGGCTCCTGTATCTCTCTCTCTGTGTATGTTATTGTTAGAGAATGTTTTAGTCTCGGTTTCTTGTATGCTCTTTGTTTTGCTTTTAAGGCATAATTCCACCCCCTTTTTGCCAGCGCAGCCATCCCACACCTGCCCCGTGCAACTGTGAACTTTTTAGCTCTCGACGGAAAGAAACAACGCAGTCGCAAAGCGCCTGTCAAATGGTCTAGGGATGGATTGTTGATGGCTCCTCTGATGTGGCACTGGACTGGGCCTTGCTTGTGTTTGGCTTGGCTTGGTTTGGTTTGGTCTGGTTTGGTCTGGTCTGGTGTGGTCTGGTGTGGTATGATTCGGTCTGGTCTAGTTAAACAAAGGGCGAAGGACTCACAAAGGAACAGGCACTGAAATGAGCAGCAGCCACTGGCAACAGCTAGAACAACAACAATCTCACACACACACACACACACACACACACAGGCCTACAACGCACACAATTAAAAAATAACAAAAATGTGGCCTAGCCCGAAAGGGTAAAAGACACAGCGCTGTCTGTTTCTTGGCCTCGCCTTGCACACCACCTCCGCCCACAGCGGGCAGCTCAGTTAATTTGAGTATAAGCCCCCGAAGGCAGCCGTCGTTAACGGCCAGCAGAAGGTCATGGCAGTGCTTGGCTCCACCTCCATTATCCGGCCGCATCTATTTATTTTAGTCCATACCCAAAGCAATTTATGAAATTGCCAAGATTATGCAATACACACACAGGCAGCTCCATGCGCATTGCAGTTCAAATTGATTTTCCGCCCAAATTGGTCGATTAAAGGTTTTAATAAACAATTTCGATTGGGACGCTAACCAAATAATTGCAAAATGTAATTGCAACAAACATGGCCAAGAGCACACACACACACACACACACACTTCCTCGCTTAGACATAGTTTTTGAACTGGGAATGGAGTCAATGTGGCAGCCCACTAAATTGTTCACCCGGAAGTTCTTGGCGCCACAGCAAAAGTTCACTGACATGCAATACGGGCCATATGGAGCACTGAGCACGATGACAAATGAGAAATTTGAAAAGGGCGGGCAAGTGGAGAAGGAGAGGGAGAGAGGAAGAAGGAGTGTGACTGTGGGCTAAATATTTTCAACAACTATTTGCCTATCCTTTGCCGTTCGCCTCAACTTAATGACGGTTTCGCAGGCCATTTTTCTGTTCTAGTCGATTGCGTGTCAGTTATGAAGCCATTCCCACCATGCACCATAAAGCCGGGACGGCTATATCAAGCGCGCCCGCCCTCAGCTTTAGCGGCATGGCCATTTGAAGTCCAATTCCCCCTACCAGCTCCCATTCCCACGGCCATAACTTGAGCGCTATTGACACTCGCGTTGATAAGTTGAGCAATTGTGAAAGTTCTTTCTTAAGTGGGCGGGCGGAGGGCGCATTGACGAATTGACGGACTGGCCCAGAGGCACTGGAAGTGGGTGCGGCTCGTGTTTTGGGTGAACTCGTGGCTGACATTGTGCTGGTCGCCGGTCGCCGGTCGGCGGTCGCCGAGCGGCCTTGAAACGCTCAAGTTCAACGCAATTTTAAGAAGGCTTCGCATTTTAAGTGGTTGCCGCAGCAATTTGGCCGTGGCAATTTGTAATTGATAATTGAGCTGTGATTGGGCTCAGAACGAAATCTTTGCGCAAATATTTAATAATATTTTAGAATATCTAATGGGCTACTAATAAGCAAGCTTGAAGCAAGTTGTTTGAAAGTGAAACAAATTTTGTATAAATTTATTTTCGATCGGAAAATGATCTAGGAGTTGTAAGAAAGCTTTGAGCCGTTTTTAAAGTTGTTTAAATAGCAAAATAATTTTTTTTTAAATTTATTATTAATCAAGAAATAATAAGAAAACTTTTAACAAGTTGCTAATGGTACTTATATAGTTCAATTAATTTTTTAGAAATTTATTTTCGATCAGAATCAATAAGAAAGCCTTAAGCAGTTGCTAAAAATAGTTAAATACTAAAATAAAATTTTTCTAAATTTATTTTCAATCAACAAATGATGTAGAACCCATAAGAAAGCTTCCAGAAAGTTGCTAAAGCTACAAAAATTTGAAAAATATATTGTTTATAAATTTATTTTCAATCTGCAAAGGATCTAGAACTAAGAAAGAAGCCTTAAGCAGTTGTTAAACTAATTTAAATACAAGAACTACATTTTGTTCTTATCAATTTATCCTCAATCAGACGACTAATCTAGATTTCACTATAATTTCTATCGGCAAATTGTGCATCGTCATTATTTATGCATTTGAACAATTTGTTATCTGGCTGATTATTGCGCATACGCCAGATTGTCCCAGCAACAGCGAGCTTAATTGAAAATGAAAATGTAATTTAGCGCCATGCGTAGCGCTTGGAAATTTTGTCATTAATTATTGGCGCACGTCAGCGTATTTATTATTACAAGGCGTTGAAATTAATTAGACAGCTCCTGGCAGCACACCACGGAGCGAGCGAGCGAGCGCGCGAGCGCTCTCCCCAATTGAGCCTAAATGCCAGTTCGCCCCACTTCTGGCAGCCAATCAAAAACGCAAATGGACAAACACTATTTGTTGTTGTTGTTGTTGTTGTTGGTATTTACAGTGGGCTATTTGGCTTAGTGTTGTGTTTTGTGGGATCTGTTTACGAATGCCTTGTCAATGGGCAAACAGACGATTAAGGCTTAGCGCGCGGGTCTCTTCTTGCCATTGAGTTTACATTGATAATTAGCTGGTTTTTGGTCTTTCGGGCACCGACTGATGGATACCAATTAAATATTGAGTTTCTGCAAGCAAGCCCATTGCCTACTAATTGGACTCAAAGTACAGAGCAATTGCATTCGCTTAATTAAAACGCGTGTGCAGCTGAGCGCAACGGAATACAGCAGGCGACAGCAACGCATGATATTCCACACTCAGGCAGGCCAAACAAATAAGCACTAATGATCAACTGGCAGCTATGTAGAGCGCACTGCCACACACGTGTTACTGGAAACAAATTGCACGATAAGACACACACACACACAAGGGCCAAAGGAACGAAATTCTTCAAAATCCAATTAAGACTTTTGTAATGCAATATATTTTACACTGGCCGCCCTAACTGACTGATTGACGTGACTTGGCTGTGCTTCTGATTAACTCATTAACTCATCGACGCACTCAAGCCAAGCTGCAGCTAAGCACACAAAGCTGAAGACACGAATTAACTAACTACCTAGTTTTAAAACTTATTTCAAATATTTTTTTTTAAATTCTTGCTAAAATAATACAAATAAAATATAAAACAGAATTTAACAGAAGAATTCTAGAGCAATAGATGACATGATATAGAAAATATTCTACATATATGTGCATGGCTTATGCAAGATATATTCATCTAAAAATTGTAATTTTCACTATAAAAATTCATTAAATTTTCGACTGCTGCTTACTCCCTCCTGAATGACTGCCTCTCGCTTGTCTGCACGTCAAGTGCAAGTGCTGGGCAATTAAAGTAAAACGATTGCCTTTGCATATGAAAAAGCAGCGCTGCACAGCAGAGCACAGCAAATTAAATTGACGGTGAGGCCAATGAGGAGCGAAACCACTACAAAGCGAATGTATCTGCAATTTTTGTTGATGAGTGCCAGTGCCTCTGCCAGTGCCACGCCCAGCACTTGGCGTCGAACTACCCACTAGAATGCTCTTGATGCTGCTCGGGTTTTCCTTTACCACTAGGTTGTTTTTTGTTTTTTGGTATGAGGTTTTTTTACATATTTTTTTTTTTTTTTTTTTTTTTGCTTTTAAATTAATTCTCAGCTGGAAATCTTTGCTGTTTTTTCTACCCTTGTCGAGGCCATTATATAATTTGGTCACGTGGTTTAGTTGCTCTGCTGCTGTCTGTTCTCTTTTTATGAGAATTTACGTGATATCATAATCAAGATTTACATGCTTTGCAGTTTTTGAAAGCAAGTCCCAGTTGACGAAGTATTTTTTATACATTTTCCATCGCTGTCATTTTACAGGGTATGCAAAATCCTGCCCGAGTCACAGTTAAGCTTTCAAAACTGTTTTTTTGTTTTCTCTCCACATTTAATTCATGTGAAGAGAAACTGCTTGACTCTTGCGGTTTGGACACATATCAAAATCGTGAGCATTAAAACAACAGCGAAAGAAGAAGTGAGAAAGAGTGAGAGAGAGAGAGAGAGTAAGGGAGAAATGAATAAAAATTGATTGAACTCGATTTGAGCTGTGATTTTGACTGAAAGGTAAATGTCAAAAATATAAATCCAACAATCCTAATTAATCGGAAAACAAAGCAAAGCCTATCAGCACTGCATCAAAATATAAAAATATAACAAAATTCTTGCCAACTTGACAAAGAAACTGAAACAAACTGTATCTTGTTTATATGGGTTTATAATATTTCAAAGGGATATCAAAAACAAATGCCATAAATTATAAATCTCGCATTTTATGAGCGTTTTGCAATCCGTTGATATGCAGTAAAACACACACACGCACACACACACACACACACACACGTGTTTGTTGAAAGCATGCGAGTGTTTAAGCTGCGTCGAATCAACTGTATTTATGACGCCCCTGGGGAAATGCGGGCGGCTCTTGTCACAAGCAGACAGCGGCGGAGCAGAGCGAAGGCGAGTGGAACATAATCATAATTCGATTTCAGTTTCATGGCACTCTCAGGCGGCTGCCATCAAAATGTTTCGATTTATGTATGTCAAATACATGAAAACCCACACAACCACACAACCGCCCACACACCCACACAACCACATAGAGCGGCTAAATTTGGGCAGCTCTTGTTGCCTTGGACATCATTTCCGCAACGCGCAACTTTTTTGCATAATTTATCAATTGTCTGGACGCGCACAAAATTTCATAGCATACTTTACAGCTTACACTCTTTTAATATGCCCAACACGAATGCTCTGTGCACACACAACACCTGCACTAAGCCTTGTCACACGATTAGCTGGAAAGTGCTCGGCGAGGGAATATCCTGTACGCAGAATCAGGATTTCTCGAGAGCCAAGACTTGGCAATAGTTGAATCGCATAGAGAGGCGTGTCAGGAGAACGGGAAATGTAAGCCCCTTCTGAGTGCTTGAAAATTACTTAGAAAAGCCGAGCTTAAAAGAGCTTACAAATAGAAAGAAAGAGAGAGAGAGGGATGTAAACTCAAACTCATATTGCCAAGCGACACAGGGCTATATAGCCAGAATCAATTTCTTTGATACATATGCACACAGTCAGACGACTGCTTTCACTCAGGTGTGATGGGTAGAGGAAGAGTAAACAAACAAGAAGCAAAAATTGCTTCATTACCGTAACAACGACGAGGGCAACACCCAAAAAGAGAAGAAGAAAAAAATAAAGAAGCAATTTTTGTACACACGAAAAGTTAAGTTAAAAGTTTAACCGACCGCAACAGGTGCCAGGGCCACGCCCATAACATCAACAGCAACAGCAACACGGCAACGGCAACATCAGCGAGGCGACAAGTGTTGCCATAATGGCCAAATTAGTGGGGCCTTTTTTTGGCCGCCGGCGCAATGTTAAAGTCCATCTGCAGCTACATATATCTGCTGCCAGCCTCTGTCCCTCTCTCTCTCTCTCTCTCTCTCTGGCTTTGAGTAGCCTACTCCCCCCATCAGGCATACACAGTCACACAAATAAGAGAGAAAAAAATGGGGAGCGCAGTTCCCTGCGCCCGGTAAGCTCCAGCCAGGTGGTAAACATTGACTGGAACGAACTTTTGTGCTGCTCGCTGTTATTGTTGTTTGGCTGGCAGGCATGCCTGAGCCTCCTTGCGTGTGTGTGTACGAGTGACAGAAGTCACATGCATTGTCGCAACTTTCTGATACTCTCCATAAAACATGCGACTAAATGGCATATGGACTAAGTTTGGGTTAGGCCCAACAACAGATGGGATTAGACAGTTGACGCAGCAAGTTAAGAGAACAACTATTTTATATATAATATACATATATGCTAGAGAGAGGCTTAACGATACATTCAAGCTTAAAATATTTTATAAAAATTTATAGGCAAAAAAAAATATTCAAAATAAAACTTTTTTAAATTGTAATCTGCAATCAATAATAAAAATTTGTTCTGTTTCTATAAAATAACATAAATTTAAAGCTTGCGCAGGGACAGGGTATCCTATAGCCGGATACATATGCCCGAACTAGATCAGTATTTTTTTTTTTTGCTTCTCACTTGCTGCCTGCTGCTTTGTGGCCTCTTTTATTTACCGTTCATTTCGTGCTGTTCGTTCGCTGCTCGTTTTCGTTTTCGTTTTCGGGCGCCCGTTATATATTTCTAATTTGAAAAACTTTTTGACTTTTCGTCGCAGCAGCAACTGTTGCTGTTGTTGTCGTTGCTGCTTTAAAGCCAACGTGAATTATTAAGTCGCCAACTTTTGGTGCAAGACTTAAAATTTAGTTGGCCCAACTACGCCGGAGCCAGCATTTGAGCATTTGAGCGTGGCCCGCACACATTTGCAATGCGATTCGCTTCAGCCACGCCTCCCGCCGGCCGCCCCTTCTAAAACCCTAACCATGGCCGCAGCCAAAAATGTGCGCAGAACGCGCCGTGTTATGCAACAGTCGAAAGTTATTAAAAAGTCTGACAGAAGCCCAAAGGTGCTCACAAATGCTATTTGAGCAGCATGCCAGCCCAGAGCCCCTACCGACGAGAGGGCAGGGCAGCACAGTAATAACCGTTGAAAACAACTGTCTCCGTCTCTGTCTCCCTCTGTCTCCCTCTCTCTCTCTCTCTCTGTCGCTCCGTTGCGCCAACAGCGAAAGCTTAAAGATTGCGACATTTGAGTAGAGCGAAAATATTTGTATTGCGAGGCGAACGACAATAAAGCAGAGTAACGCTAGTTGCCTCTGCAGTCAACTGAAATAATGCAAAAGCGTTGCCAGCTTATTGAAAAAGTTGCCAGACTGTTGCATTCCCACAAAGGCACAAGACGAGAAGGAATTTTAGCGTGAAATGCAATTTGGAGCTGCAATTAAAATCGAAAATATATAATTTCCAACTCCATGAACTGCTCCCATGACAAATGCAATAAAAGTCAACGCAAATCTGCTGCAATTCAGCGCTTTAAGCTATATTATTTAGCTCTGAACGCCAATCAACATTGATGATGATGTCGGCACTTTTTTTTATGGCATTCGCTCTGGCACCGATGCCCATTAAAGTGATTAAATGAGGGCGAACAGGTCGGGAGTGCCCAACTGCCAGATACCCTAACTACAGCAGTTATGTTTGAATCATTGAAGGCTGCTTGCATAAGTGCAAGCACATAAGCGTATGAATGCACACACATGCATAAGCACACACACACACACACACACACACACACACACACAAAAGCACGTCCTTCATACGGCAACTGCACTTTGGCTCCACTTATGGGCTCTACTATGCGAAATTAATAATTGAACAACTTTTGTTCCATATGCACTTGCCTTATGCAATTTTCAGCGCATACTATTTACTGAGGCACTCTCAACTGTGCGTTTTTATTTTCAGTTCAAGTATTTATAATATGAGTACACATCAGAGGCAAAAGAAAGTGAAATGAGTGAGGGAAAACAAATTATAAATTATATATTGCGTAGGGAATTGCAGGAATATGTATATGTTTAAAGTTGCAAGAGTCTAACTGCAGACTGACATGACTAGCTGGAGTCAGCACTCAGTCAAGCTGATCAAGAATACATATATATATATATATATATATATATATATGCCTCTTGCAGAGCTTTCTCTTATGCCCCGAGTCAAGATCTCTGTCTTCCTAAATAAAGATCGACTTCTAGCAATATCTGAACTCAACTAGCACCTGGCTAACCCCTCGCAATGACTACAGGATATCTGTGATAGTTGCAACTAAAGGCTTACGTGTCACAATGGGTTGCATGTCTGGCCCACTTAGCGGCAAGCAAGAATATGTGTTGATGCAATCACAAAATGTGCCATCAATTTGCTAAGCGCTGTCAACCCATTTGCATGGCCAGCACTGTGAAAATATTGTTTAAATCAAAGCTGAGCGCGTTTGCTGGAATTTCCATGCTGTCGCGCTAGCTCTTAAAGCTGCAGCAACAACAATAAAAAAAAAAAAAAAAAACAACAGCAACAACGAGGAAAAGCAGAAAACTGATAGCCTTATTGCTGGCATTCGCTTTGAAATGGAAATGTGCCAATGGAGCTGAGTCCGGGTGCAGCTGCTGTGCGTTCTATGTGATTGTGACACTGAAACCGCAGCCCCGAGCGTCACCACAAAACAGTGCTAAAAAAAAGAAAAGAAAAACAAACAAAACAAAACAAGACACAAAACAAAAAAAAAAAAAACACCGGCGATGCCAAAGAAGGAACTATTTTTAGCGTTTATTGAACAAAGCCAATTGATGCGAATGCATTAGGCGAGCTCAGAACATGGCTTTAAAGCCATTAAAGATGTAAGACGAGATACGGTCAAGATATATTCGAGTGAAACAACAAGTAACTGTAATAAACGCTGGGGTTTGCGCGCCACGTAAATAAGCTGCCAAATGAACTGTTAACTAGATGAACTACTTCCGCTAGCTGGAGCTGGAGCTGGAGCTGGAGCTGAAGCAGCATTTATTAAGCCACCTCGGGCGTTCGTTGATGCGCGGCGAAACCTTTTTGGCCTTAAAGTATTTACATTAAAATGCGGCGCAGTGCCCAATTTACAGGCCGTTAACGAGCTTTATTTATGGCGCAACACTTG
The DNA here is from genome assembly GCA_018903745.1 of Drosophila repleta. Lineage (NCBI taxonomy): Eukaryota > Metazoa > Arthropoda > Insecta > Diptera > Drosophilidae > Drosophila > Drosophila repleta. Next base: position 1,110,180 of record JAEIGN010000154.1, on the reverse strand, counting down.
GCGCTGACACGCGAGCGCAAACGTGGCTAAGACGAACCTGACGCTAAAGCCAACAGCGGCGGCTTCAAGATGCTGCGGCTGTGGGCGCTCTTTGGCATTGGCAAAGAAATTAAAGTACAAATCCCTTTGGGTGACACTAACCGCAACTGTGACGATGCCAGACAGCGAGAGAAAGTAAGAGAGAGAGAGAGAGAGAATGGGTAAAACAGAGAAACAGAGAGTGAGAGTAAGTGAGCTGGTAAGCGATATAGCATGCGGCAAGTACACTGACTCTGCTTGGCGTAAATAACAAAAATTAAAACACAATAAAATAGACAACGAACTGTGCACACACACACACACACGTACGTCTGTGTGTGTGTGTGTGTGTGTGCTGACATTGATTACCACTGTTGTTGCTGTGTGTTGCTGTTTGTCTAGCTAAGTTGAGAGTTCGTTGCTCATTTGGCGCTCGGGCCAATGTGAACGACTTCTAAATTGCAAAACAAGAAGAACTGCCAGCATTTTTATGCCACACTCACACACAGAGACACACAGACAGGGTTAGTTTATGGGCAGCAACAAATGACAGCGCTAGCAATGCAGCTACACTTACAGCTGCTGTTGATACCTGCAGCAAACAAAAAGCTGCTAAATTAATGCCTGTTTTTTCATCTAAATTGAACGTGCTGCGCTCGCTATTGTCTGTCTGTCTGAGTGTCTCCACTGCTGTAACTACGCACAGCCAACAAAAGCTGGGAACAAGGCATAACAGATATTAAATACGCTAACAAACATTGGTTTGCTCTCTCGATAAGAAAATAGTCAAGATACAGATATTGAAATAGGTATTCCAATGAAAACTAAATTGATTTCTGAAGAAAATATATTTTGATAGCTAGATCATAGAGTGAATCCAGCTAGAAACATACTTAATTGCTTAGATATCATTCTTCTTGTTCAACTTGCTTTAAGTAGCAGCTCTGTACTCTACTACCAAACTCCTTTACCCATTACTACCAATGAAGTTTTATTCAAAAGAATTTTTAATATTCAAGAGAATAAATAATCATTTTCCTAGTTTTCTGTCAGTTTTTATAGAGTAAGCTTCAATCTTTGATTTTTCCTGCACAGCTAAAACTATATATCTTATGAAAGGTAAATATTTTCTTCAAAAACAACAGTTTTGTGGTCAACATAAAAAATTTGATAACTCTGCTTGCCATATTGCGCGAGATATTCAGAATTGAATTGGGCTAAGCTGAAGAAGCATTTTTTTTTGCAATTTTTCTATGAAATTTTTTCTTAAAATTTAAAAAAATACTTGCTAAAATGATGCAGAGCCCAAGTTTATTTTATTTTAAGAAGAATGAAACGGAAACAAAATTGAAGAATCCTAGCTAGAGTGATATAGTAAATGGAGCAGAGCACTTGAAGGTCGCACTAGACTGCTTACTGCATATATAGACTGACTGCTTTATACGGCAGAAGATTGCTTTGCAAATAAACAAAGCGAGCATCGACAATTCAGCAGCGAAAAACTTCCACTCATAGAGTATATAAAAGTAGCTATAGTCAGGCAACGCGCTGCGCCGCCAACTTCAGCGAATCAAATCGAATCAAGCTTAAAGTGCATGTCGCAGCCAGCAGCCAAGAATAAGCCATTATCATTTCATATGCAAATATACACATCTATGTATATATATAGCTGTAAATGTACATCTGAGTAGGAGTTAGCATAACTAAGTGACTTACTGAGTTGCGGATAAGAGTGCTACGCACACACACACACACACACACACACACACACACTCCCAGCTTATGATTCGATTTGCATACTGCAGAGAACATCCATAAAGCGCATAAAAGTGCGGGAGACCATTTGGCTGAAACTGCTTATGATGCGTGGCACGTGTCGGGCTGTCAGTGAGCCAAAAATGAAAACCTTAAAGTTCACATCATCTATCACACACACACACACAAACGACTTCATTCAAGCTAGCCAAAAAAAGGAAAAAGCAAAAACAAAAACTCCCAAAACGCTGCTAATTGCCGTTGGTGGCTGAAGTGTATTTTACTTATGCGAGTATTTCGAGTCAAGCACTATTTTTAGTGGTGCACTCGACATGGTTAGAGGTAGCACGCGCTTTTTGGGGGATTGCGGTATTAGCGCTAAGCTCTGCAGCCTTTTAGCCATTTTGTCGGGTGAATGCGCTTTTTGGCACACGTTCCGCTACGAGCAGCACTTGACACGTAGCCGTTGGCCCTAGTCTCTGCCTCCCCCCCTCTCTCTCTCTGCGTGTGTGTGTGTGTGTGTATGGCTTGTGCAACGCGTCGTATGCGCAATAATCAAAACGTGCGCTACATTTCCGGTTGCTAAAATCCATTTCAATCAATGATGATTAAACACCCATCAGGCGGACTAAGCGCTGCTTCCGTGGCCCAAACAAATTTAACTTCAACTTCTCATGCCGCGCTGCTTCACCAGCTGATGATGATGATGATGAGTTTTCGACATTTGCCGTAAATTTATTTGGCTCGGCTACATTATAAATTCAACAGTGGCGCAATCTCATCGCCCACCGTCTGTGCCCCAAGTATTTGCTTTAATACCAAATCAAAGACGTCTAAAAAGCGAGATTTTTAATAATTTTAATAAGGACACGCAGACAGCTGACAGCGAGCACTTTATCGCAGCCCACCACGTCTACGTACACATCAAATATATATTTATCATATACATATATACACACACATATACATATAAATATTTATGTGTGTGTGTGTATATATAGACAGCTGTGCACATAAAAAGAAGAGAAAAAAAAGCAGTTGCCGCCTCTGGCTGTTTGCTAACTAGCGCCTTTTTGTGCTTTTCTTCATTCTGTGTGCGGCCGTTGCATAGTTTAAGGCGCCTCAGAAATTCACATGCGCATAAACACAGGCATATAAATATGTATATATATTTTATATATTTTTTATACATATGTGAACTAAATAATATAATAAATAAAACCTTAAATTTTCTAATAAAAATAATAAATATAATTTTTTTTAATATTTTAATTATTTAATAATTTTTTAAATAGATTTCTCCTTTTTTTATAAACTGAATTTATATAATAATAAAATAAATTTATTTTTTATTTTATTCTTTATAAATATTTATTAAAGATTAATTTAAGATTTAAAATTTTAAGTTATATATATTATTTTTTTATTTTATTAATTGAAGAATTAATATTATATTTTTCATATGTTTATTTCAATAATTATTTATAGATTATATTTTTGTCATTATCAGATCTCCATGTCAAGTCTCTAACTCATTTTTCCAAATTTCTTATATATTTATAAAAGTTAAATTTAATAACAAATTTCCTGTTTATGATTTATAGCCTCAGCATGCTGCGTGTGAGTCCGACACTCGTTTGCCTGGCCGACACTTCAGCTTTGCATATAAATTGCATTCAATTTAAATATTTATGCAATATTAACTCAAAAATTGACCCTAAAGCCAACTTTTGAAAGTGTTAAAAACATCAAAATACAAAAATTCCAATTTAGTCTAAATTGAGGAGTTTCGCAGCCGAAGTAGTCCAATATATATATATATATATCTTTTTTCTTTTTGGCCCGTCAACATTTAAAAGTTCTTGTTAGATAACTAAATTGCTCAACTTTGCAGTTGCCGCAGTCAGCACACGAAATATTCAAATATTCTATGCCATAATCAAAAAAAAATAAAAGTAAATGGGAAGAAAAAACCAAGGAAAATGAAGGCGAACGCAAAATATGCTTACACAAAATTCATTGAAGCGTTAAACGAAAAGAAAATGAGCAAAAGGACGGAGTGTGTGTGTGTGTGTACCTTAGTAGGGAAAATTATATATGCACATTACAACGCAGATTTGCCACTTCACAGCCATTTGGCCAAGTGGACACGTGGGGAGGAGCGAGTTAGGGCGCCAGGGGGGCAGAGCCCAATGCTCTATAAATAATATACGCTGCTAAGCCAAAAAAATAAACGGCAGAAGCAGAGAAATGACGGGCAGAAAAGTCGGCAAAAATTGAACATGAATGTTAAGCTATAGTTTGTTGTTGTTGTTGTTTTCGTTGTGCCTAGCAAGAGACAAAAGGTGAAATGAAAATGAAAATTGCTAAAGGGCCTAAGCCCCATATGAGTTGTTAACAACATATTAAGAAGATTTCACTTAAGCAAGACAAAAGCAGCCAAAGACGTTGGTTGCTAAGGCCAAATGTTAATGATGCTCGGCTAAATACACACGCGCGCACAGGCCGAAGATGGAGAGCGAGTGAGAGGGCAAATGTTTGCCCAAAAAAGTAGGCAACATATTTTTTTTCGCTTCCTGTTGTGCTTTTCCTGCTGCCGCCGCTGCTGCTGTAGCCGCGTAATAAAATGAGTTTCAAATTGGCCATAAAAGCGTAAGCAGGCAGCAAGCAGCCAGCAGCAGGCGCACATCCACAACAACAACAACAACAACTACAGCAATATCTTTCGAAAGCAAAGTTCTAACACACACACACATATATAAAGCAACTGAGTGCAAAACGAAAATTAAATGCTCTAGCGTTTATGGCCAACTAAATGTCATAGTGAGAATATATATATATATTTATATAAATATATATATAGACTATATCTATATTGCATATATACATATATACACACTTAAGCTGCTCATAAACAGGCGCGCATTAAGTCTTATTGAAGCAGGCGAAGAACTTTTCCATCTTTACATGCTTCAAACTGAACTCAAGTTATTCTGTTATAAATTTATGGCATTCTGAATGGAATTCCTCTTTAATTTCACACTTTACACTATAAATTATGAAAGCAACGGAAAATATTTACCAACCACACTGTCAACACCTGATACTCCAAAATTTGTTTTCTGTCAGTGCACTATAAAAACGAAAAAGCAAAAAAAAAATCCAAGCAGAAATAAACAAAAAAAAAACATTACTGTGCACACATGACATGAGGTAGCATATTCATAAATGAGTTCCTGCTGCTACTATGTGTGTGTGTGTGTGTGCGAAAGAGTGTGAATGCGTGTTCATTTGCGCATAAAGTGCGTGCTACTTGGGCGTGGCTTAAAGGCTGCCTGTGAGTCAGCCTGTCAGGCAATCAGGCAGTTGTTATATGAGTGCTCGTTCTCATATGAATGAGTACCCGTTCCCACTTTGCATACATCCCCCCACCCACACACCCTTATGTCTATGTATGCGTGTGTGTGTGTGTGTGTGTCTTTCAAATTGAGCGCCCAACGCTGAATGGGCAGATTTTCGGCATGATTTAACACTTAATTAGCAAAATTTTGACTTGAGTGCCGCTCATCATTGTCAACATAATGCTACCAATCCCAGCTTTGTAACACGCGGCGTATGCGTAATTCACATAAACATTATAATCAAGCTGGCAATATTGCCATAAAACAAAAAGCCAACAAAGAAACAGCACAACAACAACAAAAAAGCAGAAAACAACAAATGTCAGAAGTCAAGCGTGCGTGGGTTAACTAAGAGATACCCTGTAATTGGGAAGGCCAATGCAAATATATGAGAGGAGCCCAAATACTCTGAGACTTTAGACAAAGCCTATGCATCTCAGCTCTCTAACCAAGCTGTTATGAACGTCTAAAGCTAGAAGACTCAAGAATTGTCTGAGCTTGGCTAATTGTCTGAGCTGAGGCAATCTGTGGGAAGCTCAGGCTAGCTTAGGCCTGAGCTTTCCACAGATTGCCTCAGCTTGCCTCAGCTTGCCTCAGCTTGCCTCAGCTTGCCTCAGCTTGCCTCAGCTAGCCTCAGCTTGCCTCAGCTTGCCTCAGCTAGCCTCAGCTTGCCTCAGCTAGCCTCAGCTTGCCTGAGCTTGCCTTTGCACAGCTTTGTATGCCCTGATCGTGCCTTTCTCTTGCTTACAAAAGCTCTAAGTAGTCTGTTCTTGCAGTTACTTTACTGGCAAAAGCTCTAAGCAACTACTAAGTGGCTCTGCTGCAGCTTCACGCGCAATGATCTGAGAGCAATGAGATCAAGAGAGTGAGATTGACTTAAAATGTCTTAAACAAGCAGATGCCAAATTCTCTTAATGTAGGCTGGAGTATAGGAAATATATGTAGCTATATATATACATATATATGTATCCAAGGCAAGTCAATAGGACGCTTTGATCATTTACCTAGCTTCAGTTTGTTCCTTTGCTCCTTTCGTGCACTTGATCTTTCGCCTCTCATTGTCATTTGAACTCTTGCAGAGTCTCAGTCAGCGCAACCCCATTTTTATGCTCGTCCACTTTTTATGTGCAGAGGGTATATTAAAAAGAGCATAAAACTGGCAATAGGCAGCAGACGGCAGCTGCATGTGAATTATTTAATGCGCAACATGTCAACCAAAAGATTTTGTGCCGCCAATGGCAGCTGGCACGAAGGTAGCTGACAGCCTACAACGCCTCTCTCTCTCTCTGTCTCTCTCTCTATATGAGATTTGTTGTGTTTAATATCAAAAGTGTTTGCCTTTTTGACAGCCAGCTAATTAGTTGTGGCAACACTTTTCCAAGTTTATCTTCAAAAACTTCTGCAAATTGAAAATTCATTTGCAATTTCACAGATTGAATTGCTTCCCACGATATATATTTTTCGTCATATGCAAATCACAGCAGAGCTCTCCCTCTCTCTCTCTCTCTCTATTTTTTATTGCCTACAATTTATTATTAATATTTTCATTTCTTTGCGGGTGTGCATATGCATTTTATTATGCTATGTGTAAAGATCTCGTAATGGTCCGTTTGTAATCGCATGCAAATTGATATTTTCAATTTTCTTTTCTTTTTTTTTTCTCTTGTTGTTGCTGCTGCTGCTGCTCCCCACTAATTGTTAATGCATTTTGGTTATTTCTGTTGCATATGCAAAAGCTGGAGCGAAAGGACAGATTAAGGGCTTTATGCCCGGACACACATACACACACACACGGGCAGTCGGTAAGCTCTCGGGCTCCCACAGTGCTCAGTGTTTGTGTGAGCGTGCAATAATTAAATGCAAAAATCTGTGCATAGCTGTTGCTGGCTGTGCAACGGAAATGGAAAACTTAAAACGGAAATGCCAAACAGCCATCATAAAATGTAATGCAGCGAATGTACATTAAGAGTCCCCAGGGGTGCCTTGCCGCAGACTCGTCTTTTCCAGCTCTTTCATTGGGATTATTTCACTCTGGCTGCTGTTGCTGCTCTCTAAGTGCCAAAAGCGCTTATGATCAAACGCGAAAGCAGCTCGTGCTGCTCAGACAGCTGCTGCGTAATGCACTTTGTCTGAATCAGCTTTTGTGGCCACAGACAACACAACGCACACACACACGCACACACAACCACTCAGCCACCCACTCTAATTAGCCCAGTGTTTGGAATTTGCATTTGGCCGGCTGGACGGGGCGAGAGTGACTTGCGTTTCTACGCATATCTAAGTAGATGCCAGAATATTGCTTATTTATAATATTATGCCCTGAACATATTTTGTCATATTTTCCACAAGTCAGACAGACAGACACACACACACGCACAAAATAATTTCATTTGACTTGCAAATGTGGGCAAGAGTATGACGGCAGTTGAACTCAGCTAAAGCTGAGCCAAAGCTGAGTCTAAGATGCGCGCATCTCAGGTAGCCGCAGCAGCCATAGCCAACAGCAAACAGCAGCCAACAGTAGACAAGTGCCAACAGCGACAACAACAACAAGGACAACAATAACAACAACAACAACAATAACAACAGCGTTAAGAAAGGCAAACAAATTGGCAAAGACAACGCGACACTGACGGCAACAATTGCGTGCAAAAGCACCACGAACAACAAATCGCAAAAAGTTAAATTACAACAACAACAAAAACAACGAATAGACAATACCCTGTAAAAAGTAATTTGCCAGTCTATGGAGTAGAAACTATGAAAATATTTATAAGTTATTTAAATATATAGTTAAGTTGATCAAGATTTATATATACAAAGATAAACTAGTATAATCTACTACCCTCCTCTGCAATGCTCACGTATTAAAACTATTTACCCTTCTGCCTCCTGTACTATATATCTATATATATATATCTATAAACCGCTCACACTCTCCCTCGGTCTCGCTCGCTCTCTCTCTCTCTCTCTCTCTCTCTCTCTCTCTCTCTCTCACTCCCAACAATTTGTCAATCTCTTTTGCAATATGAACTATTTCCATTCCAACATTCCATTCACATTCCACAAAAATATTCGCAGGCTAAACTTATTGAATATAGACACTCAGCTCGTCAATTATTTGACTAATTTCTTGATAATGAACATTAGATAACTATTATCAATCGATTACAAATTTTGTTTCATATTCATAATCAATGCTTATCTAAATTTACACATATAAGTGTATATAGCTTAATGTTGGGTTAGCTACAAATTTGTGGGGAAAACTTGGCATGCAGCTGCTTATCGCGTGGCAAAGCTTTTAATACCCTGCAGTAATAGGGAATATTGGGGTATATTTTCTTTGGGATGAGGAAGGAAATGTATATGTTGTATAAGGGCAGCAAACTAGTTCACTCTCTTAGTTGGGCTGCCTATTTGATAGAGACTTGCAGTTGGTTAGCTGGCGCCCGCTACTCAGCTTTAAGTTTCGAATATAATTTTCATATTTCTCTGGTGGAAGGGCAAACAAAGGCGAAGTGCTGGCATAATATCTTCCATTACAATGGTATTTTTTCGCTGACGCCTGCGGCGATGCCCCGTCATCAAGCTGCCCCAGCAGCAGATTTTTTAATGCATTTTCGATATATATTCATTAAAAATTAATTAACGCTCGAATTGTGCGCTCTTTTAATGTGCATTTAATTTGATATTCAACGCCGCGGGCGGCTAGCCCAGTGTCCCTTTCACACACACACACACACACACATAATTATGTATATATATATTTAAGATAATTAACTCACAAATATTAATAAAAATACAAAAATAAAGCAAATAATTATAATTGAAGGGCAACTGTTGGGCTAAACTAAGAAAAAATACGAAAAACGTTTAATAAAAATATTAAAAAAAAAAAAAAAAAAAAAACAGCAAGAGGGAGAAAATGATGTTAAGAACTCGCAAAGGTCTCTTAATTAGTTGGCACGTTGCAACTTTTAATGATGTGCAACATTGTCAACTAAGCAGTCAGCACAGCCACGCCCCCGCCCCCGCCCCCCGCCCCAACTAAATGCTGACCAAGAGCAGAAAGTAAAACGCGCTGCAGCAATTGCATCCTTAAGCAAATAAGTCGCACAAGGCGACAGGAAGGGCAAAGGACGTGCAGCGAATGACGACAGCAGCCAGGCCAGGGCGATATGGCAACTGACAGCCCAGCGACAGACCGACAGACAGTCAGCCAAACAAACAGTCAGTCAGTCAGTCAGTCAGTCAGTCCGTCAGAGCTTGGGCTGGCTTTGAGCTCAGCCAACTCGGAATGCTTCTTAGCATCAGCTTAAAACTCTGTATACTCTCGACGCGTTTTTAGACTTTAATTAACTTTTCACAGATTTGCGACGCATTCGTAATTCATATTCATGTTTTCTTTTGATGCACACAAATCAGTTCGGGACTGGGGGCGTGACCTTACCTACTTATCTGATTGACTCAGTTCAGGCAGCGTAAATATTGATTTTCTGTATTATTGATTCATAACAGTTAACAAAGAACGTGCATGAAAGGCAGACTTAGCGTGGGATAGCTCATATGTGAAGGACTAAGAGATACCCTGCATGAAATATACGAGATATTTCTATATGAAAATCTGGGTAAGCTCTAGAAAACATACTCTATATGAAACTTTTGGCGACTCAGTTCAGTTAACAAAAGACTTGCTTGAGAGTACAGAGAGACTCATATGTGAATGACTATGAAGTGTATACTCTCTAAGACATACACTATATGTAACTGCTTTAGTCTAAGCATCTCAGCAGCTTGTGCCAATTGAAATGTTCTGAATTTGTCTGTGGCTTAGTCGGTACATCATTTCAGCTAAAGACATTTTAAGTAAACTCAGACTTATCTCATTCAACAGCATTTTCTTGTCATATCTCTGCAACTCAAACGTCATAAATATTTAATTAGATTATCGATTTTTCTGAGCTAGCTGCAGGCAGCTTGAAGAAGATGAGATACCCTGGCAGACTAAGAACAAAAACTAAGAAAGCAAATTCAAAATGAATGAAGATGAATAATGAAAGCTAAATAATTCTTTAAACATATTACAAATATAAAAATCTCCTTTAGATCTTCCAGTTTTTATGTTTTTCTCGCATCAGAGTTCATACAACTCACTGAGAGCCGAAGTTAAGGGATTTATGAAAATCATAAATAAGTAAGCCCAGCCGCATGGCTCGCTTAAATTGCAACAGCAGTTGTGACTGGCAACCGGAGTGGCTGCGACAGAGGCGAATTGTGAACGTCGCTGGCTGTTGCTCAACATTCGTCAGCGTCGTCGACTTAACGGCGACGACATTTGTCGTCCTTAGCCGTTCAGCGTCCGTTGTCCTTAGACGGCTGAGCTGACTGTAGCAAAGTGTCACCCATCGGTCGTCGTCGTCGTCGTCGTCGTTGACGTTTATGGCCAACGCGTTGTTGGACGTCGCTCATCTTGTTGCTGGCCCATCATATTTGCGGCTCAAGTGCAGCACTTAGTTATTTTTAGCATTGTCCTTGTTATTGCCGTCCCGCATTCTTGCGTTGGCTAAAACTGATGATGCAAATATGTGTAACAAGCGTGAGACTCCACACATACACACACACACATACACAAAGGCGCTCACATTATAGCCATTTGCCAAGACTGTGGAGCAAAGCCGACATCAAAATGCAATTTGGCCCGCCAGTCGTCGGTCCGTCTCATTCGTAGCTAAGCATTTTAGTTATTGCATTCTGATCTGTTTATCTTCTGGTGTTGCCGATTAATAGCAAGCTTAAGACTTTGATGCCGTCGTCTGGCGAGCCAGACAACAGCAATTCTGTTTTTCCCAAGCGACTGCTGCGCATTTCCCATTTCGCATTACCAGCCATAGCCAAGCAACCGCCACTAATCAAGCAATCCACAAAAGCCAAAAGAATCCAGCACAAAGACCCAAAGATTAACAGCCAACGACTTAAGCTGCATTTGTTTACGTTTTACATTCAATTAATGCAAATAGCCAACTCAATTAGACACATCACAGGCCGCAGCTGTGTCGAGCCAGACAGAAGCAACTGATTAGTTTACGGCTGCAATTGTGAACTGCAATTTAAATTATTCACTCATTATATTATCACTGGGACTAAGTGCATTTTGAAGCAATTTAAGCTTCGTATCAGCAGCTTAAGAGGGCAATCTATTATTGCTAATAACAGTCTCAGAACTAATATCATAATCGTAATTAATTAATAGTTTCATTATTATTGTTATTATAAATATAATCATTATCATTTTTATTATTATTATTATAATCATTATAATTTTTATTAGTATTGCCATTATCAATACCATTATCAATCTAATTTTCATTGGCATTCTTATTATCATTGTTTCATTGTTACTATCATTATTGCTGTCATTATCATTATCAATGTCATTGTCATTATTATTTTTACTTGCCTCAGTCATTATCATTATCATTATCATTATCATTATCATTATCATTATCATTATCATTATCATTATCATTATCATTATCATTATCATTATCATTATCATTATCATTATCATTATCATTATCATTATCATTATCATTATCATTATCATTATCATTATCATTATCATTATCATTATCATTATCATTATCATTATCATTATCATTATCATTATCATTATCATTATCATTATCATTATCATTATCATTATCATTATCATTATCATTATCATTATCATTATCATTATCATTATCATTATCATTATCATTATCATTATCATTATCATTATCATTATCATTATCATTATCATTATCATTATCATTATCATTATCATTATCATTATCATTATCATTATCATTATCATTATCATTATCATTATCATTATCATTATCATTATCATTATCATTATCATTATCATTATCATTATCATTATCATTATCATTATCATTATCATTATCATTATCATTATCATTATCATTATCATTATCATTATCATTATCATTATCATTATCATTATTATCATTATCATTATCATTATCATTATTATCATTATCATTATCATTATCATTATCATTATCATTATCATTATCATTATCATTATCATTATCATTATCATTATCATTATCATTATCATTATCATTATCATTATCATTATCATTATCATTATCATTATCATTATCATTATCATTATCATTATCATTATCATTATCATTATCATTATCATTATCATTATCATTATCATTATCATTATCATTATCATTATCATTATCATTATCATTATCATTATCATTATCATTATCATTATCATTATCATTATCATTATCATTATCATTATCATTATCATTATCATTATCATTATAATTATCAATATCATTATCATTGTCATTGTCATTTGTTATTGACATTGTCATTGTTATTATCATTGTCGTTGTCATTATTATTTTTACTTGCCTCAGTCATTAGTATTATCATTATCATTGCTGTAGTCATTGTCATTATTATAATCATTATTATCTCATTATCTTCATCATTCCTATTCTAATTATCGTAATCATTACGACTATAATTTCCATTACGAACTCTCTCAACTCAAGACTTCCTTGAGGAACGACTCGACTTCTAATTTAATTACATTCTAGAAATTAACAAATATAACTAGTATAGTATATACACTAGTTAAGCCGAATGCGAACAATGTAATAGGATTTACAATGTAATCCTAATTTAATCACATTGCACAACGTGGGGCACATCAAATCGACTGAATACATTTTTCTCTTTCGCCTTTGTTTTGTTTTTTTTTTTTTGTGTTTTCTTCAGCTTCTTCTTGTAGTGTTTTCGTGGCCCATGCCGAGAAATGAGAATTTGCTGTTTAATTATAGCACGAATGGGCAATTAATGCCGCCTCATAAGACGTCACGTGTGTGTATCGCATATTGAAACGCCTTCAATAATTGTTGGGACTATACCAGACCCACACACACACACACACACACACATAGGCAATTAGTTTGTAATGGGCAAGGCCTATGGTGAGCAGAGGCCATGGCATAGACTGCATTGACAGTCGACGCGCAGCCGGCACCGCCTGCTGTCGATTGTATGCTCCACATTGGCATTCAATACAATTCATCATCCATCATCCTAGCCGCAATTGAAGCGATCTGTCTGCATTGTTTTGACTATAAATAAAGCGGCCCGTGCGATCTCTACAGAGAGCTCTGGCAGCAAGCGAAGCGCAACCGACCCAGACGAGGGCATGTTTCCCATTTCGCAAAGTCTCTAAGTGTGTGTGAGCGAGTAGCTGTGTGTGTGCGTGTGTGTGTTTATCTAGCTGCCATTTAGCAAATTGGCCGTCGGCTGCTGCGTCATGTGCTCAACCTTCAGCCACGTCAAACACGTCACGACTCAAACACCTGGCGGCATTTTTTGGCGACCGTTGATCGCATTTAAGCATACTTTATAAACGCATATTATAAAATAAAATAAAAGCAAATATCTATATCTATATATATCTGTAAACATATTTCGAATTGTCTGCCTGAGTTGAAAATTGTATTTTTGCCTTTTATTGGCATTTTGTCGTCAGCAAAATTTTTGTGTTTTATTTTTAGTGCGGCGAAATGAAATTGAAAATATAAATTTTTATTTCGGCTCGAACAAAAGCGCTGCAAATACATGGCCAAAAATATTCAAACATTTATGTGTGTGTGTGTGTGTGTGTGTGCATATAAATCTAAATTGAATATTTGCGAATGCTTAAGCATTTAACTTGGCAATAGTTTTGATTGGGGGTTCAATAACGATTTCAGCTGAGTATTTATGTATTTATATAATAACAGTTATCGCTGACTATAACAAAGGATTTTCATAGAATTATTAAATATTTATTTTCTTTGTGAAAATAAATATTTAATAATTCTATGGAATTCCATTTTCTATGTTCCTCTCTGTCCGACCTTTCGTATACTTAATATGCTGATAATATTTTGGGCGTACCTTTGGCTGCGGTCAATGCACGCTCTTGATTATGATAATGCCAATAATGATAACGATAATGATAATGATAATGAAGACTATTGAGCTAATGGCGCCGCCAAATGCGACACGCATTTAAATAAAAAAAGCGTTTGTCATCTTGGCTGCTGCTGTTGTTGTTGTTGTTGCTGTTGCCTCTGCTAACATTGACAATCAATGGCGTGGACATACATATTTGAGACGCCAGCTAAAAGCTGCTCCCAACTATAAACATAACATCAACAACAGCAACAACAACAAGAGCAACGCCAAAGTTGGCACCATTTTCTATTTTCTTACACTTTTCTTTCTTTTTCTTCTATTCCATTTTCTTTTCTTTTCGAATCCGTTTTGGTAGACGGCGCAACGACTCCCAACAGGCATTGTCTGCTTGTTTTATTAGATTCAAAGGGTATAAACGACTCGGGAGACTCTGCGAAATTGCCTGTAAGCGCCATAGTTGCTAAACTTGGCGCACGTTTGTGGCCCGAATGGATGGACTAGACTAAGCCATGTAAATAGAGAAAGTCTATTGAAGATGAACTTTGATGCGAAAACTTACTTTTTATGAGAGAAGAAAAGCAAAAGTTTAAGAAAATTATTTAGAAACTATTTAAAGAAATACAAATTTAAAAAATAAATAAAAAAAAATAAATAAATAAAAAAATAAATAAATAAATAAAAATTAAATAAATAAACAAAAAAAAATAAACAATAAATAAATATAAAAAAAATAAAAAAAAATTTAAAAAACAAACAAAAAATAAATAAAAAATAAATAAATAAATAAACATAAATAAATGCAAAACTTATTTATAAAATTATTTATAATATTGTATTTAATCTAAAATTTTATAGCAAAACAAAAAATTAATAATAAAAGGCAGTAATAATAAAAGAATAGTAAAAAATTATGCCAAAAAAAATGAAAGAAATAATTAAAATGTTAATGATAATAATAAATTTGTAAAAAAATTATGCAACCTTAAAAAAAAAGGCAAGATATCTAAAAGTCGAGCAGGCACGCGATTATCTCGTATCTTTCGCCTCCTGTTAGCTGCTTTCATTTTATTCGTCTTGTACAACTTTGATAAATTGCATTTGAGTTCATTTTTTAGTCATGCAGCAAAAAGGAGAGAAAAGAAAAACACGAAACGAAACAAAAAACACAAGAAAAAAAGGGAAAAGAAAATCCTTAGGTCGGCGTGCTATCACGCTCGCACAGTTCAACGCCTCGTAAATCTAGTCAAGTTTACGATTGTGTACGCTGCCAGCAACGCCATCAAATAGTGTCAGATAAAACAAATACATCAACAGGCAAACACACACATGAAACAGAAGCCAATGCACGGCTAAATAACAGATGTGTGCCACAGCATATGAATAAGACAACTAAAAAGCTTAAAGAGTGAGCGCGTGAATAGATTGCCCAAATGCAAATGCTCTAGAGAGAGAGAGAGAGAGAGAGAGAGAGAGAGAGGGGGGGGTGGGATAGAAATATAAGAGATCTGAATATGCAGATCTGAATATGGAGACAGCAAATATTTACTCAAGAGTTTCCATTTATTGTTAAATCCTTGACTATTGTCCTGTGCCGACTAAAAGCTTGCTTGAACTCAGCACGCCCCAAAAAACTTGAACTAGACATGCATGATTTCGAGCGATAGAGATCTCTATATAGTACATGTATAAGCACTTGATTATTATCTTGTTTCGACTAAGCACTAAGCACTCTTCTCTTGCATGTCCTTAATCTATGCACTGAGCTTCGCTTATTGCTTGGCTTTCGAAAAAAAAAAAACGAAGTTTAATTTCGGTTTGAGCGCTTGGCTAAACCATTTTGCTGGCAACCACTTAAGCTCGGCACCGCATGGCCAAGCACACATTTTTGGCCAATGCCTGCTGCAGCAGTCTATTCAATTTGGCCATAACAGCAATAGCATCAGCAGCAGCGGCAAGCACGATAACAACAGAGGCGACGACAAAATTGCATTTATGCTGCTTGTATTGGCCACTTAAGAAAACTGCAGCCAACATCAATTGGCCGAAAATTCAACGGAAATAAACTCAGCCAAGAAAATCGAATTTATATATATATATCTTCAGATATATGTATGTCTGCAATCTCCCTTTCGACCCAAGCACTAAATATTGCAAGACGAATTTAATGCCATTCAAGTTGGCAAACAAGTTAGATGGCACAAACACTTGGCCAATTGTATTAAAAACTTTAGCTGCAATTGCAGTTTCATTTACTATACATAGTAAATTGAGAATATTCAATCAAGCGTATGTGAATTGATGCTTAAAGCAACTTTAAATATTTAAAAGAAAATGGAAATTCTTTTTTATTTCAATTTTTGTCAAGAAAAAACTTAAAGCATTTAAGTCACAATATATTGAACTATTAAATATGTATATATATATATTATTTTTGTATATTTTTATATTATTTTTGATTAAAAATAAATAAAGAAATTAAAATAAAAGTGTTAAATAATAATAATTTTACCAAAAATCATTTGCACATTTCTTGAACACAAAATCTCACCAGCCAAACCTAAATAGCCAAAAAAAAAATACTTCACTCTCTGCCAAAATCGATAAATCTATATATGTATAATATAAAAAAAAAAGCTTAAGCAAATCCTATGCCCACATCTAACGCTAGATTACCTGTAAAGGCAGCGGCTGTACTATTCATAAGAATAAATTTGGAAAACAAATTTACTTTCCATTATGGCTAAATTTATTTTTATGTCTTTCCATAGACACTTGCCAATGCCTGAGCATGAATTATTTGTGCATGGAATATACATATTTTTGGCAAAGAACTATTTAATTTGAATTTAGTTAGTCGGGCAAAAGGTCGAGCACATCCACAAGCTCCAGTTGCTTGCCGATGACAGGCATTGAAATCGTTGCCCTTTTGCGACCACTTTGGGGTTATCAATAAACGAATGGATGTAAATAAAAATTCCATTTTAAGCCTATTACTATATATATATATATATATATATATATATATATATATATATATATATATATATATATATATATATATATATAATAGTAATATTTATGAGTGTGTGGGGCCTGTGTGTGCAAAATAATCAAATTCTATGCCAATGAAACGGCATTTTTCTCTTACTCTCTGTGTCTCTGTGCTGGGTTCTCTATCTAAATTTTGGCTAGCATTCAGTGACAGCTAGTTAGCAGCTTACGATGTCCATGTCGATTTTTGCATATCTTCATCAAAGCAATTTATATGCGCATAGTTCTCTCTCTATCTGTCTATCTACTACACAATCTGTTCTCTCTCTCTCTCTCTCTCCCTCTCGCTCTTTCTGTCTGTTTGTGTCCCTATCTCAGTCTGTTGCTTTGTGTCTCTATGTCTTGCAATGTGACTTAATTGCATAGTTTCAGACAACACGCTCACATACATGCACACAGGCGCACATATGTATGTGTACGCACACACTTGACCTTTCACCTCCGCCATCGACTGAATCGTCCCGCTGTGCCCGCTCCAACGCATGAATAATTGAAGTAAAAGTGTTGAGCACGTAATGCCTACAGAAAGTCCGAGGCCAGTTCACTGGCTATCACAGTCTATGCTGGGAGTCTATCAGTGTGTGTGTATATATATATGTATATATATGTGTGTGTGTGTGTGTGTCTGTCACACTCGTAAAAACTTGGCTTAAATATGAGACAAGTCATTGCAATGTTGGCAGCTCATCAAATTTGCATATAGACTGCTTAAAAACAACAAGAAAAAAACAAATAGATATGGAACAAGCACAACAACTTACACACACTCATATACACACACACAGTCATATATATACACATATGTATGTGTATGTGTGTGTAGTTGAACAAGACAATTGACATTCAGTTGGTTACGGCCTTGACTAGCCAACAACGACGAGCAGTGCTAAAGCCTGTGCTAAAGTCCATTCAGTTTCTTAATTGGCTAAAGTTGTTTAGCATCAAGAGTTTGTTCAAAAGAACTAGTTCAGCTAGTTGAAAGCATAGCTAATGCATAATCACTGGATCACATTTCAATGATTGAACTAGTTCACAAAAGCTCATGTAATTATTGGAACATGAACTAGTACAGAATTTATAACTACTTACAGCTCAAGAGTTCATTCTTATACATACTTCTCATATTCAGCCCATCTAAGCCGAAGCTTATGCTAATTGGCTCCCATCCAGTTGACTTAAGTTTCTTTGCTGCAAAACTTTGACTTTGTTTCGAGACAATTGCAATTCGAATAAGAGTTAGTTTTAAGTACTTATTGTCTGCTTGTGTTGGAGGAGTTCAAGTTGAATTGGAAGCGACGTTAAGAGAACTAACAAACGTCGTCTAATTCAAACGAAGCCCGTACCGATTCTGAAGTGTCTCTGGCTTGGTCACTGAGAGCTTGCAAATTAAAGCTGAGAAAATCCCGAAAATCTATATAATTTTGTTAAGCTAAATCAATTTACCCTGTGTATATATACAGTTAAATATTAGAGCTGTCTATTATATAGCTAGACCTTTTGTGTCCAGCTAATGAGCACATTACATACCCAAGCTGCCAGCGAACATTTACAGAATGGCCAAAGGAGCAGGAGAAGTAGGCAGGGTAGGTGAAAAGCGGAAACAGCCGCAATATGTCAACCGAATAACAAAAAGAAATGAAAATGAATTGCCAGAACGAAGACTGAATGCTCTAGACTCAAATTTGTGGCCTATGTGAATCTAAGAATAATAAAAATTAAAATTAAATTAAATAAAAAGTAAAATAAAATTAAAAAACATTAAAATAAACATAAAAATAAACATAAAATAAAATAAAAAAAATATATATAAAAAAATATATATAAAAGAAAAAAAAAATAAAAAAAAAATAAAAAAATAAAAATAAATATAAAAAAATAAAACTATATATAAATTATAAAAAATATAATACAATGCATACAAAAAATTAAATATATCAAAATAAAAAATTAATTTATTAAATATAATGCTATTAATTAATTTTTTTTTCAAATATTAAAATAAATATTCCAATTATTCAAAATAAAATAAAAATAATATTAACAGAAAAATAATATAATAATAAAAGCAAAATATATTAAAAATAAAACAAAAATAAAATTAAAAAAAAAAAATAAAAAAAAAAAATAAAATAATAAAAAAAAAAATAAAAAAAAAAATAAAATAATAAAAATTAAAATAAAAATAAATTAAATACATATAGTCCCATTTGTTTTCTTTCATTTTACATATCGTCCATTTCAATTACATATCTCCCTAAATATCTCTCATATTTTTCCAGAACAGTAATTATAGGCCTCATACCCAGGGTATGGTAAAACATTTTTCCGTTCGCGCTTGGCCCACAGCTACCTACAACAATGAGCAATGGCAGGCCACGCGACGGAATTCCCCATAGACTTATTTTCAGCTTTGTTGCTGTAGTTGTTGTTGTTGTTGTTGTTGTTGTTATCAAATACACTCACACACACAAAGAACTGGGACAACATTTGTCTGCGCTTTTGTTATCGTTTGCTCAGCTTTTCTCTATTATTTTTTTACTTTTCTATTAGTCATCGCCTTTTGGTTTATGTTTATTAAATAAATGCGCTTTGTGTATTTGACAAAGGCAAACGAGCAATGTAAGCGGAGCGCGAATTCGATTAACGATTAACGATTAGCACTTAACGATTGCCAATTACCGCTTAAACAGCGCATCCGATCACAGATTCAATCAATTGTCTCTGCTCTTCGTGGCGTATACGTAATTTTTGAGTTATACTGCCTGGCCATTTGCATCTATCACTTGCCGGCAGCAGCAGCAGCAGCTGTTATAAGACTCTCGCATGCAAAATGGATCACTACGTCAATCACTCACTGCCCCCACATGGCGCTTGGCCACCCAAGTTTGCTACAGTTGAGCGCATTTGTCACACGCTTTGCCAGAAATCTAATAGATATATATATATATATATTGATATCGAGTTACTATATTGAACTATATTTCTGTTTAATTTTTTCAATTGGCCGCCATTGATTTTGTGGCTCACATAACTAAATCAGTTAACTTCAATTATGGTAATTGGCCGACAATAATCAAAACGACAAATGTTATGTCAATCAAAGTGGCCAAATGCTGAAATTCAATTAATTGTTCAGTTTATGCCATGCAATTCGAATCACAATTATATATATATATATATATATATATTAGAGTTTTTTCACTCTGGGCCCTAAGGACTTTTGGGGTAATTGGCTTAGCTCTGATTTCCAAAATTTCATCGATGCATATCAAAGGCTGTGCCCACTGTCTGCTGCAGCAGTCTGTATATTGGCTATTATACATGCTCGTTGTCTGTCTGGCTGGCTAGCGGCAACGACAGAGTACAAAGTGTTTGTGTCTGTGTCGGGGCTAAGGAACGTCGAGTTGCGGATGGGCTTAGCCCGTAGCATAGAGCGCAGCACACACAAGTGCCAAATTGCTTGGGCAAACTACGTTAGTTATTACGGGCATAGCGGTTGCTACGTCAGGGGCAACATACTTGTTTACTGTTGATGTTGCCATTGCCGTTGCCGTTGCTATGGCCTGTTAAAGGCTCATAACTGCTTTGTTCTAGCTGCCGTTGCTTTAATGCTTGGGCATATAAAGCATACGCCGCTGCCGCTGCCGCTGCCGCCGCCATGTGTGCACCGTCTTGAGCATAAATAAATAGCCCGGCGAATGGGTTCTTTAGTTTGCAACTCGGGCCAGATATTTAACCTTGTCAGCCAGAACTTGGCAACAACAGCAGTTGCCAATATTTAGCCAGTGTCCTGAAAGTAAAAGCCAATACTACAGCTATGCCCCAATGTGTGCCAATAGCGTAAGCAAAACAACGCCAAATAACTAACAACTAACCCCCAAAACAGCAATCACTTAACTTTACCCTCAGACAACGCTCAACACGAAAATCAACAACAACAGGAACACCAGCAACTAGAAGAAAACACTGGCTGAATAAAAATAAACAGAAAGAAACTGAAAACGAAAATGAAAATACAAATAAAAGTAAATAATAAAAACAGCAACTCGACAAGTTGTGTTCGTTCGCCCAACACTTCAGCGCTGGGAGTCAACAAAACAAACTGGCAAGAACTCTCCGCTCGGGGAGCTTAACTGATTGAAATGAATGAAAAATGGAGTTATATTTGTACAGATAAGGTTAATAGTATTTGCCGCGACTCTGATACAAATTCAATTTGTGAGCACAAAACTTGCGCCGCAAACTTTTAGCTGGCCAAGAGAGAGAGAGAGAGAGAGCGCGCGATGCCAGGGATATTTACTTTTGCAGTTCCGTTTAACTCTCGGCTCGAATGGATGTTGTTTCACATCGAAGTTAACTGTTTTTTGTTTAACTGGCAGAAAACTTTATTGTTTCTCGAATATATGCTGGGCCAAGCTAATAGCAAATAAATAAGAATTTAGTGACTTGAACTAGCTGATATTAGCAAATTGGAATAGAATGAACTAGTTAAGTTAGTTTGACATTATCTTTGGAGAGCTGAAAATTTATAATTAGTCTTGAACTTATTAGATTTGCCATAAAAAGTTCCGAACTTGTTTAATTTAGGTAAAGTGTGCTTCAGGGTATCTCCTAGTCGGGCACTTCCGACCAAACCATTAATGAGCAATTGAGTTCTACTAGAAAGCATTATAAAGATACTTATGCATGATCATCAAATTGGATAATACCCACCTCAGGGTATCTCTTAGTCGGACACTCCCTTATTCAGCTGAACTGTCGCTTGTTTCTTTAAGCTTGGCAGAGAAGAGAATTATGCCTGATCATCAAACTGGTGCATTTCTCACAAAGTTCAGCATAGGCTATCTTACAGTCGGACACTCCCGATTGGAGTCTCTTTAAAATAAGCGTACAAATTATAAAGGAATTTACTGCCAATGATCAAATCAATTCAGTTCTGTCATACTGCACTTCAGGGTATTTCCAAGTCAGGCACTCCCGAGTAAAGCAAAACTTCCTCGACTATGCTATAGATAGTGCACATCCCATTCTTATAGCCGACTTTCATAAAATACACACAGATAGATATAAATTTGCATTCCAGCTTATACTAATCAAAAGTTTATGATCAAAAAGCTCTCGACAGATAAACACATTTGGCCAACTTATTAAAATTGAATTGAATTCACACGAAAGTAATTTAAAATTCATTTTCGTATTGATTTGTTGCTATGAATACCACTAAATTGCGTTGAGCACGGGGCGTTGTCTTGCATTCACGAAGGGACATTACGGTCGACGCTCGTTAAGCTACACGAGCATTATCAATCAGATGAAATAGTTAATTGTTATCACGAAGGAAAAAAAAACATTGTTTTCCACTTAAACTGCCAACGCTTTGACCGATGTGTGTGTATATATGTATATATAGATACAGCTAGAGATATATATATAGATATAGTTATATGTATTCGATATATATTTATCTATATAGATGTGGAGACCCCAAATCATTTATCGTTGTTTCACATTTTGATTGATGCAGTCAGGCAATAAAAATAAACAACACAAGCAATAATAACAATCATAACAATGGCCACAACAAGACTCAACAGCATACTATAGCCACAGGCATAGCCACAGCTATAGGTATTATCTGTGGAAATTGCGTGCTGCATTTCATTTTCATTTTCATTTTCAGTTTCTTTTTCAATTTCTATTAATTGGTTTTGTTTTGTGTGCACTAAAAGAACATTTTTTTTTGCTTCGAGATGTAAACGTAAACTTTTGGCAGCGATGCATGCGCCAGCCAAGCAAACACACACACACACACACACACACAGAGAGAGCAGTGCAATGGAGCTGCTTCAACTGCTTAATACACGCTCCCTGGCACAAATATTGTTTTCTGAGAGACTTTTCATAGTCCAAGAAGCAGAACAGCCTCAACAATGCTGAAAGACTGATGAAAGTCTATGGATTCTAGCGGAAAAACTATGAAATATATAGCTTTTTTCCCGCTATAAATGGATAGAGGTGAATTTGACTACATGATATTGGATTTCTTTTCTTTGCAAGTCAACAATCAACAGCAGTTGCTCCTATAAAGAAGTATTGAAGAAACCTCAGAGTCGAGCACCTTAGAAGAGCTCTTCTCCAGCCCATATACTCTGCTTGCTTGCTGAACGGGTATATATATAAAATATTATATAATATATAGCAGATATACATTATATACATTATATATGTTACATATATTTCTTATATATGTTACATATATATGCCTCATACACATGTATTTTTACTTATTCTACGAAACACAATCTGCAATCAAATGCGCTGCATGTGCTTTTACGCCTCGCCACGCACCTTAACGCCAACGCCCAGCCGCCACTGGCCACGTCTCCACTACAGTCTCGCCCCAGTCCCAGTCCCAGCTCTCAGCGCTCAGCTCTTAGCTCTTAGCTCTTAGCTCCCAGTTTCAGCCGCAGCGCGCGACCCGGGGCAATCGCCCACAGGACGCAACAAGCGAAAATTTCGTGTTTTGTTTTGAATATTCTTTTATTTTCTTTTTCATATTCTCTTTGTCTGTTTGTGTATATGTGTGCGTATGTGTGTATGTGTGTGTGTGCGTATGCTTAAGTATTTTTATTGGTTTTTTCTTCTTGTTTTTTAGAGCGAACGTAAAAAATGGAAATTGAATATTTTATGCGAATTTTTGCGAGGAGCTGAACTTCAAAACAAGAAAAAGTGCAGCACTCGCGCTGCCACGACTAACAGATACCCTGTAGTCAGTTGAAAATCGACAAAGGGACATAACACAATGCAAGAAATGATAAATTTATGAACAACATTTAAGAGAAATAAAATAATAATAAAGCTTGAATTAAAATAATATAAAATTTAAAAAAAAATAAGTAATAAATAAAATTTTAAAAATAAATAATTAAATTTAAATTTAAATATAATATTGAAAAGTAGAGAAAAAGTTTAAAGAATTATAAAAAATATATATATAAACAAAAAAATTTAAATAAAAAATATAAATAAAAATATAAATAAGAAATATGAATGAAAATAATAATATATAGAAATACTAATTTTTTTGAAAATAAAAAAACTGAATAAAAATTCAAAGACACAAAAAATTCAAAGACCAAAATAATTAGAGAATGTTTAGCAAATAATAAAACAATATTTTCAGCAAACTGAAGAAAACTTTATATAATATTCAAGTTCATAAAACTCGCCATAAATTAAAAAAAATTAAGAAAATGCAGCTATACTTCCTCAATATCCACTTATGTCCATCAACTAGAGTTGAGAGCTGCTAAGTTTTATGCCAAGCTAAGACTTTGCAAGCTGACGTAAGCTTAAGCTTAAGACTTAAAAGCTTCTAGCAATAGATCTAGTGGCAGTCTAAAAGCCCGACTGATCGCTCAGGCATATAATCCGATCAATATTGAATAGAAGCTCTCAAACATTTTGCAGCAGACAACGAATCATAAAAGTGATTCATAAATGCCTGATGCACTCACTTGTCAGCTGGCTGTCTATACAAAGTTCATAGTCTGAAGTTCAGCCTTCAATTATAGGTCAAAAATGGTTTAAAGAGTAAAGCAATTTATTGACTTTGATTGACTGGCCGGCCAAGCACGATAAAAGAAAACGTTAGTTATCATATATGGAGTCAACGTAAATATATATATATATATATATATATATATATATATATGTATGCATGGGACTCTCAGCGGGACCTGTGAACCAGTTGGACGTGAAGGATGCCCTTAGCTGGTGTAGAAATCGTAGCAGCTGCTAGCTGTTGGCATTTACAGGAAAACGTTTTAGCCATTAAGCACACATGTTCATCATATTGATAATTTGTCAGACAGTTGCCCAACTCAGTGTCATTGCGAAGTTCTTGACAGCTGCCACGAGCCAACACACGCACACACGCACAGGCCTAGAGATAAGCTCAAGAATTTCAATTAAAAACATAATGTACATACACAACAACACAAAAATATGCATGTCTGGCTGGCTTTAATCAGCTTGTTGCCAATTTACATGACCTTAAACACGAGCTGTTAACGTTTTTTTTTTGCTTCTGATAATATTAATATGAACCTAACACTTGTTTTAAAACTCAGATTTATGTCTTGACTTGAGTTTGTTGTTATTTTAAATTTTATTTTATTTTTTTTTTATATTTTATTTTATATTATTTTTTTTACATTTTATTTTTTTTTTTATATTTTATTTTTTTTTATATTTTATTTTTTTTTTTTATTTTATTTTATTTTATTTTTTATATTTTATTTTATTTTTTTATATTTTATTTTTTTTATATATTTTTTTATGTTTTATTTTTATTTTATTTTTAATTTTTTATTGGTTTTTTTATTTATTTATTTTTTTATTTATTATTATTTTTTTTTTTTTTTTTTAATTTTTTATTTTTTATTAATTTTTTTTGTTAGTTTTGTAGTTCGTTTTAATGTTATTGATTTTTTTTTATTTAAAGAATTTATAAATTTATGTTAAATGCATATACTTGAACATCATTTGTCTATTTCGCTTTATTTTTTTTCCTTTATGCTTCAACATTTTCAACTGGACAAACTCTCTTCTACTCTCTGTCTCCTTCCCATTTTTCATATATTTTTTTCTTTCTCCATAAACCCCATTTAAATGCATCAAAAAATTTCACAAATTGCGCTCGAGACCATAAATTTCAGTGCATCTTTTGTTGTTCTTGTTGTTGCTCTTAAGCTCTGCAA
Organism: Drosophila repleta; assembly: GCA_018903745.1. Taxonomy (NCBI): domain Eukaryota; kingdom Metazoa; phylum Arthropoda; class Insecta; order Diptera; family Drosophilidae; genus Drosophila; species Drosophila repleta. The sequence goes on along the minus strand of JAEIGN010000154.1, from coordinate 1,084,178 downwards.
TTAATTAGTGTAGTTGATATTTTGTGTGCAAGCGTTTAACGAGCAAATACACCCCGATGAGTTATGGCACTTGGCAACAATGCCAAAAAAAAGAAAGAAGCAGAAAATAAGAGAGAGAAAAAACAAATAGCGAAACGAAAAGAGCTCAACATTTGTGTATGTGTGTGGGAAAACTTAAAAGTGGAAACCGCAGACAGGCGACGGCGTGCAACAAGCAGCTGCAGCTGCAGCTTATGCTGCAGCGAAACGGCGCACAAATTGCGGCTGCAGTTGAACTAACTTAAAAAGTTTGCCGTCAAAAGGTGGCGACACGCAATGAATACCCATTGCACGTACATATGAGCGCCATTTTTACACTTCCACCGCCACCGCCGCCGCCGCCGCCGCCGCCGCCGTCGCCGTCGCCGCCGTTGCCTGATGCCAAATCAAAGATCGCATTCGTTGCTCTGGCGTTCTCTGCGGTCGCGTGTTTTTGGGGGTCACGCGCTACGCTTGTGCCGCGCAACACTCTGAACGCAGCGATTAGCAAAAGGACACGTACAGGATGCAAGCACAAACAACAATACACACGCACAACGCGCCTTGACACGCACACACACACAGTTACCTGCCAACTTAACGGTTAACGAGCCAAACCAGCGGCAAACCTGAGAAGCTGCCAAATGCCAATTGCGTGTCTTCGAGGGCAGCTCAACAGCTTTGCTAAGCACGTTTGCCACTGAGTGGTAAACTTGATAGTTAACGCAGCTAAAGAGGCTGAGTTAGCTCGGAGTTAAGCCCGGAAGAGTAAAGCTTTCTTTAAACTCGAAAATCTTACTAGCAGACTAAGTAGAGCTTTAAATTCATTTAGAAATATACTTTAAAAATTGTTTTAATTATTAATAAACAATTCTTATTGGAATGGAGTTGATTGGAATTTATGGGAAAAGTCCTTGCTCTCTTTTGACAAAGATGTAAGGCCTTGAGGTTAGTTTGATTTGGTAATCAAATGAAGTTTCATAGCCAATCTGGCAGATTTGTTTAAAAATTCTTTGTTTGTGAGGAAACCCAAAAAAAAGAATCTTCATTCAATTAAAAGCAAACAAAGTTTAACTTGAACAAAAGGTTGAGAGACTACAAATCCAATCAGCCATTCATGCCCAAAAAATACATTGAATTCAACTCATAATTAAATGAATTCTTAAAAATTTAAGATAATTTCTAAAATATTTAAAATTTTTATCTGTAACTATTTAATTTAGTTATTTTTTTTTTATTTAAAAAATGTTATTTTAAAATTTCTCATCTTTTCTGAAACTGCCCTCTCAAATTACATTCGCCAGGCAATATCATTTCAGGCTGTCAAACTAGTTGTGGGTCCTTCAGTTATGCTGCTCAGATTTTCTGCCAATTTTCATTGAGTTTGCCAATTTGAAATGCAATCGTGATTGCATTTAATAGATAAATCTAATCTAGCCATTGAGAAACGGCAAAACTTTGCATTTAACGCAAATCACAGCTTATTTCCTTATTAAATGAAATAATATTTTTAAATTTCATAAAACAAACTTTTTTTCGCCAATGAAATTTCCGTTCAAATATAGTTTTCAAATACTTTTCGCGTTTGTATTTAAAACCAACAAAAACTTTGAAAAAAGCGAACTGAACCGCAAATATGTTTTTAGCTTCGACGCAAAAATTTTGCTAGCCCCGAGGTAGCACCCTGGAAACCTACAACAAATGAAATAATAATAAAAACCGAAAACCTTCGCACTCATTTTTTTTTATTTGCTTGTTCCCAAAACTCTTGCACACAGAACACTCACTCACCGCAATGAATTGAACAAAACTTTAGTTTTTATACTACATTTTTTTATTATTTTATTTTTGAAAACTTTCTTTTTATTTTTTTTTAAACCCCATCAATTAATTATTTGAAAAGTTTCATTTGGCTTCAATAAGCGCACATATATAGATAGATATATATTCATATTTGATATATCGTCGTACTTACGGTTGTGGAAAGGTCCTGAGAACGACGCACTTTTCAGTCGTTCGAGTCCAACGAAAATTTTGTGCACATTTTGTGCGAAAACAATCAACAAATGCTCACAGCGGGGAAAAAATAGTAGTAATAATAGAGGAACAAAAAGAAGAAAATTATAAAAAAGAAACACAAAAAAAAAACACAAAAAGTTGTGCAAACTAAAAGCGACGCCAGAAACTTGTGATTTGCGCGCCAAAAGAAATGCCAGAAAATTATATGGAAATTCTGAAACTTTGAACTGATTTTCTAAACTGGCTGCTGCTTCTTCTTCTTCTTCTTCTGCTGCTGCTGCTCTTTGTGAGTGTAACAATAGTTTTTTTTTTTTTTTTTTTTGGTTTTTTAGATAATTTCTTGGTTTGTTTCGTGAATGATCTTTAGCACTGCACTTGCCACAAAAAAACAATAAAAAAATGTATGGATAGCGAGTTAACGAGTCTTGTTGTTTGCTTTTGTATTGATGGTGATGATGTGTGAGCAACGTGAGCGTTTGAGAATTTCGGTTGAAGTTTGAAGAGTTGAGTGAGTTTTTGAATGTTGAGCGCTCTGCCTGGCTCTAGCTATGGTTCTGGGTTCTGCTCAGCTGCTGCACAACTCGCCCTGACGAGCGTTCAAATGAAACTGATGCGATAGCGCAACAGTCGCAGGAATATAAAGCACGCCCAGCACACCCATACGACAAGAGCGCCATAAAACGAACGCCGCACACAGCCCAAGAGCGAGCACGAACGAGCGAGGCGAACGAGGCGAACGAGGCGAACAAGGCGACCGAGGCGAACGCACAGCCCGAACGCTGGAGCCGAACCACACGATAAACACCTGTAAGCACTCGTCGTTGGCGTTCGGCTATCGCCGCTGCCGCTGTCGCTGCCGCTATAATGCCGGCACAGTCGTGTATGTGATTTGTTGGCGTGCGAGAGCATCACAAAGAGATAGATTGATTGAGCAGAGCAGTGAGAGAGAGAGAGAGAGAGAGAGACGGAGCGAGAGCGCGCGTGAGTTGCGCTCGCGGAAGCGGAAGGAAACTCAACAGTTGGCACATTACGGCCGCTACTTGTTGTTGCTTGCTTCATGCCTTGCCATACAATTTATGGCAAGCTCATTTATTGCATTTATACCTCACTTGCACACACGCAGGTATATAGAAGCATAGCCTAAATACCTATATTAATATTATCATTATTCAAAGCCGCAGTGTGCATCAGCCGGTCCAGGCGCAGTAGCTGATTTCTATTTCCCGACAGCGCGTTCACCACAGTCCGGGCCAATCGGCGCTTGAGCAGTCCTTGACGTCGCAGCTCCCGTCGCACCTTCGCCGCAAAACGCTTCTTCGATTCTGGCTTTGGCGTAGGCTTTGGCGTTGACTTTGGCTTCGGCTTTACAGTGGTAGCGGGTGGGGCTTGTCGAGCTGCTCTCTGCAACTCTGCCCGGCGAATGCTCTCGGTCGATCCGTGCTCCGACACGCTCGATACGCTCTCGCTGGACACTTGCTCGCTCGCTCTCGTCTGCAGGATGCAACAGCAGCAGAGCAACAGCAGTAATAAAAGGCAACGCATCGTTCAAACTATGTTTCAGCTCAGTTAATTTTCGATTCTGTTATGCTCCAGACGAAGTCGTCGCTACTTATAGTCCAAGCCAACATGACAGTTCAGCGCGCGCCGCCAGCACTTTGACGTATTAGATAAGCTTTGATTTATTTACAGCTATTTTAATTAACTTTTAGCACTTCCTAGTTGATGTTGTCTGTGACGCAGTTAAGGCAAATGGAGTTCTCAAAACAGACAGTTATCGATAATTATCGATATGCAAGCATCAAAAATTCCGTCCCAGAAATTTGTCAAGCGGCGTCCACAGACATCTACTTTCCCACTTGACTTACACAATTATAAATCAAAATATATATACGAAATTCCACCCAACAAAATCAGGTTCAATGAACTCTTTGCAGTCCAATTTACCTACATCAATTTCGTTTTTCTTGTCAACTCTCGCAAAACACTTTAGGAATATGTCTAAATTATGAATTGGAATTTGAAAAATTTGTCGCCATTTGGAGTGTTGACACATGTCTGCGCCCCGCATACGTCACGCGTGTGATTTGCTATATAAATAACATTTATCGATCATTTATTATTTATTATAATCGATTGCTCTGAAATTGGGTGCCCCCACCCCCGCCCCACAGCATGCCAAACGTGCATTTTAATAAAGCAATTATTTGTTTTAGGTTAACAGCTGTGTGACCGGCTTTCGGCACCCATTTACGTCCGTCCGTCCGTCCGTCCGTCCGTCAATGTGGCGCCCCGACAGCCCCTAGCCCCGCCTGCATGTCACAAATAATTCATATGTATATGCTCCCAATTGACAAGTGACAACAGAATACAATATTCACCCACAGGTGCATATTAATGCGGGCACAAAATGTGGCATACTTTCAGGGGCAGCGCATACAGTACAGCCCGACCAACAAGCAACTGAATGGAAACTACGCCGGAAACAAATATACTCTCTACTTTAGTTGCAGAGAAACGTGGTTCAACGTAGTAAAGAATTTTGACATATATATAAAATTTCAAAAACACATAATATATATAAGAAATATATATAAATTATACCATAATTATTTTGTTTTTTTTTTTTTTATATTAATATTTTACATCATTTTTTTTTTATGTAAATATTTTTTCATTTTCTATTTTTCATTATATATTAATAATGATATAATTATTTAATCGATTTCTGCTGTCTGTGCAACTGCGGTTTAAAAAAAAATTTGATATTTAATTGAGTTTAATGTTTTTTTTTTTTTTAGAATTTAAAATTTTAATTTTAAGTAATTTTTAAACAAATTTTGCAATTTTTAAATATTTTTCGAAGTTAAATATTTTTTATTAATTTTTATATTTTTGTTATATATTTTGTATATATTTTTTATTTATTTTTTATTTATACTCTATATATTTCTGTTATATTTTTAGATATTTGTATATATTTTTTAATATAAATCTCATAAATCATTTTCATATATATTTTTTTATAGATTTGTAGAATTTTTTCTTATAAATATATAAATAATATAGTAGTAATAATAAGTATATATAGTATAGCGCATATTATATTGCCCATCATAGGCCCTATAATTTTCGTTTTCTAGGCTATTGGCACATTGACCAAGTCATTTAAATATACATTTGTATGTACATGCGACTGTCTCCCTGGCTGCCTGTCTGCCTGTCGACCTGCTATCAATGGACAATCAATGCGGAGGTGTACCAGAGACATACATATATTTGTATAAAGAGTGCATGTCACTGTGTCTGTGCCTGTGTGCCTGTGTGTCTGTGTGCCTGTGTCTCAGTTGTGCAGTTGGAAAATGTGGCCAGAAGAAGACGTTGAATAGAGGCTGACGAAGGTGACGGCGTTGTCTAACAAAATGTTTTCACATTATTCAAATGAAATGCTTTTTATTGTCTGTACATAGCAAACCGTAGCAGCTACAAGAACAACAATGATAATGATAATAAAAATAAAAATAATAATAATAATAAAGAAGAAAATATTAAATATGAAAGGAATGTGTCGAATTTTAAATGCCCTAACAGGTGAAGGCTGTTTTGATATTGTAAGAAAAAATCTAAAAAATATATATTAGTTATTAGATATATTACAGTTAGTTCATTAATATGAACTAGTTCATTAATATGAACTAGTTGATTAATATAAACTAGTTCATTAATATGATTTTCTATTTATATTGGAAAAATACTGCAGTTCGAAGATTAAAGACACAGAGAGAGAGAGAGAGATAGATAGATAGAGAGAGAGAGAGAGAGAGAGATAGATAGATAGATAGAGAGAGAGAGAGAGAGATAGATAGATAGATAGAGAGAGAGAGAGAGAGAGAGAGAGAAGGTAACTTAAGGTAATTTTATAAAAACCTCAATTAAAATGCATTTAGCAATATATAGTCACTATATAATAGTTCGATCTCATGACTTGGTACACTTTGACGCCCAGCAACAAGGCTAGGCCAATTGTCCCAGTGACAGATGGTTAGGGCCGGAGCAACTCAAGTGGGAATGCTGACCAAGAATAACATATATATATAGTGTATGCTATATGCCTTAATTTCTATAAGTGTATCAAAAGCAAGCAAATCGTCATAAAACAAAAAGCAAACTGAACAAGCAGCGATAGACTGGGACAAGCAGAAAGCGAGACAGAGAGAGACAGAGAGAGCGAGAGGGAGAAGGGATACAAGGCGAATTGAAAAATATTACCTGCATTCATGGAATACAATGAATCATTTTGGTCTTTGTTTTAAATGTGTGTGTGGGTGTGTGTGGGTGTGTAGGAGTGGGCAGCAGCGATGGAGTAGAGGAATGACGAGTGGCTGGGGGAGGAGACTGCACAAAGAAAACGGCAACAAAATGGCGCGACATTTGTTGAAGGAGAGGATAGAAGGAAATACATACAGTGTTTGAATGTTTTTGAGCAATCAACGATAAATGCAATTTCAATTTTCATTAATCTGCTTGGTTAAGGGACATGCACAGGAATCACACGCACACACAAGCGCAACTGTCAGAATGAGACGGCAGGACGAGGGGTAGCTGTGAGCGGGAATCCGAGAACAAAGAATGCCAAGGAATTGTGAGAGTTGAAAGTTGTGCGCTTATCAGCGACTGTCAAAATGTAATGTGTGGGTGTGGGTGTGTGTGCGTGTGCATTACGATAGACAAACAAAAAGCAGCTAAAGAGAGAGAGAGAGAGAGAGAGAGAGAGAGAGAGAGAGAGAGGGGAGAGAGTGATAGAGAGAGTGAGGAGCAAGCAGGATCCAGCGTTGCAGCGCATTGGCCGCGTGTGAGAGAGCGAGCGACTTTTGCGCTGAGATGGAGAGATTTTAATAAAAATTATTTGTCATTTCGCTGCCATTGAACCAATGATTCAGTTCATGAACCACCTAGTGCCAAACATTAAGTAAATTGCTAGCATTTGTCTTCAAGCATTTAGATGCGTGATTTGCAGCAGCCGCAGCAGCTGATAAGACTCGAGTTCAATTCAAAAGACAGCAGCAGCCGAGAGCGTTGCACTCTGTGTTCACTTTAATATGGATGTGAACTAGCAAATGGAACTAGTTTTGTTTTTAAGTCTTTTTCGCCAACGGTTCAATTAGTTACATTTATTTAGAATTTTAGTTTGATCTTTGGAACTAGTTCATTAGAACTAAATTATTTAGCTGTTAACAGTTATCTTTTATAGAATTTTTAGAGCCGACTGTCTCATTTACTGGTTCAATTTTTAGTTCACTTAACTAGTTCAATTAATCCAGATTATTTATAGTACATTTGGCTCGTTAAAAGACTGGTTCCTATACTGGTTCAGCTCTTAGTTCACTTTGATTACAAATAAGAACTAGTTCATTTGCATATTTAACTACAAAATTTGTCAATATAAGACCTAGTTCTAAGTTGATGTTGCTCTAAGTAACTGGAACTTGTTCAATTGTTTATTTGTAATTGGTTCATGAAGTTTATTGACAAGCAAGCAAAAACTCACTGGTTCCGTTGCTGAGGCAGCTCTTAGTTCCTTTCAAGAAAAGACACTCGACAGAAGTCTTGGAAATATCTAGATCACAGATATAGCACATAGTCTGCATATCAGAGGCACGCATATTTAAGTGAAGGTATATGTTACGCGTGTAAGTGGTTCATTTAGTGAAAGCAATACAAAAGCTTCCTATGCAAAATTAAGTACACGACGGATACTTTGCTTAAAAAGCACTTGACGCTAAGAAGACTTTCGGCTGCGGGTCCCCTAGGCTTCATAAGAAATGCCAAGGCATAAGGCAACAGCAGCCGCAGCCGCAGCCCGGCAGCAAAAATGTTGCCGAGCGCCGAATTTAGACGGCTTTTTGTTGTAGATGTGTGTGTGTGTGTGTGTGTGTGTGTGTGTGTGTGTGTCTGGGCCAGAAACGAGAGCAGCTGTTAAGGGCTGGCCCCATTGCCTAGGCCTATATTGTGTGGCCGCATGCATATCTACATAGTTGCCTTGGCGCCGCCGTCAAAGTGACAAGTCAAGCAGAGCCAAAGCCAACGCTGAAGCCACACACACGCAGCCAGAGACATGCCACGAGGATTGGCCTCGCCAATGAATGCGCCAACGACTGCGGCCTGTGTGATATGTTAATTTGCTCTAAACTACACAGCAGTGCACGGCTGCGGCCGTTGCCAAAGAAAATCCTCGAGCTGCCAAAAACAGGAAATAATAATAATAATAATAACAACAGCATCAGCAGCAGCAACAACAACAATAAGTGAGTGAGGAAAGGGAGATATAAAAATAAATATATATATATATATATATATATATATATATATATATATATATATATATATATATGACTTCTATAAAGTGTTTATAGAAAAAGTCTTGAAGCAGGCTGAGCTAGGCTGGCATAGAAGTTCGGCAATCGAGGTGTACATAGACAGATTGTATCATATCCTGATATACTTCAAATAAGAAATCATTTTGCCTCTGAGAGCCGCAACTTCATTAACAATTTACAGGGTATCCTCGCATCGCCCACACTCGCTGTGGGTTTTGCTGTATCTTAAATTTTGGCATTTTTTTCTCTCTATAATGAAATTTGTGACCCGGTCGCATTGACACGTGCGAACTGCCGTGTCAGGCGCCCTTTGGCGTTCATTTTTCAGCTGCTGTTGTTGTTGTTGTTGTTGAATTTAATGCGGTTTGTTATTTATTAGATTTACACAAATGGCATTTTGGGGCTAGTCGCAAGGCAAGCGAGAGCCAGCCCCGGACTCTACTATTCGAGCATCTTCTGGCGACGCTTATCGCTCGGCAGGCGTTAAGTGCTGGCTGGGGCCCGGACAAAAAAAATATATATATAAAAATGAACAAAAATTATTGAAAATTCATTTAAATGTCAGTAGAGCAGAGCAGCGCTGAGCAGCAGCGCTCCAAGCTGACGCAACATGTCGTATGCGTAATATTAAATATTTAAGGCGCTTACATTTTTAATGCGAACGTTAGCATGGGGTTGCTCAAGCTGAGCCCCAGGCCGAACATCAGCTACGACCACCACCACCAAAACCCACCCGACACAGACGCTCAGAGAGATGAAGACGTGATAGGCAATGCTCGGCACGCAAAGCACGCCAGACACGCAAATATTTCACACGGAATCGATAAAAAAAAAAAAAATATTGTTAATTAATATTCGTCGAACTTTAAGCGACGACCGCTTGCGCAGCTTATCAGATTTGGAGTGCTTTAAATGCCCAATGTAAATATCATTTAGTTTACAATCACTGAGAATCAGGCACTCACCCTATGACGCGGACATCAATAGAACAGCTCCAGTTCGCGTTGCAGGGGGCTAATCCTAAGCTGCTTATTAATATTGATTGTACCCAATTAACCTGGGCCAACTTGCGTCAATAGTTTCGGTTTCTTTTCTTTTTTCTTCTCACTGAGCTGCTTAAATTGTGATTATATTTCATTGTAGTTGCTGCTTGAATGGAATACCGACAGCAAATGCTTTTCACATTTGACAAACGGAAATAACTGAAGGAGTGCTGCGATTGTAACTGAAGTTGTTCCCTCTGAAATGAAAACTTGAGCAGAGAACACAGCAGCTGCTTTGCGACTTGAGGTGCAGTGGTATGATGAGGTGGATACTTTTATTTCCAGAGAAGACTCATAACAGGGCAGAAGAGATAATGGGAGACTTAAAAGTGTGCTCCAGTCGAGTCTGCCTGACTATGACATACACTGAGCTCTGTAGCGAGCTACAGCGAAAGTTTCTCTCATTGAAAATATTATAAAATATATATAAATAATATATATATATACATATTCATATTGATAAATATACATTAATATACATTCTCTCAATATATACACAAATATACATTATACCCTAAAATCACATTTTTAAATGCCTTCAGGGTATACAAACATAAGTGCTCCAGGCGGAGAGACAGAAAAACAACAGCTGACAAATAAAGGAATAGACAGGCCGAGAGACAGAGAGACAGAGAAGACAGCAATGTGAAGCTACAGACATACCAGATATGCAGATAAACTTATATACTGATAGAGACTCAGACAGACACACAGAGGAAACAGACAGACAAACAGGCATACAGCCTTACAGGCCTTACACCCACACCCGCGCCCACACTCGCACAGCCAAACTGCAACTAAGCTAATATACTCGTCTAACTTTTCCAACAAGTAACAAAAAGCGAGCCAAACTAATCAAATGCATTGGAAAGCAGCGAAATGTTGACAACATGTGAACTGCCAAAACACCAGCAGCAGCAACAGCAACAACAACAACAACAAGAATAACAACATGTCAGCCAACACAGTTTGATTGCCTTCCAACAGTTAACTGGTTATTGTTGCTTGTGCAATTTAAATCCAATTGACAACAATAACAAACAACGCGCTGACAATGTCAACAGCGAAATTCGAGCAACTTTTGGCATAAAATCTCCATATATATATACAGCTATATATATATATACATATATACTTTGGACTCTATATTTAAATTGATGCAACTCTATCGCTGGGATTTGCGTTTGATTTTGATCTCCTATTTGGTGGTATCATGTTCGTGGCTCATAAAAGAAAACCCTGAACTGGGCTGGAGTGCGCCCTTTCATTTCGTTTCTATTCCATTTCTGCTTCCTCCCCCCTTTTGGCTGGCGTCGGCACAGCACACATTTTGTGGGTCACAGAAATGACAGGCAACGATTATGCAATAATATCAATTTCCCACGTAACTGCCGCACGTCTTGGGCCCCAACAATTTATTGACATTGGCTGTAAGACATTTTGACTGGCTTTAAGAAGTCTGCCCAAGGGAAATCGAAATATCCGAAATACCACGCGGTAAGAGAGCCAAGAAAATGGGAAGAAAAACAAAAGCAAATCAAAATTTCCGATACACTTTAAGAGCAAATAGAAAACGGATTTTTTGTAAAATATCCAAAAATATTAAAAATATTTCTTTAAAAATAAACTACATTTTTCCTATTAAAACCTCTCGAATACTCATATAAAAAGGCTTTAAAAAACATCAATATCCATTTCGATGCGACAGCGAAGACATTTAAACGGTTTTCTGTTGAATTTCTATAGATTTTTTTTTAAGAAGGCACACTGAGGCGCGCCTAAGCCAGCCATTTCCAACCCCTGCCCGCAGCGTTACCTAGTGGCACCATAATCAAAACATCTTTCTGCTCACAATCCCAGCTGCCTTTTTCGCTTTCGTATTATGCGTTGTTATTGTTGTTTTGTGAAGAGGGAAATATGATTACAATGGTTGACACAGAGCTGTGCCAGGTGGAAAGCTTGTCACACATATTGCCCTGTCTGTTGTGTCTGCCATGTGGGCGTGGCGCACTGTATATATATGTGTGTGTGTGTGTGCCTATGTTTGCTGGTACATATGCATAAAAAATGTATGTGCATATAAACAATAAATAATGCCTGCTTAATATTACACACGCATGCCACATACATACATACATATACATATACATATACCCTAACAGCATAAAATTTAGGGATTCGTTGCGCAATTTTGATGATGGCTTGATTTTAGAAAATATTAGCAAATTTTATTTACATTTTTATTTTAATTTTTTATTTTAATTTTTTATTTTTATTTTAATTTTTATTATAATTTTTTATCTTATATTTATTTATTTTATATTTATATTTTTACTTTATATTTATATTCTGTTGTATATATATTTTTATTTTATTATATAATTATATAAAAAAATTTAAAAATAAATATAAAATAAAATATATAGTTTTATTTCTTTTTCTTAATTTTTGCAATTTTAAAAAAATAGATAAAATTATTAAAATATATAAATTTATTTAAATTTTTTTTATTTTATTTTTTTTATTAATTTAATTTTTTTATATATTATTTTTATTTGCTTAAGTTTTTATTTGTTATGCAATTAATTTTATATCATTTTATAATTTGAATATATTTAAAAATTATTTTTTATTTATTGAAATGTTTTTTTATTGTTTTTTTTTTTTTTTATCATGCGTATATCCACAATTCTTTGAATCGTATGTAGATTTTAATTTAATAATTTTTCATATATTATCAACCAATTTTATTATATATATTAGTATATATGTTTTATTATTTAAAATCCTATTTGGCCTGTCAATAAAACCCCTCCTTCTACATATATGGAGCTCTTATAACTCGAGAACCTTTTTGCAACTGGAAAGAGCATTAATGCCTTTTCATTGTTATTTGTTTATCTGCATAACTTTTCAGCTTTATTTTAATTTGAAATTCGTTTCTCGATTGTTGTTCGCGTGTAATTATTTTGCGTAAAACGTGTAAATTTTTCATGAACTCGGCACAATGCGTAATTAATTATATTATATAATTAAGCGCAAATTAAAAGCATTGTTTGCAATTTGCCGTTCACGCTTCTAGACAAACGCGTAAATATTACAAATAGTTCGCGAGGGTCGAGGGATAAATGCATATTTTGTATTTATTAAGCAGACCGCAAACTCGATGCTGGCATTTTAATTCATTGAAAGATCTCAGTGTAAATACCTGGATATTTGCTGCTGTTGGCAAAATTCTATTTATATAAACGGGCTTAAAGTCCCATAGGAATAAAATGCGTCGCTCTACTCACGTATCACTGCAATGAAATAAGAGTTGAAAACGAGTATTAGCTGAGTATGTATATGTAGATTAAAGTATATATTTATATACAGTTAGATATAGATATAGAAGGATAATAGATAGAAAGATAGATAGATAGATAGATAGATAGATAGATAGATAGATAGATAGATAGATAGATAGATAGATAGAGAGATAGATAGATAGATAGATAGATAGATAGATAGATAGATAGATAGATAGATAGATAGATAGATAGATAGATAGATAGATAGATAGATAGATAGATAGATAGATAGATAGATAGATAGATAGATAGATAGAGAGATAGATAGATAGATAGATAGATAGATAGATAGATAGATAGATAGATAGATAGATAGATACAGAGATAACAGTATGCTGAATCTATCTATCTATCTAAGATAAGTACAATACATCATCATACACTACATCATGTTATATAACCCACTTTCCCTCGTTTTCATAGACTAAAGTAATCAGAGTCGCAAAACCACATATTACAATCAAACCAAGCTGCATGGAATACCCCTAATGTCACATTGTCAGCCTGCACATAGCCTACACACTTCATTTCATGAATTTCCCATAATTACAGGATATACGAATACAAATAAATGAATCATACGCAAAACAGTTTCTGTTTCCTGTGAGATAATCAAAGGGTAGGCTAAGTGCAATATTGATTGAATGCAATTAATGGAAATGGTATACACCCAGGAATATCTGAAATCAAATGCATTTAGTGCATTTCATACATGCATGAATTTATAAATCAAATTTCACATGCAGTCACAGACTTGTGTGCAGTCGTTGATGGTTATTTTTGAGACTTTGCATTAAGTTGTCAACGAGGCAAAACTTTTTTCACACGTCAATTTCACTTTAAAGTGTTGTTAGCTGTGAAGATCTATAAGTGATGTGTGTGAGAGGGTCTTTGTGTGTGTGTGTGTGTTTGCGTGTGTGATGTGTGGTTTTTTAGTCAACTTTGATATGCTGTCAAGATTTGTTTAACATAAAATAGTAAAGCAAGAATAATGCTTATTGCATATGACTAAAAGCTGCCCTCGCTCAAGTTTCTTTAGGCTATCTTTGCTAATATATAGCACATAATATAATAGAAAATAGTTAATAAAGATGATATATAGTACAAAATAGTATTTTCAAATAATTTAATAACTTAAATTTAATTAAATCATTTAATAATAATTCAAATAATTTTTGTATAATAATTTAATACGGGTTAATAATTTTATGTAATAATTAATTTAATACTTTAATTTAATTATATAGTATAATGCAATATATAATAATTAAAAAATATAATTTAATTAAACTTAAAGAATTTTAATAGTTCTATTTTACTTAATTTAATAATCATATAATTAACTAATAGTTTAAATTAAATTATATATTGTCGTATAATATAGTATACAAAAAAATAATATTTTAATAAAATTTTACCACATTAAATAATTTAATAATAATTCAATTTAATTAAAAATTTTATAAATATATATTTCTCTCTTTATTTCAGGGTTTTTATCTATGGAAAGTGCATATATAATTAATTTTTTTTATATATATTATTTATTAAATTTATGAAAAATAAATCATTTATTCTATCAAACAAATAAAAAAGAATTTTTTTTATTTGTATACATTTCTTTTCCGCAAGCAGTTGAACTTCAAATAATTGTTTCCTTTCTATACGCTGACTCAATTCGTTCCGCCTCGACTACATTTGATACTCTATAAATTTGCAATTTATATTTAATGTAGCCCGCATCAGCGTCCAAGTCTTTCCTTAACGAATACAAGAAAATGAGCAGAAAAAAACTATAACTTTTTGAAAGCTGAAGGTCAAAGCGTTTTGGCCTGTCAACGCGTTGCTGGTGCAGTTTTCTTTTGATGCTGCAGGCAACAAATATTTTTACAGGCGCCAGAAATGTGCGAGGCATGTGCAAAGACCAGCAAGCCCGCACACACACACCGAGAGAGAGAGAGAGAGTGTGTGTGTGTGTGTGCTGTACACACTTGCGAGTCAAAGAGAAGATGCAGCAAAGTATTTGACGCTCATGGCTTTGTTTGCCAACAATTTCTAAGCGCATATTTACTTCAAATTTTTGGACCATACTTTGTTTTTGTTGCACTTCATGTTGCAATATTACAAAATTGTTATTGTTGCTGTTGTTGTTGGCATTTATTTCATATTTTTCGAGAGTGGGCAGCAGATGCATTTTGCATTTTGCATTCTGCATGCCGCATGCCGCATGCATATTTCGCTGGCTGCAACTTAATGCAGCACTAACCCCATCATTTTATGTGCCTTTCTGCGACGCTATTCGCCGTTCGCCGTTCGCCATTCAAGTGGCGGCAAGAGCTAAGATGCCAGTTGCAAGCCACGAATACCACATAAAAACTTTCAACATTTTACTTTTCATAATGGACAGCTGAAGATGCAGCTGCAGGTGGTAAAACTATTCGAGAGCCAAATGAAATCCTGTCAAATGCGGAAAACTTTTGAGCACATCTGTATCATCTGCATAGATAGATGAGCAGAGCCATCTGCAGTATAGAAGAAGACAGCTAAGCACAGTTAGTAGAGCTTAAAGCTTAAACCGCTGAATAGGGACTGCTTTAATGTGCTTTCGAATTCATTGAGCTTTTAATTCAGAAAATTTAAAAAAAATAGTAAACTTTTGAAAATAAAAGCAATAGAAAATATAAAAAAAAATTTTTAAAATATATAAAAAATTTACAAAAATATGTAAAAAAGATTTTGTAATATAAAATATATATATAAAAATATATAAAATATAAAATAATAAAAATATATATATATAAAATAACAATCATAATAATAGTAAAACAAATAGTAAAAAATAATATAAAATAATAATTATATAAAATAATAATAAAATAAAATAATTATAATATAAAATAAAATATAAATACAAATTAAAATAACTTAAATATCTAAAAAAAACTACATTAAGCCAGTATATATCTCAGCATAAAGATATATATACACATGTAGCCAAAATATACAAGTTTGCCCGCCCTGCCTCTGCTTCAGCTTATCTTTCGCTCTTTACCTGTGTCTTTCGGATAGTTTTCACATTTTAAATATTTAAAAACAAATTGTTTTTCCAGTGCCCAGCGATAAACTAATAAATTAATGTTTATCTCTTTAATGAGATAATTTCATTTTGATTAAGATCATAACAACAGCAGCTGCATGGAGCCTCCGCCCGCCTAATCTCATTGCTGTCTCGTGCTTTTTATCAATTTAAATATTTTTATTTTTGGCGGCACTCGCAGCACTTCACTTGGCCCAATATATAGAAATTTGTGTGGGGGAACAGCGTTATGCATATTTCATTTGTTATCGCTGCGACAGCAAGATAAAATGCTACACACACACAGAGACATTATAGAGGGGGCCACGTGTGCATGTTGAATACGTTTTCTGGGTCAATTTCAACGTTTGGCGCTGCTCGGAGCTGGCCAAGACCCAATGCAAAGGTCAACAAATGCAGCAGAATGCTACCAAAAAACGGCTTAAAGCTTATGATTAATTATGAAAGGTTGAATGAGTGACACGAAAAGCCAACACCAGGCTAAAGCAATATTTATGGCAATGCACTCTGCACTGACACTGATATGAAGCTACTTGAAGAAACTTTAGTATATATTTTAAAAAAAGGCTAATGGACAAACTAACTGATCAATCAGTCAGGAAATTCTTTAAATCTATAATTGATTTATCAGCAGACTTAAGAAAATTGTAACTAAAATAGAAATGATTCATTCTGTCATTCAATATACTCATTTGTCAATCAAACTGGCAGTCAGCTTAGCTTTCAGTACAAATCTTTACTTATGTATATGTTTGGCAATCAATCAATCAATCAATCCATTACTCAATCTGTTTAGTTTTCCATTTTATTCTTTGTTTAAAATACATCAATCAATCTCTCTTGTATTTATATTTCAGTCAATCTCCTGCTACGTCAATCATTCTTGTCATCATCAATCATCAACTACAATGTCATCAATCATTCAGTCATTTATAATTATCTCTGAAAGCTTATCCAATTTTGTTTGCCAAAAAATTTGCCAATCAATCAGGTCATCAATCACTGCAATTTAACTCATCAATCAATTTATCTTTTAGTTTAGAATTCTATCAATCAATGTTTATTATTCACTCAATCATTTCAGCCATCATTCACTCAGCCACCTAGCAATCTGTTTTCTTATCAGCTTTCAATCAATATCAATCAATCAGCCTGTAACTGAGCTTCTTATCAATAATCTATCATTTATCAGTCCACCTGTGTGTAAGTCAGTCAATCAATCATTCAGTTAATTAAGAATTCAGTAAGTTGACCTTGGTCAATCACTACATTAACAGAATGACAAACCACAGAGAGAGAAAGACAGAGAGTATGAAATTGAGAAGGAGAGAGAAAGAGAGAGAGAGAGAGAGCAAGCCCAATACGACAGCTGCCGCTCAATTAACAGACTTAAAATAAAGTCAGTCGCAAATATTTACAACGACATCAGCTGGAGAATGGCAAATACTTGGCTAGGGCAAATGTGGAATGAGCTCTCTCTCTCTCTCTCTATGTGTGTGTGACGGATGGTGGCTGGCTGGCTGGTAGATGGGCCCAATGTGACTGTTGCTATCGTCCTGGCAAAAAGGATAAAAAGCCAACGTACTTCATTAATTTTAATTAAGCGCCCACAGCATGACACAAAAGTGAGCCCCCAAATGTGAGGTAGGCCGTAAAATTTTCAACTTTTGTGCCAATGCCGCCTGGTAAATGGTACCTGCTAACCGGTGACTGGTAAACGCCGCCTGCTGACTGAAATCTGGTGACTGGAAGCAGCCCAAAAAAAACAACAACAACAAAAACACACACACACACAACAACAACAACAAAAAATAAGCAAGACAAAAATAAGAAAATATTTCACATCCTGTTCAACGTCTAGAGATGCGACAGCTTCAAGTTTAAAGGAGAAAAACTGTAACCAAGAGAGCAGATATCAAAGAAATTTCAAGAGCTGCTGGGCTATGGCAAGTACATAAATTAAGTCTAGAGATTTGCTCTATGTAAAAGGTATATTTTTTATATATTTATGTTTATATTTATATATATTTATATAATATATAAAATTGTTTTAAAATTTTTATTTTTATTTTTATTTTTTTTTTTATAGCTATATAAAATCTTGAAAAATATATTTGAATAATTCTTATTTAGTTTCAGTTATTTTTTTAAATTTTAACAAATAAAAAATTGTTAAATAATAATGAGAAAACAAAAAATAAATCAAGAAATAATAAAAAAAAATTAAATAAAAATAGATTAGATAAATAATTAAAGTAAATAAAAACAATTAATTAAAAAACTAATAAAATAAATGTAAAAAATAAAATAAATAATAAGAAATAAAGTAAAATAAAAGATTATTTAATAAAAAAAAAAATTACAAAATTAACACAAATAAAATTTAATCAATAATTAGAATAAAAAAATTTAAAAATTATATATAAAATATATAAAAAATATTTTTTAAAATATATAAAAAAAATATATAAAAAATATGTATATAAAAAAAATATATAAAAAATGTAAAACCAAAAAATAAATAAATTTAAAACTATATAGCTTTTGACAGTGTCCAGGTCTACCTTGACCTTAACTAATAGTATTTCGCCTAAAACTTTTGATTAAATGCATAAATTATTCAGAGACTTTGGAAATTTGCAGTTCATGGAAGTTCTTCAAGCATATTTGCTGCGACACGAGCGCATCCCTAGGCGCGCCTTAAAGTAGGCAAACATTTTTCGGCAAGTGACAAATTAGTCGCGGGCTTTTTAGCTTTTTACATTTGCCATTCGCCAGCTGGCATATTTTGTGCTGTTGTTTATTTCTTAATATTTGGCGTAACCTTGAGATTTTCAAGGGAATAATAAATAAATGTAGCTGACTGGCGCGACTCCACTTCGCACACCCACCCGCCCCCGTCTCCAACTCCAACTCCATCCATCCATACATACATAATATTACCCGCTCTCAGTTAGTTTTTTTGTTGTTGTTGTTGTTGTTGTTGCCTTTTGTGTTAGTTCTCAGGCAAGACCTTATAAATAAATATGTCGAGGGAGAGCTGTTACCATGAGCATAAATAAACATCCATGTAGATCTCATGTCATGCATTTAACTTTTTGGCGCAACGCAAAACCGCAAAACTTGAAACATTTCAATTTGGCTGCGAAATGGTTTAAGTTTTACTCGAGGCGGGCTTTGAGTGGGGGCGGCGGAAGGCGGTGCAAAAGTGCGGCGCGTTGGCATAATTTGCGTCAAGGGTTGGTTTTAGAGAGCTTAGCCTCATCGGAACTGTGAATGCTGTGCGCGCAGATGCAGACCGCCAAGTCTTAAAGTCTAACTCTTAAACAAGTAACCATGGAGGACTTAAACGTCGCTAAAACACCAACAACAAAAACTTAGCGGAGCTGCTGAAAGCCAAATAAAGTGGCAAACTGTTGCGGAACTAATGGCTGGCGAAGTTTTCAACTGCAGCTAAAGGCTCACTGAAAGGTGAGTTAAGCATGGCATGGAGTGAGGGCAGATTATCTATAAAGCGAGCAATGAAGTCAACTATAATAACGAATAATCGAAGTAATCGCAGATAGTTCAGAAAGAAGATAATAAAAATATATAAATGGAGCAATGCTCACTTCAGTTAAGACTTTAAGTAAGCTTTATCTGCAGATATTCATAATTGAAGTATAATAATATATGTATAAAATATATAATAAACTAGAGCACTGCAGTCGGGCGTTACTGACTGAAGAATACCCATTAATGTTATGCTCCGATATATACATATATATAATATAGTCCACAGCTAAAGGCACAGCCAAAGCAGAGCCACAACTGAGCCAGAGGCCCAGCCATTGGCTGAGCAAGAGATTAACAACAGTTGAGTCAGATCTGGAGCAGAGCTCCAAACAGTTGAGCCAAAGGCAGATCCAAAGGCAGAGCCAAAGGCAGAGCCAAAGGCAGAGCCAAAGGCAGAGCCAAAGGCAGAGCTACAGTCGAGAGTTGAGCCAGAGGCACAGCCATTGGCAGAGCAAGAGATTAGCAACAGTTGAGTCAGATCTGGAGCAGAGCTGCAAACAGTTGAGCCAAAGGCAGAGCCAAAGTCAAAAAGGCAGAGCCAAAGGCAGAGCCAAAGGCAGAGCCAAAGAGACAAAGGCAGAGCCAAAGGCAGAGCCAAAGGCAGAGCCAAAGGCAGAGCCAAAGGCAGAGCCAAAGGCAGAGCCAAAGGCAGAGCCAAAGGCAGAGCCAAAGGCAGATCCAAAGGCAGAGCCAAAGGCAGAGCCAAAGGCAGAGCCAAAGGCAGAGCCAAAGGCAGAGCCAAAGGCAGAGCCAAAGGCAGAGCCAAAGGCAGAGCTACAGTCGAGAGTTGAGCCAGAGGCAGAGCCATTGGCAGAGCAAGAGATTAGCAACAGTTGAGTCAGATCTGGAGCAGAGCTCCAAACAGTTGAGCCAAAGGCAGAGCCAAAGGCAGAGCCAAAGGCAGAGCCAAAGGCAGAGCTACAGTCGAGAGTTGAGCCAGAGGCAGAGCCAACCAATATACTCATTTCACTTTCGTGAATAGGTATAGCGAAGTAAACGCCGCACAGACAAGCGGAGGGAAATGTGCGCTGCGGTAAAAGGAGGGGCAGTGGGCGTTGGGTGGTGTTAAAACTAATGAATAAGCAAACGAAGCCTAGAAGAACAGCAATAGTAGTGCAAATCATAAAAATTGAGCAAAAGTCGAAATGGGCCATAGAAATGTTACACACACACACATACACACACACACACACACACACACACACACACACACACATGGGCCGTGGCAGACATGCACATAAGCCGCGCAGCTAATTAGATTAAAAATCAACGACAACAACAACAACGAGAGCAGGAACGAAAACATGTTCAGCATGGGTCAGGCCACTTACTAATCCAACATTTCAATGTCATCCTCGTCGTCGCTGTCGTCGTAGTCGCCATCGCGTCGCTCCTCGTCGTCGTCATAGAACTTCGCCTCCTGGGCGGCGTTGACGGTGCCGAAGCGTTCGCGGCTGCGCTCGCGGCTCTGCGGTCCGCCGCTGTGGCTGTTGCTGATGTTGCTGGTGCTGCCACGCCCCTGGGCGGCGGCGCCCATGCGGCGCCTGCCGTGCGGCTCCGGTGAGCCAGCGGCACGTCGACGCATCGTCGACTGGACGGCCAGGCCGACGCCCTGCTCGAGCTCCTCCTCCTCCTCGTCGCTCTCGATCTCGATCTCGTCGAGATCGCGTTGGCTAATGCTGCGCTCCGGCATTGTTACTATCGCTCGTTACTATCTCTCTCTCTCTCTCTCTCTCTCTCTTCCACTCTCACTCAGTCACTCACTCACGCACAAGCAAAAAAAAAATGGAATTTATGGCACGATTTATAGCAGATTCAATCCAATTCCAAGTCAATTCGACACGACACGAGACACACTTGCCACAGACGCTTGCCACACTGGAGGAGACTTGCACCGAACGCACCCAGAACTGCAATTGGCGCTGCGAGTGCGTCGCCAGTTGGCAGCAAGCGGCCAAAGTGGCCAATTGACGCGATGGGGCTTCGAAAAGGCCGCCAGGTGATTTCATTCCGGCTAATTCAATTAGCCGGACGCAGAGCGCGAGCAAATGCCTCGCATGCAGCGCTATATGTTGCTTGACTTTTGCTTTCTGCTGCTGCTTCTTCTTCTTCTTCTTCTTCTTCTTCTTCTCCTTCTGCTTCTTGTTGTTTTTCAATTTTTAATGGGGTCAGCGATTTTTGGGGGCGACATTATTTGGGGGCCATTACAGCTGGCGGAGCTAAGCACTAGGAAGCCCCAGTGTGTGCGGCCGCAAAGCAAAGAAAAAAACATTTGCAAAAATGTATCTTTCAGATACAAAATTTAGTGTGGCAGCAAACAGATTATGGCACGCTTTACAAAGTATCTTTCAGATACAGAAACTGTTTGGGATTTTGGCAAGCGAAAGATACTTCTTGAGCTGCGCTTTTAGCTGGAAGAAGAGAGCTGAGAGCGCTCTGAGACAGTGTTCTATGCAATGAGAGAGAGAGAGAGAGAGAGAGGGCGATGGAGGGGGAGTCAGAGAGAGAAAGATACACATATATACTGAGAAAGCGAGAGAAGAAGGAGAGACATTTATTGAAACAAAGAGAGAGAGAGAGAGAGAGAGAGAGAGGGAGAGGGAGATATGTATACATATATTCAGAGAAAGCGAGAGAGAAAGTAAGATATTTGCTGAGACAGAGAGAGAGGGAGAAAGAGAGAGAAAGATCTAGGCATATATATATTCAGAGAGAGAGAGAGAGAGAGAGAGAGAGAGAGAGCAAAAGAGATACATATATATTCAGAGAGATATCCTACCCGCAAAATCTCATATTTCGACTCTCAATTTGACGCCTTGCGAAACCTAAGTATAACTAGCCTTAGAGTCATTCGCGAAGCAACTCAGATTTGTAGTCATAGAACACAAAGGAAATACGTACCATACATACAAATATACAAATATATAAATATATATATATATATACAAAATATATATAAAAATATAAAACTTGCGCTGACTTCTCTGTGGAATTTCGCAGTTTACACAAATAGCCAAGAATTTTCGTAAAAAATAAATAGTTGAAGTGACTCGTCTGACTGGAGAATTTAGACTAGAGAATCTGACCTGCTTTGTCAACTTATATATGAAGTTAGTTAACATTGATCCAATGTAAACTCTCTGTAAACTTCTCTGTAAACGACTGCTGTCATGTTAACATCTTTTTACAGTTTGACAACACTGCTCCATTTGACAGCTCAAAGTTGACTTTTAGTTGACTTTTCCACAGACTTTCCATAGACTTGATATACAATTGCAACATTTCGAATGCTTATGGCATATATGTATATCATTAACATATCATATGCAAAACAATTATTAACTAAATATAAATTCATTTTTTATTATTATTTTTTTTTCTTTGCACAAAGTTCTATTTTGCAATCAACAAAACATAAACCAAAGAGGGAGAGAGCTCTATAGAAAAGAAAATAAATAAAGCAAGCAAGAAGAACTTTTTCCTATGAACAATTTCTTAATTTATTAAAAAAAAATACCCTCGACAGCTTAACTCAAATTGAATAAATCTATTTCAATATGAGTTTAATTTTTATATCAACTAATTTTTGGACTTAACTCAACTAAGCTGAGCAGGCTACTCAAGCTACAAATCTTCTGTAATACTATCCAATATTTAGCAAATAAAATTTATATATTTATCTAAAGCATAAACGTGTTACAATTACAATTTACAACCATTCCCACACAACTTATTTAAGTGGAGAATAAATCGCTGCTCTCACATCTTTTTTAGTAGTAAACATTCGAATTCGAAGACAGTGCAGGGTATATGCCAGTCGAGCGCATCACACTAAAAGCACCCAAAAGAATATGAAGAAAGACTATATATACAAATATACAAAAGCTCGTCTATTCCTCGCATATTTGCATTTACAGGGCATCTGCCAGTCGAGCATTAGCCATTAGCTTTATTGATTTTCGAAGCTGGCGAACTAATTGCCTACAGCGGCAAGAGCCGCAGCGAGAAATTTATTAAAATATATATTGGCTCGCGCGACTGTTGGACGATTTGACGATTTGACGATTTGGCGTTTGGCTTTTGGCGCTGGCTTTGGCTTCCGGTTGCCGGCGAGCCAGAAGAACCATAAAATTGAAAATGAGCTGAGCCAAGACACAAAGGCAAAAACGCGCGCATTTAATGAGCCATTTCAATGCCAAGGCGCAGCAGAGTGTGCAGCCAGTTGAAAATGCTGTTATACCCTGTAGGCGAGGCATAGCGAAGGCGAGTTTCATAGGTTTTTGCTTAGATTGAAGATTTTCAAGATTAGCAGAGAAAAAAATATATTTTAAAATATATATATATTAAGAAAAATACTTATAGTTTCAAAAAACTGACTAAAACTGAAATGAAGAAATCAATTTTAATTAAATTAAAAAAATTAATTTTCAGCAAATACCAAAAAAAAAAAAAATTAAATTAAATAATTTTTTAATCAAATTTAAAATCAATTAAAATTATATTTTATTTTGATAAAAAAAAATAATAATTATTTATTCCTTATTTTAATTTTTTTTAATTTTTTAATAATATATATATTTTTTATATATATTTATATATATAAAAAAAAATTGTTGGCACTCATAAAAAAATCGGTTAATTTTTTATCGAGGCTTATGTAGAGCTCTACATGTCAAAATTACATAATTATGCTCATTGACGAAAGTGAAATGGGTATATTAGTTCTCTTGATTTATATGAAATTTTCTAAAAACTTTTAATTTAAGTTAAAACTATTTTTATAACAAAAATTAAATAAAAATAGAAAATTTTCAGAATTTCAAATCTTTTAAAAATATATATTTTTATATAATAGATATATACATAAATATATTCTGTCTTTATGAGTGCCTAAGTCGAGTCTCTCTTGCCTATAGTAAAATCACTTGTTGCTATATCAGATAGAGTACTTTCCGGCTAGCCACGCCCCTAATAACCGTATCGAAGTACTCTTTGCACTTTATAAGAAGCAGATACGTACACACTACCAAACCAATATACCCCGACCACTACCCGAGCGAGCATCAAAACAGAAAAAGACCTTAAAACCTTTGCAATCCCTTAATCCGCAGACACGTGTCGCATTGCATCCCGTTTGGCTGGCGAAAAAAAAAAAAACAAAACAGAGGAAAAATGCAACGTCAATGCCAGCGCTAATTAGGCCAATGAACAATGGCAAGCCTAATGAATACGTGCGTTAAGTTCGGATTGCAGTAATGCGACTATTTCTGGAGCATTTGCGGGTAATTAGGTAAAAGTGTTTTATTGACACAACATGCAATTGCTCTTTACAGCTGCGATATTTATAGCCGGAGACGGAGCCGGAGATGGAGCCGGGGGGCAAGTGACACGCATTGGGTCGGGGGCGTATCGCATGGCAATTAGATTAATGGCAATTATAGATGCCAGCTCGGATGTCGGATGTCTATTTAAACGCATAATTAATAAACTGAAGCGCGTTGCAAGCGCTCGTGCAGCACAGACAGCGAGCGATTCCCATATGGGGCTGGCTGGCTGTCGTGATGCAACCGCCGAGATGACGCGACGCCAATGCCAATGACAGTGCCACGGTCAAGGTCAAGGCTGGCACCGAGACTGAGACTGGGGCGAACTTTCATTAGGCAGACGAAGATCGGGATTGAGAGAAAACAGCGCTGAGATCGGCCAAAATTCATTGAAAAGTGTGAACTGGGGCAACCTTCGCAGCGTCTGCTACCCCCCCCTCTCTCTCTCTCTCTCTCTCTCTGTTAATGAAACTTACAAAATGTTTACAAAATCCGTGTGTTGACCATAAAAGGGGACGGCTATTATCAGCGCGTTGAAGCCAATTCAAGCAAAAATGGGAATTAAATTTTCAAGTCAACAAAAGGCTGAAACAACTCGTAAATGTATCGAGCGGGGCTGTGGCATCCAATGGAATGGATGCATACTAAATACCCTGTATTATTGGCAAATTTTATATAGCTCTGCCTCTCTCTGTCTCTCTTCCTCTTTCTACTTTTACTCTGTTTCTCTCTCGGTATTGCTCTCTCTCTCTCGGCCTCTATTAATGTCTTTTCTATCGGTCTAGCTCTCACGTTCTCTTTATATCTCTTTCTCTCGCACTATTCTTCTCTATTTCTCACTCTGTTTCTCTCTTTCTGTTATATCTGTATCTTTATCTGTTATATCTGTCGTCTTTATCTCTCTCTCTCTCTCTCTCTCTCTCTCTATCTTTCCCTCTGTCTTTCTTTCTATCATTCTTTCTCTTGATGTATCTCTTTCCTCTCTCTTTCACTCTCTCACTCTTTCTCTCTCACTCTCTCTCTCTGTTTCTCTCTCTCTCTCTGTCTCTCTCTGTCTCTCTCTCTTTCTCTCTCTCAATCTCAATCTTACTCACTCTCTGTTTCTCCCTATCTCTCTCTATCTCTCTATCCCTCTGTCTCATTCTCTCTCTCTTTCTTTCTCTTCTTCCCTCTTTTTCTCTCTCTCCTTAACTCTCTTTCTCGCTCACTTCTTCCCTCACTTTCTCTCTAGTCCTCTCTTTCTCTCTCACCCCCTCTCTGCCTTCTATTCTATACCATTTGCCAAATTACAGGGTATTCAAAAACCTGTCATTATCTATAATTTAAAAAAAACTGAAAGTAAGAGATGTCAGAATAAAAAACAATAATATTAAAAATCAAAGTAGAGAGAGAGAGAGAGAGAAAAATGCAAACAACAAAAAATACATATATATATATTTGGATATTTATATATAATAAATAAAATAAACAAATTTGATAAGCAGCCCACGTTACGAGTTCTGAGTATTCCTACATACACTCATCTCAAGCTGCCATATATGAAGCCATGTATATATATATATATATATATATATACATCTTATACAAGTGGTTATGTCGCCTCCAGCTGTGCGAAAGAGTCACGACACCACAACAACAACAACAACAACAACAACAACGAGAAATGCAAATTCACATTTAAAAATAATTATAATTCCTCGATGACGTCGCATCGGTCGATGACGACGATCTGAGCTGAAGCGATGCCAGCCGATGATAACGCAATGTTATCAGCATTCGCTTTGCTTTGCCTTACTTATCAGCGAACAGGTTGAGCGAGCACGACTAAACGCTCGTTAAACACGTTCAATTAGTGTGCGAGGTGACAAGGTCTCGGTCTCCCTCCGATTTCAATTTCCCAACATGAATTTTGCGGCGAACCGGTTATTAAAACTGTCGCAAATTCAAATCAGAAAAAAAACCAACTAAACCTAAAGTGATTGACAGAGCGAAAAGGATGAGCTAAGGGCGAAGTGTTTGGCCATTGGTAATAAGAGTTAAAATATGGCAAATTTGGGATATTGGCCATTCTTGATTGATTCATTGGAATCCTATTAGCTTGTGTTCTAATTGGAATACTGTGGGTGTTTGAGTTTTTATGCGTAAAAGTATTTATTATAATACTATAATAATAATAAATTATATATATTTAATTTTATTTTATTTTTATTAAGATTTTATAAATTTATATATATTTATTTTTTTTATTTTTATATATTTTATTTTGTTTTTATATATTTTATTTTGTTTATATATATAAATATTTATTTTTATAAATTTTTATTTTATTTTAATTTAATTTACATTATTTTCATATATTTTTATTTTATTTTACATATTTTATTCAAATTGATTCTATTTTTATATATTATATTTCATTTTTATATATTTTATCTTATTTCTTTATATTCTTTTTTATTTTATTTTTATATATTTTTTTTTATTTTAAATTTTGTATATTTTATTTTTGTAAATTTTTTATACATCATGTTGTATTTTAATATATTTTTTTATATATTTGGTTTTTTTTTTAATATTTTGTTTTTATGCATTTTCTTTTATTTTTTAATGTTTTAGTTTAATTTTTTTAAATATATATATTTTTTTTAATATTTTAGTTTTATTTTTTTGGTAACATTTTTTTTATTTTGTGATATTTTACATTTATACATTTTACTTATTTTATATATTTTATTTTCTTTTTTATTTTATTTTTATTTTTTATATATGTATTTTTTTCTTTTTATTTTTTTCTTATTTTATTTTTAATTTTTTAAATTTATTTATTTAATTAAAACTATAGCCAATAAGATAATAATTAGTAATACAAATTTGATCAAAGTTAAAATTTAAAATAAAATAAAAATAGATTAAGAGCAAAGTTCATTCACATCACTGTAGGTTTCTCTGGGTTATCTTTCCAATTGAGTTGGTTTTCATTTAATTAAGGAAACAGTTTGAAGCCAACTATATTCAGGGACAATCGGTTCAACGAAATATGCTATAAGCTTATATATGCTATAAAGGTAACTAACCTGAGCAGCTTATGGAGCAAGTCAAAGCAATTTAAGCAATTCATTTGCGTAATTGAAGCCAAACAATGTGGAAATAATTAAAATAAATTTATAATTAAAAACTGCGAATTTGGCTAGACGAAATGCTAAAAGAAACTGAGGAAGCGAGTTCGCAAACGCTCAAACTACAACTTGCATTCTTTATGGGCTAAACAATTGGAATTTAAGCCAAACGCGATAAAAACTATAAGTTAAGTAGCAGTTAAAATAGTCAGTTAAACTATAATTAACAAAATGCCAATACGAATCGAATTGGAAATCCAATTGGAAACGGAGTGATGAGCGTGGAGAGTGAGAGGAGCGGGACATGCTGGCCGATTGAGTGTGTGACGAAGAGAGCGAAAAAAAAACAAGTTCAAGGCCACACAGACACACACACATATACACTCACCTGCCATTGGCTGTTCCAGCAGCTGGCTTCAGCGCCGACGCCGACGCCGCTGTCGACGTCGTTATCACAGTGTCGGCGAGCACGGGCCTGTAGATGAGCGGCTTGACGTTGCGTTCGATGTCGTCCAGGAAGACGACGTCGTGCACGGGTATCAGCCGATGCTCGGAGACATTGAAGTGGAGATCGCGAAAGGGTCCATGCAGCAGGCAGCGCAGCGTCGACGACGCAACGACGTCCGTCTCGTGTGGCGGCAGCTGCAATGAGCACACAAGCAATCCAATTAGATATTTACGTACACTTGTATTCTGCTTGCTATTCTAATTGGAGTTTGAGACAGCACCTTGATTTTGCCATTGGCCGGCGAGAACATTGGTCAGCGCGAAAACAATAAAATTAATAATAATAATAAGCGCATAACACGCTCAGCTGCGACAACTTGTAACACACAAACACAACACAATAAATAAAAAAAAAAAAAAACACCAAAAAAAACAACAAAACTTTCAACACGCGTGCGTCGCGTCGCGTTGGGCAGCGGCAAAGAAATTAGGCACAAGCGAAAGAGAGAGAGAGAGAGAAAGAAGAAAAAAAATGATATATACAGTTGTAGCTGTTGTGGCTGTTGTTGCAGACGACGCTTAGCGCTGTTTGTGATTTTGTTATTTATTTGGCTTAATTAAAATGTTTGTGCCACATGCACAAATCATTGGGCTGCGGCTGCGCCTTCACTTTGCATTTCACTTGCCCAATGCGGCAGCATTGCGACAGCAATAACTAAAACAACAACAACAACAACAACAGCAGCAGCACGCAAAATCAGGCACAAGCGCAATTTAATTTGACTTAAACGACTCCGCTCGCTCGCAACTGGCGCCGCTCTCCAATTGGTCCATGGAGACGACGACGACGACGACGATCAGTTTTGAATCAGCTGTGCCTGGCTGCAGCGATGTGGCAACGCGTGAGCGCGAGCGCGCGCGCCAGCGCTGCCAGACTGCCAGAATGCCGGCGAGCCCTCATGCAACCCTGGGTGCGCAGCATTTGGCAGCACTGACTAGGAAGAAGCAGCAAAGGCAACCAAGCCATGAGAAATCGGACAAATTTATAGCGCTTAAATATATAAAGTATATTTAAATTATATATTTTATAGCAACAAGCAGGTGAGTTAGCCACAGCGACTATAGCAGCACACAAGTTTGACTCCTGCGGCCGTTTGTATACGCGCGTGTGTGTGGGCTGGCGGCAAAAACAATGGCAGCATAAAGAGCGAGAGAGAAAATATGCCGCTGCCGCTACCGCTGCCGTTGGCGGCGGTGCTCCCGGCGGCCGCAGCGGCAGGCGAGACAATGTCAAAGAAATAGACACAAATTACAGTATAAACTCGTGCATCGGTCATTATTTAATTTGCGTCTACAATTGCTTGTTCTCTCTTCTTTTAGGTTTTTATCTTTTTTTCGCTTCTCGAATTTGCTGCACTTGCCGTTTGCGAAGTCTCGGAAACAGCAGCAGCAGCAGCCGCAGCAGTCGCAGCAGCGCAAAGGCGAGAACTACAGTAACATAACGGTAAGCAGGCAATAAATAACAAATGTCCAGACCGAGCCTAAGTGAATGCATTTCTCTTTACGCTAGACATTCAATATTTTTGTTGTTGTTTTTCTTTCTTTCTTTTTTGTTTTTTTTTTTTATTTAATTTTTTGTTTGTTTCGTTTTTGTTGCGGAAGCGAGACAGAGCTATGTCGCACACGATTCTGCTGGTGCAGCCGGGCGCACGTCCTGAGACGCGCACATATTGCGACTACGAGAGCGTCAACGAGTGCATGGAGGGCGTCTGCAAGATCTACGAGGAGCATCTGAAGCGCCGGAATCCGAATACACCCACCATAACGTACGACATAAGTCAACTGTTCGACTTTATCGACACGCTGATCGATATTAGCTGCCTGGTCTACCAGAAGAGCACCAACACCTATGCGCCCTACAACAAGGACTGGATCAAGGAGAAGATCTACGTGCTGCTGCGTCAGGCGGCCTTTAGTCCGAACGCTTGAATCGAAACTCCAAAATAACCAAAACAACAACAACAAGCGCAACAGCAACAAAAAAACACCAACAAATCGAATTGGAAGAGGAAGAGGAACAGAAAGCTAATATATTTGTAGTAAAGAAAAGAAAATTAGATGAAAAGTTGTAACAATTGCGCCCGCGCTGGCGACAATTTCGATTCTAATTTTCGAATATTACCTGAGCGTAGGCAGCGCGACTGAATTGCGTCTACCTAAACTTCATAGGCAGGCAACTGCATCTATGAGAATCATGAATTCTTTTTGTATCTAACATTAATATAGCTGTATATACATACATACATATATATATACAAATACTAACTAAATCATGTTTAAATTCATTCAATTGGGGGCGGAGCTACAAACTGTAGAGCATCGAGCAGTCGGGCTCTTGCCGACTGTTGCCACAAATATTTCTATAGAGATTTCTTGAGCTTAAAGCACAAATATTATCGTGAACATATTGAGTTGAGTCGCCCTATAGTTCAGATCTGCTACGATTTGACGTAGGCTCACCTGTTTTTTTTTTTATAGACTTTATGTATTTTTAAGTTAAATTTAAATTCATAATTTTTGAATACTCAAATTTATCATTTGAGATATAGACAGATATGCAGAGCAGCAGGCTATATATGATATAATTATGGTATGATTATCGGAATCAAAACGCAAATAGAATAATATGTTTAATATTAAATTATATATAATATATATGCATATATAAATATATATTAATTTCCTTTTGGTATACATACATATATATGTATATTCAAGTACAAATTAATATATATGTATATATACATATCTATATATATATTTTTTTTAATTTATTATAATATTTATTTATTTTTTGCTTATATGTTTTTCGTGTTTTCTTTTTTATTTTATATAATTATTTTATTTTAATATATATGTATATACATATTATTTTTAATTTATATATATATTTATATTATTTATATATTATTTTTAATTATATAAATAACTTTTTAATTTAATTTTAATTTTTATATATGTCTAAAATGTATCTTTATTTTATATAATTTTGTTATTTAAATAAATCATATTTTTTATTATTATATGTTTTTTTTTTAATTTATTTTAATAAATGTTTTTTTTTCGTGCAATTTATATATTTTTAAAATATTTTTTTGTTTAAATATATTTATACTTCTTTAATTTATTTTATATATATTTATATACTTTTTGTATTTTCATTTATTAATTATTATTATATTTTATTTTAAAATATATTATATTATAAATCAATTTTTTAGACAAATATATCTACATATATACATAGCTACATATCTATTAGTATTTTCATGGCCTCAGCTGTATATAGACGGCATGGTGCTGCCGCTCTATAGTCAAATATAAATATATATATGTATTAAATATATATATTTAATGTATTTTTAAGTAATTTTTTAAACTCCAAATATAATTTTGACTTTTGTTTGCAACAAGACTCAGACATCTCTGAATATCTCTGAAAAAAAAGAATTTCTAATTTTGTTATACAGTCAATAGACAGGCCCTTCGCTAGTCTCCAATTAAAATAATAATATATTATTATTATTTAAAAAAAAAAACAAAACAAGTTTCCATTAGCATGCGAAAGCGCTTTTAACGTTAGGAATTTCTGTTATAAAATGAAAAAAAGCTAGAAACGTTGAGAGCAGAGGCAATCAAGATCTAAGATCTGGGAGCAACATTACGTATATATCTCAAGTATACATATGATATATGTATACTATATATATATCTCAGCATATCTATACTGTATGCATACATATATCTATATATCTTAAGTATATATATGCCAATATCTTTTTACTGTATGAGTATCTCATGATATGCATATATCTATGCATATCTTTGAAGCTAATAAAGTCGCGTTTATAGTTGCATTTTTCGTCTGTTTGCATTGCGTAAGCGAAGCGAAGCTTTTGGGGCTAGACTAAAACGAAAATGAAGTTTTCGCCGCATTAACTAAACAAATTCGAGTTGAATCGCTTCACCTTCGGCTGTGCTGTGCAGTTTGAACCGCAAAAGTGAGAGCCATAAAATCTGGTTAATTGCCAATTGTTGACAACTTTAGCTCAGATATCTGTGTATATATACATACACATATGCATATATATGTATGTATGTGTTTATTAGGGTATATAGAACCTTTGATCAGATTAGCGTCAGTAGCCCGTAACGAGAACAAATAGCGAAAAGCAAACAAACTGAAGCTGAAGCTCAAGCTAAGGCTGAGGCTGAAGCTGGCTCAGCAAAGGCCTTGACGAGCGTCGGCGGCAGCGGCACAGCTGCATTGAACTTGGCGTGCATTTTATATATATAAAAAAAAAAATATATATATATATATATAAATTATAATTTCAGTTATTGTTCTTGTTTTAATTAGCCAGCCAGCCAGCCAGCTTGTAATTGCGTGTAAAGCTATTACATCCAACTGGTTTGTGCGACTTCATTACAAACATTACAACAACAATAACAACAACAACAACAATGAGCACAACAAATGCCAATGTCAAGTTCAGGCCATATTTGGCCAATCACACAGACACACACACGCATAAAGTTTGAAATGCTAACTATTGCTATCTCTTTCGTTTTCAAGCAGAATTTCAACCAATTTTGGAATTTTTTGTTTTTTTTTTATGATTTTTCTTTTTTTTTTTGTTTTTGCTGCTTATTTACTTTATAATTTATAATATATATTTTTTATATATTTTTTTATATATATTTATAACATACATTTTATTTTTATATACATTTATAATATATATTTTACTTTACATGTATTTATTTTATTTTATTTTTATTTTATTTTTTTTTATTTTATAGAAAGAAATATAATTTTATATTTTTATACACATATTTTTAATAAATATGTTTATTTTTTTTATATTTATTAATAATATATATTTATAAAAAATATATATATATTCTTACAGTAAATTTTTATTATACATATGTATATTTTTATATATACGATAAAAAGTATATGCAAAAATCTAAAAAAATATATTAAAAAAATTATAATAAATAAAATTATATAATCTATATTTTTAAATTTTTTTATATATATCGATATGCGAACAAATATATAAGAAAAAAGCCTTTAAAAATAAAATAAAAATATATATATGATATAGTTCTATATATTATAATTGTTCTTTATATATTTTCATTATTATTATATACTTTAACATATAGTATATAATACTAGTAAAAATATTTTTTAAAAATTATAATATAAAAAACTATATCATATATATTTTTTTTAATTTTTTAAAGGTTTTTTTCTTACATTTTTTATCGCATGTGGAAAGATGTAAATTAAAATACAATATTTGAAAATATATTAAAAAATTGTATAATATATATTTTTAATATATAACATTTTGTTATATATATTTTATTATTAATTTTTTTTATTATTATTTTCTAGCTCATTTTTATTTGCATTACAATTTATATGTTTTAAAAATACATTTATTATTATTATATTACTATTATATATACTTTATTTATTATTTATTTTGTTATATATTTTTTAATATATATTTTATTTAATTTTATATTTATTCAGCTTTATTATTCATCTTTATTTTCTTTTATATTATTTGATTATTTATCATACTTATTTTTATTTTTTATATTTTTTATTTTTATTTGTTAATCCGCTCTGCTTTTATCATTTATCTGCCTCATTTATAACACACATATATATATTTTTTTTGTATTTTCTTGTGTGTTTTTCTTGATTTGCTTTCTCCTCCTTCTTCTTCTTCTTCGCATTACAATTTAATTAGATCTATACAAAAAAATAATAATCATATATATTATTTTAAACTGCTTTTTCCTCTCTTCTTGCTCTTCTATCATCATTTAACGTTATTTTCTACCTCATTTATGACGCATTTGCCGTGCCTGATTAGCCTCAGCTTCATATTCAACTTCGTATTCCAATTTCAGTTTCGGTTTGCCGCTGCGTCGCTTCGCTGCTGCTGCTGCTGCAGCTGATGTTGTTGTTGTTGTCTTTGTCTTCTTCTCTTCGGCGCTGCGCTTCTTGGTTGGCTTCGTCGGCACGTGGGTGTCCTGCATAAGATTTTTGCGTTATTTAACACTGTTTTTTTTTTATATAGCTTGTTTTTTTTTTTTTGCTTTTGGCAATTTGTCACTCGAGAGCGCGGCTCAAGTTTCGAGTCAATATGCGCGCGCGCGCGTTCATCAACTGCCGTCGCCGCCGTCGCTTGAGCTATGCAGTCAGCATTCTCGCAGTCAGCGGCGCAGCGTCGGCAGCGCTGCCGAGTGCACTCTGCCGGCCGGCAACAGCGAACTTGGACTTGTTTTCATTGCGAATTATGGTAATTCGAGTTGTGCAACAGATGCGAAACAAAAGCGACGCTTAATGTCGAATCATAAGCGACAAATTGCCAATTGAGCGCAAAGAAAGACCGCAAAAGAAAGTCTCCAAATAAATATATATATATATATATATATATATATATGTTTACCTCTATATCCTCATCGTCACCGTCGTCGTCGGACTGCTCAAAGTCACTGTCCACTTCCACTTCCTCGCGCTGACCCGAATCGCTCTCAGCATCCTCATCCTCATCATCATCATCATCGTCCTCCTCTTCATCCTCATCCTCCTCATCATCATCATCATCGGTGTCCGCCTCGACAAACTCCTCGGTATCGTTGAGCGCGCGACGCAGCTCCCTTGCCTCATCCACCTCCATTTCCATTTCTTCCTCGCGCTCCTCCTCCTCCTCTTCATCCTCCTCGGCCTCCTCCTCGTCCACATGCTCCGCTTCGAGCGCCTTGTTGAACGCCGTCTGTGAGAAGTTGTAGATATCCTTGTAGGTGCCCATCTTGAGGCGCGACAGCAGCTCCTTCTCAATGTGATTGTCGATCTTGGCCGCGATGAGCGCCTTCTGTTCGCGCCGTGCCTCGCGACGCTCGATCTTCGTCGAGAGCGGCACAATCAGCTTCTGGCGGCGCAGCTTGAGCTTCCGCATGCGCATCAGATACTGTGTGATCTTGAGGAATCTCTGCTTGTTCTTGGCTATCATGTACTTGGGCCAGAAGACCAGGTTCTCGTTGATCTGCTCGATGGCCTTCTCGAAGTTGCGCGACAACTTGATGCGCTCCCACAGCTTGCTCGGCATATGCGAACGCTCCGCCGTCTTCATGAACAGATAAATGATGCCCTTCTCCTCGCGCACCGTCGCGTACTGCGAGTTGGCCAGCGGGCAGGTGCGGCGCGTGCACAGGCCCGTCAGATTGTACTCATGGCGACAGAAGGTGCGCGTATCAGTTCTGCAAGCAAACGCAATCCAATTCCAATTTCTACTTCAATTCAATTACTATTTTCGTTCACTTACTTGACTTTGTGTGAGCAAAAGGATTTGTTGATGATGCTCCAAACGACCTGGTTGCGGTTTAACAGTTATTTTTATTATGTTTAATTGAATTGCATGGGGTCTACTCACATCGTCGTGTTGCATTTTATGGCTGCAGTTCGCTTTCTCTGTCTGTTATTTGCAAAATCAAATACTTTTATTTAACACGTGCAACGTGCTAGCGGCTTTCAAAACACACGGCCTGACAGCGTTGCAGTGTGACCTGTTGCAACAATCGATATATCGATATGCACACTGGACTGTGCAACTAGTACGCTGTGCACGATTGAGTGTGAATATCTACTAAAAATGCCCTTTTCACTGCTTATATTTAAAAAATCGAGTGATTTTATTGATGTATATTAATGCATGCTTTAATTTCAACATTATTTTCATTCATAAAGCAAGTTAAAGGTTAAACGTGTGGTAAATTGCAGGCAGACCATATGTATACTTTTATTATTTAAGTACTATGTGAAAACCAATAAGCAGCTAATAATTAAATCTTAATTTATTTTAATTTTTTAAAATTTAATTGAATAATTTATATTCGGAAATCAACTAATAATTTTCAGAGTGACCAGCGCCAGGCATTTTGCTCGCCGGCAGAAACATGTGAGTTTTGAACAGCATACCAGCAGCCTATCGTCATCGATAACAGTCTCGATACAAACTGACACTGAGGCGTTCGAGAGTCAGCCGCTGTCACTGCCGGGTTATTTAGTTTGCCTTGCCTTTTTTCGTGCTATATATGTATATATGACTGACTGACGCATGATTTGACACATTCTGAAAGTAGTTGTGGCTGGAGCTAGTGCTAGTGCTAGTGCTGAAAATCATATTTATTTAAATTCCAACAAACGAAGCAAAAGGCCAAAAATCCACAATGAAAACTTTTCTAATCACGTTTGCCGCCAACGCGTTGCCCATTTTCGCGCTCATTTTCGTGGTCTGCCTGCTGCTGTTCAAGCTCTACACGCGCGTGCGGTAAGTGGGATCAGGGCTGAATTGAATAATATTTACCTTCATTTTGACTATACTCTGGGTTAGCTCACGCTTCGGGATTACCGTTAATTGCTGGTTCTGCAACACGGACACGTACGTGGCGTACGTGGAGCGCAACAGCTGGAACTGCCCGGCGTGCGAGCAGTATAACGGGTTCAATGGCGACGGCGACTATAATCGTGACATAGTGTCGCAGCGCGACTGCAGCACCAACTCCGAGGGCAACTCGAGCGGCGGCCACTGCGCCAATACGTACTACGGCGGGACAATGCCCGGCGGACAGACACCGCCGCAGGAGAACGGCCTGTGCGCCCAGTGCAACGAGGCGCAGCGGCTGAAGGTCGAGAAGCTCGCCCAGTTCGAGCCGCGCTTCGAGTCGCGCTTCGACCAGGAACTGAAGCGCTTCAAGTGAGTAGACCAAACCGAATCCCAATCCCCTCCAGGCTCTCAACACACTCCCTCGCCCACACAGAGAGAAGCTGGAGCTGCAGTATCGGCTGTGCGGCACCTGCGAGCGCCACGTCAATCGCGTGCTCCACGAGAAGAAGAAAATGGTGCTCGGCTCGAAGTTCCTCAACTTCATCATGAAGGGCGCCGCCCTGCTGAAGCAGCCCCACTTCGAGCGTCTGGCGCGTGCCCAGCAGCAGCACCGCCTCCAGCGCTACCATCGCTGGATGAAGCTGCTGACCATGATCAATGTGATCTGCCTGCTGTGCACGCTGCCGACCGCCACGCTGGACCAGTTCACCCTCACCCTGGGCAGCCTGCTGGGCGGGCCCGTCTACTTTGCCTACACCCACGCCCTGACCGTGCTGCATCTGGTGGTTGGCACCGCCAGCGAGTGGCTGGCCGAGCAGCCGTACGTGTCCAAGCTCTGGATGTTCGCGAGCATTCTGGGCAAGATGGTGGTCTACACCGTGGGCATGACGCAGGCCCAGGCGGCCCAGGCCAGCTTCAGCAGCTGCTACAGCGCCGTCTATCCCTATCTCATGCTCAGCCTGAGCTTCGCCAGCAGCTTCGTCTCTCGCTTCAAGCTGACGCGCTACACCGTCCTTCTCGTCCTGTGGAGCCTCTACGCCAAGGGCTCCTTCCTTCTGCTCAACGCCCTCAACGGGGTCACCTTCATTGTGAGTATCCAGAGGCTGGCTGTCCGCTCCAGCTCTGACTAATCTCTCGATTCCATTCCACAGCTGCTGGGCAGCATGACGACCATGGTGCTGCTGAACATGCGCAAGAAGAACCGCATGGAGGAGCTGTCGGCCACCGAGAGCTTCCATCGGCTGTGCGCGGACGAGTGCATCAACGACGACGAGACCATCAGCCTGCTTAGCCAGCGGCTGAGCTACAACGCCAGCCACGACAGCAGCGCCAGCACCAACGTGTCCCTGATCGGCTCCAACTGCCTGACTCCGCAGCCTGGCAAGCCCCTTGTGGCGCCATCAGTGCTCTCCATGGACTCGCTGCGTCTCTCCTCTCAGCGCACGCGCGTTAATCCCGGGACCATGCCGATGCCGTCCCCGAGCGCCAGCTACCACAGCGCCTCGGCCATGTACATGGCCAACAGCTGGGATCAGCAGGCCTGTCGCAGCCACAACATGAATCCGGACTCCGTTTGGCAGCGTCACGGCTCCAGCTATCTGCCGCCCGCCGGCATGGAGCACCGTCAGCCCCATTATGGCTTCAGTCTGGATCAGCGTCCGCTGACGCGCTCCGCCCACAACTTGCTCTATCCATCGCGTCTCCAGCGCCACGGCGACGTCTCCGCCTGGGTGCACGCCAGCAGCGGGCATCCGCAGCCGGAGCTGCTCCAGGAGCCGACCACCACGAATCTCCTGCAGCAGTGCAGCTACAATCGTGACCTCTCGCGCACCTCGTCCCAGTCCTCCGGCTTCGAGTCGCAGCCGGGCAACCACCAGCGCCAGGAGCAGATGGCCCACCACCACTCGATTTATGCCCAGCAGGAGCAGGTCGACCCAGCAGGGCGTGACTACGCCCTGCCGCTGCGCCAGCCGCCATCCATGGGCCTGTCGTACGGCGGATCGGGCTATCGTCCCGGCGATCTCCTGCGCAAGTGGATGGATCGCGACGTAGCCGCCAAGTCCAATTGATGAATCAGTTTAGTTCCCGTTCTAGTTAGTTTCTGGTTGCGTTCGTTAATTAGTTAAATCTTTCAAGTATTTAAAGAAAAAAAAATCAAATTTAAAAAAAAGTTAAATTTCAAAAAAATTACAAAAAAAAAAAATTCAAATAACTAAATTGAAATATCCTCTAACGACTCAGGAATCAAATGACGTTATATTACATATATAATACATGCACTATATAGGCTAAGATCTAGCTTAGAGATATCCTGTAGAGCTAGGCGCGAGCTGGATCCCGTTCAAGACTTCAAACGTAACTGCCACGATCCAGATCCCGCGGCAAAGTCCCAAATTTGTATTTTAAAGATATCCAAATTAAGGTATTTATTCAAATCTGAAAGAAATTATTGTTACATATATACAGAACAAAAAATTGAAATGGAGTTTTGCAATGAATTAACAAATATATATGCATTTATATTTTACTATAAATAAATATAATAAAAAATAAAAAAAAAAAAGATATATATTATATAAAAATTGATATATATTATATAAAAATTGATAAGACTGCTTAGCGCCTAACGAAAATGTTAATAAAAATAACACACGAAATATTTGGCAAATAATATATTTGAAAATACTTTTTCATTAATTAAATTTTAAAATTCGCAGGGAAACCAACGGCTGCTTGCCCACAGTGTTGCTCTCGCAGCCAGGTGGCAACGCCGCGGCAGGCCGGCAAAACAGCTGTGCGGCAGCAACGGGTAATCGCGGGGTGGCAGGCAAAAAAAACCTAAAATTTTTTGTTATGTATAAAACAAAAAGAAATTAAGTTGTGGAATGAATTAAAAAATATATATGCATTTATATTATACTATAAATAAATATAAAACTAAATAAAAATAAGTATAATATAAAAATTAATGTGAATGTTTAGTAAATAAAACATTATATAAAAATACTTTATTTTGAGTAATATTCAACACATAAAAATACTTTATTTTCAATATTGTCTTAAACATATTTTGAAATTCGCATAGAAACCAAGGGCTGCTTGCCCACAGTGCAGCGTTCGCAAGCAGGTGGCAACGCCGCGCCAGGCCGGCAAAACAGCTGTGCGAGCAGTGCAGCAGCAGCAGCAGGAAAGTCGCTGAAGGGAGAAAGAAAGCGGAGACGAAAAGTCGCGCTGCAATTGCAACTGCATTTACTATATAATCGGCACATTGAGGCGCATATATATATAGATATTTCGCGGCGAGCAGCGGCGATCGGTCGTGACGAGGCTGAGAGACAAACGGCCCAGCAAGATGAGCAGCCAGCAGCGGACGGTGATTATATTCAAATCGGAATCGGAGAGCACGGACGTCTACGCGGAGACCCTGCTGGGGCATAACTTTCAGCCGCTGTTCGTGCCGACGCTGAGCTTCGGCTTCAAGAATCTCGAGCAGCTGCGGGCCAAGCTGCAGACGCCGGACAAATATGCGGGCATCATCTTCACCAGTCCGCGGTGCGTCGAGGCGGTGGCCGAGGCACTGCAGCTGGCGGAGCTGCCGGGCGGTTGGAAGCTGTTGCATAACTATGCCGTCGGCGAGGTTACGCACAATCTGGCGATGAGCACGCTGCAGCAGCTGTTCACCCACGGCAAGCAGACGGGGAATGCGAGGAATCTGGGCGACTTCATCGTGGACACGTTCGACGGGTCGCGGAATCTGCCGCTGCTGCTGCCGTGCGGCAACTTGGCCACGGACACGCTACTCTCGAAGCTGGTGGAGAACGGATTCTGTGTGGACGCCTGCGAGGTCTACGAGACGAAGTGCAATCCCCAGCTGGCCGAGTGCATGGACCGGGCCCTCAAGGCGGATAACATTGAGTTCCTGGCCTTCTTCTCGCCCTCCGGCGTCAACTGTGCCCACGAGTACTTCAAGGCCCGCAACATTGCGCCGGACCAGTGGAAGCTGGTCGCCATCGGGCCGAGCACTCGGCGCGCCCTCGAGGCGCTGGGACTGAAGGTGCTCTGCACCGCGGAGCGGCCGACGGTGGAGCATCTGGTGAAGGTGCTCCTCAATCCGCAGGAGAGTCGCGAGCGCCTGCTCCGCGAGCGCCTGGACGTATCTTAAGTGTTTTGTTTTATTATTACTTCGAGCTGAAATCTATCGCTATCTCTTTCTCTCTCTCTGTGTGACCTCGATGAGTACAAAATTAGTGAAGCCCAGCATCAAATGTTGCGCATTATAAGTTATTTTTGACGCCCGATACTCACCTCAATTGAAGCTAAATAAATTTGTTTTTTTTTTCGTATCTAAATTTACATTTGGCCGACATTTTTCAAATACCAGCTGCAGGCGCCAGGGAAACTATCGATATACTGTGGCGGCAAGCAAATAAATACTGAATGGTTTGTTTTTACATTTGGCCGACATTTTTCAAACACCAGCTGCGGCTGTACGCGCCAAGAAAACTATCGATAAGCTGTGGCGGCAAACAAATAAATACCATGGTTGTTCATGGAATTGACATATAGTATATGCAGCCGATAAAATCAAATAATTCAGGTATCGAAATACGTGTGCATCTCTAATCTAACCGATCGTCAGTGCGCTTTGTTTTAATTAATGCTAATAAATTCAATAAATTACAAAAGCAATTTAAATACCAGTCACATTCAAATTAATTCGTCTGGCACATTGAGTCGCCGTCAGACACATACATACGCAAGCATAAGTGAAGACACCCAAATTTCAACACACACTGAGAACTCTGCTCTTTATTCGTGACTCTTGTGCTTTGGGTGACGCGCTTATCGATACTATCGATTGTGGTGCAGCTCTAGCGACAACGACAGCGAAGTAATTTTTGTGCTTTTGTGCCCGCCGCGCCACTGAAGCAGTTTTATTCTATTATTTTTTTTTCGTTCAACTTTTGTGTGATTTTTTGCGCATTTATAGCCAATAACAAACAGCGACAG
Organism: Drosophila repleta; assembly: GCA_018903745.1. NCBI lineage: Eukaryota > Metazoa > Arthropoda > Insecta > Diptera > Drosophilidae > Drosophila > Drosophila repleta. Next base: position 1,042,348 of record JAEIGN010000154.1, on the reverse strand, counting down.
TATATTGGCGTCTGTGAGTGTATGTTGCATTTGTACATAAAGAAACAAAAGCATAACGAAAGAAAAACTCCACGCAAACACTTTGTGCCGGTGTCAGCCGAAATTGCAGGTGAGTTCCAGCCAAGTTAATTGGTTTTCATATCTTACACCCATTCCTTGTACACTATATGCAATTGTACGAGTGTACCTAGTACAAAAGGTTTTTCTTTTATTTTACTTTTTTGTTTTCTGTCTCTGTGTGAGTGTGTGTGTGTGTGTGTGTTTGTGTGTGTGTGTGTGTGATCATGCAGCATTAAAGGCAATAAAAATGAAGTGGGATAGCAAGAACCGAGCAAACGGAATGAGTGTGTAACGCAATGTTGAAATACCGGTGTGCGCGGCGTCAGTGTGCATATGTGTGCGTGTGTGTCTTTGTCAGTGTGCAAGTGTGTGAGAGAGAGAGGGAGAGAGCGCGACTTGAGTTGAATTGGTTTGAGTGAGTCATTAACCGGCCTGCGCGCCGCTTTGTCAACGTTTTCTGTTTTTGGCATTGCAAATCGGCAAATTTGCCGATGACACTTTTTATTTGTTGTAATTACTTGCTAAAACATGCAACTAACACAGTTTCGCTGCAGCAGCAACAACAACAATCCACAATCAGCCAGAGCGAGTGAGAGTGAGAGTGAGCGAGAGCGAGCGCGAGCGTGACTTTTCGCTGCATGCTGTGGCTTGGGTTGGCTCTCTTCGCCGCCGCTTTAAATCAAATTCGCCAAAAAGTCTGTTAAATATTTGAATTTCATTGGCAGGCTTGAGTTCGCCCTAAAGTAGTGAGCGCGCGCGCTGTGCGCTAGAGCGAGACAATGCAAAATAATGTGAGAATTCATATTTCTATATGCATTTTGTATATATTTTTTTGTTTGTTTGTTGGCGTGCCCAGCCCCAGCCCAGCAGCTGCCATAAATCACTGTCGCTGCCCGCCGGCTACCTTATTGCCCTTGTTGTTGTGTTAGGCAAAGCGTGTGAAAATTGCAGTCAATGCCGAGTTGCCGCAACCACCGTTTTTCCAGCGTCGTTCAAAGTTTTTCCACTCACACACACACACATACGTGTATTGTATTGTATTACTGTCTTTCGTCTTTCTTTGTGTCTGCAGGTCGCGCATACTTCCGTCTTTATCATATGTCGCCGCACACACATACATGTGCGTGCGTGTGTGTGTGTGCGTAGTCCAACAACAGCTTATTATCTCATTAGCATAAAGACGCATTTAACAGTTAGAAGTTTTTAACATTGTTCGAATTTGTTTGGATTCCATGCGAGTTTTCACCTATTGCCACCAATACAGCTGCATCTGGATTAAAGAGCACAAAATCCTGATTTCGTCAGAAGAGAAAAAAATACACCCAAGAGCTGGCAACACTGGTTGGCCATACACGCACACTCGCACACGCATGTGTATGTATGTATGTGTGTGTGTTTTTTTTATTGAACCGGGACATTAGTCAAACGCTTTGCTGTTCTGGTTCTTTGTGATTTGTTCAGCATCAGCTCAATGGCTTGACATTCCCATGCCATTTGTAACGGTTAAAGCAACAGCAAGCGCAAAAGAGACACAGAAGAAATAACCACAAAGCCACAGCCTAAGACACCCAAGTTCTAAGCAGCCGAGATCTTCCCGCTTGGCCCATTTAACGGAGCAAGCAACAGAGAGCGAGAGAGAGCGAGAGCGCGCGAGGCAGGCAGGCAAGCAGCGGATGCTGCGTCGCAGTTGTTTACACTCGCTCACTTACTGGCAACGCCAACGTGCGCTCTCTCTCTCCTCTCTCTTTGCTATGTGTGTATGTGTGTGAGTAACTGTGTTCATTCATTATTTGATTTATCGGCCGAAAGTAGAACGATTCGTAATTAGCTGCTTGAACATGCCCAAATCGGGCTCACCACCTCTCTCTTTCTCTCTCTCTCTCTCTCTTTCTGCCTCTCTTTCCCATTACTCTCATCAATTAACACCTTATTTTCTATGATTTATGTACATACGTATATATGCACATATATTCATTACTGTTCATCCAGCAAAACCAGTTTAGAGGTGCCAGCGTTGCCATTTTGTGCGAAATTTGCGTAGCTGCCCAGCGATTTTTGTTGTTCTCGTTGCTGAGAAGAAGCAACAGCAGCCACACAGGTAAGCACCCAGCGTTGACGCTGCTATTGATGTGCGCGTGAAAAATAAATTAACGAAAGATGCGAATATTGAAAATTCCTTTTAATATGTCAAAAATACGAATTAATAAATAAATAAAATTTCAAAATTTAACATTTATATAATTCAACTCAACCAATGACCTGATGACCCCCATGCTTTAATTGTTTTTGGCTTTCACTTTTCAAGCAACACGCGCGCTGTCTCGTGACTCGCAATTTGCACATCACTAGTTGCGCCTACGACGCTCGTTGTTCGCCTTGTGTTCTGCTCCTCAGCTGCGCCTATGTCTGTGTGTGTGTGTATGTGTGTCTGTTTGGCATTGAATTCGCTTGAAATTTTGCACAGAGCAGCAGGCAGACAGCAGCAGAAGACGCGCTGACGTCATCGACTCTGCCGCCTGTTGAATTTGTATTTTTAAAGGCGAATATTTTTAGGTAATGGAAATTAAACAGAATTTGCATTTTGGGTGCAGACAGCGATGCGACAGAGAGACAGCCTCGTCGACAGCGACGTCGACTTCATACGAAAATTCGAACTGACTTTTCGAACTTAAAGCAAATGCTCTCTCGGTCTCTTCGATTGTCTCTCTCTCTCTTTTGGTACTTTCACGTGCGCTGGCCATGAAGCGCAACAGTCAGTCGGCTGCGCAGCCGCCGCCGCTGCTGCTGCTGTTTCGGCACTCTCACTCAGTTTGTTTGCTCATGCGTCGACTGCGCAGCGTTAGGATAGATTTTCATTTATGTTTTTGGGGGAGGGGCTGCGCAACAAGTGTAGTATTGTTGTTGTTGTCGTTGTAACGTATTTTTATGTAAATTAAGCAAAACGGGTTGTTGTTATGCTTGACTAGTTAAGCGGGCGCAGCGGCGCGTAGAGTACAGCAACAAAGCCGGCGACGGCGTCGCCTGCATTACGTAACAAAACAAAACTAATACGAAACGAAAAATAAAAAAAAACGTTAAAAGTGGGCGCTCACTTTGAAATTTCAATGCGCTAGCGTTGCCACCTGACAGCAGCTCAACTGACACTTGTTACGCTCTGCGAGATCTCTCGCTCTCCACTGTGCATGTGTGTGACTGTGTGTGTGTGAAGCTTCAAGTCAGCCGCGTGACTTGCTTTTTGGGCTGCTGCTGCTGCTGCTGGCCGGCCATTACAATTTCGTGGAGCATCTCTCGAGAACCGAAAGCCAGCCAGCCAGTCTACCCCTGCCCGCTCCCCTTCCGTTGCACACAGATAAAAACGTTCGCTGCGCTGCGACGTCGTCGTCGTCGTCGTCGTCGTTGTTGGCTCATTTCGCATTTGACTCTCGGCACGTAAAGTCAGCGGACGGCGCAGCGTAAAGAAAAAAGTCGAAAAATACAACTGCTGTTGTTGTTGTTGTTTTAGTGAGTGTTTATTTTTTTTTTCTATCTGCCGTTTGCACGTGTGCAAGCGAAGAGTGCAAAAGCGCGAGCGCAGCTGCGAGCGAAAGCTTTTCCGCGCGCTTTTTTTTATCGTTTTCTAATTTGTGTTTTATTTGCATGTAAGTACAAATATTTGTGCACTTCTGGAACTGAAATTATTACTATGACTGTGTGTGTGTGTGTGTCTGTGTGTGTGAGTGGGTGGCAACGCCTTAAAACTGCTGCGCTATCACTTGCAGCAGCAGCAGCGGCGGCGGCGGCTGCCCAATCAGAACTGCCCTTAACCCACTTAAGTGAAGTGTGAGAAATTAATCAACGTCAAAGCAAAAGCTCTCTCGACGCTGCTGCTGCTGCTGCTGCTGCGTCATCAACGTTGTTTAGTGGGTCAAACGCCGGTCGACCTCCGACGCCGCCCGAAAACCGTTTCCACTTACTCCGCCCATCCCCCTCCCACTCTCGCGGCCTGGCGCTCGCGCTATCTTATCTGGAGACAAAAATGTCTTTTAGCATTGCGTGCAGGCGACGTTAACATTTACGACGTGCGATCTCTTGTTGCTCTTGCTCTTGCTCTTTCTCTTTCCCACATTAAAAACTGCGTGGGAGAGCTTTTACTTTTCGCTTTTGAAAGTGAACGAGCGAGCGAGCGACGCTGGCTGACAGGCGACAAGTCGAGTCAAGCTGCGTTGACCTTCCAATGAGTGCAATGCGTAAGGAGTGGAGAGTTGTATTGTGGAGAGTGCAATGCAAGGCAGACAGCGGCGCAGCAGCAGCCGCAGCAGCATCAACAGCAGCAACAACAATAACGGCAATTGTTCATTCTCCTTTGTGAGTGATTCTGAATTGGAATTTTTATTGTAGATGCGGAGCTGAACTTAACCTCGAAAAGGGCGTCGGATGTAGACAAAGATGGAAAGTAGAAATTTGAGGGGAAATTACTATATAGATGTAGAATTAAATATAGAAAATATATAACAGAATTAAATGTAATAAAATATATATGATGTAAAATATATAATACAAAATTAGGCATATGAAATATAAAAAAAATATATAAGAATATGAAAAATATGGAATATATAATAAAAAATACATAAATAAAATATAGAATATAATAAATAAAAAATAATATATATAAAATAACTAAAATAAAAACAAAAATTATAAAATATAAAAAATATAAAAAATAAAAAAATATAAAAAATAAAAAAAATATAAAAAATATAAAAAAAATAAAAAAAAAAATATAAAAAAAAAAATTTAAAACAAAATATAAAACAAAAATTAAATAAAATAAAATAGAAATATATAAAAATAATTATATATACTAGAAAAATAATATATAAAATATAAATTAATATATAATATAGATCACATATAATAAACAATTTATATACTATATAACAAATCAAATATTTATATACTATATATACTATATATCAAATGGCTCATCAGCCTTCCACTTCAATCATTACTACATCATTTTTATTTATTTTTTTTATCAAAGCGAAAGAACAACAAAATTGATAAACGATTTTCAAAGTGGTTAGCTATATAGTATATATACATATATACGTAATGTTCTAATTTTGGTTTGGTGATCGCGACAGTCTATCTCTGTGTCTGTGTGTGTGTGTGTGTGTGTTAGTGTAGACTTTGCTTTTTTTAATGGTTATATTGCTCATCGTCGGTCAGCCTTGCACCTGCAGCTGGCAGCTCCATCTGTGGGCCATTGTGTGAACTTTCAATTGATTGCAGCTGCCATAGGCTCGATAGCCCTTCACGCTGTTCACTGTTATTGATATGCTAACGCACTGCATCTGCCTCTCCCTTTCGCACTTCATGCATGTGAGTGAGTGTGTGTGTGTGTGATATTTCCTGTGCTATCTTGCAAGAGCAACAACAATGCTATTTACTGCTTGCTAACTGTCTTTCCTTGCTCTCTCTCTCTCTCTCTCTCTCTTGTTTGAATTCGTTCTGCCTGCGCTCTCTCACTCACTCAGTCTGCTGCTGCTGCGCTGCCGCTGCTAAGCTTCGGCGTCGTTTCAGCGCACAACGTGCTCTATTATAAAATTTGCCATTTAGTCAGCAGCAAACTTGCTAACGCGTCTGTACGAAGCACCGCACGCAACAAATAATAGCTGAGCAGAGTTTCGAGTTGAAGCAGCAGCAGCAGCAGCTTAACCCCGCCCGCACTCACACTCTCACTCACTCTCTCTCTCTCTCTCTGACTCTTCTGCCACTCTCTTTGGGGAGTCAGCGACGACGACGAAGGAAAGCTTTTATAGACAGTCGCGACGGCGCGCTCGTTTCAATTAGACGCAAAGGTTTTTGTTTCTTTCGCTTGTTTGTTGTTGCTCTGTGCGACGTTTCGAATTCGCCCGAGTTTTTTTTTCTCTCGCGTTCGCTGGAAATTTGCAATTTGAATAAATCGTCGTTTTTTTTCGTGTGTTGTGTTCAAGTGCAATTTGTATGAAGCCAGCAAACAATAACAAGAACTGCAACAACAACAACAATTGCCTGGGTTGGTATTAAAATAATGTAAATATAATGCTTTCAATTTAATGTGAATATAGATATATATATGTATATGTATATGTATATGTGTATGGAGAGATGTGCATAGCAATAGAGTAACTAACTAGACTGGTATGTTGTATGTGTGTGTGTGTGTGCGTTGTCCAGTCAACGGCTTTTCTAAATTGACATACTTTCTAAAAGCGCTAGTCAAGCAACAACACAAACAACAGCAGCAAATCTGACCAGCAACAAACAGACATACAACAACAACAACAGCAACAACAACAACCCGTAATGGCAATGGCTAAGTGCCGCAGCAAATGCCACCGCCGCTGCCTGCAGCAGTCAACGGCGACACAGTAACAGAGACAGTGCCTCATAAACAAGTTGATAGACAGCCGAGCAGAGGCAGTGGCGGCGGCAGAGGGGGGGGGGCGGCAGGGGGCAGCACAGCTACGGATGCTTTTTATTCAGCGACTCGTTTGGCCAGGCGACTAACTGTAAAGCAAAATGCAATCATGCCTAAGTCCACACTCGCCTCCATAAGTCTATGCATCTATATACGCTGGCAAAAATAACTGTCGAGCTGAAGAAAACAGTGTTGGAAAGTGCAAAAATCTGATAAATCGATAATAGTAATGATAATAGATACAGATCTTTATATATATATAGAGAGAGATACTATTTTGAGCCACTGTCCCTATGAAATGCCTAAAAAGTTAAGCACTTATCTTTCACGCCTGTGGGTGAAACCACCACGTGCCTAAGGCTGACGTGGGAAAGTGAAATGATGATGACGATCATAATGATGATGATGATGATCTCTCTCTCTCTCTCTCTCTCTCTCTCTCTCTATCTATATCTTCTATCTGTCTATGTTTCTTTCTCTCTCTCTCTCTCTCTCTATCTCTATCTTTCTACTCTATCTCTTATGTTTCCTTCTCTCGCTATCTCAATATTGCTCCTCTCTGCATCTCTATCTTTTGTCTTCTCTTTCTTTCTATCTCTATATTTCTCCTATAGCTCTATCTTTCCTTCTGTTCTATCTCTATCCTATCTCTCTCTATTTCAATCTATTTCCTTCTGCCTCTCTCTATTTCTCGAGTTATCTTTCTCTATCTTTCTCCTTTCTCACTACTTCTCTCCTTTTCTCTAGTTCTCTAGTTATCTTTCTCCTTTCTCATTATTTCACTCCTTCTCTATCTCTCTCCTCTCTCCTCTCTCTCTCTCTCTCTGCAATATATTTCTCCTTCTCTCTATCTCTCTTTCTTTCTCTCTATCTCTATCTTTCTCTCTATCTCTATCTTTCTCTCTATCTCTATCTTTCTCTCTATCTCTATCTCTCTTTCTTTCTCTCTATCTCTATCTCTCTTTCTTTCTCTCTATCTCTATCTTTCTCTCCATTTCATTCTGTCTCCTTTCTCTGCCTCTCTCCCTCTGTATTTCCCCTTCTCTCTAGTGACATATTATCTAGTTTTCTCTCCATCTCTATCTTTCTCCCTCCCCCAACTGAGTTAAGATCGGTTCCCAAACAAATTAAAAATTTTACACAAAACTCGAATTTCAATTAAATTAATCAAAATTGAAATTATAATTGAACCAAATTAAGCTGTCTGTTTTACTGTTGTTGTTGTTGTTGTTGTAAAGAGAATCACATAATATATATGGCCAAGAGCATTGCATGTCGAAAGTTATGGACAGATAATGGTAATGGTATTACCCCCATCATAGGCCCGACTCTGTGGCATGTGATGAGTGCGCGTGTTCGAATGCATTTAAATTGCCTCTTTAACTTATAAGACGAGCTCTTAATGTGCTTAAGACATAACCAATAGAGGAATCTATATATATATATATACATAAGAAATCATATATAAATAAATTTTATATATGTATATGTATATATTCATGTTTTCTTGCAGCATTTTTTGCCTATGGCAATGAACGATCTTCACTTTTTGCGCTCTCTCTCCCTTTCGCTCTCTCTCTAGACTGGTCTAGCTGCTAAGGCCTTGTGTTGGCGGCTGGAGAGGCCATTGGCCATCGTGTTGGCCGCATTGCTAAAATTCCGCAGCTTTCTTTTGTCTTATTGCAGCTTTCTTCAGCCGAGCTATGTTAATTTCTTTGGCTTTTCTCTCTCTCTCTCTCTCTCTCTTTCGTCTGGGCATCCCAACCAAAAATCTTGCTGAAGGTCATGGAAATGCTGAGTTCTTAAGAGTGTAGGCCCCAGACTAACTCTGTCTCGCTCTGGCCTATGCAAATAGACGAGAGGCGAATTGAGCCGAATTCGCCCTGGCTTGCTTTGGGCATTACTCTCTTAAATGTGCCGTTGTTGTTGTTGTTGTTGTTACAGGTGCAGGCTATTGCATGCAAATGCTTGTGGATACAGCACACACACACACGCGCACACACACACGCACGTAAGCTTGCTGAGAGCTTTGCACTGCGCTCTTTTATATATATAATTTTTTTAAGTGTTGCGTCAAAGTTCAAGGTGTAAAAAATACGATAAATCTTGAAACATGCTTGTTCATAACTTTATATATTGCATGTGTCTATCTCCCTCTCTCTCGCTCTCTCTCTCTCTCTCTTGCTTTGGAAATAGCTTCGAACTGAGCTCATCCATGGGAGCAAGGTTTAAAAATAGTTATTTATTAATTGACGAAATGACTAATTGTACAATTGTGATTCGTTGTCATCTATGATTTTTCTTCTTACCTTATTTTTTTTTTGTTTTCATTAGATTCCGTTGTTTGCGTCAAGGTAAATAGCGTCAGTAGCGCTCGTTGATGAATCAGCTAAGAGCAGCATTCAATGACGGCAATGCGCGTTTATAGCCAAGTTAGTCAGTTAGGCAGGCCGATAAATATCTCGCCATATATCTCTCTATCGCACACACCCACATTCAGCACTTGCCCAAAAAAATAACTGTAGAAAAACAAAAAGGTTCGTCTCTGATTCAGCTTGTGTGCTGATATACCCTGTCATACCCTGTACATGTGGGGTAGAGGGCATGCCCTCTTCCTTTTACTTTTATCTTCGAGATACATATTTTCAAATTGGTGTTTAGGCGCGGTATCTGATAGTCGTTCAGCTCGCTGCTTCCTCTCACCTCTGTTCGAGAATATTTGTAATTTACTTTGCCATATAAAGCGTTCGCACCTCTTCTTCCTCTTCTTCTTCTTCTTCTTGCGTCTTGTTCGATTGCTGTTTGCTTTTTCGCTATCATTTGGCCTACTTGGAGCGGTACATGGCCCAGAGGAGACTGATTGATTGAACTGTTGACAACTGTACCGCAATGGCGTGAGCTGGCAGTAGTCTCCAATAGGCTTAGATTTGCTGGTAGAACTCTCAAGTAGACTTATTGGTGGAAGTCTCCAGTAAGCTTGGGTTTGTAGGCAGAACTCTCCAATAGGGTTTTGGCAAGAGTCTCCAATAGGCTACTTGGCAGTAGTCTCCAATAGGCTTGTTGGCAAGAACTCTACAATAGGCTTCTTGACAAGAACTCTACAATACTATTGTTGACAAAAGTCTACAATGGGCTTGTGTGCGTGAACTCTCCAATGTTCTCATTAGCAGTACTCTACAATAGTCTACTTGGCAGTAGTCTCCAATAGGTTTAGGATTATTGGCAGCAGTTTCCAATCGGCTTGTTGGTGAAAGTCTCCAATGAACTTTGCCTTGTCAATAGGCTTGTTGGCAAGAACTCTACAATAAGCATTGTTGACATAAGTCTACAATGGGCTTCTTGGCATGAACTCTCCAATAGACCTATTAGCAGAACTCTCCAATAAGCTTGTGGGCAAGAGTCTCAAAAAAGCTACTTAGCAGTAGTCTCCAAAAGTTTTAGGCTGGTTGGCCAAAACTCTCCAAAAAGCTTATTGGCAAGAAGTCTACAATCGATTTTGCTGGCAGAGCTCACCAATAGACTAATTGGCATTAGTCTCCAATAAACTTCTTGGCATTAGGCTCCAGTAGACTTTTTGGCAAGAACTCTACAATAGTCCTGTTCTCCTATAAACAAAATTTCCTCTGACTTTAGTATTCCTTTAACCATATAACTGTAGCTTAAGGCCCAATGAAGCACAACTCTCCAACTCTACAAAGACATTGTGAATATTTCTGTGCTTCTGCTTGGCCTTGCTGTTTTTTCCACATTTATTGTACTTTTTTTTGTTTTATCGAATTGGAGAGTGTTATTTGCTTTGTTTTTGTTGTTCTACACTCGCAGTACGTGCGAGTTTAATTTGCTGCCACTGTTTGCTTTAGTTTTAATGTTGTTTTAATGACAGCTGTGACGCGCACGAACTCGCTGCTGACGTCGCTGCCAGCGCAGCGTTTCTGTTGCACATTTCCAAGTCTGTTGCGCTCTTTGCTTTTGCCTATTTTGGGTGCTTCATAAATCAATCAAAGAGCATAAATCCCTGGGACTCGGCAATAAATTCCCTTAAGGCAATTAAAACAACACACACATACACACAGACAGACGCACGCACACTCATGCATGTAGACTTGGGGCAACTCTACAGTTCAAGTGTCTGGGCGACTGCGGTGGCGACTGCGGCGGCGACTGCGGCGGCGACTGCGGCTGCATATCGTATGCATAACCTCAAAACTCAATGTCACGCATATTATATACTCACTTTTTTTATGGTAACTGTATGTGTGTGTGTGTGTGTGTGTATGCGTGTGTGTGTCTATTGTTTGTGGGTTTTTTTCTCTCAGTTTTATTGTGCTGTATTTGGTTTTGTTGTCTTGACGATTAATATTTGCGCTTGTATTGTAGGTAAAATGAAATTAACTAACGAGCTGCGGTTGCGGCTGTCATAAAATAAGTTGCAAATAATAAAAATAATAACAGCAAACGAACGTCTGATGCGGCGAGTTTTGTCTCTCTCTATCTCTCTCTATCTCCTAGCAATGTGTGCGTGTGTGTTGCATCATAAAATTAACCGTTTTGCATGCAAAATTCGCCGTTTTATAATCGCTAAAGATGAGTTAAGCTCAGGCATAAATTTGCCTAAAGTCAAGGCGAAGATAGAGCGGCCAAAGGGCAGGCAGCAAAACGAAAAGAAGGGAATTATGCTCTTAAGGATGCAAAAGCAGCGCTGCTCATGCGTGCCTACAGTTAAGCAATAGCTGCTGCGCTTTGCGCTCTCCCCCCCACTCCCAGGCGAATTGAGCCTGCGTATGTTTTAGTGTGTGCGACAGAGACGGCAGCTGAAGTGAGCTGAAGTTAAAAGGAAATTTGATTGGAGCGAAGTGAGCGGCGAAGGGGAATTATGCTCATAGTACTTCTTGTGCGCTGCTCATGCGTGATTAGCTACAGTTAACCAATAGCAAAGGGCAGGCAGCTCAACGAAAGGAAATTATGCTATAAGTCAGCCAATGGCTGTTGAGCCTGCGCATGTTGATGTTAGTGTGACAGAGACAAGAAGTGAGGGGAAGTGGCTGGGTGTGAGTGGGTGCGTGCGTGCGTGCTTGGCTTTGTTTATCGATAACGCCAAATTGAAGGGAGGAAGAACAAGCGACCCAATTGTCTGTCGTTATTTGTCTGTTTTGTTGTTGTTGTTGTCATTCATTATTTGTCTATTTGCCAATTTGTAATTGTTTTCATGCCCTAACAAAAATGAACGGGTATATTGGCTTGATATATAATAATAATATAATAGGAAATTTTAAATAAAAATTTATAAATTTATTTAGTATTTTTTGGATTTATAAATATAATTCTAGTTTTTTTTTTTAATAATATGACAGTTGCATATAGGGCATCTGCCAGTCGAGCCTGCCCTATGCGGGCTTCCTTTGCGGAACTCTTTGTTTTGCTAGCTAGTTTTTTTTCGGGCGCATAAAAAATGTTGATATAAATTATTTTTGGAGCAATTGCCACATACGAATGTGTATGTGTATGTGTGTGTGTGTGTGTGTGTGGGTGTGTGTGTGTGTTTATATATTAGATAAGATATGCACATGATTTCATTGTACAAATACGGGGGAATTGTTGCCAACGGAAGTGACGTTGACAGCAATCGAAAAAAATAAAATCGAAATAAATAAAATAAAAAATAAAAAATAATAATAATAATAGTAGTAAACCAAGGCAAACTAATTTTATTTTATGCTCGAACTAAAATTTAAAAAAAAATAATAAAAAAAAACGTGAACATTAATTTGATTGCCTATTACGGTTTAAATACATAAATGTGTGTGTGTGTGTACAATAACCGTTAAGTTATTTCGCTGAATGCACGTAGTATGACGTTACGTTGCCAGCGCTGATAACGCGACACGTCCACGTTACGTAATATGACCCAATTGAGATTAACATGAACTGGAGCAGCACGATACACACACACACACACACACACACACACACACGCGCGCGCGGGCATTGTAAGTATTGGCTCAAATTGGCCGATCACCTGGTTTCGCATCAAAACTTTCCATTGATTGAGCTGCAAATAGTAGAAAAAAAGGGAGAAAAAATGAAAATTGTCAACAAAAAACTTTTGGTCAGTTACAATGTTGGCTTTGTGCCTCAAATTGGCCAAAACAATTAGCAGAGCCGAGCGAAGATGACTAACTAACGGAGCTTTTTGCTAAGCGTGAATTAGTGTTGACAATTTAGCTGATTTGGCCGTGAATAAAGCAGTTGGCGGCAATTATAGCTAGCTTTTTACGGCTAAACAGCTGGCAACACTGGCGAGCGAGAGAGCTTTTAACATGTCAATTATTTATGGCAGTTCTTAAAGGCAATTTTGAATAATAATAAATATATATACATACATACATGTATATATATATACATACACTAATTGCTGCTATATGTTGGCAATTAAAATAATCATGAGCCAACTTTTGCGCAATGTCAAAAAGAAATAATTTCAAATATGCTAAACGCACACAGATATGCATGTGTGTGAGAGAGAGAGAGAGAGAGTGAGAGCTTGTGTGTGTGTGTCGCTCTTAATTATGGCTGCTGTTGATGTTTTTATTTTCTTCCATCTCTAACACAGCCCACTCCAGTACACTTCACTCTCTCACTCTCCACTCTCTCACTCTACACTCTCCCATGCTTTTACCGCTACACCCACCAGGCTGCTGCTGCTCTTCTTGTTGTTGTCTTATCTGTATATCTTGTGCGCTCTCTCGCTCTGCCTGCCTGCCGCTCGTTTGCATATGCGCTGACTTTTTGACAGTTGCCTTTTGCTGCTGTTGCTGTTGTTGTTGTTGCTTTGGCTTTGCTGCTGTTGCCGTTGTTTTCTTTACGTGTTGTTAGCTATCAAAGAACATTTAAGCCTTAATTTGCTTCATTAAACTGTCACATTTGTATCTTAGCCATTTCGATGCATGTCCACATTAATATGTATATATACATACATATGTATATATGTATATGTGTGTTGTTGTTTTTTTTTTTTAGTATAATTAACAGCTGCTCTAAAAATATAGTTTTGAACCTGTAATTAACATTTGTTGCTAAGTTGCTTCTTTGACTGCTTTGCCCTATGTTTTACCTCTGTTCATTCATGAAAACCAAATGAGGAAATGCTTAACGACTGCACGATGCCCTGTAAAGCGGAAGCAGCAGCAGAGTTGAGCTAGAATGGCAAATGATGTTATACGAATACTGTTATTAAACTACATTTATGTTTACTTCTGTTTTACTTTTATATATTTATAAATATTTTTTTTATTATTTTATATATTGTATTATTGTTTTTCTCTTCATATTATATTATTTTCTTAAATTTTGTATTGCTATTTATGCTTAATTTTGTTTTATTGATTAGTATTTTTAAAGTATTTTTTAAGTATATTTTTTTTTTTTTTTAGTATTTCATCTTTTATTTTTTTTTATTATTATTTTTATTTAATTTTTTTTTAATCAATTTTTTTTATTTATTTATATTTTACTATATATTGTACTATATTTTTTAAATATTTATTTATTTTATATTTTTTATTCATTTATTTTTAATTATAAGTTGTATTATTTTTTTTCATTTCATATTTTGTATTCCTTGTTTTTACGTATTATTTACTTTTATGCAAATGTATTTTATGCACTGCATGATCCATATACTCCTTAAGGCTGCCCCTGGTAGTTTACAGGGTATATGAAAACAAACAGTTTAGTTGGTCAACGATTCATTCGTACGCTTGATTGCCCCATTTTAATTATTGACCACACAACAAAAGGCACACACACACACACACACATACACACACACACTCACACACACACAGCTGAAGAAAGAGCGTGCAATGGGGATTTGCGCTAAAAATCAACGCGGCATGAAAAGACGCATAATTGTTGAAATTAAAAGTTTGACGCTGAAATTGTTTTGGCTATTTATTTGATGATTATTTATTATTATTATTTTTATTATTATTATTATTATTATTATTATTTTCATGCTTGTTTTACGACACCAAAATGTAAATGAAAAGTAAAAGCGAATGGCAAAAATAAATAATAATAAAATGACGGCACACGCTGCCTCCGTCTCTGCCTCTGCCTCAGTTTCTGTCGCTGCCTCTGCCTCCGCCTCTCTTGTTGTTGTCATTTCGCTTTTATGTAGTTATTTGGCTTCCCTTACGTTGCGCATACGCAATGCGAGGGATTCGCCGCGTCGCCTCGCTTCGCCTTGCTTTTGCCTTGCTCTCTCTCTCTTGCGTCGCTCTCTTTGCGTGCGTCGCTCAAAATCTCATTAGCTGCGTGCTCATTTGACTCTATGTACGCGTGTGTGTGTGTGTGTGTGTGTATGCTTGGGCTACTCTATGTGCGTGTGTGTGTGTGTCCGTTTCTCTTGCGGTTCCGGTGGTCAAGCACACACACACACACACTGAACGTAAACGAAAACGTGATTTTTGGCCCGCTGCTTTTAGCTTGAACTCATTAAATGCAGTTAATGGATATTAAACATAAACAAAACAATGAGCAAATGTTGCGCGTGGGTTAACCCCTAGCCACACGGATTATGTAAACGTGTGCATAACGCAACATGAACGCCGCATGCAGCGCTCTATCGACAGCTCTTGAGGTCGCTTAAGCGCTCAGCTTAAGCCTATATAGAGCTACGCATTTACGCTAAATCATTTTCATTTCCGTTTCTGACGGCGAACTTGAAAGCCAGAAAGCCCTCGGCAGTCTTCCTCTCTCTCTTTCTCTCCCTCGCTGAGAGTAGGAATCACAGTCAGAGATTAGGCAAAAGCGTAATAAAGTTAAATCAAATAGCAATCAACTGAAGTAGGAAATGACGCATGCGTTGATTGAAGGCAGGATGCATTGCTAACTGTATGTATGTGTGTGTGTGTGAGTGTACTCAACATTCACGCATGATTCATGCATTCAGCTGCCAATAGACGCCACGTTTTGGCCCTCTTGAGTCAAGCTGAAAGAATTTGACGCTGGCAAAAAAAAAAATGAAAAAATATAAAAAAATAAAAAAATATAAAAAATACAAAAATATTAAAAAATAAAAAAAATGTAAAAAAAAATGTAAAAAAAATAAAAAAAAAACGTAAAATATTATGAGCTCATTTCAAAATTTACTGTTTGTGTCCCCCTTGACTTGAAGGCAAATAAATAATATTTAACAAAAAAAAAAAAAAATAATAAAAAAAAAAGAAGCAGCTGGAAACTTGGGCTAAACGATAATGGAATACTCTATATATATGTATATATACACACATATGTACATATATAGATATATACACTACACATACATATGTACTTGTAAATCATAAGTGTTTACCAACACTGTCATGGGCTGATAGTACTCCGGCGCTGCTTTATCATTATTCTATTACAACTTGTGTTCGAAATTGAATTTCTTATCGGGGCTGGCAATAAAACTCGATTGGCCAGCTCGAATTTGAATTTTTACCAACACTGCTTATAAAAGTAGCTGACTAAACTGTGTAATATATAACTCCAAAACTGTGTGTGTGTGTAGAGATATAGTGTGTGTGTGTGTGTGTTTGTACACTCGAAGTTCACGCAGAAGCGATAATAAAGTCGGCATGATGTCATAATTTGTGCAAACACCCAGCAACAACAACAACAACAACAGCAACGACAATGAAAATCGAAACTTTGGAATGTCTTTTGCCTTTGCAGCGAGCTAATGATTATTAATTTGCATTTCAACGGAAACCGTAGTGGTTCAGGCCCGTCTCAGAGAGAGCGAGAGAGAGAGAGAGAGAGAGCATGCAGAGTGTGTATAGAGTATAGATAGCTACAGCCACTGCCTTAGCATATTAGCCACGTCAATCAAATAAACAGATGACGTCACAGTTGCCAGCCAGGTGTCAAGATGTCAATTGAATTTTCTCCCAATTGACAGCAATTGAACAACGAGAGAATCTTAAGTGATTTCTCAAATCAAACTCTCCTCGAGGGTTTCCTGTAACTGGCAAAGGGTTCAAGGCCGACGACGCCGGTTCACACAAATAAAAACCAAAAGCTCAGCTTAATGAAATTCTTCAACTTGGACACGATAAGTGTGTCGTAATCTAAACATTTTTTAATTTTTTGGTTTTTTATATATTTTATTTTGTTTTTTTTTTTTTTGCATTTCCGCTGACAAAGTTTTATCAAAAGTTTCTCGAAAACAAATAAAAAAAAAAAAAATACAAATTTGAGTTAATTTTCGTGCACACGATTTGTTAATTAGAAACAAACTAAAAACGCGTTGCAATCGGTTTGTCAAAGTGCCAGGTGAAATCAGAAATAAACGAATATATACCAGATTTAACAAAATGAGCCAAGTGTTATATATATATATATATATATATATATATATAGGTATATATGTGTGCACAAAACAGTTCCTATATATAGGAATTATGATCGTGAGCTTTCCATTTGCAGCAGTCGAGCAGGCGTGTGCAGAAAGCAACTGGCCATTAGCCTTACACAATTTGCCGAAACTAGTTTCGACTTTGGCTTTTCGCGCTTACAGTTAATTGTCTCTTTGGCTGGCACTGTTTGTCAACACAGAACTAATTCACAATCATTCTTCAATCATTGCAGTCTGAAGCAGTAACACGAAAGCAACAAGAACGACAACAACACGCGGACGTGTCCCCAACCAATTGTTACAATTTCCACTAACAACCAACGGGGTGAGGATAGACAAGCAGCAAAATGTCGCCCAAATCGGTAAGTGAACTTCGAATATAGTATTGAAAAATATAGTTAATAAATCTAAGCAGATTTTGAAATTGGCTTCAAGTTTGATAACTGTAGAGCTAGCAAGGATAATGCTGAATGAAGTTCGGGAAGGCTCTAGCGAGGCATAGCTAGGAACATGAAGAGAAACAGAGGGAAACAAAGCTCGAAGGATAGCTAGAAACATATCGAGAAACATGGATAGAAACAGCAAGAAATATAGCTAGAAACATAGCTAAAAGCATAGCTAGAAGAATAGCTAGAAAGACAACTAGAAACATGGAGAGAAACAGAGGGAAACAAAGCTAGAAAGATATTAGAAACATGAATAGAATCATAGCCAGAAATATAGTCAGAAGCATAGCTAGAAACATGAAGAGAAACATGGAGAGAAATATAGCTAGAAGCATAGCCTAAAGCATAGCTGAAGCAAGAAATATAGCTAGAACCATAGCTAGAACCATAGCTAGAAACGTAAGCTAAAGCATAGCTAGAAACATGGATAGAAATAGCAAGAAATATAGCTAGAACCATAGCTAGATCCATGGATAGAAACATGTAGAGAAACATGGAGAGAAATATAGCTAGAAGCATAGCTAGAAACATAGCCTAAAGCATAGCTGAAGCAAGAAATATAGCTTGAACCATAGCTAAAAGCATAGCTAGAAGGATAGCTAGAAGGATAGCTAGAAGGATAGCTAGATGGATAGCTAGAAGTATAGCTAGAAACATAGCAAGAAATATAGCTTGAGCCATAGCTAAAAGCATAGCTAGAAACATATTTAAACTAATGCATGTTTAGTGTTGGTTAATGTAGAAATATTAGGACAAGGTTGCCACATTGTTAGGATTTTGAAAGAAATTTCCAAAATGAAAGCGAATTTTGACTTCAAATTGTGAATATGGAAAATGTTATACGTATATATATAGTTGAAAATGAGTATATCAAGATCAGTTCTATATCAGCTAAAACTGAAGTTGCAAAGCTGCCAGGGTTGCCACCTTACGAAGAGGAAGAGACAAGCAAACATCATCATAAAATCCTTTTAGCAAAATGAGTTAAAATGCGACACGAAAAACTACTAAAGTATTATTATCGGGAATTGTGCAGCAGAGTTGATATCAAATTGAATTTGAATCGTTATGCAATCAATCAGGGACAGCAATCAAATTAATGAAAAACTCATTTCGTGTTTGGAGCAGTAGCAGTAGCAGAAGCAGCAGCAGAAGCAGCAGCTGATAAAGGAAAACCAAAATAGAATGCGAATCGAAACAAGCTTGTAAATTTTGATAGATTATCAAGCACTTTGTGGAGGAAGAGGACGACGAGTGCGTGTACGTTCTTATCGATGAATGATTGACAGCAGAAGCTGAAAAGTAACTCAAATAGCGGCAAATAAATAAGAAAGACGTCATCGTCATCTGCGGCGTCATTGAATTGGCCAAAAAGAACAAAAATGTTAACAAGTCCGACGTTTTCCACTTCTGGCAATGCGCCAAATTATCAATAAGAAAAGCACAAAAAAAAACCACTCAGATGACGTCAAAGATTTGCAGACGACGTCATAATGCAGAAAAGTCCCCCCACAATGCCCACTTGACCCATTGTCGTCGTCTCTCTCTCTCTCTCTCTCTCTCTTTTGGCTGTCTTGTGATGGCGCTTGCGCCGACAGTCGATATCAGTTGTTGTGACAGCTGAAGACTGATTTGCCTCGATTTGATTCGATTTCATTTCATTTGATTGACAGCGAACAGGACAGACAATAAATCAGTCAGCGAATTCAGTGTCACCTTCTTTTCACAATCTCAAATTGTAGATTCATTAAATGTGAGACAGATATATATATGGGGAGTTGTGTTCCCCCCCATATATAAGCATTTACATTTATATATAGCTTTATTTTGATTATAAATTCAGAAGTTAATCAGAGTTTGAAAGGCGAAACTACTGGGTGGAGAGAGAAGAGAGTAAAATGAGATGAGTATTGAGATATTTGTGAGGAAAGAAAGATAAAAGAGATATGAGTGAGAGAGAGAGAGAGAGAGAGAGAGAGTGATGGGGAGAGTGAGAGAGAGCGATGAGAGGGATGAGGAGAAAGGGAGAAGAGGAGAAAAAGAGATGAGGAGACAGATAGATGAAGAAATAGAGAAAGAGAGAGATCTGAGGAAATGGACGAATCAGAGGAGACAGAGAAAAAGATGTATCTGAGGAGAGAGAGAGAGAGAGAGAGAGGGAAATAGAGATCGCAGAAGAGAGACATCTTAGGAGATTGATAGGGCGAGAGAGAGGAAGAAGACTTCTGAGGACACAGAGAGAGAGAGAGAGAGAGAGAGAGAGAGAGAGAAGAATCTAAGGATATAGAGATGAGGATAGAGTGATCTGAGGATAAAGATACGAGAAGAGAGAAGGAAATAGGAATAGGAATAGGAATAGGAATAGGAATAGGAATAGGAATAGGAATGGGAATAGGAATAGGAATAGGAATAGGAATAGGAATAGGAATAGGAAGAGATTTGAGAAGAGAGAGAGGAAGAAGAGGTCTGAAGAGCAGGAGATCTAAGGATAGATAGATGAGGAGACAGAGAGAGGGAGGATAGGTGAGACGAGGAGAGAACAAAGCACAGACCTGAAGCTAAAGTGATCAAGGAGCAAGGCAAAAGCTTTACAGTGAGCGAGAGAGAGAGAGAGAGAGAGAGAAATCTTGAGACATAATTCTTTGGCTCTTCAACTCTCATACTCCATTCTCATATATAGTCTTCCCCCCACTTTATGTCTTTTCCATCCTCTCCGAGTTGCAAAGAAATTAAGCAATCCACAGAAAACAACGAATTGGAAATCGTTTAGCATGGATCTACAGCTCGCATGACTATTTGATGAGGCATTGGTCGTGAATGCTAATAAAATAGTGAAAATAATCGGTCGCTAAATATAGTATGGGGGCAGCTTCATTGTTTAGTGCTCGACGTATTTACCTTAATGGGCTTGGCTAATTGCAGCTCTAATAGAACTGACAGCCAACGCGTCGTATGATTGACGTTGATTTGTTTATCCAGGCCGGGCCTAGCCGTTGGTCAGCAACGCGAAGAGGGGGAAGCACAGCTGACTGTATATAGATATATACAGATATACATCTATGTATATATATATATGTATATATCGTAGCTTAGTCAGCTTTGCTGTCTATTTTTGGCTGCATAATTAACATACAATTGCAAAAGAACTAAAAAAAAAAGGAAAAGGAAAAGGAAAAGGGAGGGAAAATATAAATCTGAGCGGGGCGGCGGGCATTGTCGTTGCCGTCTGAAATTGAACAGTTGTTGAGCTTTGACGTGGGTGCCCTACGTCTACTGCTCCGTCTACCTTCAGCTAAGACCCAACCCCGATTGGACCTGCGACTGGGCCCCGGGTCTGGTCGACTTGGCGCATTTGCATTAAGTTAAAAGCCTCGAGTCGCTTTTCCAATTTCCTCAGTTGACGCTGGACACCAGAGCGACGCGCATTGTATTTACAAATTTTCTACGATTTTCCGTTTCACTTTTTTTGTGTTTGTGTGTGTGTGTGTGTGTGATATATGTGTGAGCGCATTACGCGCCATCGAAAAGTTTGTAACTATTCAAAGGCTACTGAGAAACGCTTGGCCGTCCAAAATGGTCGTCGTCTCGGACAGCAGTCGAGCGCGTCTCTCGCGCTACGGCGGCAGCGTTAAGCGTAAAACGGTGCGTTAAGCCTGCTCCTCCTCCACTGTGCCTTCCATTCCCCTTGAAATACCCTTGAGGTGGGGGAGGGTTCATTTGTTCATTCCACTTGCAGCCCAACTCTGTTATTACTACTCGTTGACGTTTCACTAATTGGCTACGACTCAGTTCCAGAATACAGCTGAGCACAATATCACTTGAAAGTTAAAGCTATTGCTCCATTAAGATTATGAGTTTTAGTACAGTTTAAGTACTATATTTAAAGTATGATGAGTTTTACTATTGTAGAAATAGAAATAATAATGAAATATTTTTAGAGTTAAGCCAAGAAAATCGCTTTGAAATCTTTAAGAAATTTTCAAATTTGCTATAAGAGTAATGAATGTTAATTTCTGGATTTCTTTAAAAGCGTTTTTCTTATATAACTAATTTAAAAGCTAAACAAATTCTAGATTTTTCACTCGAATTTTCTAGATTTTTGGAAGAGGTTCTCAGACCAAACTTCCTGGATTTCTTGAGTTATTGAAAAAGTTGCTATGTATCTTAAGAGTTTTATATATGAATGATCGTATTTCTAGACTTTTCAACCAGCTCTATATATTCGTACTTTAATATAGATATATACATATCTAAGATATACCTGTGCGTATACGTATATTCAAATAGCTTGTCAGTTGTGTCCGCACTCAGCACTTTGCTCTTTGATCTTTTTGTGTTCTCGAACACATTTATCTCTTTACAGTTTTGTAGCATGAAAAGACCAGAAATTAGCATATAAATGAAAGATAAACTTGTTCCCCAACACTTGAAGCGAAATTCTTGAGCTTGTTTTGGGCTATGTAAACGTGTCTTTAGCTTGAATTGAATACGCTTGAACAGTGGATAGTGGATACAGCTATGGGTATTAATATACACTATATAGATATATATATATTTACAGATTGTCATATCTTATCGTGTGGCATGTTCAAAAATTAAAACCCAAAAATAGAATCTAACAAAATAAATATTTTTATTTGATAGATCATTTTTTTTTTGTTAACTACATATTTGCTAGCAATCTGATGGAGGATTTCATCACTTCTAATATCTTGATAAATTATAGTTCGACTTTATTGACATACTATGATCAAAGGACTTTGCTGCTATATAAAATTATGACAAATTAATTGAATAATTCACAGAAATATGTGACTTTTTAGCTATGATTTTCGTCTTGTTTTTTTTTCTTATGTGATGCATTTTTATGGCTTCCGGCTTGGCTACAGACAGATGTGTGTGTGTGTGTGTGTGTGTGTGTGTGTAATAGTAACGTCAACATTTTGGCATAGCTGAGAGCAATTTGTCATGCATGCAGCAGAAAGAGAGAGAGAGAGGGAGGGAGGGAGAGGTGGGAGAGGGCGAGATAGAGTTAGAGGCGAGATGGCAACTGGTTGGTTATGCGGCTGTTTCCGTTGCCACACTCGCTTGCACAGTGGGGCCAATGTATGCACGTACCATACACATGACAACAACAACAACAACATCAGCAAGAGCAACAGCAACAGCAACAACATGCATTAACCCAAAAACGTTAATTGGATTGAAATGAACGTTTTCAATTTCCTAGCATTGTGTCACGTTTGATTTGCATTGCGACAAAATGCACTTAAAACTAAAACAAGAAACAAAGAGACAGGAGAGAGAGAGTGAGAGAGAGAGAGAGAGAGTGAGAGAGAGAGGGAGAATGCTCCAAAATTGCTGCATTTACTTAGCTGACTAAAATGCTGTTATCGATAATTTAACTATCGGCTTTAATGAGCGCGGCAAACTGCAAAAGTTACGGCTGTTGCTTACGCTTTACAGCGAGCAGAGCACGTACAGCTTCGATGTTAACAGTTTTGGGCTGAGCTGACTCAAGTCGGCCTTTGTTCAAGTACAGTTGACTCAGCTGCAGGCAATCGATAACTGATCCATTGCATTTAGGCGAGATTTAGTCATTGATCGTTTGATGGGCGGCAAATGACAAAGGCGGAGATTAGACAAGTAAAAGTCGCCAAACATGTGAGCGCTGCACGTGTCGGCTAATTACGGCCGGGCCGGGAAAAGCTGCACACGAAAAATCACGCTCGGAAAAGAGCGAAAAAAAAAAAACGGCAGCAATCAAGTCTGACGGTCGCAGATAGTAAATGGATTGACTGACTATTGACGAGGGGGCAGCGCGTGTGTGTGTGTGTGCAGAGAACTCAACGTTATACAAGCGGACATGCAGCCCAGTCACATGGGGCGCACATAGAGACACAAAGAGAGAGACAGAGAGAGAGAGAGAGAGAGAGAGAGTCTTTTATTTGTGTTTGTGTGTCACTTGACCAATGCGGGGCCTTAAAGTGAGCAGAGGTGGGCGGAAACCCATAGAAAAAGGGCAGAGAAAGCACATGAAGCAGACACGTGAACTCTGATGGAGGAGGACGATAATTACGATATGAAAAGCATAAGCATTCTTCACAATATCCATCAAGTATATACATATAGATAACAGTTAAAATTATTAAAAAGTAATTCAAAATTGAATTATTATTAAGAATTAATCGATAAATATCAATATAGGCTTGAGCATGGGCTAAGGCAAGTTAAGATCTAAAGTTTATATGTATGAGAGCTGACGATCTCGTTTAAGCTGACGATCTCTTGACTCCACATTTCCTTTTCTCTTTCTAGCTAAATGTGCGCGTCACAACGATGGACGCTGAATTGGAGTTTGCCATTCAGTCGACAACGACTGGCAAGCAACTGTTCGATCAGGTGGTGAAGACGATTGGATTGCGTGAGGTTTGGTTCTTTGGTCTGCAGTACACCGACTCAAAGGGTGACTCCACATGGATTAAGCTATACAAAAAGGTAAGCCTTGGAAATACCCATAAATATATGAATGTTACATATATATATTCAAATAATATAAGATAAGCATATATAAGATATATATAAATATATTGTGTTGTCCTAGCCCGAATCACCGGCCATAAAGACCATTAAATATTTGAAACGCGTTAAGAAATATGTGGACAAAAAGACCGCTGATAGCAACGGACACAATCAGACGGATGAGAGCGAGGAAGATGACGATGCCGACGATATGGTGGGCGTGACAAAGCCAATCAAACAAATTATTCCCCAACAAATGTTTATTGCTATTCATGGCCTCAGTTGAGAAACCCTTTAATGAACTGAAAACTATTATAGAGTGTAGCTAGTCTCTAGGTTAACCCCTTATCTATCCCCTGCATGCCTTCCACGAACCCTGTTGTCGTATACGCAAACTGACTATATATATGTATAATTATTATTGATCTCTGATTGATTCTCTATTGAAACATGCTGCACACACATTTGAAACGAATGCACAATTCAAATCGCACCACAGACTGGATCAATGCCGTTCTCCACATGGGTAACCCATAATGTGCCAATCTATATATACATATATGACATATATTTAAGGATCATCTTATGTATATATATATAAATATTAATCCAATTGTTGTTGTCTTCCTTCGGGTGTTTAGGTCATGAATCAGGATGTGAAAAAGGAGAATCCGTTGCAATTTAGATTCCGTGCCAAATTCTATCCGGAGGATGTGGCCGAGGAGCTCATACAGGACATCACACTGCGCCTGTTCTATCTGCAAGTGAAGAATGCCATATTGACCGATGAGATCTACTGCCCGCCGGAGACGTCGGTGCTGCTGGCCTCCTATGCGGTGCAGGCGCGTCACGGTGACCACAATAAAACCACTCACACAGCCGGTTTCCTAGCGAACGATCGCCTGTTGCCACAGCGCGTCATCGATCAGCACAAGATGTCCAAGGACGAATGGGAGTCGTCGATAATGACCTGGTGGCAGGAGCACCGCAGCATGCTGCGCGAGGATGCCATGATGGAGTATCTGAAGATTGCCCAGGATCTGGAAATGTATGGCGTGAACTACTTCGAGATCCGCAACAAGAAGGGCACCGACCTCTGGTTGGGCGTCGATGCGCTCGGCCTGAACATCTACGAGCAGGACGATCGCCTGACGCCCAAAATTGGCTTCCCCTGGTCCGAGATTCGCAACATTTCGTTCTCGGAGAAGAAGTTCATCATCAAGCCGATTGATAAGAAGGCGCCGGACTTTATGTTCTTTGCGCCGCGCGTTCGCATCAACAAGCGCATCCTGGCCCTCTGCATGGGCAACCATGAGCTCTACATGCGTCGTCGCAAGCCCGACACGATCGATGTGCAGCAAATGAAGGCGCAGGCGCGCGAGGAGAAGAATGCCAAACAGCAGGAGCGGTAAGTCGGCCAACTCAACACTCACAATGTCTCAATCTCAACTAATATATATGTTCATTCTGCAGTGAGAAGTTGCAGCTGGCGCTGGCAGCACGTGAGCGTGCCGAGAAGAAGCAGCAGGAGTATGAGGATCGACTCAAGCAAATGCAGGAGGAGATGGAGCGTTCGCAGCGTGATCTGCTCGAGGCACAGGAGATGATCCGCCGATTGGAGGAGCAGCTGAAGCAGCTGCAGGCCGCCAAGGATGAGTTGGAGCTGCGCCAGAAGGAGCTGCAATCTATGCTGCAGCGCTTGGAGGAGGCCAAGAACATGGAGGCCGTCGAGAAGGTCAAGCTGGAGGAGGAGATCATGGCCAAGCAACAGGAGGTGCAACGCATTCAAGACGAGGTCAACGCCAAGGACGAAGAGACCAAGCGGCTGCAAGACGAGGTCGAGGAGGCACGCCGCAAGCAGGTTAGTTCAATCTCTCTCTCTCTCTCTCTCTCTCTCTCTCTCTCTCTCTCTCTCTCCAAATTCGCTCGGCGTTATTTATCACTTTTTTCAAATCTTCTAGGCCGAAGCTGCTGCTGCGCTGTTGGCTGCATCCACCACGCCACAACACCATCACGTGGCCGAGGATGAGAACGAGAACGAGGAGGAGCTGACGAATGGCGATGCCGGCGGCGATGTGTCGCGCGACCTGGACACAGACGAGCATATCAAGGATCCCATCGAGGACAGACGCACGCTGGCCGAGCGCAACGAACGCTTGCACGATCAGCTCAAGGTGCGTGCAAACATTAGGCAAAGTGGAGGGAATACGCTACGCACACTAATTGAGATAACCTCCATAGATAACTTTCTTAAATATGCAGATAACATACTACATTTGTTCTTTTTTTGTTGCTGCTTATGTGGGCGCAGTAAACAGTTTGCTCACATTTATCTTATCGGACAATGTAGTTATTTTTAAGCAACAATTTCTGGCATAATTGGCAAAGCAGCAAAAAAGCTTTCGGCTTATGTGGCAAAGCCAACAAAAGTACAGTATCTGTGCGAGCATAGGGAAACAGAAAAATATTCAATGTATCATATATGTTAGATGTTATAGATAAGCATTTAAGGAATCTAGCAGAATTTCTGTATGTTGACAAAAGCAACTATTTTGTTGCTGAATGTTGTAAATGTGTGAAAGGCAAAACTATTTGTTATAGCTCCGCGTATATATCTTTGAAGAATTTGACAGTTTACAGAACATATTTGTGTATAGACTTCAAGCTTACGCACTTTAGACTTGTACTTAAGTCGTATAGATTACCCAATCATAGATCAATATTTGCTAAACTACATATTTGCCAAAGTATATAGTAATCGTGATTCATCATAAAGCAATCTTATTGTTATACATCATGGTTCATATTGACTAGCTTGTGCTCTTCACCGTTGTCTCCTTCTCTTTCTAATTCGATTTCTTTCTCTCGCTCTTTTGCAGGCCCTGAAGCAAGACCTGGCGCAGTCACGCGACGAAACGAAAGAGACGGCCAATGATAAGATTCATCGCGAAAATGTGCGCCAGGGACGCGACAAGTACAAGACGTTGCGCGAGATCCGCAAGGGCAACACAAAGCGTCGCGTCGATCAGTTTGAGAACATGTAAAGCGCTCGCCACGCCCCCACCACCACCCCCACATATGGAACTATCTATATCCTATATCCCCAGCCAATCTAACCACCATGAAATTCGACGCAGCGCGCCACTTATCACTCCTCAATAGCCAACTACAACTATTCAACATATACATATAAATATATATATATATAGAGAGAGAGAGAAAGAAGGAGAGATGCAGTTCAACTGGCCGAGAATATTTCCAGATTTTGTTTCATAATATTTTTTTTTTTTAATTGACCTTTTGTATAGAAGAAGATGTGGAGGACGGGAAATAATATGTGTGTGTATTTATGGAGAGTATTAGTTAAAGGAAAAATAAATGAAAATGCTTTTGACACTAAAGTGTCAAACAACAACAATCACACAATCAATCAATCAATCCAACTGAATCCTTCCTTCCATTGTTCGCTTAGTTTATCAATATTTTCAATTGGTCGCATATGCCCCGCCCCCCGCCCACCCCCCACACACACACACACGCCCCCTATTTTCTTAGCGCGCATCAAAATGAAAGAAAAAACAACTACACTAGCTACAACAACAACAACAACAACAACAACAACAAACAAACAATAATATGAGAAATCAACAACAACAACAACAACAAGATGAAGAGCTATTTGCATTTTCCCCCCGTTATAAATATTATTTTTATTATTATATAATTACTATTTTTTTTAAATTTGTATAATTAAATAAGAACTTGATTAATTGTTTCTTAAATTAACTTGCGAAAGAAAAACAAAAAGAAAAACAATATTTTTAATTAATATTATTACAAAAAAAAAACAAAACAAAACAAAAAACAAAACAAGAAAAAAACGAGATCGAGAAGAAACACAAGTGAGAGAGAAAGGATAAAAATATATTACATAAACTATATTTTTCTTCTTTATTTTTGTTTTGAAACAATCTTGAAAAAAAAAACTATTGTGAAAACCAAACAAAGAGTTTTTAAATTATACAATAAAAATGTAAAACAAAACAAAAAGCGACGAAATTTGTATAAAAGCTGTTTAGGAATAAACGTGGTTAGCAATTAAGATGAAAGAGATTTATTTTTTTTTTTTTTTAATTTGGAATTTGATTGTGAGTCCATTTGGTGCTAGGCCCCGTTCCGCTGAAATCTGTATCTTGTGTGGATCTGTCGCTTTCTATAAATTTGATATTAATTATCAATTCTTGATATCCTCTCCTTGATATAACATTGTTGTGGAGAGTTTGCTCTTGTCAGGTATCTTCTGATCGATAGGCAGCATTTGTAGCTCGTTATGCTGTTATCGGCATGCCGCCACGCAACGCAAAGGCGCACTTTTGCGCAAGTTGCTTGCCAACTGCCCATAGATGGCGCTGCTGCATGAAAAATACCAAAACTCTTGCGCGCCAAATTTTAATTTGCTTGAATAGAAAAATTGGGCTAAGCTTTAAACAAGTTTTGAAGGCTTTCAACTTGTGTTTCAAATAAAAAAGGAAAAGAAACCAAGTTTATTTTTTTTCTAGCGCTTTATTAATGTAAATATCAAATTGATAACAATAGATACATCAGCTAAATACGTACATTATTAAGTTGATTACAAAAAAAAAGAAGTATACATATATATGTGTATATAGTATATATTTATATATAATAGATTTATATATAATATATTTATATACCAACCAACCGCACGACTTAAGGCTACGAAAAAAAAATGCATACGTCAACTGTGATTGTTCGCGTTTCGTTTGTTTTTTAGCTAAATATATATATATATATATATGTTATAGACATACATCGATATATATATATATGTATATATGCATCTGCACTGATATAAAACATATTTTGAAGGCACATAATTACAGGCGCTGCCCGCCGTAGCACTTGGTGCCCAGCTGCTTTGTGGCGCTTGGATCGTGGCTGCTGCTCCACGTGTGTGTGTGTGTTGTGGTGTGTGTGTGTGTGTGTGTGTAATGTACAGTTATTGAGTATGTTCATTTAGCAGTGATATTGTTGGTCTTCAGTAGGGATTGACGGCGGCGAGGCCCACGCGTCCGCCGGAGCGCGCGAACACGGGCTCCGCGTAGCTGTGCCGATAGCCCTTGGGCATGCTGGCCAGCGGCTTGCCAGAGCTGGAGCCACCACTACCGCCACCACCGCCGCCGCCGCCGCTGTTGGGCGTGGGCGCCGGCGACGGATAGCGCTCGGCATGATGGGCCAAGCGCGACGAACTGGACTTGGCCACGGGCGGCACCGGCTCCGCCGGCTGCATATACTCGCGCGAGCGCGCGCGCAGCTGATGGCGCGACTGCGACTGATGCCGATCGCTGACGCGCTCACGTTCTCGCTCCCTCTCCCGCTCCCGCTCCCGCTCCCTCTCTCTTTCCCTCTCACGTTCTCGCTCGCGCTCCCTCTCGCGCTCTCTCTCCCTCTCGCGCTCCTGGCGATAGCCATCGTGCGGCGGCTCTCGCATCTCCTCGCCGCGCCGCATCGGATAATCGCGCTCGCGTCGCTCCCGCTCCTGGCCATGGCGGCTGCTCCCGTGCTGCTGCTGTTGATGCTGCTCGTGCTCCCAGTGCTCGCGGGAGCGAGCGCGCGAACGGCTCATCATGGGCTCCGGTTGCTGCACGGGCAGCTGCTGCTCCGGCTCCTCCTCCTCCTCGTCGCTCCACTGCTCGTAGCTGGGTGGCTCTACGGAGCCGCGACGCCGACGCGACGACGATCTGTAGTCGGCCGGGGCTGCCAGCGCTGCGCCGGCGCCGTTGCCGCCGCTGTCGCGCTCGTCGAGGTCGTAGCGACTGCCGCTGGTGCGCTCCATGGCCCGGAACTTGTC
This sequence comes from Drosophila repleta, assembly GCA_018903745.1. NCBI lineage: Eukaryota > Metazoa > Arthropoda > Insecta > Diptera > Drosophilidae > Drosophila > Drosophila repleta. Next base: position 1,012,601 of record JAEIGN010000154.1, on the reverse strand, counting down.
CTTGGCGTCGTGGAAGCGATCGCGCGGCGACACCTGGCTGCTGCCCGCTGTCGGATACTCCCGGACGTAGTCGCGTCCATCACGGCTGCTGGGTTTGCGCGGCGGCTCCTCGCCGTACCGCATGCCCGTCGACTTCATCATCTTCTCCATGCTCTGGATGTAGGGCAGGCTCTCTGCCTCGCGGTACGGATTGCGATCCCTCGAATGATCGCGATCTCTCTCACGCTCTCTCTCCCGCTCACGCTCCCTCTCTCGCTCCCTCTCCCTCTCTCGCTCTCGCTCTCTGTCTCTGTCGTGGCGCTCCCGTAGGCGATCCGTGTTGCCGCTGCTGCTGTTGTTGTTGCCGAGGCTGTTGCTGCTGCGCGTTGGCTCCGCGCCGCGATGCACGGCCGCGTACTTATTGTGCGCCGGCTGCACGGGAGGCAGCTGCTCGAACGGCAGCTCGGCGGGGTCCACGTAGCGATGGCGACTGCCGCCGTAGCGCTGCGCCTCCTCGGCCGCGTAGGACTTGAGCTGCTGCTTCTTGGACGCGTACTCCATGAACTTCTGCTTGTCCGTCAGATTCTCCTTGCGGTAGCTGGCCAGAGGCAGCGGCTTCTGCTGCTGCTGCTGCTGGTGGGGCTCGCTGCACGGATCGGAGTCGTCGAAGTCGTCCAGGTCGTCGTCGTGCAGCGAACGCTGCTTGAGCCGCTCCCGCTCGTGCCCCGAGAGCTTCTTGTTGAGCAAGCGATTGATCTCGTTGTATTTATCCGTGTCCCGCAGCTTGGCCGCTGCCTCGTGCTTCGGCGGCTGCGGCTCTAGCTGCATCACCCGATTGAACTTGGCATCGTAGTCAGCGGGCCGCATGATGATCGGCTTGATCTCGTCCTCGCGCGACCACGACTTGTTGTTCGACGTCGCCGTCGGCGTCTTGATGCGTTCGCTCTGCCTGGGCACATACGGCTTGGCCGGCAGATCCCGCAGATAGCTGTCCTCCGGCGGCTGCACGGCGCTCTTCCGCTTCAGCTGCGCGTGGTGCGAGAGCGCAATTTGTGACGGCTTCAGGGCGATCACCGAGTTATCCGCCTCATTCGACCAGTGCTCGTCGTCTGGAAAGTAAACGGATATGAGATAAGTTGGATATGGAGGTACGGATATGGATGTGGATAAAGAAAGTGATGTGGGGATATGAATATTAATAGGGATAGGGATATTTATAGGAAAATAGATAAGGATATGGTTACGGATAAGATATGGGGATATGAATAATGGCTTGGATATGGATATATTTAGGGATATAGCTATGGGGATATGGATAAAGATTTGGATGTGGCAATGGATATGGATATGGATATGGATATGGATATGGATATGGATATGGATATGGATATGGATATGGATATGGATATGGATATGGATATGGATATGGATATGGATATGGATATGGATATATTTATAGTTATAACTATTAGGATATGGATAAGGATCTAAATAAGCAGAAGAATATAGATATGGATATGGTTAAGGCTATGGATATCGAAAGGATAAGAATAAGGATATGGATATGGATAAGGCCATGGATACGGATATGGATGCAATATGATAGGTAAGGATAGGGAAATATAATAGATACAGTCAACATACCACTTGAGCTATTCAGCTCCTGCCGCTCCGGACTGGGCGCCAGATCGGAGCCGATGCCCGAGGAGCCGCGCGATGAGACCTGCTTGCCGTTGGCCGTAGTGGCGGACACAGGATTGGCTGCCGCTGCGGTGGCTCCTGCGATGGGCGGCACCTGGCCCTTGGGCGTGCCCGAGCCGCCCACGATGAGCGCATTGCGACAGCGGCGCAGCTCGATTGCCGTTAGATTGCCCTTGGAGCGATGCACTGTGTCGTAGTCGCGCGGCGGCAACAGCAACGGCGGCCCGTTGCCATTCAGCTTGGCGCGCAGCTCGGCGGCCAGCGAGTCGAACAGATCGCTGTTCTGCTGCGGCGTCAGCGGCGGATGCCCGTGCGGATGCCCATGCGGATGGTGCGAGCCGTGATGTGACGAGTGATGCTTGCTGCTGCTGCTGATGTTGTTGTTGTTGCTGCTGCCGCCATGCGGCGGCGATCGGGAGACTGGCGAAGCGGCCAGGCCGTGCTCCTCGCTGCACTCGGACTCCCGCGTGCTGTTGCCCGTGTCGCTGCCCAGGGAGCTGCTGAAGCGCTTCGGCGACGTCTCGTGGCGGCGCTGCTGCTGGTGCTGCTGTGAGTAGCCGCCGCTCGAGTGCAGCTGCTGCTGCTGTGGTTGTTGTGACTGATGATGTGACGACTTGTGGCCGGCATCGTGGCGCTTGTCGCCGCCGCTGTGGCTGCTGCTGCTGCTGCCTCCATTGTGACCCAGAGGCCCGCCAGCGGGCAGCGGTGGCAAAATGCCCAATCTGCAAGGTGAGAAAGTGGAGAGAAAGGGGCTTAAAGTAGGGAACTATAAAAGGAAATCGAATATAGAATATTCAGTTATAATGCATATATAATAGGTATATATCGTAACTACGTCTGCTTGTCTTTCTGATAACCTTAATTCCACTCTCACTCAGCAAGAGCCTGGACTACGTTCACCAACAGCTCTCTTCTCTCTCTCCCACTCCCTTTCTCACTCTCTCTCAGTCTGTCTGCGAGAATACGAGTCAGAACTGATAGGTGCCAATACCTCAACTCACTCATTAAAGTATCTCTACAACAATTCAGTAGAAGCTCTCTGCCTCTCACCAATACTAATGTAACGGTAAGAGAATGTGCTGTTAGGCTCTGCTGTTATACTCTTTTGCTAGGCTCTTTTGCTAGTCTTTGCTGTTATACTCTGCTGTTATACTCTGCAGGTCTACTCTGCTGTTATACTCTGCTGTTATACTCTGCTGTTATACTCTGCTGTTATACTCTGCTGTTATACTCTGCTGTTATACTCTGCTGTTATACTCTGCAGGTCTACTCTGCTGTTATACTCTGCTGTTATACTCTGCTGTTATACTCTTCTGTTATACTCTGCTGTTATACTCTGCTGTTATACTCTGCTGTTATACTCTGCAGGTCTACTCTGCTGTTATACTCTGCTGTTATACTCTGCTGTTATACTCTGCTGTTATACTCTTCTGTTATACTCTGCTGTTATACTCTGCTGTTATACTCTGCTGTTATATATATAACTATACATAAATTGAGTTTCTTCTCAAGTTCATTTCCATGTTTCACATACCAAAATCTCTACACTCTTCAGTATTACTTCAGCTGTCTCAGAGCATGGTGCTATTATATATTTCGCAGCATCAGCAAGCTTTCCTTAGCTAGTTAAGCAGAACTTTGCAGATGTTAAACGCTTTGATCTCCGCTGAAGTTCAGCGTTTGCCACCCATCGCGCGGCAGCGACTCGCGCAGAGTTCAGTCGCCTCGGGTTTCTCATGGCATCTTCACATTTCGGCTATGTGGGGATCTCTTCTACAATTTACCGCAAAGCTGAAATTAATTGCGGCCCGACAAGCAGGAAGCAAAGTGGCAACCAGCAAGCAGCAAGCAGCGAGCAACCAAGTGGCAGCCATGCAGCCAACTCTGCCCACTTAGACATTTAGACATTTAGACAATCCATTATCCGATCTCTGCCCGCTGCGGCAGATCGTTTCATTTGCTGCTCATGATAATGACACCGGGATGCCACTGCACTTGCAGCCGACTTTCCCACGAGCTCCAGAACTACTTGCATATGTCTATATGTATCTATACTTGCAGTTGTCTATATATATTTTAGATGCTTCAAGTCTGATATTTCAGCCTAGAGCGAGTCACTAGTTCTTCTTCCAAATCAGTCAATCTCTAATGAGTGATTTTAAAGGTAAATTTAAAGCTTTTGCTACGACAGCAATGGAAACTATTGCCACAGCTAGTAGTAGCTAACTAAATTTGTGAAATATGTATTTAGTAGTCAGCTGGTTACTAACCTGGTCTCGAGCTCCTCGAAGCGCTTCTGGTTGTCGGGCCGATTGATTAGGATTTGCAGTTGTAGGTGCAGCGCCTCGGCCGTTGTCTCCGAGTCGCAACGGTAGGCGTGCACATGCAGGGGGCACTTGGTGGCCGGATTGTAGAGGAGCAGTACACAGGCGACGATGTCATCGGTTTGCACGGAGCTAGTTATGGCACTGTGTGGTATTAAATGCTTCGACGAGCCCTGTTTCAACAACAACAAGCGACAATATAGAGGAATGTGTGCGGGTGTGCATGTGTGTGTGTGTGTGTGTGTGTTTTTGGGGTGTGGCGGATGCTCAGCACTTACCTGCACGATTTTGATGCCCTTGTGCGAGACCTGGAGCGTCACCTTGAGCGGCTCCTGGCCGCGTGATCTGTCCACCAGATACGGCAGCACTGAGTTAATGACGCGAGCGCCCCGCAGTCCCTTCGCCTCCTCGGCGCCCAGGAACCACACATAGTAGGAGGCCTTCTGTACGTCCCGACGCAAGCGTAGCGCCATCTTCGTCTTCTACCTCTACCTCTTCTTCGTTAGCGATCAATTTAGATTAGTCAGTTGACTTCAATTTATGGCTGCCCAGACGCTCACCAAGTACCGCTCAGCATCTGCAATTGCGAAAATGTTTCGAGTTTAAGTTTAACTTAGATCAACTATCTTGTGCGTAGAACGGAGCGGATTAAGGGATATTTGTAGGCTTCGGAAAAGTTAGCTGTACTTAAGTTCTATCTGTCTATCGATAACTTGTTCCATTACTCAAAACCTGTATAATAATATATATAAACTCTGCTTTCATTCCGTGCTCTAAACGAGAATCCAGAAAAATGTTAACAGGGAATTCAGTCGGCAAAAGAAATGGCATAAAGTGTTAAATAATTGCAGCTAAGAACACTTTATAATAGTGTTAGAATCCTCTTAGAGCTAAATAGTCGAGTGTGTCTTAAGCATGGCATTTGGCATGCTCAAGGCGATGATTATCCATCAGAGAGCAGGAGTAATAAACTGAGGATTTAGTGTCAAGTGGATTTATTTCGCCACTAAACATGAAATCTTATTCGAATTGATTGGGAGAGGAACGCCAGCTAACTGGAATGCCTAATATCTATGCTCAGAGCATGATTGCCTTGCTCTAACGGCATATTTTTAGACAACAATTTCCAATTCCCGGCTCTGGCTAGCTGTTGTGTCATAATGGCTGAAGAAAAAAAAAAAACTGGTGCTATAGGAAAGTGGGCAACGACAACAACAACAACAACAACAGCAACAAGCAACGGCATTCGCCTCGTCTATATATGCATATAGTCGACGTCTATATACTCGTATATCTTCTCAATAATATTCATAATCGATGAGCCTGTACAACTTGTTGTGCGACGTCGTTGTCTTGCGTAGGCCAAAAGAATCTTGTTTTGTCTTTTATCTGTTGTCGTTGTTGTTGCTACTTCTTCTTCTTCTGCTTTTAACTGAATATATTTTATGCACACACACAGAGAGAGGCGAGCGCCTATAGATATTTATCAATGCTATATGGCAGGCCTGATGTGTGTGTGCCTTTCAAATTTACATATGACACAAAAGCAACCGCAGCCGCAGCCACAACAAGTGCAACAACAACAACAACAACAAAAGCTGCTAAACAAACGAAATTATTAACCTCAAAAAAAAAAATGTTTTTAAAATTTATTTTGTTAGAAGAAAACACAGAAAAGAAGAAGAAAAAAAGAGTTGAGCTAAAAGCGGAAAAACACCCAAAAACAGATGTTTTACAGCATTTACTAATTCCAGAAGCTTACATTCTTTTAATCTTTTGATACTCCAAAGGGAAAGAGATGGAGGGGAGTAGAGAAAGAGCAAGATCAAGAAATGGGACACAAAAGCTTAAGTTGTTTAAGTTTGCACTGGAGCTGAGTTGAAGTTGGAGTAGAAAATATGTGGCTCAGTCAAAAATTCTAAGATTGTTTATATATAAATGATTTTAAATTTAACTTTTAATTTAAATATTTTCTTAACTTTTTAGTATTTTATAATATTTATATCTGATAGCTTTTAGTAAATAAAATTTGTCTAAAAATTTTTATAATTTTTGCTTACAAGAAAATAGTTTAATAACATTAAATTTAACAATAATTCTTTCTTTTTTATTGTCTTTTTTATTTATTTACTTTTTTATATTTTTAAGTAAGTGCAATTTGTTTATATATTTTTTATAAATTTATCTTTGCTTAAGATTTCAGATCTTCTTCTTTATTTTTTTTTAATGTATTTTTTTTTGACTTAATGGAAATTTCTTTATATTATTTGCAGGCTAAAATTTTTTTGTTACTTTTATATGATTAAAAAAAAAACAAGAAAAATTGTAATAAATATGGCCAAATTTTCTATATTTCTTATATAATATTATATATTTAAAATATATATTAAATATTATAAATTTAGTTTGCTTTTAGTTTGAGTCTACCATGAATGTCTCTCACTATTCTCTTTGAGCTTAAGTATTGAGAGTAAATACTGAAAATTTTAATGCACTTATTTATGCTGAATAATTTACTTCATTGATAACATTGAAAGCAAATAAGCAATATGTTTCTTTCTTGAACTACATATAGCACACACTCCCTATAAAGTCTTGTTCTGTTCATATTGCAAGTGCAACTGCAACGCTTCGACTTGTTTTTGTATAAATTTCAGCTGAAGGCTGAACTTGAGCGTGGCCCTGAGCCTACACGCTGGCAGTGCTTAAAAGTTCTAGAGGTAGGCGTATATATAGAGATATATAGATAGATATATAAACATGTTATATACCGTGCCTCCGACTTTAAGCTGCTTTAAGTTTCAACACACGCAGCAAAACTAGAAATCTTTGAGCTCAGCCAAATATCCAAACAGCTTTTAAATAATAATCTGACTTATCAGATCTCTTTTATATGTATATCATTCAAGTAGAGTTTCTCAAATGAGTTCGATTTTCGGGCACCTAAAGACAATGCAAAGCTAAGTTATTCAAGTATTAAATTAGAGCTCAGCGAATGTTCTTTTTTTTTATTCCCTGAATTTGAGTGCTAATAAAGTGATAATAGTTAAGCGGAAATCTGCATATATGTATATATAAGACAGAGTATATATGTATATATACATCTTCTCTTACGACTTAAGCTTGACTTGACTTTATTTATACAGCTTGAATATGCATCATGTCACTATTTTTAGCTTGAATTAACTTTGTTGGCCTTTGATTAAAGTCAAGCTAATGGACTTTCGCATTAGTGCTTAAGCCAAAATTCGATATAAAAAATAACCAAAAGAAGAAGAAGAAGACGAGAGAAACACTTAAAGTGCGGGAACAACATGGAACTGACACGAAAATTGCCTTTGAAAAATGGCAAACGGATTGGAATCGAACCACAAAAAAAGCCAAAAACTTGTCTCGCCCGTGACTCATGGCTGGATATCGATATTCAAATTGTTCAATATACGATTTCAAGTGTCGGGTGTCAGCGTATCATCTGATATGCCGTTTGGTCGCTCAATTTCATTTCAAGATGCTCGCAGAACTTGTCTTCAACAATAATATGTATATATATGTACATATACTTATATAGCTATATATATTATATCTTCTCTGCTTTTTGTTGCTTTCTGACTGCTCTTTCATATCGCCATTTGGTATTCAAGTGTCATTTGCATGCGATTGACTGGGAACTTGTTAAAAATTTAATTGATGTCATCCGTTAGTTATGCACACACTGTACCGGAACGGGTATATAATTAATTTGAAAACAAAAATATTATATATGAGGTGGAAGAGAGGTCTTGCTAAGATCTAAGAGTTGCTGTTAGCCAAGCGCTAGATATGCATTTCCATTGCTATGAAAATGCTCTTTGTTTTGTATTTATATATATATATTTATCGAAAGACTATTATTGATATCAGTCATATCTTTAATCATATTAGAATGACTTTAGGGCTAGAATTAGTTTTAGAATCCTTTAAACTCTCCTCAGAGTTTGTTCAAGCTCTCGAAAGTTTCATGCTCATTCTTTAGGGTATCTCTCAGTCGAGCGTATCCCACTCAAGTACTTTTACTTGATTCGTTTTGTTTTCGCAGTCATTTGCGTTTATTCGCCGATAATAATGCGGGGGGCTTCATGCATTCGTGCTGATATTCGTTCGTGAGTGGAATACATGAAATTCCAATTGTTTTTCCATATTGCAGTTCAGCTGCACCATGTCCGTGCCTGAGCGTATCCAATTTGTTGGATTTCTCCAGTTAAGCACATAATCTAATCTAATATTACCTAATTACATGCGAAATGTGCACTGGCCTAACCAGATATTATGCGGTTGTTGTTTGTTGTGAACAATAAATATTTAAAAAAAAAATAATAAATATTATTCTGTATTGATAGAAATATTATAAAAATAATAAAAAATTTAATCGTAATATTAAATTAATAAAAAAATGATAATATTAAAAAAATAATAAATATTACTATTAAAATTAAATAAATTAATAATAAATATTATTTTGATAATATTTAATTTTAATTTTGATTTATTTATATAATATTTTTTATTACTTTTTTTATTTTTTATTATTTATTCAAATATTTTATTATAAGAAATGTCTTTTGCTGCCTGAAGAGAGTTCTTTTTTGGTGGTTCTATATGAAGTCTAGAGTTAGAATAGAATAGAATAGAATAGAATAGAATAGAATAGAATAGAAGAATAGAATAGAATAGAATAGAATAGAATAGAATAGAATAGAATAGCATAGTAGATAGATAGATAGAATAGTGTGAGTGTTTAATATAATAAATATTGTTTCTGAATTTCCCCTATGTCAAATTGAAGATTCAAATGCTATTTATAAGACAGAGAAGCCTGCCTTGAAAGTCATTCGAAACATGGCATAAGTTGGCCATGGAATAGAGTATTCTAATATGATATAGAGTAACAAAGTATTCTAATATGATATTAAATAAAATAAATTAGTAGATATTAGAGGCATGTATTCAAAATTTGATCCTTTCGCGCTGTTTTATCAATTCCCAAAGATAAGTTTAGCTGCTGTACGTATACATTATTGACACACTGTATGTATATATGAATTTAACACGCCACGACAAAGTAACAATGTCTTATGTCTATTGCCAATGTCTGAACACCTGTTACATTTCGCATTGTTCTCTTCAGGTATATCAAGCTTGCTGCTTGCAGTCGCTGCTAAAATTAGCTGTGCCCAAAACTATTTCCAGGTGTTGGAGCAACTATGAGACAGTCAATAGACCTATGCGGGCAGGTAATCCATTCATTCACGTTTGTTTGCTTTCTTTGGCGCAGTCGCAACTGTTTTTGTGTCTGTGTGTGTTGCTGTTGTTGTTGTTGTTATAGCGCCCCCTTTCGGTCATTCTTTTGGCATTCTGTTCAGTTCGCTTATTGGATTTTGCTTTGCGCGCACACACAAAGTGTTCTCATTAAAATGGGTTAAGCGCATTTGACGAAGACGCCGCAAATGAAGCAAATTAGTGATAAACACACACACTCTCTCACTTATAGACTCTGGCACTTGCACTGTTTTTGTTTGTTGTTGTTGTTGTTTTTGTTGCGTTTGTTTGGCTGCCTTTGTTGTTATTGTTGTTGTTGTTTTGTTACAGGCATTTGCTCCATTTTAGCTGAACTCGATCAATGAACCGTTTAATACAGTCACACACACACACACACACACACATATATATACACACAGACAAATATATACGGCGTTTAAATTTCTACAAAACTTATTTGATTAACGGTAATTGCAAGAGCACAGCCAAGCGCAGAGAGCAGCAAGCTCCCTCACTCACTCTCTCTCTCTCTCTCTCTCTCTCTGGCACTCTCTCTGCTCTCTCTTTGGCTTTACACTATTCACACACCTTCGCTTGCTCAGGCACAGCGCACAGCAAAAAAAAAAGAAACAAAAGAGCGGCTTCAGTATTGTTGTTGTTGTTGGCAAATGTTAACTGCGTCGCTCGCTCGCTCGGTCGCTCGGCTTGAATGTTTCATATATTTGGTGTTGGTTAAGCACGTTTTACGCGTCCCGCAACTGACGACGTCTCAACGCTTTGGCCGTCTGCTATTGACTGACTTCAGCTCGAGCGGCTGCGACTGTGCCTGGCTAACTGCTGGACAGGTATGCACACACACATACACAGAGAAGCAGCGACTGTATGTGTGTGTGTGTGTTGTTGTTGTTGTTGCTGTAAGCCGCCGCAAAGAAAGTCGAGTCGCACGTACAGAGTTGCTGCCGCTGCCGCAGCCGCAGTCGCTGCCAAGTCGCGCTGGCTGGAATGTGTTGAAATTAAAAGTTGTTGGGTTTTTGGGCGCAGCGGCGTCGTTGTTGCTGGCCCTGGCCAGGCCAGGCCAGTGCATGTTGCTGTTGCCTGTTCGTATATATATTTTTTATATTTTTTTTTTGGCTTAGACAGGTGCAGCAGGCGGCTGTGGCTGTGGCAGCGGCTGCGGCGACTGCTGCTGTTATTGATATAGCATTGAGCAGTTTGAAAAGCCGTCGTCGTTTCTATGCATTCTACAAGTTTTCCAGCCACACACTCACACACACGCACACATTTGGCATTTGGCTTGGCCGTCAGAGCGAGTGAAATCTGCAAAAATTATTCTATATGCCCATAATCTGTTGAGTTGTTGCTGCTGCTGCTGTTGCTTTTGGCCACGGAAACGGAAATGCTCAAATTCAGCCGCCAGAAGGTGTCGATATTTGTACAATTCAGCCAGCTGCTGGCACACATTTTCCAGCCGACTTTCCAAATGCTCGCATTGTGAACCAGTTCAGTTCAGTTCAGTTCTGTTCAGCTCAGTTAAGGCCAAATGTCTTCAGAAGTTTTCCTCTCCGCAAGTACACGTAGATTAATTGCTTAATTGTGCCTTAAGATGCGCCGTAAGCAACCTTAATTGCTTCTATCTTATCTCACATCTCGCTTCTTGTTTCTTCTAAGTGGAAAAATGTCATAAGGTTTTATTTTTATTTTCTTTTTTTCGTATTTTTTTTATTTTTTTTTTTTACTTTTTACCTTTTTTTTGCCCCTTTTCTAACTCAATGATTATGGGCTTATCAGATCATGTGCGCTACACGTTTCCGCAATTAATTTGTAAGCTTTTTTTAAGGTAATTTGTTAAACTGTTTTTTGTTGTTGTTGTTGTAGTAATAACTGGGCTTGAGGAGGAGCAGGGAGCAGTTAGGGCTTAGGCTTTAGAAGTCTATGATTCTCTGCTTCTATATCAAATAGAACTGGTTGTTTGGAAATCCGTAAGAGCTCTATATAATTCAAATTTAGTGTATGTACACTTTTTCAGTATTTTTAAAAGTATTTTTAAAGTATTTTTTTTTAGAATTTTGTAGTATTTTTTCCAAAACACTTTCTAACTTTTTTAAAATTTTATTTTAAATATCTGTAAAATACACATAAAATATATATTTAATATTTTTAAAAGTATTTTTAGTGTTTTTGGTATTTTTCCGGTATTTTTTCAATTGACAAAAGTAAAATGTTCACCAATTTTCAAGTTCTAACTGCCTAGCCTAGGCAAAGTGAAGCTAAAATTTCTGAAGTATTTTTGACATGCGTATTAAGCGCTCCATTGATATGCACAGGTGTCTTACCTGCGCAATTATTGCTGTAAATGCCAGAGCGTAAATGAAAATTTTCGGCCTTGGCCAGCGAATTGTGATTACTTTTTGGCCGCGTAGACGTTGCACTGAAATGCATTTGCAGCACGTTTCGTGCCAACTGCACCAGCAACAATAATAATATCAACAACTGAGACGACAACAACAACAACAACAACAAGTGCAACGACAACAGTCACTGGCAATTGCAATCTGAGAGATTTCACCAGCTCTTTTGACAAATCCCTGCTAACCTGCTGACATGCTATTGGTCCAAAGGCCCCGCCTCTTCGCAAGAAAAAAACGACAGTGGAATTTCACTTTTCACTCGTGGAAAAACTAAAAAGAAATACCAAAAAAAAAAAAAAAACAGTGCCCAAAAAAGCAAACGATAATAATAATAATAATAAAATGTTTATACGAGCTCACTTAATAATTTGCTATTAAAGTCGTCGGTGGTCGTGCCGCATGGCAACTGGTTGCACGAACGTACTCTTTTTTGGCACAGTGTACTTATCGAAGGCATCATTAACATTGTGCCCCCTTCACATGGCTGGCTTGGGGTATATGCAGTTTAGTTGTTGGCTCGTTTAGAAATATAAGCAACAAATCAGCCACGAAACTTTGTTAAGAAAAATACTAAAAAAAAATACGAATTACTTGTATTTTACAGATATTTAAAATAAAATTATAAGAAATTTAGAAAATGCTTACAAAAATGGGATATAATACATAAGTACTAAAACAAATACTATTATTTGTAGAAATATCAGCAATAAATCAGCTATGAAGCTTTGAAAAATACTAAAAATACCAATTACGGTCAGAAAAATACTAAATATGAAATACTAAAAATACTAAACATACCACAAAAATAGTATATACTTATATATACTATATGCTATACAAAATGTGAGCAAATGTTTAGAAAATATACTACAAAATTTTATGTTTCCATGTTTAATAAATAGAACATATTTAATATACATAAAAAGTGAGAAAACGGTATAGAAAAAATACTAAAAAAATACTAAACTGCTATATAAACCTTTATATACTTATTTGGTGGTATATTATATGTTATGCAGAAGATACATATATAATATACATAAAAAATATTAGAAAATGTAGAAAAATATACTATAAAATACTATTAATTATTTAATTGATAAACAAAGAGATGAGCTCCCCAACCATGTATGAGGCTCAGCTTTGTTATATTGCTGCAAACTGAAGCAGTGCATTTCAACTTCGGTGCACTGAAGCTAGATTTGTCTCTTAATAAATATTTATATATACATATATATAGTTTTTGGTGAAATCCTGAAAGCAATTCGAAGTGCAGAAAAATCGAAATCGCTTTTGAAGAGCTGTGGCAGCGAGGCAGGCAGGCAGTCATGGGCCAGCCAACTAGTCTGCAATGAGCATGTGGCCAAGGCCGAGATGCCTCGAAGTCGATCGCCGTGTGCCATTAAATCAAAAGGAAGAAGCAACTGCCACGCCCACAGCCAGGCAGGCTGGCTGGCAGTCAATGTCGCTACTACAAGTAGTAAAAGCAACAACAACAGTAACAAGACGAGAAACTGATTTGTGACGGCCTCGGAACAAGTGGCTTTCTTTTGGGTGCGACGACTTGGAGCGAGAGATCTGCTTGGCGGCGATCGGCGATCGGCGATCGGCGATCAGCGATCGGCGACCAGGGACTCAGTGCAGCAGCAGCTGCTAAGCGTTTTTAATTGAATTGCAATGAAAAAGAGTTGCTCGAACGAGAAACGCGTTAAACCGCTTTTGATTTTTATATGTACACCATGTCAGGCACAAGCGCCTGGGTAAAAGTGGGTAATCATCATTAGCGTGCCGCGACCGAGGCCGATGCTGATGCTCAGGCCAGGCAGTGCGGCATGGCAACTTCCAATCAGCCAGAGTGCTGGACAGTAAACGACCCCCAATCCACTAGCCAACATCTTCAACCAATTCCATTTCCAATTCCAATTCCAATTCCCACATCTGTATGTTCATAGATTAGGCGGCCGGTGAGAGTGCGACAAAAGCCGAAAGCCGAAAGCCGCTATCGCAGTCAAAGAAAATAAAATTAAAACATTTTAACTGCCTGCTTATAAGATGGCAACCCACACACACATCGAGACACACACACACATACTCAGTCATCATGTTGCATGCCGCAGCGAGGCAAGTGAAATTGCCTTAATGCGCTCAACTCCCATCCACATGAGCGAAGATCGCTCCGCTGCCCGGCTGCCCCGGCAAATAGAAATTTGATCTATTTCATATGATTAGCGCGCATATAAATTGCCTGCCAGCTGGCCTGGCTTGGCCCGGTCTGGCCTGGCCTGGCCTGGCTCACAGATCGAAGACAGCTTCCACTTGTTTGTTGTTTATGGGGCTCCGAACGTGTCGGCTCATTGATTGAGCATTGCGATTGATTAGGTGAAAACGCATGTGGGTGTGCCATAAGCGAACAACAGCTCCGCACCGTCTCGAGCCGAGCACGAACACGCAACCGACAATCCCAACACACAGACACACACACACACACACACACGGACAGACAATCAGCAACACGCACATTGATTGTTTGGTGGGCGTGGCAGCAGCAGCTCCTGGCACTGAATACGCTGACAAAGGCTGTGGTTAGGTGTGCGGCCTAATCGCTAGGGAGAGTCAATGATCAAGTGCAGCTACTATCACACCAACGGAGACTTCCCGCCCGTGCATGCCCTGTAATCATGAAAGGGGTTCGCCGTCATCAATAACGATGCGAACGTGTCCGGGTACTTAGCCTATGATTACAGGGTATATTTATATCTGTCTCGGCAGGTTAGGTACTAGCAGCAGACTGACTGGCGGGATGGATATATATATATATATATATATATATATATATATATATATATACATATGTATATATGTATGTGTGTGTATCTGTATCTGTATCTGTATCTGTATCTGTATCTGTATCTGTATCTGTATCTGTATCTGTATCTGTATCTGTATCTGTATCTGTATCTGTATCTGTATCTGTATCTGTATCTGTATCTGTATCTGTATCTGTATCTGTATCTGTATCTGTATCTGTATCTGTATCTGTATCTGTATCTGTATCTGTATCTGTATCTGTATCTGTATCTGTATCTGTATCTGTATCTGTATCTGTATCTGTATCTGTATCTGTATCTGTATCTGTATCTGTATCTGTATCTGTATCTGTATCTGTATCTGTATCTGTATCTGTATCTGTATCTGTATCTGTATCTGTATCTGTATCTGTATCTGTATCTGTATCTGTATCTGTATCTGTATCTGTATCTGTATCTGTATCTGTATCTGTATCTGTATCTGTATCTGTATCTGTATCTGTATCTGTATCTGTATCTGTATCTGTATCTGTATCTGTATCTGTATCTGTATCTGTATCTTTATCTGTATCTGTATCTGTCTCTGTATCTGTCTCTGTATCTATATATCTATCTGTATCCGTATGTGTTGATAGATCAAGATAGATGGATACAGATATCTATCTTTTATCTCTATCTGTGTTTTTTTTGATCGATTTTTATCGATGCTTTCATCGATTTATTTAACAGCCCAGTCTCCACCAAAAAATGCTTTATGAATTCGCCTCTCTCGTCAAAGTGAATTGTTTGTGGCTGGCTTTACTGGCCGAACGCTCGGAGTCAGCTGGTGGCATCTGGCATGTGCTGTCGATTGTGAAAATTCCTGGAAAACCGCACAGAGTTCAAGCAAAATAAAGCCGAAATTTTGAAGGGGCTATAAAGTCTACTCTACTCTGACCCTTGCGAACAGACACGCGCCCTAAAAAGCAACACACAAACAGACAAAATTATAAAGAAAGAAAAATTCTTGAAGCACAACAGCGAAAAAGCTCAGTAGGTAGCAAAAAAGATGTTTATGAGCAGTTGGGGGGAACTGTACGAGGCGTAATTATATCATTTAATTTCGGGTAAGGCATAGAGCTGCTGAGCTAAGCCGTGCCTGATCGCAGAGATGAGCGAGTACTTGTGAGTACAGCGCCAACAAGATCCTGTTTCAGCGGGTTCGCTTTTCGGTTGCTGTTATTTCTCTGTTTCAGTTTTTTTTTTTTTTGGTAATTGTGAGCCATACGAAGCGTTAACATCGCGTAAAGATTGTCCAATTTGATTGCAGCCGCAAATGGGTCTAGAAACCGAAACCTTTCTTCCGGCTAAATAAACAAACGGCTGGCAGAGAGCGCCATCTAGCGGCGAGTAGGTGCTCAATTAACGGGCTTTTGATTGAAAGCCCATCTGCATGCGTGTAAGTGCGTGTGGCTTATCAATCAATTTATCTGCGGATGCGTTTGCGTGTCTGCTGCCACTCAAAAAGAGGCGTGGCCAGCCAGCCAGCCAGCCAGCCGCATTGATGGCCTTGCCCATTGTATCGAATCGATTGTATAACCAGCAAAAGTCGATTGAAAGCCAAGCGCCCGGTTTATGCGGCTGCCATTTGGTAATTTGCATCAAAGCCTAACCAAATTCGACAACTCGATGCGATTGATGCGTATAAAAAGGCGGCACCCTCAGATGCCTGGCCAATGATTAAGACGGCCGAGCTAATCACAGGGCATTAAACAAAAGTGTGTCATAGAAAATAATTATACGATGTGCATGCATAATCATGCTGCCCGCCTGGAGGTTGCCTTTTGCAATAAAACTAAGATCGCATTTTACATAAGCTTGGTCGAGGCAGTCCTTTTTTGTTTTCTCCCTGCTGCACTCTCTCTCTCTGTCTCTTGGAGATATTCAATTTTTATTACTCTGTGCTTTTAGCAACTGGAATTTGTGCTTTTTATTGCCTTTGCTTTCCTAAGAATTTGTTTTCTCTAGTAAATATTTTTCGAAACTTCCCTTCAGCTTTATTATACAATAAACTGATGATGATCATCAGATTTGCTACGGCAATTCTCGTGTGGGAACACGCGCGCACTGCAAAATGATAAATCAATCAACAATCACTTTATATACACATTTATATATATATGTATATATATTCATTTATTTGTATACGCCTAGGCATACTCATTTGGGGAGAGCTCTTCAGGTAAGCAAATACATTTTTGCTCATTGTTCGCAAACAGAAATCACAAAAATTGATTTGTTTGCTTGCAGTTGTTTGTCCGCCTCGATCGTTGCACTTTCACTTCATAATTTTTTATATAAATAGAAATTCGTATGTAATTTCTTTAATTTCCAACAACCAATGTGAAGAGGCTGTCGTCCACATGTACATATGTACATATATTATGCCCAGCTACGTGTGGCTAGATCAGTCAATTTAAGTCAATATTTGCGATTTCCTATATTATTTCCTTTCATTTCGATTCTTTTTTTTTTCTGTGTACTTATTAACTCTGGCAATTTGTAGCAAAGTGAATATTGATTAAGATCATTTGCGTGTCACGAGAAATTTAACCCAGAATTTCAGAGCCGCCCAATACTACCAATGCATGACAATCTTCTACAATACATTAACTTAGGTACACTTTATACTATGTATATATTTATATACATTGAACTTAGCACTTTTCTTTGGATCGCCTCTGTATGTGATTCTCAAAAACTCATGTATCATTTACGAGGAACTATTTGCAGTAATTAGTTATTCCAAGTTGGGCTAATTGTTAAACTCTTATATTAAGAGCCATTGATTACCAAATGCTATCCGGAAACCAGTCTATTTTTGGAGTACTCGACATAAGGCCAACAGCTGTGGGGCTTGGCAACGTTAATCAATCATAAAATCAGAAAAGTTTTGTTGTTCTTGGATAAGCCATAAATAGATAAATCATTTAAGAGCGCAGATTAAGTTGAAACATAATTTGCTAATTAATTTTTTGTTGTTTGACTCCTTAGATGGTCGCGCCGTCTGGGTGGCTGGCTCTAAAAGCTTTGGCTAGTCTCGACTGGCAGTTCATTAGCTATCTATTGATGGCCTGTTCATTATTGGGGTGTGTGCTAGTCGTCGACGTTTTAGCTGCCTTATTGCCTGCTATCCCATATAAACATTACATCATGACACACTCGACGTACGTAAGCCCATAAAAAACCATACCTAATCACATTACGGTGGGCTGGGCCACAGCAGGAGGAGTCCAGGTCTCCGTCTGAGTTGCAGACTCAGTCTGAGTTGGAGCTGGGAGTCTGGGTATCTGTGTGAGTCTCGCAGATGCAGTTCCCCGCTACAGGCCATTACGGTTACTGAGACGGCGTCTGCGTCTGCCTCAGAGTGGGACACAGTGGGTTAGGTTTTGTGTTTTGCTTCCTGATTGCGCTGCACGCATGACAGGTGCTGATTAGTTGGCTGACACCGCGACGATGAATGCATCCAAATGGCTGCTGCAATTTTTCGCGACTTGCCACAAATGCGTTTTAGTGTTATTTTGTACGCTTTTACGAGTGTCGTTATTCTCTGCTTCTCTCTCTCTCTCTCTCTCTCTCTGTGGCGCCTCATAAATAACTGGGCGAGATTTCGAGGTAGCTTATGTAATTGCACAGCCTCTAGATGCTAGACGAAAATAGCTTAAAAATGCGCATATGTATATAAGGAAAAAAGTGGATGTATATACATATGTATGTATGCATGTATGTATGCAAAACAAAAGACTTAAGACACGAACTTTATGTATTCCTCTATTTTGGTCGGGCCATGCTAATGCTATTGTAACTGTAACCGACCTCTGCTGGCTGCTGGTGTGCCATGCGCTGTTTCTACTCATTTCCTATTAATTTATGTTAATTATTTGTAAAAGAAAGAGCCACACCATGCCCAGCTCTACCCTGGTACCCCCAATAGCCAGCCCACATGGTCGCTTGGCTGCCTGTCGCTGCCGTCTTCTGGTCTTCTTCTGAGTGTTGTGGTACCATACTCGACGCGCACACACAAGTTCACTGACTTGTTGACAATGAATTGACAAAAGCCAAAACGCCAGACGCCAACTGTGAAAAGAGGCGCAGTCACAGCAACTGAATCCAAATGCGGACACAGACGGAGACGGAGACGGAGACGGAGACAGAGGCCGTGGCAGAGGCAGAGCGAACAACATTAGATAGCGTTCAGAAAGAAGATGATACCACAGCGCAGGCACAAGTACAATACACACATGTGTCTGCCAACCACAATAGAAGTCAAGTGTGAGCTGCGAAACGAGGGCTGTTCAATACGTTTGCAGAACAATTCTTAATCGGAATATCAGAATGAGATATGAGCAGAAGATGTGGACAGAGCGACTCACTTAAGGCAGCTATAGACCAAAGGAAAGCTTAAAGTGAAGCAGATCAGCTGGGAAAGGACTAACTCCTGGCTCATCCCACACTGGCACACTCTCTTACTTTACTGCCAGCCCTCGCCCTGCAGCCTCAAATATTTCAGTTTGATCTATTGCAAAAGTGGAAGCAAAATTAAGACGATTTCAGAGTCCGTGAATCGTTAGATTCTTTGCGGCTACAAAAATCTCCCCGCGGCGACCGCAAATTAAAAATATGTATTTAATTTTTGTGATTTTTTCCTTTTCTTTTTTTTTTTTTTTTGGTATATCTTTAGTTGGGTTTTTGTCGATTCTCTTCATTTCGCTTCAAAGGTTCTTTGTTAACGCTGTATTGGGTTTTTTTTTCTCTTAGAAATTGATGCCGATAATGATGATGATTATTAGTTCTATGGCTCGTCTGCTGCTGCTGCTGTTGCGGTATTTCGATGTCTTCACCGCGTCTGATGTCATGACAGGATTTGGTAGCCGGTTTTTCACATTTATAATTAAAATGTTTTGTTTATCAAACGTCCGAGTCGAGAAACAGCATTGCCAATTGAAATTGGAAACAAATATTCGGCGAGCCATTTCTCGTTTCTCGCATTTGAGATCAGCATTTTAAAATACCATTAAGCTTTCATTCCAATCGGGTAATTGCGAGCTCCACAGTAGCTGATTTCGATATTGTTCAAGAAATACAAATGCGAATTAAATTTAGATTAATATTGCAGACAGTTATTGTGCTTTGGATTAGGGTGAAAGAGACAAAAGCAAAAAAAAAAAATAAATAAAAAAAAAATTTTTTAAAAAAAAATTATTAAAATAAAATAATATAAAATAAAAACAATTAAGAACGTTTCATTTTAATAACCAACTGCGCGATACTCTGTTTTTATTTTCGAGCCTTAGGACAGGCGAAAACCCATCAAAGTCTTCCATTCAGGTATAGATTATAACTATATGTACTTATAATAAATACTAATAATATAATAATATATTAAAATAAATTTTATATACAAAAATAAATAAATAAAAATAATTATTATGTATTTTTAACTATACTTTTTATATACAACAAAATTAATAATTATAAAAAAATTATACCTAATAAGTATATATTTTATATAGACAAAAATAAGTCAACAAAAATAAAATATTCACTAAATATTTATATGTTTTATTGTATTTTTTTTTTGCTCAACGCAAAACCTAATAAAAATGGTAGTAAATATATATACCAAATAATTTGCAGTTAAAGGCAATTAGATGCTTTAATTGGCTTTTGGTTCGGTTTCGTTTTACAACCGGTTTGCGTCTTAGCTTTTGACTTATTGTGCAACAAACTGTTAAGAGCTGAAAAGTATCTTTTTGGCCTCTGGCCGGCAATTTCCGGCTGTTCTAGCGCGCAACACCTGCTCGATCTACGCTCATGTGGCCCCCTCTCTCACAGTCTGAAATGGAATTGGGAATTGTCTCAGATTTTGGCACATTTGTCATGAGCACTGCTGACTGGCTGGCTGGCTGGTTGACTGTGTGTCTGTCTGTCTGGCCGACTGTTGTTGTTTGCCCTCATTTGAAGCGTTTGTACTTGAAAATGACTTCATTTGCACGACTTTTGCTGTTGCTGTTGTTGTTGTTGTTGTTGTTGTTGTTGCTGCTGCTGGCTTGAACTTTTTGTGCTGTGTATTGCTTGGCTTTGTTTTATTTATTGGTCTCTGCCCATTGCATGTACATACTGCAAATCAAGGTTAATTGTCTGGCCCGCCTGCCCTGCGACACCCTCGCAATACACTCTCCAGGTGCGTGCGCACCTTTCCAATCAATCAGGCTCAGTATTTATTGATGTTTTTTCTATGGATTTGGTATTGGTTTTTGGTTTATTTTCATTTTGGCTTTTGTCGCGCAATTTGCATGCGCCGTTAGAGCTTGGCCAGAAGTAACTGTAAAGCCAGCTAAGCAGCCATAAATGGAGCTCACACACACGCACACACGCACACACAGGCGCGCTCATAACTGTCACGACGCATCGCCCACGCCTCAAGTCGTTGCGTTTGCTGAGAAAGTTCTTTTAAGAGCTTTTCCAAAATGCCTAAATTATGGCCCAAACCTGGGCCTAGCTGAGCTACATTTGCATAAACAATCACATATCTTTTGTTATATAATAGTTAAGATCAAACGGTTTCTGGTGAGACCACCTACAGTAAACGACTTCCAGCTCATCTGCAAGTCAAATGTAATTGAGGTAGTTTTATGAAAGAAGGGAGCTGCCTATAGTAGATCATTATATATTTATTGTTCTATATATTGATCTCTATATAAGGTTAACTTAAAGTTATCGCTTCTGATTTGATTTGGAAACTTGATTTTTTGGAAGTATCTTTGAAAAACTTGAAAACTTTTGAGTTTTCTTAGTTAGAAGACTATATTTACTTTACTTATAGATATACAAATATTTAAGAAAAATATATATAATCTCTTATAAATGGTTTCTTTCACAGCTTCTCGGCTTTGAGCTGGCAATGCTGCCTTATTTGCCAGCCCATTTAACGGCAGCTGGTTGTTATTTGTTGAGTTTAGTTTGACATTTCATTAGGGGTAGACTTACATCAGCGCAATGCTTGCAAATTGTTGAAATTGCTTAACAAAATATTGCTTCTGTTGGTCAAACTGATCGTGCCGTCGTCCCATTATATGGTGCACATAACAAGCAAGCCATAAAGCTCTTTCAGTGATATTGTAAATATATATCTTTGTTTTACTTCATATGATAGAGACTTGTTTAAGTCTTGTATAAGACAACACTCTTTACTTATCCTTATCTACTTTTTCCACTACGTCATCTTCTGCATTCCATGTTTCTAGAATATAGTTTAGAAATTTATAAAAAAATCTATTTTTAACCTAATCTGACCTCTTAATAGCTGCTAGCTCAATTATGTTAATGCGCGTGCAAAGTGTTAAAAGCCAAGTTAACATAAATAAAGCGATGGCTCGACCCAGTCGCCGCTTCGATCTTATCGCTGGCATCTTTGGAACATAATAAATACATTTAATGGACAGCTGCTTGGCTATGCAGAGTTATATAAGCTAGTAAATATGTTCTACATTAGCGAATATGCAGATCTTAGCAGCATACAAATCAATATGCTAATGCTAAAATGGACGAGAGAAGCAAGAAATCGCCGCTAATGGCGTAGGACTTTGACTTTGACTTTGATTTGTGGCTGCGATATTTATATTAGGAGCCAATTAGGAGCGCGACTAGGCAACTTTCTAAGTGGCAGCAGCCGAAGTGGCCGATGCGAGCGAGGCAGGATACAATGAAACAAAAGACTTAGGCGACAAACTTGCTGCTGGCAGTCAAAGCTGGCTGAACTGCTTTGGCACGATCCGCGAGGGGCTGAGCTGTAGCTGACGGCAGAGGCAGACTGTCGCAGACAAGAAAAAAAAAAAAAAAACTGCCAACGAGACAATGAAAAGTGAAATTGTCTCGATAAGTTTTCAGTTTTCAGCAGTATTTTTCTTTCGGGCCACGTTTGTTTGTTTTTCCACATATACATGCATAGTTTTTTTTTTGTCAGCCAGCAAATCAATGAAAGTTGACGCCGAGTGCAGTCGAGGCGAGCATGTGGGCTACCTGGCAGACAGTTAATTTCGACTGCTCGCATAACCGAGCCAAAAATGGCAGCGAAACCTATCGAAAAAATTACCAAAGTGTCATGCAAAAGTGGCAGGAGAAAGGCGACAACTACGCCGAAGCGTAACTAGAGAAGAGAAAAGAAGCGCAACTCACCAAGCCAGCTGAAGTGTTGGCGGGTCTTCACAGCCGAACACCTGACCAATTCAGCTGGCACATATCGCTGAAGGACGTGGCCCAAAAGGTCAATACCAAAGAGGTTTGGCAAGCCCGATGAGCAATTAAACATTCAACGAGCCCCGAAATGACAGGGGCTAACAACTTTCACCGCACGCCTGGCATTGGCACAAAACAAAACTCTCATGTCATGCGGCACCCCGTCCGCTCCAGCCGATTGGGGAGCTCGGAGCTCGGCTATCTTGGCTATGCATGCGAGCAGCGGCGACAAAACTTAACAGACGCTCAGCCCCCGATGTCAATCACAAATGCCATCCACATGCAGACAAGTTGTGCTGTTGTGCTCTCCCCTGAAATTTCATTGAGAAATGCTGAAGGTTAAAATGCAATTGAGCAGACATGAGTGGAAAGCTAAGTTTGAGTGGCTCGAAAATGGTATGCTCTTTGCATATGCCCGACCATTTCGACAGCTTTTAATTGGGCTGCAAGTGTAACTATTCGAGACTTGAAGAGCGCGACAAGGAGTTGCTTTTCAAGAGTAGCTCTAATTGCTGCTGATTGCTGATGAGCTTGCATGAAGTTGAGATACTCTTTCTTGAATGGAAGCTGAGCTGTGAGGGAAGTACGTTGTCTTATATACAGACAAATACATATCTAGTAGAAGGGAGCACATAATATAAGAGAGAGAGAGAGAGAGAGAGAGAGAGATAGAGAGAGTAATTGAGATACACTAAGACCTGAAGAACTTGACAATTGGAGCATTGGTAAGCTAGAGTTGAGCAAGTAGAGAGGCTACTACTAGACTAGCATATGTAAAAATATATATAGGATCATACATACTCTTCATTCATTGCCTTTGATACATTAATACACAAAGCCATCAAATCTCTCAAGATGAAAATGTCTCTCAAGGATTGCCTCAGATATGCCAAGTGGCGAAAGACTCTTCCGCTACCTAGCTATATGTGTAAACATATAAAAATATATATCTATATACATATAATTTTTTATTTAATTACCACTCTATGCTTCAGTTAGTTAAGTATTTTATAAATGTTCAACCATCAATAACTTTTACTCTTAATCTCTTATCCGATTCTAGTCACAAGAAATGTGATTAATTTCATTGATATGTGAACCAGTTTTGCTGCTCTCTTTGTTGTTAATATGTAGATCAGGACTATAACTGTCAATATATGCTAAGTTGGCTTATCACGTGTGCCAAATCGTTATAAGTTATTGGCGCTGAAATACTTGGGAAATGCCTGTGAACCAGTTATCATCTCATGTATGAATCCCACTTCTGGTTTCAAGGCGGAACTATAAACATATAGATTAAGGCAGAACAGGTTTATATCTGTGGATGTTTGTTTATCTATATTAATATATATATGTACATATATATATTTTGGGTGTATTCAAAGCTGCTTCTATCTAACTAAATATAAATTGCTGTTAATCATAACGCTAGCTGATAAGTTGTCTCAGCTAATATGCCCGCTTTGCCTAATGCTGGCAGGGCACAAAACATTTGAAAACTATGCCTAAATTGTGCATTGTGCAAGCTGCTTTATTTGCCTGTTTGTCTGTCTGTTTGTTGTGATTGCCAAGTGTCCACTTGACGCGACATCAAGAGGCGCCCACACCGCCTGCTCTGCCCCCCCCTTTCCGACAGTCCCACCTGTTGCTAACACAATATTTTCTTGCCAAACTGAACTTCAATTTGAATGCACAGCGTGGCTTTTGTTTGTTTGTTGTTGCTGCTCTTAGTTTACATTTTGCTTGATTATTTTTTGGTTTTATTTTGTTTTCTGTTTTTTGTTTTTTGATTTTTGATTTTTGATTATCATTTAGCGCACATTTGCAGCCATTTGCTGCCATTGTTGTTGTCCCACAAAAATAGTTCATTAACATTAGCTTTCTATGGGCAGCTGTTGTTGTTGCTGTTGTTGTTGTTGTTGTGGTTGTTGCATTGTTGCCTCAACAAATTAGCGCCCAAATATTTTGTATGTCATTTGAATGCGGCTTTTGTGTTGCATTTGTTGTTGTTGCTGTTGTCGCTGCATTTATCAAATACATTTTGGAAAATCATGTGAATATATGCAAAGGCAGGCAGCATGACAATGCCAGCCCCCCCCCCCTTCCCCCCTCTCTACATTATTCAAAATGCATTTAAATATCAAATTGCATTAAATATTTAAACAATTTTTCCCCATCAGTTGCATGACATTTTCAAAACATTTCAAACATTTCTTTTGAGTTATTATTTATTTGCTGTTGGGAAAGTGAGAAGCGTCTGCCTTCGTCGTTGTTATGCAATATGTTTTTCTTTTCCGATGACAATGGACTGAAGAATGGGGAAAACTAAACGAAGAAAGTGCAACAAAACAACTGTGAGTGTTGTCTATATGCCTATATATATATATATATATAACTGATTCTGAGCTGGGACTGGGATTGAAAGGAATAGAGTTGATACTGCATATATATGATATATATAAATGAGTTTCTTCTATAAAAGATCATTCCAAGAGAAGCTTTGTTTCCAAGTTTCTATCGAATGAAATACCAAAAGTAAATGACTTCATTGACTTACATGCTCTCTCAGGCACTCAAGCTCTCAGCTGAACTGTCTCAGATCTGCAAAAGAAGAAGAAGAAGAAGGAAAAAAATGAACATTAAACATTTGATAAATGCGAACAATTCTTGGCAGCATATCTCGAGTCTCGCGCTGCAATCTGGCAGTGACAAAATGCCAGGCAATCATTCAAATGTCACACAACAACAAATAAACAAACAAAACAAAGACACAAAAATGTCATAACAAACCCAAAAAAATAAAAAAAAATACTAAAAATGCGATTGCAAATGCCAAAGCGGCCCACGGCACAGAAAAAAATAACTAAATCACAAATAATAAACAAAAAATTGTCGACAAAAATAAACAAACCGACAACAATTATATTCTGGCTGGCACAGCCCCAGACGGAGGCTGGCGGCGCGACTTGCAGCTAGCGAGGAAGCAGCCAAAGAAGCAGTTGGCCAAAAAGTTTCAATTGTTGTTGTTGTCGTTGTTGTTGTTGTTGCTGGATAATTGCGGCATTTTAAAGCGCTTGCATTGTTTTTGGTGGTGGTGCTGCTGCTGGATTATGCAACCGCACGAGTGGCAAACATGAAGAAACAGTTATCTGTGAAATTGCATCGACAAACGTGATGAACGTTACCCCAATAGAAAAAGACAAAGACAACAACAACAACAATGTCAGACACTAACTAGCAGGCATATCTAGCACACAAGCGCTCTTCCGACTTGACTGCGCTTTTGCGCCTAATTCTCATGTCATGGCAAATAGTTTTTAGATATCAGACAATGCCAAGTCGAGCCAAAAGATGCTGCACTTTTCCTCGGCTTTTCCCACACCCGCACCAAGCAACAACAACAACAACAGCCACAATTTGACACAGTCCCACAATACAAATGCATGCAGCCAACACATATTGGCTGGGCCTAGCCAGTTACCTAGTTAGCTGTAGCTGTAAATGGGAGAGCTGCTCACAGAGCCAGCTAATTAGCTGAGAAACAATTCTGATGTGAGATCTCGCTGCAACTTGTAAGCCAAATTGTAGGAAATGTGCACAAAAAAATATGTTATGCATGATATTTGGGATAAAAAGTAATTAGCTGACTTGAAGGGAAGTTTATAGCGGCTGGATGGCAATAGGACGAGATATGTGGATGGCAGATAGACTTGATTCTCTCCTCCCCCTCTCTCTCTCTCTCTCTAAAGGTTTGGTAAGGCAGCTTAAGAAAAGGTTACTTAATATGCAAGAGTCTAAGATCTCTAACAAGTCACGCTTTGATCTTTCATATAGCTCAAGATTATATTGAGTTCTTATATACCTCAAGCCAAGAGCTCCGCAGCTAGAGTCAGGACTACGAGCCACAAGCAGTTCAGCTAAGCAAATGCCACACTGGCAGTTATATCAAATATTTGACTAGCAGAAACGAGTTCTAAATAGCCCTCAACTTAGACATATGCATATGCTTGCATGCTCATGAGATGTGAAAGATATCAAGAGTACCTCTGCATGTGTGTGTGTGCGTGAAGAATTTGTGTCAACATTAAAGTTGAGCGTTGTCGGGTAATTACGGGGCGAGCAACAGCAACAGAAACAACAACATGCACAGTTGCATTTAATGCGTCTAATGAGCGGTTTGTGCTGCAACAACAGCAATTGCAACTGAGTCAACAGCAACAACAACAACACAAACAACGACAACAACAACAGCTGCAGCAGCAGCCACAGCATCAGCAATGACAACAACAACAACGAAAAGTCGAGCAAACGTGCAACTAATTCGCCGCAGCATTTTGTTCCTATTCACATTTCGTAGTTGTTGTTGCTGTGCCACATTTTGTTTTTTGCGTCACTTGTCTTGGGGGCAAGTTCGTTTCCTAAGTCTTTTGTTTTGCGCAGCGTGGGTAAAATATGAAAAACAAAACCAACGAAAATAATTCAAATCAAGCCAAATAAAAAGTGGAAAACAAAAGACAAAATCATGCACAACTGACTCGCTGTGCTGTGCCAGCCACGCCTCACGCCCCACGCCACGCCCACCGTGTGCCAGTTAACAGAATTCTTTGCATTTGATCACAAGGCGCACAAGGCTGCGGGGCAGGGCCCGAGTCACATAGCTGCGCATAAAAAAAAAAAAAACAAAAATGAATAAAATACCAAAGAAACAAACTTACGAAATTCGATTATGAAATTTGTGGGCGAAACTTATTCGATTTCGGGCAACTCATTTTATTGTTTGAGTGCACTGAAAGCACAAGTCACGCTTTCTTTCAAACCTATAACAAAACAACAAGAAACTAAGGCAACAACAACCAAAAAAAAAAAAAAACAACAACATTGACACATTTGCACTAATTAAAAGTCAAGTGTTAATTAAATCAAAACCACAAATTTGTCAAGGATGACAGTCATAACAGGCCTCAAAAGCGAGCGCCACTGCACTGCGCTCTGCACGGCGTATACGTAATTACGTATACGACAGCGGGCGACAGACCATAAAAACTTGCATATGCTTAATTGCCGACCAAAATTCATTGACAGCTTCAAGCTAACAATAAATATTTGTCAATTGTTTGATTGCAAACGGAACTAGAACAGTTTCAAGTGAGAATTGTAGCTGGCGCAGCTATTGATTGTTTGTTTGTTCTACTGAATTTAGTTTTGATAAGTGGGAATATTGTTCTATGGCATAGAGAATATATGTGCAAGTGTTATCTGAATATATATATATTTTAAAATAATTTATTTTACTTTTTAAAAATTGTTTTTTAATAGTTTATTTTATTTTATTTAATTTAATTTTTCTAATATTTTATTTTATTTCCTTTATCTTTTGGTTAATGTATTTTATTTAAATAAATTTTAAATAATTTATTTTTATTTTTTATTAATAATTTAATTGTATTGTTCAGCAAGATTCGATTGAGCTCAAATTGGTATATTTGTAACGCTTGAATACGCTTCTAACAAGTTTGGCCAAGAAGTCTTGGCATTTAATCAAAGAGCGCTTATATACTAAATTACAAATTTCTGCCTTCACTTGGCCATTTATAGAAAACAAATATGCGTTTTTTTCGCTTCACAAACGAACACCAAATCGTTGGCAACTACAGGAACTCAATGGCGGGTCGTTTATGGCATTACGTGAGCAACTGAAGCAAAGCTCTGCAAGGGTATAAACAGGCTTTTCTTTGGCATCTCGTTTATGGCGCAGTTTAGTTCGTTAACTCACAGCTAAACTGTGCATAAAGTCAACTGGCTTTCAATTGGAAGTGGAAATGACATTTGCTTATAAGAGCTGTTTGCCATTTGGTGCGGCAAGTGCATGCGGGCAACATCATAAAGTATGGATGATGTTTTGTATAAGGCACGAAGCGGGCTGAAGCTAACGCTGAAGAAACTCAAATTGAAATTGAAATTGAAATTGAAACTGAGCAAAAAGCCCAAAAAGGAAGCGACGCGTCGCATCAACCGCATCGGGGGTAAACAAATTAAGCAAAGTTGCTTAGTTGTTGCTTGGCGCTGCCGACGCGCTGGCGAGTTGTTGCTTAGCTGTTTGTCGATTACGTCGGCCAGGGCCTGAGATTGTTGCATCATCCATCCATTGGCGTCACATCATTATAATCGAAGAGCCGCAAAAAGACAATGGACGGGCGCAAACAGGGCCGACACTATTGCCGTAGCTAACTATTGCCAACATTATTGCCACTCTCAGTCTGGCTCTCAGTCCAAGATTTCGTCTCAGGCGGCACAGCGCGCTTTTCTTTTGTGCTAAGGCATCAAAGACACAAATATAGAGATGGCACGACTAGAAGATGCCTCGAAGTAAGCAAGTGGTTAGCTGAAGCCAGCAGTTGATCGATAAATATCGATATAGGACTACTGATCGATATACTGTGAGCAGGTATGTATCGATAAATATCGATTTGATAATAAACTGATGTGTATAGTTATTATACTGAAGTATATTCATTTAAGTGAAATCGATAATTATCGATAAATCAAACCCAAATATACCTATTTATCATAATCAGGCCTACTTCAACTATTTATAGTGTTTTCCCACCGAATTCCTGTTCACCGATCTCTGCTCTACAGCTAATATTCTCCTTAGCCCAACAACGATCACAGGGTATTGGAAAATTTGCAATGCTTCAATGGAGCGGCTTGCGGTCATATGATAGCCCTGCCTGGAACTGGAACAGACGATTCACTATTCACTACACTGAGTACTACTCACAACTGATGAGTGCTGACTGGGTCTGAGGTTTTGCTTGACTTCATTTGTTGTGATTGCTGCTGTTGTTGTTGTAATTAAGGTTGTTTTTTTTTTTGCGTACACTTTGCGTTTTGGTTTCGGTTTCGATTTTAGTTCGTTTCGTGTGCAGTCGACTCGAACCCTGGCTGAGATTGAGATTGGGAGTGTGGCCTGGGCTTGGGCCTGGGCCTGGGCCTGGGCCTGGGCCTAGGCCGGGGTCTGGCTGTATGGGGAAGTGTTTGCATGCGATGTAATCGATATGTGCAGCACAGAGTGCTCAATACAAGTATCGATCGGCGGGCAGGGGGCGCGTGTGCATGGATATGTAGTCTTTTATCGAATATCCAGCACGTAATCGCAATAATTGTCTAGCATTAGGCGCTGCATTCAACCGCAAATGATTTCATGCCATATGTCTGAGCTCTTTGAGCATTGATACTCACGAAACTAACAAATCCACCAATCACTGCCGCTGCTCGTTATTATGTCACACTTTTGCCCATTCGCTTCCTGATGCTCGAATAAGGCGATTCAAGTTGAAATTTGCATAAGCTTGGCCCAAGCAATAAGTGGGTATAGTCGCTGATCGAGTAGATGAAGAAGCAAAGGAATGTTTATGATATGAAATTCTGAATAAATATAATTGAGTTATCTAAAGATGTGCTCATAAACTCTATATACTCTAGATACTCTATTGACTCTATATGCTCTATATACTCTATATACTCTATATACTCTATATACTCTATACACTCTATATACTCTATATACTCTATATACTCTATATACTCTATATACTCTATATACTCTATATACTCTCCATACTCTATATACTCTATATACTCTATATACTCTATATTCTCTAGATACTCTATTGACTCTATATGCTCTATATACTCTATATACTCTAGATACTCTATTGACTCTATATGCTCTATATACTCTATATACTCTATATACTCTATATACTCTATACACTCTATATACTCTATATACTCTATATACTCTATATACTCTATATACTCTATATACTCTCCATACTCTTTATATATCTACTCTATTCTCTGCACTCTCATGAGCTCCATCGGAAGCGTTTTATTAGATCTCTGCTATCATAACAGCTATTACATCTATCACATACTCTACAATCAGATTGCTTCTTATAGCTCCATTGTGTTTCCTTCAAACAACACTTGAAGCTCATTGAGCTTCGCATGTGTGAGTGTGCGTCTTCAGGTATCTTCAGTCAGCTGTTATCGGTCTAATGTATCTTGTTTTGACCTCTGGGGCAGGTGCAATGCCCTCAAGACGTGGGCCTCAAATTCCGTTACGGAAGTGCCCGCATTAATTGCATGTGTGGGCTGCAGCTCGCTCTAATGGCGGTGGTAGTTGAACTGCATGAGATGCTACAGTGAACGCTCGATAGATTAGAAACAGCCAAAGAAAAGTGAACAACAATTTGAAACATTGAAACACAAATAGAACCAGGTCTTACTGTATACAGCAAAAGATAATGAGTTTCCAGTTAATGAAAATTCTATATAAAATTCTGTTATAAAATTATTTCAGCCACAAATGATTCACAGCTCTCTAAGCTGTGCTGTCTCGAGCCTGTAGTACTGGGCTAAATATCTTTTCAAACTTCTTCGGCTTTCATAGCCATGAGCTGAACCACTTATGTCAAACTGCTCAATCGGCACTTCTACTTCGTTCGCAATTTCCATTTAGGGAACTCTCAACTCTTCCTCTTCCCGCGAGGGCATGCGTAAGTGCAGCATTTTAGTTATAACAGGATTATCTGATTTGCTTTTAAATGTTTTTACAACATTCGCGCTGTTTGTTTGTTTGTTTGTTTGTCTCTCGAGTTGAGGCGTACTTCAACTTCAACAGCATTATAGCCTTCGTGAATTTGTTGCTGTCATTTAATTTTTTTGGCTTTAATTTTTTTTCTTTTGCCCCGCCACGCCCCCCTGCGCGTGCACCCTTCGCAGAGATTGAAAGGTTTCGCCTTGAAATCGCATTCGAAGCGGGAAATGATTTTTTCGTGTTTATTTTTTGATTTTTTCTCTTTTTTTTTTATCGTATCTCTGTGGGAACTTTTCAGTTACGTGGTACGCGCAGCTGGTCAAGGTAACGACAGCACGCGTAATATACAACAACAACAACAATACTTAAAAAAAATATATATAACTGGTTCTATAAATCATCATCATTATGATTGTAATTGAAAAATTTGATGTCTAAACTCTTGAGTAGACAAAAGCTGACGATTGCCTTAGCCAATCTGTACTAAAGTCTGAGCATTAGCTCATCCACTATTTCCAGATTTAAATACTTGTGTCATAGATAAACATTCACTCGTATACATATACTAGTAATCAAGCAATAATGATATAAAAAGTGGTCGTACGCAATACGAAAATAATGATAATCAAACAGTTAAAAAAAATAATACAAACAAATCACCTGCATTAAAAATATATGAAAAAAAAACTCATGAATCATTCAACGACTCGTTTCACTATTGCCAAATTTTCCATTATTTACGAATTGCGGAAGCTGAAAATTATGGCATGAAAAGCGCCGACCGAACTGGGCCCCAAACAACAATAGAAGTTATTAATTGTTGTGGTTGAAAGAAACAAATTCAACTACAACAACAAGAACAGCAAATAATAATAGTAATAATAATAATAATAATGAACTGGTTTAAAGTGCGCTAAATTGGTTAAATAATTTGTTTAGCTATTTCAGCTGTAGTTATTTATTTTCAAGCAGGTCTAAGAACCAACGTATATATGTATGTATTGCCTGCCATTATTCAAAATGAAAAGCATACGAAACGCTTTGCTTCCGTGCTCGATCGATAGCCAGCAACGGTTAGTGGGTCATTGAAGAAGTCAGTTACGGCCAGAGCCACAGCACGACTAAATTTTTTGATTGGCCTTTTATGTATGAGAGATTCAATAAAAACAACAAAACAAAATCCATTTTGCTTAATACGCCGAAAAGGTCATATCATGATCTGATCGATTGTACACAACACTTGACTCCGCTAAAAGCCAGCAACAACAGCGAAGTAGCTGAACTGGGTCGATCAGGTGGGCTGCTGCGGGGTCAGAAGTCAGCGCTGTGCAGAAACTTTGATGTATTGAAGCTGATTTTTCTGAAACCTTTGTAAATGCTCATCAGCTGACAGCGGCAGGTGCAGCTCGAACCGAATACATTGCAATGAGCGGAGAAACTGATGGCAAAGTGAAGGCCAATTCAATAGTTATTGACTTTAAGTGCTGGCTAATTTATGTGATTTATATCAGCTTTGATGATTTGATTTGAGGAGTGAGTATACATTTTACTACTGCCTTACTATGTGATTCTCATATGACTTTTGTGACTTTATTTATCTGACTCGACTTCTTTCTCTCTATTCAATTCCTGTTTCTCAATTACCTCATCTTCTTTTTTTTTATTAACTTTTCACCTTTCTCTCTCACTTTTGCCCAATGAAACAAAAATATTCTGCGCTTCGCATTTCTTGCATCATTTTTGATACTTGTCTCGGCTTTTTTGTACGCATGGCATTGCACTTAATTGTCAAAAACATTCGTTTCTTTCGAATAAGATATATACATATATGTATATATATATTTTACGTTTTTTGGTGTAACTGAAACTTGTTTCACAGAGCAAAGCTGTAAAGATCAGCGAAATAATGAAAACGAAAACGATATGCGAGTGGAAGACGTGGAAGACGTCGAAGACGTGTTGGGCTCTGGCACCGGGTCAACTGGTTGTCCAACTGAGCATTGGACGCTGTCGCGGCCGCCAAAAAGACAATGCGAAATAATCATAATAATGGAAAACAACAACGACAACAACGACAACAATACTAACAACAAAATATATAATAAAAATAACAAGCTACACAGCAACAACAAAGATTAATGTCGCATGACAGTAATGACGGAAATCTGAAGCAGTACCCTGAAGTGGCCGCCAAGTGGACGCAGCGCGCCCAGCCCGACCAGACCAGACCGAGCGACACATAGAAAAAAGTGAAAAAAGCAAGCAAAATTGACAACACTTTCAATTGTCGCATGTCGCATGTCGGCAGCATTTTGCCATGAGAAACATAGAAATGCCCCGAGACACTCCCTCGTCCCGCTGCTCACTCCCCACTCCACTTCACTCCACTCTCTACTTGCCCCCACCCAAACGGGTCAGCCAAGTGCCGTTGCGAATTGTTCAACTGCAAATGTAAAAAAAAAAACTCAAAAGCAACGAGCAACGAAATTTTATGCTTTTTAATGAAAATAAAAGTGAAACACGATTTGGTCAACGGGGACCACTTGGACGTGGACCAAGTGGCTGCCTGTTTGCCCGTTCCATGGGCTCTGTGAAAACCAAAAGTGGTTATATTAACATTTAATTAAGCCACAAGGTTCACTACAGCCAACAAACTGGATCTGCCCATTAAGGGACAGGCCATCCGGCGCACTCCATAAATAGCGACAACTTTTTTTATTTCTTTCGAATTTTGCCAGCTTCAGAGATGAGCTTTCAAATCTATATGCTACGAGAGTAAAAGGAAGTAGTTTGGATTCAACAGATAAGGCAAATAAATAAAAAAAAAAACCATAAGAAAATAATAAAGTAAATAAACTGCAGTTAAATTCTAGACTTAAGGCTGTGGACGTATATTTAACTCAGCAAATGGTCTAATATTTAAATAGAATATGGATAATATCGCATCTGCATCATTTTCTCAGGCTTTGAATTTTATTCAGAATTTTTAAATATTTTTAAAATGGCTTTTTGCAATGTTTACTTGATGTTAAGTACTGGAATAAATACTATATTTTATATTTATGTTTAATATAATATTAAATATTTAATATAATGATCATTCATTATATTAAATCAATATTTTATTTTGAACACCAATTCTTTTAGCATAGCTGGCATATGAGTAGTTAAGTGGTTTTATATATTCATAGATTTTATTATATATATATTTTTTATTGGTTTTTCAATTTATTTTCTGCTTTCTTGCCAGAGACTCTATAGCGCATTTATCACTTAATTTTACTTTAACTCATTTTGGGCAGGTAGGCCTGTATGAAACATAAACATCCAAGGGGATTCCAACCGGGGCTCTCATAGTTTCCAGGCTGCCTACTTTCTCACTGGGCCACACCCGGCCCCTTATTATATGTATCTTTAAAAATGAAATATTATTCATTATTTACTCATAAGAAATACTTTTCTAGTTTGCTGTTGCTATGCTGGCGACTTCTATCTATATCTCTCATGTCTCATGTCTCCCACCCAGTATTCCACAAAGCAAAACTCCAATATCTATATCTGACTCATTCAAGCCAAATCAAAAGCATTTGGCTAATGACAGCTATACACCGCATACAAAGCCATAGTTAATCTGCTGCCCTAGCACTTTGATTTGGCTGCGCCTAGGTGGGACATGAAGTTGAGTAGCATAAAATTGATCGGGTGTTGGCAAAGCGAATCCGTTGACAATGCTTATTACATGGCTAGCTGGCTAGCTGGTCGGCTGGGAGCGGCTTTCTTACCCGAACCGTCTTGTGTTGGCCCATTGAAAATGTGTTTTGTTTCAGTTTCGTTTCAGCGTTGAAAAACGTTTGTTAATTTGCATTTAATTTATTTTTGCCATAAAATGCAGACAGTGCGCCCCCCATAAATCGTCCATTGCTACCGTTGCCTTCGGCGTCCCATTCCATTCCCAAGATCCGAGAGCCGGCCCCCAGCCCAACTCCCAATTTCAGCTAAGACGTCGGACCGATAGCCAACTCTGGCTATTTCCAACCGAAGCGAATCGATTTTGGCACTGAGCTGTTTTTCTTCTTCTTCTGCTTCTTCGTTTTTTCGCTTGTCTTGTCTTGATTTTGTTTTTGTTTCCCGGCTCGCTCTCTCGTTAAGAGAAAGGTGCTGCCGATCAGACAGCAAACCAGTAACAACAACAACAACCAGCACCAGCAGCAGCAGCGGCAGCCGCAGCAACAACTATAAATAAAACAACTCCAACAACACACGCGCAATTCACTTTCTAATGATGCACATAAAAAATAAAAACCAAAGCCAAAAATCAAACACAAAAACAAAAACAAAACCAAAAACGAAAATTCACAAAATATAAAAGTAAATTAATGAACAAAAATCTCTTTTGTTTCTTTCTTTAGATATTTATATTTACAATAAATATTTCTGCGCCTTTGGCACTGACCGCAACAGCCGCAGCCGCAGCCGCAGCAGAAAATCAAATACAACAAAAAAAAAAGAAGAAATAAAATCAAAAAATAAAAAGTGAAAAATATCCTGTCATAAAATTGTCAAATTTATGCAGCAAATTAATATGCGAAAGTCAGAAAAGTATTGAATTATATGAGCCGTGAGCGCGTCGAGGAGACTTGCAATTAATTACATAGATATACATATATGCATGAATATAAAAGTATATATATATATATATATATATATATATGTATACTATATATATACCTGTTGTCCGAGTACTTAATTAACGTCTAAATAAAATGCAGTATTTATTATATTACAAATATTCCGAAACGAGTTGAAGCCACTGGCGCTCCGAGCAACGAAATCTCAATGCTCTGCAGTGTATTCAGAGTGAGTGATAAGCACTTATCGATTTATCGATTTTATATCGATCAATATAAAAGAAAATTGATTTATTTGAGCACTGATACGTTCTGCTAAATATATATATATATATATATATATATATATATATATATATATATATATATATATATATATATATATATATATATATATATATATATATTCTTCGAGAATTTCAGTCATATAAGTAGAGAAATGTAATCGATTACATATCAAATATAATTTTTATATATTTTATAAAAATATTTAATGATATATTTAATCCAATTTCAGCTCTGTTAGTATTCGAAACTGATAGATTGTTATCTATAAAATATAGTCAGCAATATATAATCATTATGCAGTAAGCAAATTAAAAAGTATTCAATATTGTGTAGAAAATATAAATATATATAAATATAAAATATAAATATATATACTTCTATGTGAATGTATTCATTAGGCTGACAATATTTCTAACAAATGATGATGCTCTCAAGATCGTTTTGGTCAAAGTCCATCATGGGCTTTTAATGGACTGCATTTATATAAGTGCGCGTACTGAATTTGATTACGCTGCCAGCCCGTTCACAAAACGCTTTTCACTTGCCGCCAAGAGTATCGCGAAAAAAAACGTTCATTTTGGCTGCAAACGGGTTTTTGCGCTTGGCCTTTTTTGGCGGGTTTTTTCGTTACCATTTAGATGAGTTATAGGTGAAAATTGTCGCGAAAGTCGTGAGTTATGAATCGGTTGCTGTTACAGCTCTTATCGCTTGTTGCTGCCGCTGCTGCCTGCTGCTGCTGCTGCTGCCTGCTGCTGTTGTTGTTGCGCAAAGAAAACATCGGCGTGAAGGTCAAGAAACTTTTAAGCGCTTCGTTGGCTCCGTTTTCCAGGTGTTGTCATTGTGGCTTGCTGTTTTGTTTAACGAGTATCGCAGCATTTGCTGGCATTTTAATTAATTAAAGTAAATCACTTTTGGCCAGCGAGCCCAATGCGAAAACGCATTAATCATTCAAAAATTAGCTCACATTTCCGTTCACCTTCAATAAATTGTATTTTGCATGTAATTTAGCTACAACAACAAGCCAAAGAGCAGCGCGAACTCCGATTTGTTAGCTGCAATCCGCCGTATGCGGGCGAAACACCTGGACATCGAATAGATCTCTTGCGAAAGACGGGTGTGCGTGTGTGTGTGTGTGTGTGTGGCCAGTTTCGTTGCATATACGAAATGTTTCGAAAAACTCATTTCTCAAAAATATCAAAATTAATGAGTTTCGAAAACTTTCGAAGAGTTTCTGAGCGCTCACAAATATTTACTTATTGTAATTACTATCACAAACTCTTTCCTCTGAAGAGTGATTTTCCAGCATTTAAACGCCTTTCTTTGCGATTCTCAGTAATTGTATGCAGACTTGACCCATAACTGTTGCTGAGTTCTAATAAAGCCATAAAGCCCTTTATGATATATGTCGAAAAGAGCTTCAGCTGCAGGCATTGTTCCAGAATATTGCCCAGCAGCTCACATGGCTTCATCGTCTTTTCAATTTTTCGGGTAAAGCATAATGGGCCACCTTGAAAGTCGCGTTAAGCTTATCTCTGATTGAGATAGTCGAGCGAACCCACTGCTAACCCACTAACAGCTTTTATTACTCTTACTACTACTACTACTATTACTACTATTATTATTATTATTATTATGATATTCGGCATTTCGCCTGTTTCATTATGCGAAACAGTTAAATTAATTTTGAAAATTTTTATTGTACTACTTTGGCATTGTCTCTTTTGTGTTGTCTTACACTTTGGCTTAACTGTTAAACTGACAGCGCTGTCAAATTTGTTGTTGCTATTGTTGTTGCTGTTGTTGCTGCTGCTGCGCTTCACACGCGCCTTAATTAAATTGATGAACAGCGAGCGTCGCTGCTAGCTGCTAGCTGCTAGCTGCTTCCTCTTCTTCGTCTCTCTCTCTCTCTCCGTCTGACTGTCTCTGTCAGAGCTCTTGGCATTTGTGCGTGTGCGTAAGCATTCTTTTCTTTTCACTTTTGCTCGTTGAGAGTGTGAAATTACAATAACAACAACAATAGCACCTGCGGCGCGCCTACAACAGCAACGACAGCTCCAGCTGCGGCTGACAGCTAGGCAGAGAGAGAGAGAGAGAGCAGCAAAGAAAAGCTGAAGAGAGAACTCACAGAGAGAGAGAGAGAGAGAGAGAGAGAGAGAGGGCGGGCGTGTGTTGGTGCTGCTGGAGACGGCAGCTAAAGAGGCGACTGCATTGTTCGATTTAACTTTCACTGATTGCCCGTTGACAATGCGACGACGGCGAAGCGTCTCAATGCTGGCGCTGACGCAGACCTTTGGCATTGTTGCTGCTGCCGCTGCTGCTGCCGCTGGTGCTGCAGGTGTATACCAAAAGCACATACATATACACATTAACAAGCAAGTACAGGGGGCGACTGCCATGCATCTATGGCAATTATTTTGCGCAGAAATTTCATTTACTTTCTATATGGAAATATTTGCACACTTTTAAAATCTTGAAAGCTTAGAAAGTTTACACCAATAGAGGGTAACGCCCAGGCCTCCGCCGCAGACTCTCAAAGATGGCCCAGCCAGCCAGCCAAGTGGCCAATTTTAATTTTTGTTTTTAGCTTTTATTTGTCTCTGTTTTGTGACTTTATAGCGTGCGGA
Organism: Drosophila repleta; assembly: GCA_018903745.1. Classification (NCBI taxonomy): domain Eukaryota; kingdom Metazoa; phylum Arthropoda; class Insecta; order Diptera; family Drosophilidae; genus Drosophila; species Drosophila repleta. The sequence goes on along the minus strand of JAEIGN010000154.1, from coordinate 973,665 downwards.
AGTTGGCGGCCTCGTTTCTTCGTCATCATCGACTTTGGCATCATCATCATCATCATCAGCGTCTCCTTTTTCTGCTGCTAATTAAATGATTGTTTGATTTGATTTTGACAGTTAAACGCGAATAGATTACAAAATACGAACACACAGCGACAGCTAGACTCAGACTCAGACTCAGAGTCAGAGTCTTGCGGCTAGTTTTTGGCATTTAAAAAGCTGTGCGAAAGTTTTACTCGGAATGTCATCTCGAGCCAAGCAGCTGATGATGGATTAGTGAAATGTGTCAAATTCACTTAAAGTCTGAAGTCAGCTTGCTTTTTTTTTATTTTTTGGGTGTGGGAACCTTTTGGTAATTTCCCCAAGCCAAGTTTAACAGGCACTTAAACTGAATTTCATTTTAAATTAATGTGAATGTTGCTAGTTAGGGTATATAGAACTTGAGTGTATAAAGGCAAATAAGGGTATTCTGGCAGCTGAAACTGATTTTCAGATAATCTCGAGTTAGTATGCAAAATTTAATATTTAATAGGGGTATTCTTGCAGCTGAAAAATGTTGTTTTAAAAATCTGAATAGGGGAATTCCAATTTTGTATAGTTATAATTTGAAGTTGGTATACAGAACTTGTTATTTAGTAGGGATATTCCGCTATCTTAAATATCTATTTATATTTTTTTATAATCATAATATTTATAAATGGGTATTCCTGCAGCAAAAAGTATATTTAATAGGGGTATTCTGGCAGCTTAAATATTTGTAATACTTTTTTGTTTCACATTCTTACATATAAAATATAGAAGCTTTTGAAATATCTGATATATTTAAAGAATTTCAGTAGACAGCAGGGACCAACTATGTATTCCAGGTACTTCAAATATATATATATCAATTTAGCTTGAACTTTATAGGCAGAATCAATGGTATTTTAATTGCTCGTTGCATTTATGAGGAGTCTTAATTGAAGCGTGACTGGGCTATAAATGTTGATGTTCATGTTGCCAACATATCTATATGTATGTGTGTGTGTGTGTGTGTGTGTGGCGCTGGTAACAAGCTTCTTCACGCTGCTGCACATAGAAGATGCATATAGCCGTTTGCTTAATCAGCCGCAATGATGATGATGCTGCTGCTACGGCTGTGCTGTTGCTATCCTTAGGACTTTGGCAGTATTCAAACTCGCTCGACGAGTTGCCTATGCAAAAATCAGTTGGTTCCATGATTTATTTGACATTTTGTGCAGAGCAATGCGGCAATAGCAATAATAATAATAATAAAAATAAAAATAATAGTTGGCAATAATAATAACAATAAAATAGCCACAGCAAATGCCGAAACCAAGGGATTAACCAAGAAGAGAACCCGAGTGCAGAGAGTGGAGAGCACGAGAAAAGCGATATAAATATGCTGGAAAACTTGTTTTGCAGCGCTCAAGAAAAATGCTGATAAAAATAAATAACGAAAAGCCAAAGACACTCGCTGGCCGAGTCCACGGCAGCTGGATGTGGCCAGCGAGGCGCACAGAGATGCTCGTGCCGAAGAATTTTCCAGCAACATCTTGATTTTGTGCGGTTGCACAGTAAATTGCCATGTGCCCCTGGACGCTGGACACCTCGGCCAGCCCAGCCCAGCCCAGCCCAGGCCAGGGCAGGCCTTGCTGCAGTCCCTTCTAACAACGAGGCAGCTGCCGCTGCTAAACTTGATTTCTATGTTGTTTATGTTGTTTATGCCAAGGCAGAGGCTGAGATGCATGCCTCCCACTGCCCAGCTTGCAGCTCCTCAGCGGAATGGTCAAGTCATAAATAAATCTTGCAACGCACCGCAGCAGCAGCAGCAGCAGCAGTAATGGCTGTGAATTGAACTGCAGATGTTGTCTGTTTAATTACCTATACACACACACACACACACACACATGGAGCACACCTCAGCATGCCTTAATAGACAAAGGTTTCTTGCCCTAATGCGCTGGACGACACTGTAGTCATGCTGTTGCCGTTGCTGCTGCGGTTGCCACTCGCTCCCCTTCTTGGCAGCGCCAACAGCCCATTCACTTGGCGCGCAAAGCTGCGCCGAGAAGCGTGAAAAGCAACGAAAACCAAAAGAAATACGAAAAGAAAAACCTGCAAACCAAAACAAAATTCAGGCCAAATGTCTTCGAGTCAAAGTCATTTCGAGCTGGCAGCTCACAGCGCGCCTCTCTATGCAATTCTCAATGTATCGAGATGCGCAGCTTGGCAACTGTTGCAATTCTACTCTCTCTCTCTCTCTCTCTCTCCCTCTCTCGCCTGCCATCTCTCTCTTTGTCTTTGTCTTTGTGTTTGGCTTTTTTACATACATTTGCATAGCTATAAGTTTCCTAGGTACAGACCCACATAGTGCCATATGCACGTATGCATATCTTAGCCTTACCCTAGCTTACATGCATTCATCTCTAATTAAACAGGTAAATGCAACTTTCTAGACAGCGCAGTGGCTGCGATAAATCTCTGAATTTAAGCCAAGTTTCAGTTAGACTTGGTCCATTGTTGTCTTATTTGCTAATTTATGTAGCTGGAATTAGGTAGTATCATCTATCAGAGACTTGCAACAAAAGTGAAAAGCTTTAACTGATCTAAGGCAAGAATCTTTATATGTATATATATTTCATATATATTATATATACTAAAGATTTTTTATATGCATTCTGTCTGACACTTCCATATACTTCAGTCTATAACAGAACTTTCTTGCTAGTTTTCTCATCCACATTTCACACCTGACACCTCCAAGTTAACACCTGTTCTACTATGGCATCGCCTTTCATTCCGTTCGCCTCGAGCTTGCTTTACTTATTTCCATATGCCCGCACATAGCAAGAACTGAGCAAATTAAATGAACATTGAGCCTTTCTAGGCGCTTCTCATGCTGTTCACTTGGTCAGCCAACTGCAGTTGAGGCTTTATGCATAGTTCTGGTTTGGCTTTTGAGCGAATGCAAGTCTAGAAAGTGGGCGTGGCTTACGCCTTGACACCACACACAGCCTCACAGCGTGAGCTTGCAATATGCAATTGTTGTTGTTGCTGTAGATATGTGGCACACACATCTGTGTATGTGTGCTCACATTTACAGTCATCAAATTTAGATCGTGCTCTGTCATAAAAAGCCAACAGATCGGCACACATAGCAAATTGGCTTAAAATGTGTTTTTATCATCTAACGGAAGTTGTGGAAGATTTGGCTTACCCGCTAGCTCGCGTCCGCCCCGGACAGCTGCTCACTCGCTCTCTCTCTCTCGCTTGCTCTCTCTCTCCCTCTCTGTCGCTCTCTCTCACACACAGTCGATGTTCAAGTTGCACTCACGTTTCGTTTCTCTCGTTCTCTCAATTCTTGAGCCACTGAACCTGCGCCCTCGAGTCGCAGGACTTTAGACAGCCAACAAAACAAATCAAAACAAAACAAAACAAAACAGAACTTTTGCAGAACATAAAAAAAAAAAATTGTATATAGGAGTAAAGCACAAGTATCTGATGCGGTTCGGTATTTGGTGTTGTTCGTTGTACGTTGTTCGCTGATTGGTGCAACAACCAACGTTGTCGAGTCGCGCGCACAAACTAACAAAGCGGCCCACAACAATAACAACATACGGCAGTCAAGACGCCAGCCCAAACCGTTCACAGAGAAACCAAGTAGACCAGCGCTGAAGCTACGCCAGCGCCGACTGCGAAGATACACTAGCTTTTGAGGAGATAACTGAGGATGGGAGTGTAGAGAGTGTAGAGAGTGTCTATTGATAGTTAAAGCTGTCAAGCGAGATAGAAAGCGAGAGAGAGAGAGAGAGAGAGAGAGAGAGAGAGAGAGAGAGAGAGGAGGGAATTTTTCTCAAAGAATATAATATAAAAAATAATAGAATATAATTTCAATTTTTCAAGAAATCAGAAACCCAATCTGAAATTATTTTTAACATATATATATATATATATATATATATATATATATATATATATATATAACATATATAATTTAATGGTTTCATAAAATTATATACTAAACAAGCTCGTTACTATTTAGTATATTTATTTAGTATTTTTAATGTATTTTTCTATACATATATGTATATTCTTTTTTCGGCACATTCCCATATTGATACTTAATACATTACTATTTGGTCTATTTAGTTTGCATTTGTTTAGTGTATTTCTATATAATGATATATATTTTTCAGTATTTTCCGCTTTTTACACTTGCATCCATTTAGTGCATATGCCCTAATAGGAAAGTGTATTTCTCTGAAAACCGGTTGTCTTTGACGGCGTCGTCGCTGCTGTTGTCTTTGGAGCGCGCAGACGCAGCAAGCGTAAAGTTTTGTTGCTGTTTCGGATATGGCATAGAATATCGTTTGGATATTTTCTTTAACGGCTTCTCGCAACACACAAACACACACAAGCACACACACACACACACACACGCACACACATACCTGCGATACGCGACATTTAAGATTTATATTAGAACTGCATGAGGGCTTTTGTCAGCTTGACAAAATGCTTACTCCTCAGAGACTAGAAGATTTATGAGAATCGTTTAATAATAATAAATGCGCCTAAAGCTAATTTTAATCAAAATATATCAATAAATGTCGAGAGTTTAGTTTTTGCTAAGATTTTAGATATTTTCATAAGTTTTTTTAAGAATTTAGTTTTGCTCAAGATTTGAGAATTTTTTTAACAGAATTTTCCACTTTCAAACTGTAACGGCTAAAAAGTTAACAGAATTGTCAGGTAACATTTTCTGCTAATGTTAGCCAATATCGTAAAATCGAATATCGTATGTTAAAAAATGGTTTGTGCTTTGGAAAATGTTATATACTTTTAGGCGCCGGCAATAGATGGCGCTATGGAACGTTACAGTTTGAAATGCAACTTTAGGAAATTGTCGAAAAATAAAATTAAAATATAACAATTTAATGGGTTAAATACTTAATAAATCAATTTAAAATATTTAAAAATTATAAAGTTTTTGTTATTATTTATATAATACTGATAATTGCTGTTATAAGTTATATAAACAATTTGTATACAATTTATATGGAATGTAGCTTGGCCCTTCAGACATAAGCTAGCACATTTTCTATGTAAAGGTTCACAAATCAAATTCAACTGAAAACACATTAATAATCACAATAACTATCTTAAATGGTCGCTCAAGGCAAGTCAAAGCACCCTAATATATAGCTAACTACAGCATACTAACATCTCTATATAGATATATATATGTATTTGAATAAATAGATTGCCAAAATTTATGAATGAAATGCTTTGCATTTGAGGACTCGGGCGTGTGTGCGTGCGTGCGGGATTTTAATGAAATTATGATTTCATTTGTAGTTTCGCGTTAATGCAAAAATATTATCTCAGCGCTTTGTGCGAAGAGCGCCATTTGCAATGCCCGCTCAGCAGCAGCTCGAAAGGGTATATTAGCTAACAGTATGTAGCTGGTAATAGGGGCAAAGAGAGGCTATTAGCTGCTGCAGCTATAGCAGCTCACTCGAAGTCAATTCATAAGAAGTATTTAGGAACGGGTATTGGGCAGTCGAGTGGACTCGCCTTTAATTGCTTTAGCTGTTTCATTTTATTGCCAGTTTGGCTTTTTCTTCGCCATTTTTTTTTTTGCGGAAAACTTTCATCATTGAAAATCATAAAAGTTAAAGCCAATTTTTGGGTTATGTTTTCGCTGCACGCACAAAAGTTTCGACTCAGACGCAGCACCCGCGGCTTAGTGCACTAAAAATAATATCTAAATGTACGTATGCAGATAGATATATATATATGTATATACATATATATATAGCTCTATATAGTCATATGAACAAATTGTGTGCCCTTTTTGTGTGCAAAGTTCAAATTGAATGCCGGAAGTGCTTTGCGATTGCAAATGCAGGTGGAGGCGGAGGCGGAGGGTGGCAGCGGCGCAGCGAATGAAGCTGTGCCATAAGGTGCAGAGGAAGAGACGGGCTGCTCGGGGGTAACACGCTGATAAACGAACTTGAACATTTTTTGACAGTTGTGCGTATAAATCTTGAAATGTTTTAATTTGCTTGCGAATCGATTTAAAGCACCCGCCAAAAGAGACAAAAAAAAAAACACAAAAAGAAACAGAGGGAGGGAGAGAGAGAGAGAGAGAGAGAGAGGGGAGGGAGAGGAAAAAGTGAGTTGAGAAGAAACCAAAACAAAACGAGTCGAATAAGAAAAACGTAGCCGTAGCTGGAGCAATGGAATCGTAGTCGTTCCAGCATCGTTGCGTATGATTTATGAATGACATTTTAGCTTACGGCTGCCCTAACCACAGAGCGAGAGGGAGAGAGAGTTACGTGCACTTTGTGGAGTGTTTAGTAACAGTTCGGAATATACTATAGAATATTAGTGATGAAAGAGATTACAGACAGATGAGTCAGGAGTCAGGCGAAGGTGAAAAAGGCAAATACTCTAGGGGAATATTAGAGTAGTATAAGAGTGAGAGATATTATAAATCAATATATGACTATAGGCATATAGGAATATAAGTATAAGTATAAGAATAAATATAATAAGGATTAACTCTTCTAATCAAATCAATGTCCAAGCGAATGCAATATGCAAGAAACTGTTGCATACTTCTAGGAGCTTCAAATATATACAAATTCACAGTTCATTGAAAGTTAGCTGACTCTGGCTGATTCTGCTGTATATATAGCTTTTTACTCCTGCAATTTGCAACTCTCAGTTCTCGCTTCACACTTGGGTTAGGGTGTACGCAGTTCGTTGCGCTGGCAAAGTTTGTTTTGGCGGTTTTTTGGTGCCGCGCGAATTAGCCAAAAGCTGTTGCCGCTTGCCGTACGCGAAGTGTTTACCTTTGAAGCGTTGCAAGCGCGCCATTTTTTCTGTTATTTCACTTCGTTTTCATTTTTTTCGTGTGTGTGTGTGTTTTTTTTTTCATTTTATTTTCATTCTCCAGTCAGCGGCGAGCAGTGACCAGTTGGCAGTTGGCAGTCGCCCGTCGCCAGTCGCCAGTCGCCAGTTGGCAGTTGGCAGTCAGCATTGAGCAGTGAGCAGTCGCTGGGCAGCCAGGCAATTCATATCATATTTTTGCACTGACCCCCAGAGCAGGGCCGACCAGCAGAGCTGAGCGAGGGCCAGGACCAGGGCGAGGGCGAGGGCGAGGGCGAGGGCGAGAAGTGATGCGAAGGCAATGCAAAAGCGGCTCTTCGTTTTTGCTCTTGGCGTTTATAGATTGAGTACTTTATCAAAAAAACGAGACATCAAAGCGTATATCATGTCAGCTGCAGACGTGCAGGGGGAAATGCCAAGCAACAGAGCGAGAGCGAGAGAGAGAGAGAGAGAGAGAGGGAGAGTTGGCGAGAGGGCGAGAGGCAGAGATGTTGCATTTGCATGCAATGCCCATATCGATGCCAAAACCTTTTTGTGGCCCAGACCAGATCAGACCTTACCCAGTTACCATAACTTAGCCATTGGCCAATGGAGTTGTTGTAGTTGCTGTTGTTGTCGCTTGCAGCTGGGGCGCCATTTTGTTTATCTTTGTCGCTGAGCGGGTGCGAAGCCTGCAACAGGCCAGAAAGTTAGGCAGCCCACACAGATATATGTATATATATATATACTTTGCTAGTTGTAACTGTGCGTGTGTGCGTGTGTGTTTGTGTGTGCTTATCAAGCGCCAAGCATCTTTGTCGACAGAGCCCGCTGCTCGTCACGCACTCTGGCTCCGATTTGGATCTTGGCTGCCTCATGATCATGCCACATTAGCTTTATAAGCAATATGTAAGCTTCAAATGAGTCTCGCCAAATGTTGTTCTGCTTGCAGTTGTTCCTTCTTGCTCGGCATCAATGAGTCGCTATTGTTGTCTTGCGCACCCCCCTCGGCCCTGGCTATCAGCTGGATGTTGCGTGTGGCATATGTAAAGTACTCAGATAACTTTGATTTGTGGCCCGAGCCAATGCACTCAGTGCAGTCGTCGTCAGTTCATATCTGCGAAATATATCGGAATATATGTATATACCTTATGCTAGGCTGAAAGATTATTCAATTTCAGTTGGGAATTAGTTTTGTATTATAATTTAATAATATTTTGCAACATTTGGACAACTTTGAGTAATGGAGTTTCATTCAGGTCGGCTGTGGCCAGGAAACGATCTGGCCATCATAGGGCTGGGCCGCAGCAGGAAATCACAAATCACAAGCGTTTTTGATTAATTTTGAATAAATGCAAATAGCAAACACACAGAAGAATCGCACATTTCGCCAAGGCTGTGGCCACTGACAGTTGCCCCAGACCCAGACTCAGACCCAGGCTCGAGCTGGCCGCGACTGGAGCTGGGCAGGCGGACATGGAACATGGAACATGGGGACTTGGGGCACTGCTCGCTGATTCCATTCTTACGGCTGTCGCTTTTGATAAATTTGACGTGCAACGTTGCTTTGTTGTTGCTGTTTTGCTTGTGCGTTGAAAAATAACTTGTTGTGATAATTTCGCTGGGGAATTTGTTGCGCAAATATCAAAATAAAATTAATTTCGTTGATTTTTGCACACAGACAGAAAGAGAGAGAGAGAGAGAGCGAGCGGGCTCATAGGCCGAGCTCAGCCCTGCACTTGCCTCGCCTGCTGCGCGAGCCTGAAAAGGATCTTGATCTCTGCTCCGCTTTGCTCTTCTTGTGTTTTATGAATGGGTCCGTGGCCAGCGCTCTGTGCGCAGATCTGTAAAGATTCCCTGCCGTTGCCTTTGCACCGGAAATTGAAATTTTAAAACTTTTGACGTTTGTTTAGTTGTTTCTGCTTCTTTTGTGCTTTATTTCTTATGTTTTATTTTATTTTTTTTGTTCAAATTTGTATTTTGTTGCTTTGGCGTTTCGCCTTTGCACTCCCCGCCTCGCCTCGCCCCGCCCCGCCCCGCTCCGTTTTATTTATGCAAACAAATGCGAGCTGGAAATTGATGTGACCATAACACGAGCCAGCTCGACTTCAGATGACCGCTGACTCCGAGGCAAAACAACAGCGAAATAACCAAATATTAATTGACTGGGCAGACGCTCTGATCGGATATGGTAGACAGACAAACAGATATATATATACAGATATATTTATAGTTGCCATATATAGTGTTTTTTATTATAGCGTATACATTCATTCGCCTGTCCCCAGCCATCGCATCTGCCCTGTCTATGCTCGTATAACGCTTTCCGTTTCCGCTTCCGCTGCGAACGCTTTGCAAATTTGCATAGCCAGGTTATGTCGGCCAGGTTATCAGCGGGCAGCGCATATCAATTTTGTTAATTTAAGCGTGGCCGCGACACATTCGCTTCAAAATAAATTAGTATTAACCAATAATTACAAATATATATATATAAATATATATATAAATAATAAAATTTTTAAATATGAAAAACTTAAGCTGATAAATTGAAACTGATAATGCCTTAGAAATGTGTTTAAAGCTTTTAAATAAATATGAAAATTGAATAGATGAAAATAAATTAGTATTAGAAATAGGAAAGGAATATACAGAAGCAGAAAAATATATAGTACATATATATATTAAATGAAATTTTCGCTCATTTTAAGCCAAAATCTCTCTAGGCCAATGCAGAGTTTAGTTTATCTGCATCCTTTATTATTCTGATATTTATGCATATGATTCAGAGATAAATATTAGTTTTATATGGTTGGAATGAAAGAGTCGATGCTACAGATATATGCCAATATGGCATATTGGATCAATTTACATGAGCAATTGACGAACTGAAGGATGAGCGCTTTGTCAGTGCAGCCACAGGCCACATTGTCAATATCCGCTGAACAGTTGAGCAAATGTGCTGCAATATCTATTATATATGCATATAGTTGTGTGTGTATGAGACAGAGAGAGAGAGAGAGAGCGAGAGAGAGAGAGAGAGAGAGAGAGAGTGGTGTGTGTGCGTGTGCGTGTCACACATATTGAATGCGGCATAAAAATAAATAATATAAAAAATATTTGCATTTTTATTGAAAATTAAAATAATTTTTCGTGCTGTGCACACACACACAAGCACACTCACACACAATCACACACACACACACTCACACACAGTCAAACACAATTTATTTATATTAAAATAGAAATTTTAAATAGAAAATTACGTCGCATACAGCTGTGCATATTTACAGAAACACGCGCGCAGCTTTATATATTGAACGGCGAATACAGAACAAAAAAAGCCTCTATATATATATATATTGAATAAATATATATATATGTATAAAGTATGCAAATGCCAAGCGTTTATAATGCGAATAGAGTATACTTCTTTAAACAAACATTTAAAAATTTACTCAATAAAATATAAAAAGTATTTAAAATTAAAAAAAAAAATACAGATATATCAAGTAAAGCTCAAATGAAAATCCAGAAATATTTAAAAAATACTTTTAAGCTTTTTAAAAGAATTTGAAGTAATTTTCAAACTAATAGAGCAATAGTTTTCAACAGTAAAAACTAGAGTTCTACCCATGACTTTATAGAGTATTGTTAAGAGCTGTCATGTAACATCTATGTGTATCTCTCTCTCTCTCTGTGTGCGTGAATTGCTGATGCGTCAATTTGTTGTATGCAGATGAGTTGTCATGAAAGGCGCCCGGGTAGGTGGGGCGATCTGTCATAAAAATGGCTGTTGCTTCATTTGAGAAGCGCGTATGCCACAGCAGCAGCAGCAGCAGCAGCAAAAAAAATGTAAAAATTGAAGATGAGAAGTGGAAAATATGTGAATATATATAAAAAAAAAAGAAACGCAAATTGCAATTTAAATTATATGTAAAAGCGTAAATTATTCAAACACTCATCACGAGCAGATTTCGCAATTGATGTCTAACATACGCAAGAATCGCTCGAGCCACTGCGCACTCCGGCAAATTGGATATATACTTATGCATAAATCCAATCAAGTGCGAACATTTTTATAATTATGTACAGGATGCCGAATGAGCTTGAGTTCTCGCAGGTTTTTTAAAGAAATTTATCAGATATATCTGGGAAAGTTTTACATAAATATTGCTAATACTTAAAGAGGCTTTTCTGTATAAATGAATTTTTATAGTTTTTTTTGTTTGAATTTTCTTTTATTTAAATTTTCGAAAGTTATTTAAAATTTTAAATTGTTGTTTTATTTCATTGCATACTTTAATTTTTATATTTTTTTTTATATTTAAATATTTTCAATAAAAAAGAATAACTTTCCAAGCAAGAATTAAGGTATTTCCTTTTGGTTATAGAGCTAAATACTAAAGGCTTTGATATATTATGTCAAATATGCACAAATATGTTTTATATAATTTTGTGAAGATTTTTTTTACATTTTGAGACTCTAAAAAACTCTTAAAATACCTTTTGTATATCCTTATTTTTGTATATAAATATTATAAAACTATATAAATAATTTTTTCCCTCTTTTAAAAAAGTTGACATAGAATGATTGATTTGAATATATGAATACTACATATATATGAAAACTATATGTATGAAATTGCTAAAAGTTCATTCTAGCTAATTTCCTATGCCCAAAAAGTATTTTTTTTATCTACTTTCTTTTGTAATTGCCTTGAGAATTTGTCACAAGTAAAATCTGTTGTTGTGTTTCATGGAGCTCATTGATTTTGGTCTATATTTTTCGGGTATTGTTGTTAAATTTATAAATATGCAAATTATTGATATGCGCATATTTTAAAAAAGATTTTCGCATTTATTTCTGGCTGACTTTCGCCCTGATTGGTTGCTGCGGCTGTGCCAGCTCGATTGTCGACTGCAGTTCGGTTTCGCTTTCAGCGCGTTCCGTGCTTTCAGCTGCAGCGGCAAATTAACAAAATGCAATTTTCATTGAAATACAAATTTGACAAACATCAATTTCTTGTATAAATAAATCGAGTTGATTAAAGCTGGCCAATGTTGGATTAGAAACCACATAACAAGCGATAAAATATCAGATATATATATTTAAATTATATATGTATGTAGACATATACGTTTGATTATCAGCTATGTTTTAAAAAAAGTGATAAGCCAGCGGCTAAAGGCCGAGAGCATTTCATTGACCTGGACGAGGAGAGGTGCGAAAATGTCAATGCAACAAAAGTGTTGTAAAAGTTTTGTTGTTGCATTTTGTGTGATATGCGAAAAGCGCATTAAACATTAAGCGGCCACAGCGAACAGATGGGAACACACACGCCGAGCGAGACAGACAGGCAGACAGAGAGTGGGTGAGAGTGAGAGTGAGTGTGAGAGCTATGCATATGTGAATGTAGAAGCTGACAAAGAGCTGCGGAGGCTGCAACAACGAGTGGATTTGTCGCTAAGCTCGACAGCTTAGTGCGAGGCAGACAGCTGCCTGGTTGCACTTTGTACCTGTGGCTCGGCCAACGGCCCGTGCCGCCGCCGATGCTGCTGCTGCCTTCGCTCTGCCACTGCCACGGCAGCGGCAAGTGTCAACGGTGATTTGCATACAAAGCCAGCCAGCATGGTCTTTAAACATTTGTTGCTGCTGCTGCGCGTGCGGCTCATCATCATTTGTCAAGCCACAGCTCGGACCGCATCAGAGTCGAGAACGGCGACAGAGGCAGAGGCAGAAGCAGCGATAGCGACAGAGACTGAGAGTGCCAAGTGCGGGTGCCGCTTGATGGCTGATGAGTTCCGCTTGCTTTGCTATCTTAAATCACTAAAAGAGCCTCTGCCTGTGCCTCTGCCTCGCTCTTATTATGTGCAAAGGGTTTTAAGCTGACTCTCCTCGTGGCAGCCTCTTTAGCTATTTCGATTTCTACCTGCGCCCAGTTGTTGCTCAATTTTGCTGACTTATTGTTGGCAATTTGTTTGCCGCGGCCTAAGCCCACACTCCGCTGTCAGTGCGTGCTCAAATATTCCGGATCAGCAGCAGCCATAACAACGAACAAAATCCTGCCCAGACCATGAATGCCAAGACACATTTTTGGCTAAAATGAAATGAAAATGAAGTATGGAAAATGTAGTTTCACTCTTGAGTTAGAAGAGCCAAATACATTATTTATATATATATATATATATATATGATATAAAAGAGTTTTATATTATATATGTCATGTTGTTACATATTTATAGATATTTGAATAGAATTATTATTAATGAAGTTTGTTTCTGATTTTTTGATATCTTAGTGTTATCTATCTCAAATTATTTTCACAGTCGTATATATACAATATATTTTTTATATATTTATAAAGCATTATTAAGCCTAGCACTAACTGGAAAATGAAAAGTTTTCTACGCCTAAGCAACACTTAATATTCATAATGAAATGTGGAAAGGAGTGAAAAGTCTGAGCGAAATATGAATAAATATAAAGAAAGTTTTGAAATTGTGCAATATCAAAGAGAAATATGCAAAATGCCATTAATAAACGAGTAAGAATGCGCTAAGAGTATATTAGAGAAGAGAATCTAAGAATGATAGAAGTAGTAGCTCATCAGCTCCGTCGTTGATGGACTATGGCTATGCTGAGAGATACCTGAAGAGCTACTACTTCAATCATTCTTAGACTCTCTTGTCTAATATATAAGTTGGCGCTCTCTTTACTGCATTTCAGATTCACTTTGTGACGCAAGAGATCGTGGCATACAGGCAGATGGACATTTCTTGGCTCTGAGTAAGCATATATATAAAGTCAGCCTAATTGGTCATACATACATATATACTTTGTACTCCAGCCACGCCTTCTTCTTCATTCACATACAAAACTTTTGTTCAATACTCAGCCTCAATACCCTCATATGCCTTCGAGTTAATAAATTCTCCCATGTTCAGCCAAGAGATAGTTGTCCTTTTCAATATACATAGTTAGCCAGCCGCAGCCCACATAGTATTATTTTCTTTTTATAATTATAATAATGATTAAATTCTTGATTTTCTCGTGTTCTTCTTTTGCTGTTGCGTTATTGGCTCAGTCTCAGAGGAGGTGCACGCATCAGCGCACTTGGGAGCAGGATATGGGCACAGGATGTGGCTGGCAGCGGTGGCGAGTGTCAGTGTCGTGTGTCAAGTGTCGGCGCTGACGAGGCAAGTGTCAAGCATCTGAGCTGCTGCTGACTTGAACCTGGAGCCAAATCTCGCCCAAGCGCTGACGTGGCAGGTCACCGCCCATTGTCGCCAGCGGAATGGGCGGGGCGGCGAGGATGCGTCGCCGAGTGTGGGAAGCCAGAGCTGCCGGACCATGGCAACCAGGGCTCGAACCGGCACGCACACGAGCACAAATAATCATAATAAAGAAGCAGAGAAAGGTCCCGATGCTGCTGCTGCTGCTGCTGGAGCGTCTGCTGCTGTGCCATAGGAAAATCTTATTTCACGCTGTAAGCCACAAGGGAACGTGCCAAACACCGCAAGCAATAAATGAGATGATAGCGATGAGAGCAAAAATTGTGAGACTCGGCGGCAGCAGGACACTCGGACGGCAGGACAGCGGCCGAAACATGGTGACATTGTAATAATTATGCCAAAGATTATCCTTAGACCTGCACACGCACACCACAAGCAGAGTCGAGAGAGAGAGAGAGAGGGAGAGGGAGAGGTGGGTAGATAGAGCAAGAGTGAGCGAGAGACAGAGTGCGATAGAAGCATTATGGTGTGAGGGCGACGACTGTGCCGCAGGATATGGCAACACGATGAGCGGAGGACACACGCGCACACACACACACACACATACACACGAAGCATCGCTGACGACGTTGGCAGCCGCGAGCGAGCCGCGTTAAGTAGATGAGCTTCAATTTGTGTGCCTCCTGCCCTGGCCTGTTAGTCCTTCCGTCCTTAGTCCTGCGACTTTCCGTTCGTGCGTGTGACTGCCTGTGTCTGTGTGTGTCGCTGTTGCCAAAGGTCCTGTCCTGTCGTCAACGCCTGTTGATGTTGATGGCCTCCGTGCACGGCGGATATCCTGTAACCAGATTTGCTCTATGTGATTAAGTAAGTCATTGAGATGGTCTTGCTGCCGATAAGCCAGCCAACCAGCCAACCAGCCGGGCAGCCAGCCAGCCTGCCAGCCTGCCAGCCTGCCTGCCTGCTATGCCCAAGCCCAAGTGCTGCCCCGCCCATTAGGGCAGGCCAAGCATTCTGCGACCCACACTCGACCTCGTGTTGTTGCCCTCGTTAATTGTTGTTGTAGCGCTTTATGATGCCCTCGGCTTTTATCGCCTTTCCATCTTAAAGTTAACAAACAAATGGCAAAAAGGAAAAAATGATAAAAAAAATAAACTTAGGCTGAAAACGGCACAAAAAAAAAAAAACAAAACAAAATAATGGAATTTCGAATAGATTTTCAGCCGCTGAGCTGAGCTAATTAACGCCCGCTGCACACTGAGGCAAAGCGAAAAGTTTTTTTTTTAATAAAATATAGAAAAAGAAACTAAATTTTTATATAGAAAATATAAAAAAAATATTTTCGAAAAACTTTCCAAAATTTTGTCTTTTTAAAAAAGTTTTGTTGTTTACTAGACACTGTGCTACCTGTGGACCGGCTGCCAAACTAATTTCGCTTCATTGTGGGCGTGGCAGACAGCACTCGTGACAAAAAGATGGACAGGCGCAGCAAACAAATGGCAGGCATCCAGCTAGACAGACAGCTAGCCAGATGGCAGCTGCTCGCTGGGGCTGTTAAGGGCCCTGACGGGCGGGTGGAGTTGTGGGCGCCGGGCGACAGTTGGCTGGCTGACTGGCTGGCTGGTCGGAGTGGAGTGTCGGCGGTTATAGGGCGCCCAAATCGTGCATAGTTCTGTTTGCTGTTAGCCTGTCCTGCTTGTTGGTTTTCCCAGTCCCAGCTACGGCTACAAAACTGTTGCCGACTTGACTGACGCGGACACGAAATAAAACTGACACTTCAAGCGACAGCAGCAAACTGTATATGTGTGTGTGCGAGTGTGTGTGTGCAACAGAGAATAACACAAACGAGCAGCTATGGGAAAATCTCATCAGAAATCAACGAACAAGTCGCGTCACAAGTCACACCAAATTGTCAAAAGAAAACTACAAAAAATAACTAAACAACAACAACTCAAAGGCCAACAACAACAACAACAACAACAACAACTCCTAGAGCATTTCCAAACATATTTTCAATATTGAAATTTGAAATTGAATTTCTTTCTTCAGCGAGCAACTAATTAACTGCAGCCAAAGCAATTTGCCCGAAACTGTAAAAAAAAAAAAATGGGGGAAAACGAAAAACGAACAACAAAATTTGAAACTGAAGCGCAAAAGTCATTTGGAAGCCGCATTTCCTGTGGAGTGGGTGCCACAGGTGGGGCACGAGCATGACTCTTGCGGGAGTAGAGAGATAATTAACTGTGAGCCACTGTCTACAATAGATATGTTTAGATAGAGTTTTCTTTCTTAGTGTAGTGTGGGCGAGATTGAAGGCGAAAAGTATTTAAAAGTCAACTTTAGCTCAATATATATAAAAATAAATATATATATATAATATTGATATGCATGTAAATCTGTTGTAGTGTATTAGCTGACATTACTGAAATTATGATCTCCCTTGGGAGCCAGGTCTATAGGCAAGTCCTAAGCAGAAGACCTGCTCCCATTTGCAGATTTTGAATGTTTGTCAATATTTCTGAAAACTTTTCGACTGCTGTAAGCCTCTAATGATGCCATAAGATCCTGTTAGATATTCATATATTGGTTTCATTGGCTGGAAACAAACAAAATATGTAGGTAATCCTCGCTCTCTAAAGCTTCTAGTGAAATCTTGCGCCTAAGCCAACAAATATCGTTTTCTATGTACAATTCTGAGCCACTTCAGTTGCAAATGGAAACTATTCAGAATATTATCATACATATATATGTTTATATATCCCAACAGTATCATGAGCATTCGTCTCTTCATCCACCACAATCGATACTTTTTGACGTCCGACATTTTGAGATCGATAAATGTTGCTTCCCCTGGCCACATTATGAGCGCTTGGTCGATTGCTGCCATTGGCATTGCGTAACTCGAGCTGCTCGCCGTCGCCGTCGCCGTCGCCGCTGTCTTCGTGTGCTGGCCATGTGACTTAATTACAGAGTACACACCACTTGCCAGCGGTTGCGGTGGCTCTAGTGGCTCTGGCTGTGGCTGTGGCCTTGCTGCTGGCAGTAGCATTTGTAGCTGGTGTTGAGTGAGCATATGAGCTGCCTCTGCCGGCATCGATGCGGGCAGCGGCGGGCCAGTGGCAGGGGCAGGGGCCATGGTATCGGGAACCGGGATCCGGTAGCTGTAGCTGTAGCTGGTTGGACTTGTAACCAACCCCGCGCAGCCTTGGCCAAGCCCTGTCGTGCGCCTGCGATTAGATGTGGCCGTAAGATACGCGCACGTTTATTAGATTCCATTAACTGATTGCAAAAAGCACACAGACTCTCTATGTGTGTATGTGTGTGTGTGTGTGTGTGTGTTTGTGCCACGCCCACAGCAATCGAGCCGCGGCCGAACCGGACTATCGAAATCTATTCAATTAAAATGCAAAACCCATAAATCGCATAAAATATTGCATTTTAATGCACATTCTTCTCGCTTCGCTGTTTTTTCTCCCCTATTCATTTCTTTGTCAAACGTCTAATTTGTCGTACTTAGCGAAGATTGCAATCGGCGCACTTCGAACAGCCGCCGACGCGCCTTCTGCCGTCGCAATTCAACTTAAATCATTTATTGTATGATTTGCACTAAAAATCAATTGGGAATTAAAGCGAAAAAATAAATGAAAAGCTGAACAAAATGGGAGTTTATAACTCTTAATAGCTTCAGCAGCATGAATGGTTTTGTTATTAAGTAATAAAGTAATTACAATTTAATCTCCTGCAAGCCAATACACAGACGCAAACTATATACATATATACATGTGTATAACTGTTCATATAATAGAATATATATGTGTATATGTGTGTATATATAGTGTATATATATCTGCGGATTAACATAACATGTCACATTTACATGGCATATGTGCAGCGCGTCCAGCGCGCCCTGCGAGCTCTGCCCTCTGGCCAAAGGGGCGTATACTTTATATATTTTTCTGCCCGCCAATGGATTTATCATTTCACCATATGCACATGGCCATATGCATTACTTGTGCCAGCTATCAACTATCAACTAGCAATGCTGCTTATACCATAAAGATATTAGTTATAGAAATTTCTCTTGAATTAAAATTCTTGAGCCACAAACTGTTCGCTGTGGTTGCAACACAGCGAAGCTCTCGCACAATTCATTTCTATGTCATCAGCTGAAACACACGGCAAGTTGACGTTGGCTTTACTCAGTCTTTGCGAAAAGGGCTTTATGTTTGGAGTTCTTGAATGAAAGGTCTACCTAGGCAACATTTGCTGTTGTTTGGGACTAGGGAATAGTTGTAGGAGAGAATATAGAGAATAAAGAATATTATGTTTTAGCTGATATCTTCATTCGACTATTTTTTCTCTGAATTGAAATTTGTTTTCATTTGAATTGTACTTTATAATTTTGTTAGCTGAAATACCTTTCGAATTTTTCATATTTATTTAATTAAAATTTCTAGAATTCCTAGACAGAACCAGTATGGTTTCAATCTATCATTACTTTATATGACTTATAAATGTTTAGAAATGAATTGTATTAGGAATTTTACATCATTTGACTCCAAGCAAAACTCTTCTTCAGTATCTCCCTCCGTTGGCCTCTTCTGCCTGTCGAGTTCATAGCTATAAAAATATAATACTTCACAAGTTCTAGTTACTCTCAGGCTGAATTCAATTAATTTAGTTTTCTTTTTGCTCCACGGATCTGATATGCAATCGCGCGATTTAAAATTAAATAATATTGACGGACTGATTACATTGACTGCGACGCACAATGGCAACAACGGCAAACAAATGGGGGGAAAAACACGAAACGGAGCTGAATGTGCATATGCTTAAAAACTCAAATATTTACCCAAACTGCAGAGGCGTAAAATGATGATGATGATGATGATGATTATTATTATTGTTATTATTATTAATATTGTTGTTATCATTATTGTTGTAATTGGACCAGCGAGCGGAGGCAGCGCACAAACATCTATAAATGAAATTAAAAAAATAAAAAATAATAAAAATTATAAAGAAACGGAAGAAAAAAACACCAACATCAACTGCAGAAAAACAAAAATAATTGCCACAACAATATATGTACATATGCAAGGGCAAAAAACAACATGGCAACATGTATTAAAAAATAAAATGTGAAAATAAAAAGTAAAAATGAAGCGCGGAAAACAGAAGTTGAAATGCTCTCGATGAGACGATGCGCTCGACTGTGGCTGATGTCATATAAAATATGATGTCGAGTTGAAAACAAAAAGTTTGAGGCGAGAGAGAGAGAGGAGAGAGAAGAGTTTATCAAGTGATGATGAATGATGTAGTTAGATATATAGATATATAGGAATATATATGTATTATATAGTTAATAGTCTGACTCTTATAAATTTAAATTGATACTCATTCTTCCTTTAAGCAAAGCGAGTTGATTGTTTAGCTGCAACTTCTGCAACTTTATTTATCCTTTAAGCAGAAGCATATTCACATAGCTTCGTCTACTATATTTTAAGACTATCCATCATATGATCACTTCCATTGGCTTATTAACTAATCTCAAATGTGTGTTTCACTTGGCAAGCGAAATGCCCGCTGAAAGTGTATAAAAAAGACACAAAGAAAACACATGCAACATGTATATGCAACATAAATATATGCAGATATATATATATATATACAAGATAAATATATACATATATCTTTACAAAAATGTATATTGACATAAATTGGTATATATACATACATACATACATATATAAATATATGTGTATATCTGTGCGCGTGTTCTATGTATTGCCATAGTTAAGGCCATTGTTATTATTTTTATTTTTTATGCAAGTTGTTGTTGTTGTTGTTGTTGTTGTTGTTGTTGTTGTTGTTGTCATCACCATCAGCGAGTTGCCATTGTCGCCAGCTCTCGTTAATTCAAATATTTATTTATGGCAATAATGACAAAATGCATTTTGCCCATCAACACGAAAGCAATAAAAAAGAGGGGAAAAAAACCAGACAAAATAGACAACAGTCTAGACGGTTCGACTAAGAGATATCCTGCATAATATCCTGCAAAGCACAGCTAAAATAAAGAGGAAATTAGATTTTGTTATGGCAAGTCGAATGCTTGAATGAAAAAGAATACCAAATGAAATTTGGGAAACACTTATTCCTTTAAAATATTAATTTAGTATGCAATCAGTTACAGTCGTGGCCAAAATATTGTATCAGCTGACTGTGGTGGAGCTTAGATGTTAGCTGCCCCCTGGCCAAATGGGGTCTAATCTGAAGACCAGTGGCCAAAAAAATGCGACACGCTCGTCGCGCAGTTCAATGAACGAAACCGGAACGAAGCCGGAGCGAACAGCTCCAACTATTACAGTCAGCATAGGCAAAGTGGGCGAAGGAGAGAGAGAGGGAGGGAGCGACGGGTGCATAATGCATATTAGTGCGAGCCGAATGAATGGGCCAAGTTAAACGCTCAGATTGGCAGCAGCAGCAGCAGCAGCAGCAGCGTGTTCCAGCCAGCTGCTGGGGAGCACCAGGCAAGCAAGCAACATCAAAGAGGAGGCAACACACGACTGACATAATCGAGACAACAACGAAGCTGGACGGGAGTGCTTCGAATTGGAGTTGCTGTGGATTGGAGCTGCTGCTGCTGCCGTTGCTGCTGCTGCTGCTGCACCAATGCAATTTCATTTTAAAAGAAAAATTAACGCGAATTATAAAAAAAAAAAAACCAAATAACCAGTAGAAGCAAACACACAGCAAGATAGAGAGAGTGAGTGAGAGAGAGAGGGAGGGAGAGAAGGAGAGAGGCTGCAAAACAGGAGTGCGCATAGTGCAGGCAGCAAAGGCAACAGCAACAACAAATAATTGGTAATCTTGCAGATATAATGATAATCACAACAACAACTACAGAAGCAGACCGGAGAGCTGAGCGAAAAGTTAACGTGCGCTGAATGTCCTCATTGAAGTGAAGGTAAAAATGGCAACGGCAGCCGACGCAATCGCGACGTGCCCCGCTGCATGGACTATGGCAGCCTGTGCAGCTTGGCCATTTGATATTGGAGACTGCGGACTGCGGACTGCAGACTGGGGTCTGGGGTCTGGGGACTGGCGACTAGCGACTGGGGTCTAAGCTCTGGCCAGGCACTCGACCCGGCTCTCGACCGCGCCGCTACGTGAGCAGCACGCGGCGTGATTACGGGCGGTTGCGGTTGGAGCAGAGCGCAGCGAGCAGAGCCGCGCACTGGAGTAGCGCAAGCAATTTTCAGTCCAACAAAAACAACAACAACAACAACATCAACTGCAAATTCATATTTAAAATACCCTGTAAAAAGTACATAGATGAGGTATATATTATATACAGAATATATATAAAATATTGAATATACAAATGTTTTATGACCTTCAAGCCTTGCTTAAGCAATTGAAACGTGGACTGAGGCAATTGAGCCGACCAAGTCTTCAAGTTAAGATAAACTTCAATTGGCATTCATTGGAGCTCAGCTTACCTAGAACACCCATGAAAGTTAACTCTCAAGAACTAATAGCCCTAGATACCCCACGCTATGTTACTCTGCAGGGTATTTGAAACGGCAACAACATCAGCAGGCAAGAGCAATTGCAACTTGTGGATAGTAGAAGTGCAATTCAAATGGCAACTGAAGCGGCAGCGGCAGCGGCAACGGCAACGGCAGCCATAAACATAATTTCATCTCTGAAAACGCAGCAGCATATAAACTACTACTACTACTACACTCACTCACACACACGTACAGGGGGGGCGAAGGGGCGTTTGTGAAATCAAAATAAAACGATGGGCGTTTATCGTTATGCGAACTGAATAACTTCTGGAAGTTTGTTTTCTGCGCTCTGCTCCTGGCTGATGGCTGCTGGCTGCTGGCTGCTGGCTGCCGGCTGGCTGGCTGGACCTGAATCTGAACCTGGTTGGCCCTTGCATTGACTATAACCGATTCACTTGCCTACAGCAACGCCCCCTCTGCACTGCCACCCCTCCCCTCCCCTTCCCTCCTCCACTCCTTTAGTAGTTTTGCAATTCAAACGTGCCACCGAAATGTAAAGTTTCCCCAATGTTTCCTTGGCTTTAGTTTTGGTTTAGTTTTCGTGTTTGGTTTAGCTCTCTCTCTCTCTCTCTCTCTCGCTCTTCCTGCCACAGATACATATACATATATCTATATGCACTTTACTTTAGTTCTTTTTTCTTGTTTCTTTTGCCTGCTTGGCTCACTGCTCTTCAAAATTATTTCCTGTGTGAGCGCGCCTTCTTTTCATTCTGGCTGGCTTGGCTCGGCTTGACTTGGCTTGGCTTGGCTTGGCTGGCTGTTTGCCTGTCTGCTGCTGCTGCTTCTGCCCATCTTTTTGCTCCACAACTTTTATTTCTTGCAAAGTTTGTGCGCCTAGCTGGCGGAGCTGTTGCCATAGATCTCAGCTCCTGCTACCCATAATACGCTGTTCGATGCTTATCGATACATATTGATTCGGATTAGCTGTCTTTACGGACTTTGTGGCTTGTCGGTATGCTTACAGAGTTGCTTACAAAAGTATTTGCCACTGATGAGGTACCCCCACTACCCACTGCCCAAACGATATTCAAATTTATCATCTCCAGCACTTAAAACTGCATATCGCATGAGGAATGCGAACTTTGCTAGTTCCACGCCACACTTCAAGTCATTTGCAGTAAATATTTATAATCGGAACTTAAGTCGCATACTGAATGAGGTGCAGATCCTTAAATCGAAATCAAACTCGAC
Organism: Drosophila repleta; assembly: GCA_018903745.1. Classification (NCBI taxonomy): domain Eukaryota; kingdom Metazoa; phylum Arthropoda; class Insecta; order Diptera; family Drosophilidae; genus Drosophila; species Drosophila repleta. Next base: position 950,794 of record JAEIGN010000154.1, on the reverse strand, counting down.
AATAAACATTTTTAGTAGTCGTCCGGAGTCAAAGCTAACAGCAAAGAACTTGATTGTAATTGTAAATGTAAGTCAAGCGAACGACTGGTAGATACTCTGTAAGCAGCTGGAGCTGTTTGCTTAAGCTCTCGTTTCGTGCTGGCCAGATCGGCCGATTCAAGCTTCTCAGACTGCCGCGTGCTTACGTCTATAAGCCTCAGACTCTTAATGTCCTTAAGGAGAATATTCACCAAGAGTAAGTTTGTCAATTCTAGCCGATATAATTTGTTAGATTCAATGAAATAAATTCGAATGGCCCAAATAAGTCACTTCCTTTAACAGAACTAAAGTTTTTCATTGAAAAACAAAGTCACAGTACAAGAACATCGGCTGGTTACTTTTTATTATATGAATCACATGTTTGATATATCAATAAATGTGCATATAAATATACATATATTATACATATTTATATACTATATACTTTATACCTCTCTCATTTAGTATGCATCTCCAACTTTGCCTTTTGAGCTTTGGGCAATGATTTGCTAAATGCTTAAGAATTGATTGCCTTCCGACATTTTCTTTGTATTTCTGTTGTTGTTGTTGTTGCAAGTGTTGCGTTGCATGTGCGGCCTTTATACAATGTGTTGAGTGTTATTAGCGCTGAGACGCATTTACAGTCGTCGTCGCTGTGTGTGTGTATGTGTGTGTGTACGGAGTCGGGAGTTTTATGCGGCGGGTCATTAGGAGGAGCTTTTTCATAGCTCCGGCTCTCGTCAGCCGTTAACGTTTTGGCTAATTAGCTTTTGGTCTTTTTGTGCGTGCACCGCTTTGCACTGGCTGCAAGTATGTATTGTTGCAGCTTTTCCGCTTGCTGTTAGCCATTTGCCAGTGGCCGTTTTTCACATTTCGCCGTCGTCGTCGTCGTCGTCGTCGTCGTCGACTCTAATGAATTTTCAATTGTTAGTGCCGTTTTATGAGGTGTCCCGCCGCGCACTTTGTTGCGCAACAGTAGCCGGGGCATGCCACACGGAACAGCTTCTGTTCGCTGTTAATGTCGACTGCAAATCTAATTACAAATCACAAATGGCCAAAACGCTCGAAATGGCCCATAAAAAGCGGAGCGGCCACTCGAGCGCATTACGCAAAACGTCGCCCGCAACTCCCGTTATCAAAGGAGACCAGCTGAGAGAACTGCGAACTGAGAACTGAGGAAGGTGAAACATAAGCGGAAAATTGAAAACCCGCGCAAAGAAAACTTTGAGCTGCAAGATTTTGGGGCGCCGTACCAAGTCATACACTCTATATGCAATGGAACGGGGCATGGATGAGAAGAGAAGTATTCAAGAATATATTAAAATAAATGGAAAATATATTTTATAGGACTTAATCTAAGTTTATTCTAGAAATAAGTAAATAAGTGTTATTTTATTTATAATATTTTTTATGCATTTTATTTTTTATGATTTATTTATATATATGTGTTTTTTGTTTCTTCTCTTTTTATATGAGAACTGAACTTCTAGTCTCTCTGCTAGCGCCACATTCGCTTCCTTTAACAACGATCCTACATCAACTCCATCTCCAAAGCCACTAGAGATAGTTTAGTATTTCCTTGAAAAACTTCAGTTAAATTTCTGCCATAGAGCTCGCGTCCCTTTGCATCTTCTCTTATCTAGATCTCAATAGAAATATATACCAAAATGATATATGCACTTATTCCAACTACAATCAATAAAAATATACAGAAATTATAGCAAAGCTTTGGATTACTCAACAAACTCAGAGCCCGTGATGAATATTCAAGTTGCTTCAGTTTCTTTCCGCTGAAACTTCTTGAGTTGAGCACAAAGCAAAATGTGCCTCAGGGCGAAATCAACTTACTCAGCACAGCGACAGCTGTTGTTGTTGCTGTTGTTGTTGTGCTCACTCTGTTTGCTGTTGTTGTTGTCGGCGTCTGTTTATTACGCATACGACGCATTGGTTGCGTCGACGGCATCAAATCACAATTGGCGCCAGCGCACGTGACCGTCGCGACGTGCCAGATCTGGTCAAGTTGAAATGCAAATTGGAACTTCCGTTAAATTGATGCAGCTGGCAAAAGGCTGGCAAGGCAATTGCAGTCAGCTCATGACGAGTAGCCGTGCATGGGCAATCATTGCATTGCGAGTGCAACAAAACAGCTGCCGTTGGCAAATGCCCATATATAAGTGTCAGTGGCGATGGCAATGGCGATGGCAATGGCGATGGCGACGGCGACGGCGATGGCGATGGCAATGGTGATGCTGAGACTGCGGCTGTGGCAATGGCGAGCTGGCTGTCGCATCTTCAACCTTTGGCCAAAATGCTCGGGCAGTCAATCAGACGTTGCAGCCAGCTGGCAGCTGGCTGGCAGCTCGTCAGCTCGTCAGCTCTTCAGCGCGTCAGCTGCCCCAACGCATGAGTTATGGGTCTTGAGCCGGAGCAGCTTTCCGACAAATGAGCTGAAACTGAGACCGCAAGCCTCGAAATCTGTTCGCCTGCAGTTTGATTTTCTAAATTGATTTATGTGTCGGCAGCGCTCGCTAAGTTTCTCTCTTAATGGCACGTTACGCTTTTAATGGCCTTTAATGCCAGTTCATTTTCGCTTTAGTTCTTTGTGGCTCGCCTTGGTATGGTTTGGCCAGGGGAGCACCCTACCGCATGCTTCACTTGATTTATGAAAAAAGTTGCAGCTAATAAATGTCACATCAACGCAAGTGTATGTGTGTGTGTGTGTGTGTGTGTGTGTGAGTGCTTAACCTATTCAAATCTCTGTCCCTAGAGAGCGCCCGCTTCACTCCGCCCGCCTCCAAATGTTGACAGCTCCTTATCACATTCGTTAGCTGGTTAGAAAATTTTCTAATTACAAAACTAACATTTACAATGTAACTTAGAGACAAGCACAGTAACAACAAAGTGTGTAGATAGATGTCTCTGTGTGTGTGTGTGTGTGTGTGTGTGTGTGTGCAAACAAAGCAGCAGTTGGCAGCACTCTGCTTGTAAAATGGGCTTCACTGCGTCTCTCTCTCTCTCTCTGTGTCTGTGTCAAAAACAGTGCCAGGACGTTGATGCAACAAGTTGCATACACAATTAGCACACACAGAGAGAGAGAGAGAGAGAGAGAGAGAGAGAGCGCACACATGAGCAACGAGCTCGTCCTTTCTGCTTGCTCTGCCTCGCCCTGCCCCAGTGCGTGTCCTGTGTCCTGCACTCTGGCTGTGGCTGTGGCTGTGGCTGTCGCAGCCACAACGCCAGGAAGCGTCTGCTCAACTTTCAAGTGCTGCTCGACGATACTCATAAAATTCCCTCCAGGTAATTTAAGTGTGCCGGTATGCGTGTGTGTGTGTGTTTCTATATTGTTATTGTGGCACTGGACCTGTCGGAATCTGGTCCTGGCTACGCATAACAGCCGAAAGTTGTGTCCGCCCGTTGTCCCTCGTCCGCCTGCTCTCTGACCACGTTGCACTTTTGGCCACTTAAGAGCCATACACTAAACACCATGCGGATCATAGACGAATCAGCTCTTAGCCCGGCCACAAAACCAAATCTTGATTAGTCCCGCCTTCAAGTCAATATGAAAATAAATATAATTAACATAAATAACATTGAATGAGGCGGGGCTGTAGTTACTATTGATCTGAGAAGGTGTGCAGATGGGTGAATATGTGCGGAAATGAATGGGTCTTTGTAACTGCCAAAGTTATAGCTGTTATTTGAGACATATAAATATACACATATATATATATTCTAAATTAAATAAATAAATATATATTGAAGATATCATATTGATCTCTACTATTTAAGCATAAGTTAATAACTATAAAATGTAGCTAAAGTATAATATCGTCACTCTTTCTTCTCTCATTGTTTCTTTCTCTGCTCCCAATCCTACTGTAATGTATGAATGAAAAGCTTGATACCTGCCCAGATAGTCGCAGCACATGTTGTTGCAATATATAAACTCATATAGTACTATTATTATTATTATTATTATTATTATTATTATTATTATTATTATTACTATTTTCATTAGCTATTATATACTATTACTAAATTTTGCCTCGACAAACTCCACCTAACTCGAAGCGTATTCAAAAGTCGTTCAGCTGCAAATTGTTTAGGTTTAAAGTAGTTTGGCAACCATTGAGCAGCTTCTAGTCAGACTCATTGTTGTCGTTGTTGTTGCTGTTGTAGCTCTTCCTCTTGTTGCTGTTGTTGTTGCTGTTGGTGGTGACGTTGACATTGCTTTGATTTGCTGCATTTAATGAGCGTTGCTGTTGCGCCTGCAAGTATGCAGATAAATTTTGGCAAATGCATTAAAACGTTATTAAGCGCTGCCCCTCAAGCAGCTGCAAGAGTGCATACGTATGTGTGTGCGTGTGCGTGTGTGACGTGCATGTGTTTTAAATATTTAATTATATTTAGCTGCCTTAAGTACTTACAGTTTTGCGCTCTTAGTGACATAGGCACAGACAACGTCACTTGAACAAATAAGCCACAAATTGTAATCGAGTGTGTGTGTCCGTGTCTGTGTGTGTGTGTGTGTGAGGCTGACGCTGTGTGCACAACGTTGCGTATGATTAACATTTGCGCTTGGACAGCTCAAAACTGGCCGACGGCATGTCGTTGTGGTTGCTGTTGCGGCTGCTTCGCTCATCTAATTCCTTACGCAAGAATACTTTTAATATGGCAAGACAAATTGGAAATTAACCGAAGCTATCGAAGCCGAGCGTGCTTGGGTTTCTGCCGCTACATTGAGGCGATAGGGACGGCCGGCTGGAGCCGCATAGTTTGCCACTTGCCGCCACACACTCACACAGACACACGCTCACATATTTCCATAAATAATTTTCAGAAAAACTTGTTAAAGCCCGAGACAAGTGCGAGTAAATAAATAAGTGTCTGCGCACAGGAATAAACATACATACATAGAGTTGAGCTCGCTCACTCGCTCTATTGCTGGCAATATTCGCGTGCTATTTGTTGCAGCTACATGTGGCAAGATGAGGACTTTATGCCCCGCAGCACAGAGTAAACACACTTTTTTGCAGCGTCTTCATTGCACTCAGCTACAGTTCGAGTGCGTGGCGTATCGATTGGCTCCTCATATTATCTCAGTTGTATATATTAAATACTTTATATATAAAAGATATATTACATTATATATATGCACATATATTTTCTTTATATCTGTTTCAAGTATGTTTTTAAATATTTGTCAATTCTTTTATCGATATATGCCAATACTTTCTCAGACTTTTATTGCCTCAATCTTATTCTCGCTCTGCAGTTTATTTCTTTCTGAGCTGTCTCTGTCTTTGGCAATACGCTTAAGGCAGGCAGCTAAGTGTTCAGGAATATCCAGCAAAAAACGGAATTTCAAATGAATTTAAAGCCTTAAATGCTCTAAAAAACAGGCGAGAAAAGGCTTAAGAGTTTGAAAAGTACTTAAATCTTTTAATATAAATGCAATAAATATAAATCTTCATATTAATATATAACAAAACTAATACAAATTTACTAAAATATTAATTTCATTCATATTTATAACAAATTTTTGCTTACTAAATTTATACAAGTTTTTTTTTTTTATTAAATTTATTAACTAATAAATATATTTAGATAATTCTTAAAAATATCGCAATATTAAAAAATATGAATATTGCAGAATATCTAAAAAATAATAATATTAATATATAATAAAATATATAAAAAAATATATTTAACCTAAAATATATAATCAAATATAGTTTTTAAATATAATAGTTAAGTTTATATATTATTTGCTATTGCCATTTATTTTGCTATTTAATTTATTTTTGTTAGTTTCGTATATGCTTTAAATTTGAGTTTCATTTAAACTTATATCATACATATAGATAGTAATATATGCATTTCTACACGAATTGATTTTCCTTCCTTGGTTATTTGTACACTTTTCTTGGGGTGCCTTATCTATTGCAGGGCTTTGCGTAGCCAAGTTTATTCCGCTGCAATTGCAGCGCATTTTTGCTTCGAGCTGTCATTGTTTCCTCTGGGTGCTGTCGACCTGCGGATTGCTGCAATTGCTCCTCCGCTTCTTATGTCTCCCTCAGCCCCAGCTCCCCCTCTCTGCCCACTTTAAAGTGAGTGCCCGTATTCATAGTCACAGTCGCAGTCGCATTCGCAGCTTGCTTTCGCATGAAGTTTGCTTCGCTCGGTGCGGTGCGCACATTTTTCTTCTGATTTCAGTATTTTTTTTTCTCTCTCTCTCTCTCTCTATATATTTACTTATTCTTATTTTTTTTTTCTTCTGCTTGCATCGTTTTGTTCGGCAACTTTTCGTGGCCATAAACACGTACGCGCTGCCAAGCAGTATGGGCAGCTGCTTTTATCTCTTCACTTCCCGCACACACATACATGTCTGTAGTCCCAGCAGAGATCGTTGTTGTTGGAAAAACTCAATTTAGCTTTTTGCAACCTTACCAAAAAGAAAAAAAAAGAGAAGGAGGAAGAAAGAAAAAAACGATAGAAATAGTGAGAGAAGCGCAAGAGCGAAAGAAGAAACAAAAAGTAAAATTTTTCTCGTGTCATTTTTCTGACTTGCTGTGCACACACACTCACACACACTCTCACACACACAGAGACAGGCAGACAGACAGACGGACACACAGTCAGTAATAACAGGAACTACAAAATGGCTGTCAACGTTGCTAACATAACCAAAAATGCCGAGCAGCGAGCGGCGAGCTAGGAGCAGTGCTCAAATGGCTTTCTGGCAACTCTGGACGTGCCTCAGTTGCCGCTTATTAGAAATCAAATCCCATAAAAGCCACACTGAGCCCAGCAGCAGACCAACAGCCATGGAACGCTTAATGACACAGAAAAACTAACCCAACCAAAAACTGACTGACTGCTCCCGGCCCCGACTGCCAGACCAAGCAGATTAGGCATTGCCCAATGTGGGCGTGTCCAAAATACAAATACTGCGAGAGAGCGAGCGCAGACAAAGCACCGATTGTTGCCATCTATATGCGAGTCTATATGTGCTTTACAGAAATCAATATTAAATCAAGTTACAGAACTAAATCTTTAAGAATTTGGCGAAAATGTTGTAGAAAAATTGGCTCTTTGGATTGAGGAGTATGCATGGTAAACACTTGGATCTAGATTCTAAATACGATATGAAAGTGAATGTGTGTCTGTTTGTTTGCCTGTCAGGTGAATCGAAGAGGCTTCGCCTTTCTATGCGATTCACAAGAGCTTAAGTTAAAGCTAGGTAAGTGGGATAAAGGTAAGTCAACTTCTTGCTCCGCCATTCGCTATAGTCAAGACGATTTTCTATGTGAGGCAATTAACCTTTCTTTGCTGCCAATGCCTCCCTTTCGTTCCCTGACTTTCTCTCTCTTTCTCTCTCTTCCCCTTTCATCATATTCATGGTATTCAATATAATACAAAGTTCTCGAAAATTTCTAAAACATTTTTAAAATGATCGCCAATTGACTGAGAATTGCTTCAGTTTAAATGAACTTCTTTGGTTTATGTCAGAGAGACCGGCCAAGGCGAGAAACAGGAGTATTTATTGTGGCCACGGGGCTCGATTTCGTTGGCTAAGATATGGCCAGGAGTAGTCCTGATGCAGTGTGACCATCACTGGACAAAGTCGAGCTGGAACCTTGTAACGACTTTCGCAGTGACTTGCACAATGCCAATGCTTGTAAATCTGAAATATTGTCTTTGGCAGCGTGGCCCGAATCAGTGAGCAAATGGCCAAAAGCCCGAGGGCAGCTGATGTGAGGCGCTCAAAAGGGCCGTGGCGTGGCAGGGGAGGGGGGAGAGCTATGAGCTTGAGTGGACAATGAGCTGACACTGCACACAGTTGCGCTATAAAACCGAAATCGAGACACACACACACACACACACACACATAGTAAGTTGACTCGCCTGTGGTTCGTGTGAGTGCGTGTGGGTGTGCGTATCTGTCGGTCGCAAATCTGCCCCCGGAGCGGCATCCAAGCAGAGCAGAGTAACAGTTGCCATAGCTTTAGCCATAGCTATGGACGCACAGGACATGGGACAAACAGGACAACAGAGGACACGGACACAGCCACTGCTACTGCCACAGCCAGAGCCAGAGCCACAGCTACAGCCATAGCTGGGCGGCTGATATTTTGTCATTTGTGTCACGTTCGCCATTCATGATGATTTCGTTCGTGATGCCCGTTTGCCCCACCTCTCTCTCTCTCTCCATCTCTCTCTCTCTCTCTCTCTCTCTCTCGCCCCATCTCTGTCTCCCGCATGCCACAGCTCTCTCGCTCTAGCCGTTGTAACTACATCTGTATCTGTATCTGTGGCTGGCATTTGTGCGCCATTTTATTTATGGAATGCAGCTACTCTGTGCCCATGCGTTCGCCTGTCGGCTGTCGCCTGTCTCCGGTCTCCGGTCTCTCTGGTCTATCTGGTCTCTGGTCTTCGGTTGGCTCGTTGGATCTTATGCCCGCTCCAATTCCGGCGCCTGCTACGTGTGTTATCCTTTGCCAGCCGCACATTCGTTTTACCCATTTCGAATGCCGCAATAATTCTCACGTAGCCAGCTTCAGCTTCAGCTTCGGCCGACTTCAGCTTCGGCTCGCCTCTGTGCAAATGTATCCACTTTCAGCGTTTTTTCTGCAAGCATAAATTTACAGCATTTTTCCCCATGTTCAACACAAAAATAACAAAAAACAAAAACAAGAAGAAATAAGAAAAGAAAAAACACAACAAAATGTATAAAGAATAATAACAAAATCCATAGAACAAAACTTGCCTACATTTTCGGCTGGCTCTACGGGGAGAGCGAGACGGCAAGCGAAGGCAAGGGAAAGAGATAAGCGGAGTTAGCCAAGCTATTTTCTATGCTGGCTTGCGAGGGTTACTCAAGGGCTACTGAAAGAATCAGCTGGAAGTCCAAAGGGCTAATCCAATGAATGTTGTTTAATGCAACTGCCTTTCTATGCGATTTTCATGAATATGAAATATCATTAACTTTGTCTCTCTCTTCCCCTCTTTCTCTCTTTATCCCTCTATCTTTCTCTCTTTCCTTATCTATCTCTTTTCCTTTCTCTCTCTCTCTCTCTCATTCATCTCCTAACTTTATTGCCATTCTAAAACTTTAGTTCCCACCCTCGCCAGTGGCTGCCTTGCGGTTTCAGGCATCGTTTGGTTTTGCGCTGGCATAGGTAAGCTCTGTTTTTAACTGGCAACGTTGTCAAGTCCATGAGGGATTCCCATTTTATTAGCACACCAAAACTCATGAAACAAGCACTGGGACGTGCATAGTTCACAATTTCCGTGACCCCGCCCACCGGCCGCCGCCTACAGCCCATTCCCAGCCCACACGATTTGGCATAGAGTCCAGAGAGTTCGGGCCGTATTGCCGAGCACGGGAAATGTATTTGACAAAATATTTCAGTTATTTACTTTAGTCCAACATAAAGGCAGGCAACTTTTAGGCTAACAAGCAGACAGCCGGAAAACCAAACATAAATCTTGTTACATTTATGTGGCTCTAACACCTTTGTCTTTTTATACGCTCAGCCCGCTCGCAAGTGGAGCAGGAAAAGGTATTTTGCTTTGTGGTAAGTAGATGTAACGCAGAGGGAGAGAGAGAGAGAGAGAGAGAGAGAGGGGTAACTACTATATAGAAAGAAAGGAAACTTAAGTTATTTTTTAAAACATATTTTAATATTATATTTTGCTTCCCATTCAGTATAGAAATCTTGAAGAGAACTAAGTTTTATTAATTATTGAGAGTGAGCCAAAGTTGTATTGATCGGGCAAATCTGTCAACCTTGAATTGGATAAACTTTGAAGAGTCATAAATAGATTTTGATATTAAACATGTGAAAGTCTGATTAAGTAAATCTAGTTATACTGATTACAATACACAGAGTATTGTAATTATTGTGAATTAGGAAGCTGAAAGTTTAGAACTGCTTTAATATTTATTTGTATTTAAATTATATATCTCAAGCTTTTCCCAGCGTATCTGTCAGTCGTTCGTGCTTAACAGCTCAGCACTTGTTTATTTTACTTTTATTTTTTGGTAATCGCTACTGTTTTGTTCATTGTTGTTGTTGTTGTTGCTGTTGTTGTTGTTGCTTGTGTTTTAGTTGGCCAAAGTGCAAAGCTTGAGCGGAGCCAGAGAGAGAGAGAGAGAGAGAGAGAGAGAGAGAGGCGCGCCGGGCCGGGTCCGTCGGGGATAAGGGCTCTGCCCAAAAACCAAATGAAACTTTATGCATATTCAACTTTTTACATTATTCTTTGTGGCCGACGAAAAGTTGCAGCAGCAGCGGCAACAGCAGCGACAATAGATGTTCAGACTGAATATGCGTAACAAGAGAGCCAAACTCTAGGAAATCCATTTAAGAGAGATATATATATATATAGAGAGAGAGTGAGAGAGAGAGAGAGAGTGTGTGTGTGTTAGCTTTAGTTGAGTCTAATATTAAAGGCAGTTGAAAAACAGTATAATGACCAGAACTTAGCTGAAGTCGAAGACTTGAATTGGCTTGGGCAAGAGGAGATTGTGTTTAGCCTTCGGCAGACATGTGTAAAAGTTGAGTTATTAATCGAGCAGCAGAAGTGCAATGTTCTGATAACAATTTCTATTAATCTCGAGTGCGTAGAGCTCTGACAAATGAAAATCAAGTCTGCGTACCTTTTGCATATGCTGCGAATACTGTGTCGTCCATGACGACAATGGACATGGGCGAAGGCGTTGGCTCTGAGTGTGGCTGCGGCCAGGCCAGGGAGACAATTTATGCGCAAAATGTTCACAGTTTAATTTGACAATGCATTTTGCATGCTTCACTCAGCCGATGCACAGATAGAGATGCAATTGCAGATGCACAGATACAGATGCAGAATGGCATTTGCCAAGCGCATGCAAAGTGCGGACGGCGATAAGACCGAAAACTGAAGACTAAAGCTCAAAGCAGAGACACTCAAATCAAAGCCAAAAACTAGACCATAAATAACAGACTATGTGTGTGTGTGTGTGTGTGTGTGTGTCAGCAGAGAGGCTGGCAACAAGGAGCAAAGGAAAATTTGAATTTGAATTGTTGACGCAACTAAATAAATGCGAAGTTGCCAGGATTCCGAAATGCTCTTATCTCTCTCTCTCTCTCTCTCTCTCTCTCTCTCTCTCTCTCTCTCTCTCGTCTCTCTAACGAAATCAAAAATCTAAGCCATAAACTTTTCGAAAAATTTAAGGCTAGTGCGTGAGCAAAGCTTGACTGACTATAGAAGGCGTGGCATGTCAGGGGGAGGGGGGGAGTGCACTATGGTTAGACATGCTCTAGGCAGGGCGGGGCCACATGCGTGTCAGAGAACTTGGAATGAATGACGTTACGTGAAGTTGACAACATGTCAAAATGGAGAAAAGATACCGTAAATGGACAGACAGCATGGGCAAGCGACAGGGCCTGGGCAGCAGGGGGCTGGGAAAGTTACCTACGGCGACGGGGAGCAAGTTGCAAACAAGTGACATTTATGTTGCCAAAACAAATAACAAAGCGCTGCGGCAAGCCAGTGTGGTGACTGCAGAGTGTGTCTCTCTGTATGTGTGTGGCAGGGCGGGCGTGCTGTTGTGCCACATTTTGTGGCACGTGAGGGGCAGCGCTCTCGCTCGCTGGCTAAATCAGAAATCGCAAATATTAGAATAAAGACTGTGCGCCATGTGCGAGCGGGACGCAAACAGAGACAAGACACACATGTGCAGCTGTTGCAGCCATATCAGTGCACAACCAACACACACACACACAGAGAGGCACACACGGGCGGGCCATTGTGTGCAGCTCGCACACGAAGCTAAGAACGGAGCTCAAATCTCAGGGAAAAAGTATTTTTCCGCAACAAACAAGCAAAAGTGACACACAACAGCAGCTTATTGTTGCTCTTGTTGTTGTTGTTGTTGCTGTTGCTGTTGTCATTGTTGCTGCAACTCTTATGGCGCCAAGCAGTCAACGCTAGGCGTGGCACTTGCGCGCCGCCCACACAGCGACAACGCTCTCAAATGTTAGCCTGGCTTTGATTTGGTTTTTAATACCCTGCAAAGCAAAGCCCAAGCAAAGCGGGCATATTAGCTTAAGGGCCAAAGTATTTAAGCTTATTTATGATACAAAATATATTTTTAAAAATTTTTGTTTATTTTTATTATTTTTGCTATGTGCTTCAGTATTTAAAATTTTTAAAAATTATTATATATATATATATTTTTAATTTTTATTATTTTAATACATTTTATATTCTTTTCTGGCCAACATTAAATTATTTTCCATATCATTTAAAGCTTAAATACTTATTAAATATTTTGTTTACTATTTCGATATATTTTAAATAATTTTTTAAAGCTAAAAAATATCTCTTTAATATTTATATATTTATATATTTTAGTTATTATTTTTTTAAATATTTAAAATATTTTTTTCATTTGTATTATATTATACATCGCTCAGTTTTCTCTTTTATCCCATTGCAGAGTATCTCCCAGTCGTATACTTTTCACGGCTTTTCGCATGCTTTTCTTCTGTGTCGATTGTTGTTGCTGTAGTCGCAGCAGTTGCTTTTGTCGTCTCATTGTTGTTGTTGCTCGCTTTGCGTCGCAACGTTGGCCGCTCCTGCCGCGGCCCCCCACACAACGGGTGGAGGGAGGGGGCAGTTGGAGTGGGCCCAGGGGCAGGCGGTGGGCGCTGCGCGCGTGTGTTTGCATATCTGAGCTGTGCGATCGCCAAGTGTTGTCGTAGTCGTGGTCGTCCTGCCATTGGGGCCGTCCTTTAGGTGCCGAGAGTGAGAAAGAGAGAGAGAGAGAGTGAGAGAGAGAGAGAGGAGGAGAGAAGTGGAGAGAGTGGAGGAGGAGCGTGGGGCACTGGCACTTGACTCCTGGTCGCTGCCACGTCTCGGCTACACTCGCATCCTTCTTGTTTGCCTCGTGTTCGCGACGCCAAAGCCAAAAGTTTATGGAGCGTCGCGGCTTTTGTTTCGCTGCTTTTGCTATTGTGGTTATCCTTGTTGTTGTTGTTGTTGGCATCGAAGTGGGCGTGGTGCTGGTGCTGGTGCTGTTGCTGTTGCTGTTGCTGGCCATATCAAGCAGTTGGCCAACATTTTCTTGCTACTTGTTTGTGTCTGCTCCAGCGATTTTTGATAACTGACATTTGTTTGGCGTTCGCCACGGCTACAACAAGGTGAGCAGCAGCAGCAGCAGCGACGGCAGCAGCAACTGGCCCAAAACTAATATTCCGCTAGCCAAACGATTTGAATGTGCGGCAAACAGATTGCCCGTGCGATACGCTAAACTGGAGCAGCTGCGCCCAAGTTTGCTCAGATTAGAGCTTGGCTCACTAAAGTGGCCAAGACAAGTGCCGGGAGGCGCTGCTCGAAGTCGCCTTCTAAACTTACCAAAAGTTGATCTAATGTACAAGTATTTGAGCTTAGCCAGAAAAAGGCTAAACAAATATGTATAAAATAATGATAAATTGTCAAGATATTATTTAAAATATATATTTTTAAATAGATTTTAGTTAATTAATCTTTTGATATATTTATGAAGCATTTAACCAACAAAGTAAATAAATATGAATCATTATTCGATCTCAGTGACACTTCAGCTGCTTGAGGACCAAGCGAATGTTTATTAAAAACAAAATTTATTCGACTTTTCAACACATTTTGGATGTGAAATATTGCCAACTGTCGCCGGTTGAAGTCGTTGATGTATTAAAATAAATAAAGAACGAAGAAAAGAAATATATTTGGAGCTTAAAATAAGTAAATAAAACTAACTGAATTATGTGAATAAATCAAATCATTTATGTTGAGGGTTAGTCATTTGATCTCAAAAATATTATAATGTAAAGGTACATAAGTATACATAAGTATATATTATATGTCATACATATTATATATCATACATTATACAGCATACATCATACAGCATCACACAGCATACATCATACATTATACACCATACATCATACAGCATCATACAGCATACAGCATACAGCATACAGAATACAGCATACATCATACATCATACATCATACATCATATATCATACATCATATATCATATATCATATATCATATATCATATATCATATATCATATATCATATATCATATATCATATATCATATATCATATATCATATATCATATATCATATATCATATATCATATATCATATATCATATATCATATATCATATATCATATATCATATATCATATATCATATATCATATATCATATATCATATATCATATATCATATATCATATATCATATATCATATATCATACATCATACATCATACATCACACAGCATACATCATACATCATACAGCATACATCATACAGCAAACAGCATACATCTTATATCATACAGCATACAGCATGCACAGCATACAGCATACATCATACACAGCATACACAGCATACACAGCATAGAGCATACAGCATACAGTGCAAAGTTTTAATATACATATATATAATTTCCATAGCTACAGGAAAATAAAGAATGCTTTACGAAGACCTCATCCATCAGCAAGCGAAAGAATCTGCCTGTCTCCAACTTCCGGGTATCTTCTAGTCGGATAGTTTTTCCTTTCTTATAGTTGGATAAACTTTCAACAGGATAATTTTCTTACGTCACACTATAATATGTTTTTATGAGAATTATTTCTGTATAAAGCTTTGCTTTCTTTTTGAATTAAGCAGTAACCTGAAAGGACAACAAGTTCTTGTTGCTGTTGTGCCTAAATGAGCCACTCGTCAAACTAACACTAACAGCTATTATATATATGTATATAATGCTTCTTGAGTGATCGCACATCGATAAGCTGGGCACATCGAGCATAGCAAATTGTTGACAGCAACATCAACAACAGAAACAACAACAAGAACAATTTAGCATTAAATGGCGACAGCTGAGAGGCGCAGGACTCGTGACACGCGTTGCGTGAGAGTCGTGAGTGGGCGGCACTGGAACAATGGGTGGGCGAAGGGGGAGGGTGGGCTGGCGTAACGCGAGTAACTCGGCCAACTGCAACGGGCAAGGACATTGACAAGTGAAACATCAGACAAATGAGCGCGCGCGGTCTAAACACTAAAGCGTCAATACACACACACACACACACACACACACGCACACACACATACGCATAATGGCAGACAGACGTGCTCAATGTGGCGCTGGCAGGAACAGGAGCAGGAGCAGGAGTAGCACCAGGACAGGCAGAGGCAGCCAAGCACTTCACAGCTTAACACCCTAATGTGCAATATTTTTGACTCACACACACAGAGAGACAGACAGACAGATATACGCAACACACACACACACATACACACAAAGCAAATGTATAAAAAGGAAATACAGAAGGCTGTGCAAAGTCGCTCCCGCTTCCGCTCACGTTCCAACCCCACCCCCTTCCCCAACTCACTCGCTCAGCCTGTCCCAGCTGTCGAAGGCGAAGGCGCGACTGCGTTGCCAGCAGCGGCAGCAGCAGCAGCAGCAGGCTTCAGCGGCAGTCGCCAAGCGCCGCTCGATGTCCCGCCACCTCCAGCAACAGCAGCAGCAGCAGCAGCAGCAGCAAACGACAATGGCGCTCACACGCACACGCACACGCACACAGCCGAAGATAGCGGGCGCCACCCACTGGCCAACAACAAAGCTCACTCGCTCACTCACTCACTCTCAGGCGCACTAGTGCCGCCTCGCTCGCACACTCACTCTCGCTCTCCTCGGGAGTGTCAAGCAGCTGCTGCCGCTTCTTCTTTCCCTATTTGAAGTTTTGGTATCTTTTTTTTTGCAGTTTTTCGTGTATTTTTGTATTTTTTTATATTTATTTTTTTTCTCATTTTTTATTGCGCTTGATCTTTGGCTTATTACCATGTCACGTTGAATGCGAAATGCGAACGCTGCCGGAATACCAAATACACACACCCCGAGTGTATGTGTGTGTGTGTGTTGTTTTCTTTTTTTTTCGATTTTTTTTTTTGTATTTTTTTGTATTTTTATTTTTGCTCCAATGCGTTAAAACGCCAAAGGGGCGTTGAATTTTTCTGCTTTGCTGCTGCTGCTGCTACTGGCTTTGACAACGCTAACGACAAGACTCTGGCGATGGCAGCAGAGCTATTGTTGTTGCTGTTGTTGCTTGTGCTTAAACTTGGGCTTTAAAAAACTACGGCTGCGTCTTGCCAATGCAAAGTTGGCGCAAGCACATAGCAAAAGTAGAAATGCAAAAAAAGAGGGAGAAAAAAAGAGAAGTAAGAAAAGTTGCGACCAACAGTTGACAGTCCAAAAGCATTTGACATTTTACCTTGGCAAGGCAACAACTCACACACACACATGCAGAGACAACACACACACACACACACACATGGGCACAGACAGAGAGACAGAAACGTGAACGTGACTGTAACAACAAGAGCAAAAGCGCCAAATGTCACATTGAAAAATGCCATTGGTTCGACAAACTTTCTGCCCCAACCAGCAGCAGCAGCAGCGGCGGCAGCAGCAGCAGCAGCAACTACAACAACAGCAACAGTCGCTTGCTGCTGGCAGAGAGGATGCGCAGCAGCAGCGACATGCGAACGCCTCTGCCATGAAACCGAAACCGAAACCAGTTGCTTAGCAACGCCCCCTTCTAACCGCAAACGACGACGTCGACAGCAGCAGCAGCAGCAGCAGCAGCAACGGCAACGGCAACTGTCGCCGCAGCCGATGACTGCGACAAATGTCAGCAACAGACTCCATTGCTATTTTTGCAGCAGCGCGGCGTAGCAGCTAGTTGTCTCGCTCTCGCCCAGGCAGCTGCATGCGCAGGGGAAATTGTTTGCCATTGAGCAGGCCGCGCGCGTGTGCGTGCATCTGTGTGAGTGAGCGCGCATGCGATTCGTACACGACCAATGTTAAGGGGTAGGCCAGACGCGAGCAGCACTAGCAGCACTAGCAGCAGCATCAGGTATCGGCCTCGGACTCGGGTACCGGTTCAGTTTGTGTTTGGCTGTGTTTCGCCTTCGCATTGCCATTCGCTCGCGCTCGCTCTGCTGCCGCCGTCGTCGTCGTCGTTGTCGTCGCCGCCGTCGCTGTCGACGCAGCGAGTTTTCGGTCTGTTGTTCGCCTCGTTGCTGCCGTCGCCGTTTTCAGTTTTTGTTTGACGTTCGCGTGGTGCGCTCGCATGTTGCGGCCCGTTATCGTTATCGACATCGATACGTACCGTTACCGTTACCGTTGACGTTGCAGTTGCCGTTGCCGTTGCCATTGCCATTGCTATTGCTATTGCCGCAGCCGTTCGTTTCGAATAGACGTTGCCAAAAAAGAAAGAAAGAGAAATATAAACAACGACAACAAACAAACAACAACGACACAACAACAAACCAACAAATTGTCAAACAGCTGTTCGCTGGCTCGCTCCTCTTCTTGGTTCGCTGCCGCAGCCGCTGCCCCGTCGCGTAGCGCGTCCTTAGTTAGCGTCGCGAGTCGATTTTTTTTCGAGCACACAAGAATTTGTTGCCAAAGTTTTTTTCAAGTGAGTTACTTGCCAAGGAATACAACAACAACAACAACAACAACAACGATAGCAAAAAGCTTCGCCTGCAAAAGAAAGTGCCAAGTGGATTACTAGCAACAACAACAACAAGTAGAGGAAGAAGAAGAAGAAATACAAATCAACAAACAACAACCAACAAACAACAAACAAATATCAGCTGCCAGCTGGTCGCGTGTTTTGCCGCCGGCATTAAACACAGCGCAACAAACACAACAACAACAAGCACACACGTGCTCCACACACATCTCGCGCGCTCTCTTTCGCTCTCTTAAGCTCTCCCTCTCACTCTCTTTCTCACTGTCCTTTAGTCTCCCGCGCCCGTGTGTGAGTGTGTGTGTGTGTGTGTGAGCGCGTTCGTCGCGTCAGTGCGTGCGTGCGTGTGTGTCTGTGTGCGCGTCGCATTATCAGCGTGACCATTATCATCTCGCCCCCCAGCCTCGATATATTCGATAACAAAATTCTCACCGAGGCATCCAAAGCGCCCCTCAGGGCTGTCGCGCTGGCGTCATTTCTGGGCGACGGTTTTGCCGCCCTCGGTAGCCGAGCACCACCCGTCAAGGATCTAATGGCATTTGGTGCGGTCCTCCACACAAATCAGCACAACATAGGTGAGTAATCGATCAACAGTTATCGAGTAGAACGCCCCCTAACAACTAGCTCTAAGCATGCGCAAAGGACTTGCCACACAGCTCGGCAAAGATCATCAAAGTTGGGCTCCAAGTTTGATCTTTGCTTAACTGAGATATATGGTCATATATCTAAAGATATCCATTATCGATCTATGTTTAGAGTAAAGTAATCGATAAGCTTAAAACCTCAATAGATACGTTCCCCAAGCTCTCAGCTTAGCGTGCACATATTTCAGATTTATTATCCATCTATATCTGAAGTATGATGATCTCTCAGCACAAGCTTTCTTAGCGTAAAGCTATAGGATAGATCAAATTCTCTCTATACTATTCCTCTTTTCTAGTAATCTGCCAACGGCACATATCTTGCTTCAAAGTAGAAGAACCATACTCTATAGCTTATGTAGTTTCTCCAAGCTAAAAACTTCTTAGTTAAACATGAATCATAAGTTGCTGAAACGAAGTTAGTTTTGCATTAGGGATTTCTTCTACTTCAATTTGAGTTTTGTTTTTTTTTTTATGGAATTTGTAGAAATTTCGCGTTTACAAATTGTTGCTTCACGAGCGTTAACTATGCAGGGTGTTTGTGTGTTTGGGGGACGGCGGCGCACATGGGTTAAGATTGTGATTTGGCTGGACAGAAAAAGTTTCGCTCGTCGGCTTTGGGTTAAGCATGAAGCAAAGTTTTGCACTTTTGAACTTGCTGCAGGGTCGGGCATCACACTACCCCAGCCAAGGCGCTGGACTCTTCTAACTAATGTTGCTGTTGCTGTTGTTACTCTTGTTGCTGTTGCTGTTGTTGCTGTCTTCGTCTTCGTCTTCTTCTTCTTGTTGGTTTGCGCCCATTTTGTGCGCCTTTGCACAAGTTTTTTGTGTGCGGCGGGCAAAAAGTTTGCTGCGACTTGTCAAAAAGTTTGCTTGTTGTTGCTACTGTTGGTTGTTGTTGCTGGTTGTTGGTTGTTGTTTGTTGCTTGTTTGTTGTAGTTTGTTTGACTGTTTTGCCTTTGTTTTATTTCATTTGCTCTCATGTCAAATTTTCACTTTTGCTGACTGTTTAATGTCAGCCCAAAACTTTGCATTTTGCTACCCAGTTGACAGCTTTTGCTGCTGTTGTTGCTTCTGTTTTTGTTTTTTTGTTCTTTGTCCAAATGGGCAACAAATCGCGTCAACAAATTTGTAAACCTGCTGATTTGTGCCTGCACTTGGCCAAATGGGACTCAAAGCGGCCCATAAAACTGCCGACTTGCAACATGCTGCTGCTGTTGCTGCTGCTGCTGCTGTTGCACGTTGGCAACTTGGCAAGTTGGCAACTGGCAACTGACGACTCATAAATTGCTGGGCTCGCTCGGACAGGCGTGTGTGGCGGGCAGTGTTAGGCGGGCCTCCTCCAGAAAGGGGGGCAACAGAAGTCAAAAGTCAAAGCTGTCAACGGCACAGAGACGGGGCAGACACACATAGAACAAAGCGCGCAGCTCCAAAAAGTCATAAAACATTTGCAACCTTTCGCTTCCTCTTCCTCTTCATCTTCATCTTCATCTTGTGGCCTTTTTTGTTCGCTCTGTTGTATCTTCTGCGTTGCATCTTTTCAATTTTGTTGTTGCCGTTGCACAGCAGCAGCAGCAGCAGCAGCAACAAAAGCGCAGCAACGCCTTTAACAAAGTTCGCCTGCTGTTCATCAACATTTATGACTGTCCCGAGCTGCTGCTGATGATCATCGTCCTGATGGCGATGATGAGGTTGCGGGCTGACTAACTGCCTGGAAGCTTCAAGCTGCCAGAGGCAACAATATTTGCTGCCGTTGCTGTTGCAATAGCAATTGCTGCTGCCGCTCTTACTGCCACTGCCACTGCCACTGCCATCTTCGCCCGAGCTGCTAGCCAACGCTAGCGCAGTTTCAGGTACGTCAACATTTTTTATGCGCCATTTTCTTCATCATTTTTACGGTCAACAGTTGCTCAAGTCGCTTTACGGCAGCAGCAGCAGCAGCATCGACGGCAGCAACAATTCTTGAATAGACAAAAAGTCGATTCTATGGCCATTTTTTGCTCAGCCACTTTGATTTATTGGGCAAAAAGCGTAGCCGGCAGCCGGCTGCCGCGTTTAGCCCCAAGAATTGCGCATTTCATGTTTGGCTATGCATTCTGTCACCGCCACCGCCACCGCCGCCGCCCCAAATGGGTGTGGCAAGCAGCGATAAATTATGAACCATAATGAGCCGTTGAGATGCAAAAAGAGAAACAGAAAGAGAGAGAGAGAGAGTGAGAGAGAGAGAGAAGCCAGCTGCGGCGGCAGCTTGCCCACTGGGTGGCCGCCACAATTTGTGGGCAGTTAGTTGGGCAAACAGAAAAAAGTCGAGTACTTAAGTGCCCTTCGAACTGAATTATCAGCAGGTTACACACTCCTTATATATAAGGCAGCCTTCAAGTAGCTAAAGGAACACGCGACAATGGCAAATGGCCAAGGCAAAGTTCTGGGAACTCTGGCCTAATTGTTCGCGGAACGATCGCGGCTCGAATACTCGATTTAGTCAAATGTCAATCAAATCGATTAATTGCTTTCTCGCCAGCGCGTGCTTATGTAAGCTGCAGATGAGATGTTGCTCGTGTTGAGATGAAGTCATGAGAGCCACAGAAGAAATAGTTGATGTTTCTATATAGCTCTATATACAGCTTTTGATGCCTTTATAGAGATTTGCTTAGCCAAGTTGCTGATTGTTGGATTAAAGAATGCAGAACTTGGGATGAGTTCATAGAAATTAGAAATGGAAAACAGTTTCCAAGCACAACTCTTAACCTTCTGAATAGGTCACAATTCGACAGTAAAAAACTCTTTAAAAATATATATTATATAGATATTTAAAAATATATAAAATTAATGTGATAAAAAGGAAGTATATCAAATAAAAATGATATAGAAAATAAAAGAGTAAATAAAATGATAAAAAAAAAAAAACAATATAAACAATAAAAAAATAAGTAAAACATGAAAAAATATTTTAAGTATTCAAAATATATCAAACTATACAAAAACTTAAAAACAAATACCAAATATCAATCAAATAATTCATAAAAAATAAATATATAAAAAATAAAATATATATATTAAATTATATACAATATAAAATATGTTATGAATAAAGAAATGATATATCAAAATAATTTAAAAAATTCTAATTGAAAAAAAAATCAAAAGATAACTAAAAAAAATTTCAAATGTACAAATTTCTATACAAAATAATATATAAAAAGCCCAAAGGGAATTAAATCTAGTTCACCTCTTGGCTCTTTAGTTGCTTTCTTAACTTAGCTTTTACACTCAGATTAGCTTTGAAGGCCAATCAAGTTTGGCTTGTACTTTTGCGTTTGGGGAATGCTTCATTAATTGTAATATACTAAATATGCAAACATTTATATAAACATGTAGCTAAAGATATATACATGTATATATATATATATATATAGATATATATCTGACATAACTGGCAAACGAGTTGAGCGCATTTATCTCACAGGCCGAAATGACAGATTGTTTTCTTTATGCTAAATGTCATAATACGAACGCGAAATTAGCTTAGATTTGAAAATCTCAAAACGAAACTCGTTTCGAGGGGAGAAGCAATGCAAAGCAGTCGCTGTTCAATCCGAGTATATATATTATATACATATAGAGTTAATGATGGCATTATAAATCATGGCTGCTCGCTCGATGCGCGTTATAGGGTAGCTAATGGCCGCCGATCTCTGAGCCGTTGCCAGCGAAAGCTGGCCAAAGTACAAATTATTTGACGGCCGTCAGGAATTGAATACTTATCGCTAGCTGTCTCCGAAGCGCTTCCCCTGGGCTGACCCGATATGCAAGTTATGGGCCCCCAACTGTTGGGAACTTTTCCATTTTGTACGGACCGGACTCGGGCCCAGGACTGTGCGGCGGGGCTTGGCCTGGCCCAGACCTGGCCTATGCCACGACACGGCCACATAGGACGTAGCTTTGGGGCCGACGTCGTCGCCTGTCTGACAGTCTATATATATACTTTTTTTTTGTTTTTTTTTGGTATTTGCAGTTTAGCTTGAAGCTGAAATAGTAATTCACATTGAATGGCTTCGGTGGTGCGGCTGCTGCGGCTGCTGCGTCTGTTCTCGTTTCGGTGCTGCTTCGTGGCTCTTTTATGATTTCTTTGCCGTTTTACGATTATTTTAGAGCTGTCAATAGTCAACGTGTGAGATAATTTATACGCCATAAATTTCAGTGCAAGCACAACTTGAGCGCGACTTCGCGTAGAACAACAACAACAACAACCACAGCAACAGCAACAGCAACAACAATCAAAAACAATAACAAAAAGCGCAGGCAACGTTTTTTTTCACGAATGGATTCACTAGCTGAAAAGTGTTGGAGCTGGCGGGGCCACTGGGGGGGCCAGCGGCTGCTGTCGACATCATCAACAGGTTCTATTGCGCTTTTTTATAAGTTATTGTTGTCGTGGTTGTTGTTGTTGCTGTTGTTGTTGTTGTTGTTGTCTGTGACCATTTCGACTGGTCCACAATTCATTTGTGTAGCTTATCGCCTTTTTGGCTTGATTTACAGCCACGGCAATACCAACAGCAACAGCAACAGCAACAACAACAACAACAACAGCAACAACAACAACAGCAACAACAACATTAAATGCACTCAACAGGTTGTTTAACACTTGACACGGCACATTGGGAGCCATAAAGACACACAGACTTTGAGAAACACAAAAATTAGAAATCTATAAAAAAAAAACGATTTTGTTTTCCTTAATTAGAACTCAGCAATTTGCAGCTGGCAACTGTTGCCGCTGTCGTACGTTGTTTCTATTATATTTTTCTATTTTGTTTTCTTGCCAAGAAATTTTATTTATTTAAGTTTTCGCTTCCGCCATTGCTGAAACAGTAGCCAAAGCCTGAGGAATTGATTTATAACCAAAAAGCATTCGCCAAAGCAAAGCAGAGAAAGAAGAGAACAACAACAGCAACAACAGCAACAACTATTGCCCATAAAAAATAAAAACAAGCAATAAAACGAACAACAATTTGTAGCGAGTTCCCAATTGAGCCACTTGACGCGCTCTCACGCAGCCGCCGTTGGGGGTTGCTGGCTGGCGGGGAGGGGCATGGGGTGTGTGTGTGTGTGTGGTAATGACCTTTAACCGGCAAGTTGCAAGTCCAAGTCAGGACAGCGTCGAGTGGGTCTGGCCTCTGCCCCCGCCCAGGCTGTCCCTCTGTCTGTCTTCGGTTCGTTCGCTCGTTCGGCCGCTCTGCGCGCCCTCCTCTGCCCGTTCGGCTGGAACCAACCAAGCCCAGAGAAAGACGATCGCGGCGCAGATGACCGCAGCTAAATGCGATTAGTTCCGAGTGCTCCGACAGCAGCCGCAGCCGTAGTCCCAGTCGCAGTCAAGGCAGCAGCAGCAGCAGCGACGGCGGCGGCAGCAATTGCCACCCGACAAAGTTGTCCGAAACGATGTAGGTGTGGATGTAAAATGCAGATGCAGAGAGAGAGAGAGAAAAGTGTGTTAAAATGTGAGAATAGTTTGAGAGTTTGGGAGAAAAAGAGAGAGATAAGCTGGCTACAAGAGAAAAAAAAACGAGAAATAGAGAAAGGAGAGAGGTAGATATGAGAAAGCCAGAGACAATAGCTAGAAAAAAAAGTAGAAGATGAGGTAGAAGAAGAAGAGTGATTAAGATATAGACAGACTGAGGGAGAGATCAGAGCAGCTATTGCAGATATCCCTAAAGAGTCTTAACAATTAATAGAGTTCCAATAAATGACACTTTTGTGTGGTGTTCCTATTAGGCTGAATATGTATTTATTTTCCTTTTTCTTCTCTCTGTGTGTAGCACTCTCTTGCTCTCTCTCTCTCTCTCTTGCTCTCTCTCTCTCTCTCTCTCTCTCTCGCTCACTCCGTGCAGCAAGTGAAGCATTGCAGACGGTGCGGGCGTCCCTGTGAACCGGGTCTATATCATCAATAACCGAAAAACGCTCAACATAATGATGCGTGTAATGTTGCTGCTGTCGCTGGTTGCCGATCGCAGCGACAGCAGCAACAACAACAACAACAACAACAACTGCAATAGCAACACCTTCGCAGTGTGTCTCCGTCTTCATCTGAATAACTTTCAGCTGGGTTCTCTCGCTCTGCTTCTTTTCGACATTTGTTGAAGATCTCACGACGATCGGCGATCGGCAAGAGGCAAGCGGCAAGCGGCAAGCGGCAATCGGCAATCGGCTCTCGCCGCCTTTTGTTCGCCGCTTCGATCTCAATGAGCGGCAATTTGTTATGCGTTTTTATTGTGCGTTTATTAATTTGATTATGGCTGCATTATAAACTTGCCGGCAAATGGTATTTATAGGCACTGGCTGCCCGCACGACATCCCATGTTGCCGTTGTTGTTGACACGCCGCACAGCAACATGTTGCAGGCGCCCTCTCATCAGCAACAGCAACAACAACAGCAACAACAGCAACAGCGACAACGGCAACAACTTAAGGCACGTTTTTACTTTTTAATACTCATATGCAAATTAATTAATCAAAATCACGCGCATACACGTGTCGCGGTTGTTGTTGTTGTTGCTGTTGCCAAATCATTTGCGGCAAAACTTCAAAACGCAGCGCAAACCACACGAAAATAAACATATATATATATAAATATATATCTTTAGCTATACATGTGTGTGTGTGTGTGTATTGAAAGAAGAAGCAGCGGGCGGGCGGCACTGCCGCCGTCATTACCGAAGAGCAGCGTAGACGTGAAATTTGTTTGGCAACGAACCATAGCGAATTGCAGCGCAACGTTTGCCTAACCCAAATCGAACCGAACCGAACCGAGCCGAACCCAACTGAACTGAACCGAACGGAGTGAAGCTGACAGCCAGAAGCGCCCAGTGAAAAAATCTCAGAGTTGTGCTGGGGACTTAAGCATTGAACTTTAGATAGGATAGGAATATATGAAAGACAAGATATATTTATATAAATATGCAATAAGTATAAGATAAAGCTCATACTTATCTCTTATATTAGATCTTAAAAAGGTGTTTATTTTGATGCAGATTCAGGATTGATCTTATGTAGCTAAGACAACTATGCTGATTGCAGTGATTGGATTAGCCTTCGGCCTCTGGCTGGCCTGATCGTGCAATTACTTTACATCTGGACTATTGTGCATACATATGTGCATACATATATATATATATTTGTATATATATATCAAATTCAACTTTCAGTCAGTTATCTATTGCCATAGCAATAAATATACTAAAATGAGTTACAATAAAATCTTTGTTTTCATTCAAGAATTCCTCAATGAATTCCCTGATCTTTTTCATTCATTTTTATGCCAAATATTTGCTAAATAAACCAAAGTATATTTTTGCATATTTCTTAACCCCAACTTTATGTAGCACAAAAGTTGTTTCCATTTTTATTATGCGCTGTAATATCTGGCTGCAAGTGCTGTAATCAGATAGCTTCCTCTCGCAATGCTGCACAATCGATGCCGTCGTTAACGGCAGCTGGGCAAGATTTAGAAGCTGCTGTCGCTGGCTGCTCCAGATGCTGGTGCCGATAAGGCAATGTTGCTGTGTTGACTTCTGCCACCCCAGGCACAGCCCACAGCCCACGGGCCACGGCTTCAGCTCAGCCCTAGCCTTATGAGGGTTGCATAGGCGCAGTCAAGGTTAATGCTTTGTCACAAAATCGTCCGACTGAACCCGAGATATGCCGATAAGAATATACCGCATTTTCGGTATTTTCCTATTTTCGAAATTTCCCTTTTTCCTCTATGTGTGTGTTTGTCTGTGTGCTTAACTTTTTTTTGGCTGTTTGACTTTGGGCGAAAGTCAGCAAACCGAATTCCAGAATCAGAGCAGCGCATAAATTGCGCTTATCGCGAACTCTGCGGCAGCTTATGTGGCTAATGGCCAGGGGTTGCCTGCAGTAGGGGCTGCAGAGAGAAAGAGAGAGAGTGTGTGGGTGGGGGTGGGCGGAGTGGTGGGCTGTCGCTGCAGGGCAGCTGAAAGTTTGAAGCAAAGTTTTGCGGTCAGCCGGCCGCATGCTTTGAGAGCTGATTTCAAATATCATTTCGGCTGTCAAAATCACATAACAAATTTCTCACATGTTGTTTATTATTAATTGCATTCCTCCAGACGCATTAATAGGGCGGACAGCGGGGGGAGAGACTCTACACTAAAAAGCAATAAATTTGCAAATTTAATGTGAAAACCAATTAAAAGACATTTGATAGGCAAAATAGCCCAGACAGAGGCAAAACTTGAGACAAGTATATGTATAAAGGCAGAGTGAGAGAGAGAGAGAGAGAGAGAGATAGCTAAACAGAGACGTAGGCGTTCATAATTAGAATATAACATAATATTATGCTACCAAGAAAATGCTTCAATGAAGTTGTTGCTGCTATTGTTGTTGCTGTTGTTGTTGCTGCTGTTAGGCCAGTTAGAAAATCAAAGCGTTCTGCAATCGCATCTGGCATTGTGCTTTGAGCCAGCTCATTGCCAAAATTTCCAATTGCAAATTTAACGAAATGCACTTTGCAGTCGAGGCAATGAAGCAGCCAGCCCAGCCCAGCCCAGCCCAGCCCAGTTGGGGCTGCGAGTTTGGGCCGCACGCTTTATTTGGCACAAAACTTTAAACCTTTAATCGCATTAAACGCTGCCAAAGTCAGTCAGCTAAACGGAACGGGCGGGGGGCGGTGTGTGTGTGTACGTGCGTGCGTGTTGCTGCAATGTCTGCCACATTAAATATTGAAAAATGCAAATTTACAAATACATAAATTTTAAATGAATCGCCAACACCAAAAGCATTTAAAATCAATCAATGTGGCTGCTGCGAGCTGCAGCACTACAAAAGCCAGCCATAGCTGATATATATACTATATAAATATATATATATATATATATATATACAGACGTGCACTTACATCTATATGACATATATCTATATATATTTATATATATATACATATAGCGCCGATAGGCACTGTCAAACCGAACCCAAGGACCACATCAAACGTTGCCAGCTTTTTGGGCGCGGGCCACATGTGCAGTCTCTCTCTCCCTCCCTCTCTCTCTCTCTCTCTCTCTCTCTCTTCTGTGGGCAAAGGGTATTGGCTGCACTGCCGCAACTCCATTGATATTAACAAAATAAACAAGCAACGTCAGCGACATCAGCCGCAGCACTCTAAGAGCAGCAGCAGTTGGGGGCAGATTGCCAAAGGTGGGGGTGGTGGTGAGGATGGGGGGTATGTGGTTTAGGTGCAGGGGCCACAGCGGGTCGACAGCTCTGTCGCTTATGGCTGGCAGACGTCTGTGGCTTTTTGGTGGGCTTCACTTTTAGCGCAGACATTCCACAAATAATGTAATTGTTGCAGCGAACTCGTAGAAAAAACTACGAATGTTTTTGATTGTTTAGCGGATTTTAGTAAAATTGGCTGAGACTATTTGGGTTAGCCATTTGTATGTGAGTCATAAACAGAGACTTTATATATTTATATTTTTTTTATTGTAAATAATTGTTAAGGTAAATAAATAGCTTTAAAAAATAAATTTTAAAAAAATATATAAAAATAAAATATAATAAAAATAAATATAAATTTTAAGTAATAATATATCAAATTTAATTTATTTATTATTTAAATTATTAAAAATATTTTTTAATATATTATATATTATTTAAATGAATAATCCTAATAAAAAATACCTTATTTATTATTAATAATTTAAACAAAATAAATTAGTTTTATATACTTAGAAATTGGTTATAGTTTTAATATTTATTTATATGTGCTTAAAATATTTATTTTAATATTTTATTGTTTATATTATTTATAAAAAATACTAAAAATATTGATTTATTTATCTTTTTTTACAACTAAATCTAAAACTTTCCCAAGTTATCTTAATGTAGTTTCATGAAAGAACTAAAAATGCTTGAGATCTCGCTGAAGTCCATCATCCGGAACTCAAACTAAGCAGCCTGCAACTGGCAAACATTCATGTTAAGCTGCAAGTTGAGCTTGACTCGAGCATAGAATGCCTTTACTTCAAGTCCACACATTTTTATCAATAGATAAATATGCATATGTATATATTACTTAAGTTCAGCTATGCCCATCTTGGCAAAGATGGGTGGTTGCGTGGGGGTGGCTGCACGCGGGGCTGCACAGGGTGGTTGGCTGGTTTCGCAGGGCAGCTTAGGCCGGGACGGGAGCACATCACTCATACGCTAAGGCTTATCATTGGCTATCTGTCTGCTGACAAACGCAAACAGCCACAACAGCTGAACGCAGGACGAACGAGCTGAGGTGCGCGAGACGGCCACACGACAGCCACGACGCGAATCACGAAACGAGTGGGCGCACTGAACCACCCAACAGCAGTGTTGGAGCAGGGCGGGAGAGAAAAAGAGAGAGAGAGAGTGAGTGAGAAGGAGATATGAACAACACAAAATAATAAAAAAAACAAAAAAAAAAAACGCTCGAGCCTATAAAAATCTGTGTGTCCTGACGACAATGTTGATGACGATGGCAGCCAGACTGATGGCTATGAAGATGAGAACGAGAGAAATGGAAATGAAAATGAAAATGGAAATGGCAATGGGAATTGGCATGGAGAGTGGAGAGTATGTGGAGTGCGGATCATGGGACTGGCCATGGATATGTTAATGGCCATGTTGACGAACTGATCGAGCAACAACAATAAGCCGCTCTTCACATATCAAACAGACGCTCAAGAGACATGCGACTTGCTGAGCTCTGGACATCGTCAGCTTAGGTGGAAAGCAAAAGAGTCTTCAATGCCAAGCTGAGCTGTGCTGCGCCCACTCCCCCAGCCTTTCCTCTCCCTCTCTCTCTCTCTCTCTCTCTTGCCATCTCATTCTTTTCTCGCTCGCTTTGTCTTGCTTTTGCTCTGTTTTGCTGGCCTTTCCCCTGCTGCTGCTGCTGTCGGCTGTCGGCTGTCGGCTGTCTCGCATTCACATTTTGCAACGCAACATGAATTTTAATGCAGAGCAACAACAACAACAACAACATACTTGTTTGTCTGTTGTAGGGAGCAAGGACGGCAAGGGGTGGGGCTGGGGCTGGGGCTGGGGCTAGGCAGTGACAGTCGGTCGGGCATGGCCAGATATAAAGCAGCTGATAGGCAAAGAGCGATAGCTGCAGATACTTTTATTTTATTTTACTTTACTTTTTATATTATGTATTTTTTTCTGCCTTGGCACAGGACTCGGGCGGGTCGGGGCTGGGCTGGGGTAGCTGACTGGCAGCCCCCACTGGTTTTGGTTTTGGAAATATAATGGCAAAGTAAACAGTTTCGCGATGGAGACGACGACAGCGACGACGGCGACGGCGATGGCAATGGCCATTGCTTCTGGCTGCCGCCGCCTTCTTTCAGCTGTCGAGGAGGAGCTGCTCCTTGGCTGCAGCCAGGCCGCCTCCCCGCCTAACCTCCTTCTGCACTCAGACAACAACAACAACAACAACAAGAACAACAGCAACAAAGCAGAGCCACTTTCATGTCGCTTTGTGCGCTTGTGTATCTAGCAGATACTTTATATGCATGAGTTACAGAAAAAGAGGCGTATTTTGTATCTTGTGTGCGCATAAAATAAAAACAGCAACACGAACAACAACAACAAGAGGCAGAAGAAGAAGCAGCAAAAGAGAGAGAGAGAGAGATAGAGAGATAGAGAGAGAGAGAGAGAGAGAGAGAGATTGTATGTAGCAAAATATAAATATAAAATTTACATGGCGAAAATGGCTAAAGCGCATTCAAAGCCAAGAGACAGAAAGAGAGAGAGAGAGAGAGAGGGCGAGAAGGGATAAAAGAGAAGTCAAACAAAGGCAAAACAATGCAGAGCAGAGCGGCGGCAAACACTCATACAACATTCAACTCATTCTTTATTGCCTTGTAATGACAACTACTTAAAATGTTATATCGATAAACGATTCTTAAAGCCAGCGAGCGCCACAAGCATATGGAACACTGGAAATGATTGAACTGCGAAGCTAGCTAAAGAGGGATAAAGATGTAAGACTAGCTAGCTAGAAATTGGCTATAAAGAAGCCAAGCTAAATAGAAATTTAGCTAGATGTAGATGTAAGACTAGCTAGCTAGAAATTGGCTATAAAGAAGCCAAGCTAAATAGAAATTTAGCTAGATGTAGATGTAGAAATTTAGCTGGCTAGAAACCAAGCCATATACAAGTATATCTACTTAAAAATCTAGATAAAAAGTCTTGGAAATATATAGAAAGATATATACAATAATCTAGCTATAATGAAATTATGCTAGATAAGAAGTCTTGCTTTAAACAATTGGAAAATCTAGCTATATATATATATCTATATGATATAGATATCCAAATACAGTCTGGAAATATATATATCTTCAAATAAATATATAGAAATCTAGCTATATATCTCGAAGCTCTATCTAGAGAACTCTAGCCAAATATTTAAATATTAAAATTAAATTTAGTCAAATACAATCGAATGGAATGTTTTCCAAGCATCAGCCACTCGAGGCATTGGAATGTATTCAAAGTTTGGCGCGCTAATTGATTCCTGTGATAAATCTTCCGTATCAACGAATCCATCAAATATGCATCGATCAATCGGATGGGCAGAGTATTTAATGCCCTCAGTCTGGTTCTGTAATAAAATTTCTATTTCAATGTAAATTCGTGAATCGGTTTGCCTTTAGATTAGACTTGACAAATTTAAGTCTCGAAAACAGTTAAAAACACTTAAAAGCTTCGAAAACACTTTTGACTACTGTTTTGGGTCGACGGAACACGTTTCATTAATATGCCAAATATTTGCGTCGAAATCGCAACTAATTATGTAATTAAAATGTTAACAAGCTTAACAGCCACAGAGAGGCAGAGGCACAGACAGCGAAAGAGAAGAGAAAAGGCCTCTGACAGAGGTGTTAAATTCGTATAAATATTTCAAGCGTATTAACAACCAACAACAACAGCAACAACATCGACATCGACATCGACGTCCAAGACGATGACGAACTTTAGCCTCAGACGCGCGAAACGCAACATTAAATATTCTTTATGGATTTTTCTACATTTATATATACATATATATATAATATATATATATATTAGATGTGTGCTGCTGAGTTACTAATTTACTCATGCCCTCGCCGCCCTGCTGAATGTAATCAAAATGTCAAATCAGGCGCAGCGAATCGCATTAAAAATAGCAGCTCAAGTAGCCAAGGCCCAAAAGCAAAGTGTAGAGAAAGAGAGTGAGAGAGAGAGAGAGGGAGAAAGGGAAACCAACCGTCGGCACCGCATCACAAGATGCTTAAAACGGGGCGACGCGGCGCAGTCGGCGGAGAAAGGCAAATGCCAAGCAGCAGGCATTGGACTTGGATAGGTGACAACACCTTCAAAGACCCATAAAGACTTACGAGCGCTCTTTAACTTAACGTTAAATGTCTTCATGTGGAAAAGTAATGTGCATGCAGACATATATGTACATATATATATATATATATATATATATATATATATAGTCTATATCATATATAGCTTATCATGAAAGATTTCAACTTTTTGGCTGTCTTTGAAAGGGAAAAAAAATTCAAGCGACTTAAAGAAACTTGGAAAACTTGTGCAATGAGAGAAAGGGAGATGGAAAAGGCGAGAGTAGAAAGAAAAAGAGCGAGAGAGAGAGAGGGAGAGCGAGATATAGTGAGATAGAGAAAGAGACACAGAGAGAGAGAGATAGAGAGAGAAAAAAAGATAGGAAAATAGAGAAAGGAAAAGACAAAGACATAGTAGAGGATCTGTCTCTCTATATCAAGGCAGAGAGAGAGAGAGAGACTGAGAGAAGGAGAGCAGCAAAGAGAGAGCGAGCAAGAAATGAATGAGAGAGAGATAAGGAGATATTGAGAGTAAAGTTAGCTTTGTATATACTTTATTGCGGCAGCTCTTCTAAGCGCTTCTCATTTCTATCAAACTCTTCTTCTTAGTCCACATCAAACGATTCTTGATTCATGGACCTCATCAGCTATTCAATATTTTATAGCTGAGTAATTTCCTTTCATCCGCCGCTCGACTCTGCGGCTTAAAGCCACCTCTGCTAATCCGTTTGCCCCCTCGCACCTCTCTCCCCCCCCCATCCCACAGAGCTGCAGCTGCAAGTTTGGCTCAGTGTGTGCCTAGCATTTTGGCTGCCTCATTAGCATTCGCAAATGGCTGAAAGCCGAACGCCAAAAAACGAAAAGAGAAAACATCACTTTCGAGCGCTGAGCAAAAGCCGTTTGCACTCTTGCAGTTGGCAGTTGGCAGTTGGCAGTTGGGAGCTTTGCCGTCTTGCAGCTGGCTGGCTGGCTGGCTGGCAAAACGGTATTACGCATACGCCGCATATAACCGCAGAAATGCTACTGGTAGCTCGCGCCGCCGCTGCTGCTGTCAACCACCATATCTTTCACTTTTCTGCTTTGCTTTCATTTCTATGTATTTTTTTCTATTATTATTATTTTTTCCCTCTTAGTTTTGGTATTTTGTGGGCTGCTGCCTGCATTTCCATTTGGATTTTTGCATAAGATTTGCTGTCGAAAAAGAGGAAGGAAGGAGCACAGCAAGAGAAAAGCGAGAGAAAGAGAGAGAGAGAGAGGATAGGAGAAAAAAAATAATAATGATTGCGATTGAGCGACGGCTGCTGCTGGTTTGGATTTTCTTTCTTGTGGCTTTAGCATTTTAGTCACGTTTTACAAGGGGGGAGCCGAGGGAGAGGGAGCGAGAGCGGGAGCGGGAGGTGGGGTGGGGTGGGCTGGCTTGGGTGGAGATTTATACAATAGGCGTAACCAACATGGCGCAGCAGGCAGGCCAAGTGCTTTTTGGCCGCAGTTGCAACAAAAGCTGAAGCTGAAGCTGAGGCAGATTTTTTTGCGCTGATGTCGAATGAATTTTTCACAGTCCGCAGCCAAAGCTGAGCAAAAAGTTGCTGCTGCTGTTGTAGTCGCTATTGTAAATTTATATATTGTTTTGGTCAGGCAGCTGCTGTTGGTGCTGCTGCTATCGTCCATCCATGGTTGCTGCCTCTTGCTGTGCTTTGGGGCTGGCCTTTTGGGTGTTGCCCAGCCCGACTCAGCGAGCCATGAAGAACCTGCTGCAGCCGCTGCTGCTGCTGCTGCATTATAAATGCGGCTAGCTCTGCGCTGTGCTGGGAGTCGAGTCGGCTGCCTGGACACACAATTATTGGCCTTTGTTGAGCGCGGAAAATGTTGTGCAAAATGCTTTGTACGTGCTTCGTTCTCCTTGCCAGCGGTCAATGGCTGCGCACAGTGGCCAAAAGAGATCCATGAACCTGCGATTGCGATTGCCCTGAGCACGACGTGCGAGCGAGCGAGACGCCAAATCGTTCTGTTGACAGTGAATTTCGGACGCTCTTTCCGTTGCCTAGAGCTCACTTCGCCGCTGCCGTTGCAGCAGTAGCGGCAATTTTTCCACATCGTTACATAAATTTCAGCGCAAAATAAATGGCCAACGGTAGCCAAAAGTGCACTCAACAATATTTAAATTGCGACACTTAAGCGGCAGCGGCAACAGCAACGGCGGCGTCTGCAAACAACAATTTGTCGCGTTTTAAAAACGCGCCAGAAGCAACGAAGGCAGCGACAAAGGCGACAACCGACAACCGACAACCGACAAACAACAAACCACCAGCAGCAACAGCAACAGTTTAAAACGAATTGCTGATGCTCTGCCAATGCCTAAGATTATGAATGAGTGTAGAGTCCACTCTGGGCTACTGCTTAGCTTGCCTTCATTTCACTTCTGTTTCAATTCAGCAAATGTAAAAATCTTTGAAATTCCTCTCATTCAACAGCAAAACAAAGTTCGATTCCCAGAACTTTTGCTTATCGAAACGCAAACTCTTTAAGCTCGTTAAGCGAATTCTTTTCTTGTTTTTATTTGGCAACAGCTGCTGCTGCTGCTGCTGCTGCTGCAAAGTTTGCCAGGCAGCGTAAACGCCCCTCGAAGATGATGATGTAGCGCAGCAACCGTTTAACCTGAGCTAAAACTTCGGACTGCCGGACTTGGGGACTGCAGCAACTGCTGTAGCTGCTGCTGCTGCTGCTGCTTCTGCTGTCCGTCTGTCTATAAACGTCTATAACCTTCATTAAAAATTGTCTGCAGCGGCATAAAATGATTGATAACATCCGTCAATTTTGACATATGCGAGGTCTGGTCTCTCTGCAGCTCTACCAGCTCTCGCTCTGGCTCTGGCTGTGGCTCTGGTTGTGGCTGTGGCTGTGGCTGTGAGTCTGCGGCTTGCCCGCTCTTTGCTCGCAGAATGAGTCAATTCGTCAATCAATCAGTGTGTCAGTCGCTCATTTATAATGCAGAGAGCGCTGGCTGTCAGTTTGTCAGCTCGTTCATTCCATCATTTGTCCAAGCAGTCACTCGCTCGCTCGCTCACCTATTCATTCATTCACTCATTTCGGCTACTGACACTCGGGGCGTATGAGCAACGCGAAACTTGTCTTTAATAGCATTATTAATGCGCTCGCTTGGAGTTGCTGCTTCTCACCAGGCTTAGCCAGGATGCGAGGCCTCAGAGTCAGCCTCAGCCCTTTGCACTTGACTTGACTCGACTCATTCCGCCTGCCTGAGCATATAAAGTGCAAAACTTTTTGAATGAAAATAAATTTCGCACACACAATCGGACAGACAGAGAGACAGACGGAGACGGTCTGACCGGTCTGTTACCTGAATGTGGAGCTGAGCCCGATGCTGATGACCACGCCTCCGCCTATACATATATTAGCTGTGGTCCCGGCTTAAATATGCCCCGTGGGTGCAGCAACTTTAGTTCCCCCTTTGCATTTTTGGCCAGCGCTGAGCGAAGCTGCTGCCTTTTGCCCATTGACTGATTGACCGAAGGAAGAGACGAGAGAGGAGAGTGGAGCGAGGAGAGAGGAGACACGGGAGATGGTAGCCTCTTGGTGAACTATGGTCTCGCTCAGGCGAGTGGATTCAGCCCCCGGGCCGTGCTTGGCGTCTATCATTATACGGTTGCAGTTATCGGGGTGTGCGCCACGCCCAGGCAGCCCCAACTAGCCGCAGGGTGGAATCGAGCCGCAGACACAGCTGCAGCTTCAGCTTCAGCTTCAGCTTCAGCTTTAGTTTGAGCTTCTCTTTCAGCTGTCAGCCCTCAGCAGTCCCATTCACAATTCAAAGTTATTCACTTGTGCGCAAATATGCCACTCAGTCGGACACTCAGCTTGAAAAAGGTGCAAATGAGTGGGCAGCCCTCAGGTGCTGCTGCTGCTGCTGCTGCCACTGTGTGTGCCTTTGCCAAATTTGTCTAAGTTTTTCGGGTCAACCCCCTCACTCTACACCCACTCCCCCTCTCCTTCTCACTCTCTCTTGGAAATTTGTGCATTTGCAAATTATATGTGTTGCGTGCACAGTGCACGTCAAATGTTTGCGCCCAGACAAGCATTGCTCATTTGCTCACTCACACACACACGCACACACACACATGTGCAAGCTTAATGAGCGTCGTTGTAAACCCCCCTGAAGTCGCCCGCCTGCTCTACTTGAGGCACCTGCGAGGTGCTAATTTGCGCCTCAAAGGATTTTAGCGCACAACAGTCAAGAGCGAGAGAGCGAGAGAGAGAGAGGGAGGGAGGGAGAGCGAGCACATAATAACAAAGGTCAACAAAAGCATTCGAGTTTCGTTTTTCACTCGAAGCTAATTTCATGCTGGGGCTTGCCAGTAAACAGCTCCTTGGTGCGATGCTCTGGCCTGGCCTGGCCTGGCCTGGCCTGGCCTGGCCTGGCCTGGCCTGGCCTGGCACACTTATAGCAAATTGAAGCAAATATAGTTCCATTAAACAGCTGAAAAATCTCAGATTATTTTAGTTATCAGATTCATATTGATATATACTAATATATTATCTATTATCTACTATATCTTTGGATTTCTCTTTTGTTTCGCAGGTCGCAGCGAGCCGCCGGTCGGCGTTGGCGATCCTTGTGCCGGCTGCAACAAGCCGATATTGGACAAGTTTCTGCTGAATGTCCTGGAACGAGCCTGGCACGCGTCCTGTGTGAGATGCTGCGAGTGCCTGCAGCCCCTCACAGACAAATGCTTCAGCCGCGAGTCCAAGCTGTATTGTCGCAACGATTTCTTCAGGTGAGTGGAATGGGTAGGCGAATGATAATAGCTCTCGGCTAATGGCCACTCAAATCAGCGCTCGAACCAATCAATCAGCAAAGCAACGCCAGAGCAATCAAGCTGAAGAATAAAAGTCAAGTGCTGAGCGTTGGCTGGGCCAAAGCCGAAGCCTCTCAGTAGTTGGGGCTCGAGCCCTTTGGCTCCGGCTCTAGCTGGAGAGTCCTTTGTGCGCTTCCATTTGAATTCACTTTGCATAGAGAATTCTCTAATTGAAAATAAAAAGTAAGAGAAAACGAGAAGCGAAATCAATTAACATGCAAAACACCTGCACAAATCAAATGAAATCAAATGCAGCTGCCAACTGCCAACTGCTAACTCCCAACTGTGCCAATTGCCACTTGCCAATTGCCAATTGCCAACTGGCAGCTGACAAAGGGCCTTGCACAATGGGCAATGGTTAGCCCCGGACAGTGCGGCCGCTGGGACAGCCAATCAACAACAATAATAGCCAAGACTCGTCGCCAGCTATCGGCGAACGCATTCACAACTCAGCCTCGGGCCATTTCATTTGCATCTTTTGTGACTTTGGCTGCAGCGCAATAGTCGCTGGCAAACAAACCCAAGCTATTTAGCTAAGCTTAAAGTTAACGGCTTGAGAGGCTTAGAGTGCATAATACAATAGCTTACAATATCCTGCAAGAGCAGTTGAGGTCTGAGTCTGTGCAATCAATCAATCTGTCGGTCGATCACTCAGTCCGTCATTCAGTTACTCAGTCAATCAATTAGCTGATTAATCAGACAATCAGTCAGAGAGTTAGAATCTCAGACAATATATATAACCAATCAGTCAGATCACTCAGTTCAATCAGTTCAATCAGTATTCAATCAGTCATCTCTATGATTTTTAATCAGTTAGTCAATCAGCTATTAAGTCAATCAATCAGTTTTTAAGTCAATCAGTCTTTCAGTATGTTTATCAATCAATCAATCAGGCAATTGACTGCTTTTCAATCAGCTAGTGAGTTATCAATCAGCTAGTCAATCAGTCTGTTCCATCGGCTCATCAGTCCATCAATCAGTTAGTCAATCAGTCAAGTCTATCAAACAGCCAGTAATGCAGTCGATCAATCAGTCACTTGATCAGCCAATCAGGCAATCAATCAATCCTTCAGACAATCAATCAGTCTGTCAATCAGTCAGTCTATCAGTCAGCTACTCTATTTTCAATCAGTGAGTTAATCACATTGTCTTAATCAATCAGTCAGTCAGTCAATCATGCAGCAACTCCAGTGTCAGCCAGTGAGTCAACCAAATTTTAAGTTAATCGAACAGTCAGTAATACAATCAATCAGTCAGTCAGTCAGTCAGTCAGTCGGTCAGTCAGATATTCAATCAGTCTATCAGTCAGTCAATCTGTTCGTTACTTAATCGATCAATCAAGCTTTGGCAGTCCCTCAGATTATAAGTAGAAGAACTTTCTCTCTGCTGTACATAGTTGCAGTAATAGCTTAATCGTTCCCAGATACTACCGTTACACATATCTCAAGAGTTCCACTAAATTTGCTAATCTTATCTTCCTCATCCTCTGCTTAGGCGTTACGGCACCAAGTGCAGCGGCTGCGGCCAAGGCATTGCGCCCTCGGACCTGGTGCGTAAGCCGAGGGATAAGGTGTTCCACTTGAACTGCTTCACATGCTGCATTTGCCGCAAGCAGCTGAGCACCGGGGAGCAGCTCTACGTGCTGGATGACAATAAGTTTATCTGCAAGGACGACTATCTGCTGGGCAAGGCGCCATCCTGCGGCCACAACTCGCTGAGCGGTAAGTGCGGCCCGGCCGAAAATCGTAAATCTCTTCCGTTCGTTCGCTGGGGGCTCATCTATGCTAATTGCGCCTAAGGCAGCACGCGCAAGGGGCTGGGGATGGGAATGAGGACGAGGATGAGGACTCAATGTGCCTAGCTTTGCCTATTGTTGTTGTTTTTTTTTTTGCGACTCGCCTCTAATGATATCAGCTATAAATACAAAATTGCGCATACGACGCGTGGAACAAAACACATTTCACCGGCCAAGCGAAGGGGGAGCGGGCAGGGGTCGAGGCTGGTCCGAACAGCCGCAATGTTGTTGACGCTTTGGGTATATTTAGGCGCAATTTGCAATAATTGTTATTTCTGCTCTTGCTCCTGTTGTTGTTGTTGTTGTTGCTGCTGTTGTTTAGGTTATTTTTTCAGTTGTTTTAATTTTTGGCGAAACGCGCGAGTGCCGCGCGCTGCATTTGTTTGCGCTAATTGTTTATAGTTTGATATAGAAATATTTGCGATTCAAATTATCGTGGGAATAACTTTAAGCGTGTTATTCTAATTCTTGATATTAGTGGCCGTCGTTGTTGTTGTTGTTAATTCGCTTTGTTGGCATTGAATTATTTTTGCTTTTATTTTTTTTCGTTTTTTTTTTAGGGGGGGCTTTCAGGCAACGTTTTAGCGTTGGCAGCTTCGCAGCTAAATGCTTGGCAAATATTTACACAATACATAGAATACAACACACACGCACACTCACTCACACACATACACACACACACACATAGACGTACTTGCCACTTGACTTCAAGTTGCCTCAAGTTCAAAGCGGCCACAAAATTCTGAAGGCGCCTTTAACAGGCAATAATGAATAATGTTTTATTAAAAGCATTTTTGCTTGCACAGATTGTTGTTAAGCTTAAAAATAGCTAATATAGCCAATTATATATACAAATAAAATATTTATAAATAATATATATAAAAATAAAATATATATACATATATACATAGATACATATTACTTCAGCCAGTCAAATAACAAATTTCGAATCTTATGCTCGTCTTTAGCAACTATATATTTATTTATATATCCATTTATGTTTATTTAGATTTATTCATATATTTATTCAGCTCTATTTTGAGCTAGTTTCAAATATCTTTAGCTCTGACCTTTGCGAGCGCAAACATTTGCTGTTTATCTTGCAGAATACTCACATACTCACCCAGCCCATGTTATTGACGTCGATGCAAAAAGTTTCAGCTCAAATATCCATAGAACTTGATATATATAAATATATATATCGGTCGAGTCTGCAGCTGCTTTAACTGCTGGCACTCGTCGTTTTCACTTTTCGCTTTAAAACCCAAAAAAGCAAAGTTGGCAAAGGCAGGCGCCTCGCACAGCCTCGCAGGCAGGCGGCCTGAGTGCTGTCTGTGGCTTAAAGGTTTTGCTTTAATGTTGTTGCTGCCGAGCGGCATAATTATGGGGGCCAATTAAAGCTTTAAATGCCGAGCACACACACAGAGAGAGAGAGAGAGAGAGAGAGAGAGCGAAAGAGAGAGAGAGAGAGAGAGCTTGCGAGCGGGCGCCGGTGACTGCTGTCACACGCAGCAACGCCTCGCATTTCCTTTTTGGCTGCCGCAAAATATTTTCATTTTCATCATCTTTGTTTTTCGTGTTGCTGCAATAATTTTAAATTTTACAGCAAATGTTCCTGTTGTTGTTGTTGTTGTTGTTGCTTGTGTGTTGTTGCTGGCACTGGCTTTTGGGATATATTTTCGTAGCATACTTAGCGGCGTTAAATATTTCAACGCTGCCATTTTTGCTGCATGGGGAAAGCAGCGACTGCAGCAGCGACGCCGACGCCGGCAGAAGGCAGCGAGAGGAAGACAGAAAGAGAGAGAGAGAGAGAGAGAGAGCGAAATAGAGAGGGAGAGAAAGAGCGAGAGGGAGAGAGAGAGAGAGCTGCCAGCTTTCTCCTGGCAGCTGCGCACTCACACGCAACGCAGGGGCGCTGCGGCCTGGCGTCTGCGCAGCGACGTCGCTGCCGACGCTGGCAGCGCTGAAATATTTGCCTTGTGCTCAGCCACAAAATGGCTGCGCTTTGCCTGTATTTTTACATTTTTTTTTCATATTTATTTGCATTTTTTTTGCATTTTCTTTTTTGGCTGAGCTGAGCTGCGGCCCCAATAAGTAGGCATGCTTTATGGCACCTCACACACACACACACGTACAGCAATTAAACAACATTAAGCAGCTGTGCGAGAGAATATTTTGGCTTGATTTCATTTCGGACATTTTTTTGCCTTGCGTTGGCCAAATTGTTGACAGCGTCAACGCCGCCGCTGCCACTCGGCTCTGCGTGTGTGTGTGTGTGTATGGCCGTAGGGCTCTAGCGTCAGCGCTGACGTCTACGCTTGCGACGACGCCGGCGCCGACGTCGACGCCGACGCCCTGGCACCGAGCGCAGGTCATTAATGTTTTGATTTTAATTGCGTTAATTACGTGCAACGGATTTTTCACTTAGTGCTACGGAAAAGCGGCGCTAAGTGCAACGCGAAAAACGCCGTCGGAAAGTGCGTAAAGAAAATGAAAATAGCCAGGAAAATGAAAGACTTTTGCTTAAACTAATCACACTGCTTATAGGCCGCGTGGCAATATAGAAAAACTACGGTAATAAACAAACAGAGAGGAAAACTTACGGAAAACCCGTTGATGAAATGAAAAATTGAAGCGTGAAGTTATGGCTTGTCATATAAATTAAACTGTTTGCCGAGCGATAAGCACTCAAGAAGGAAGACAGAGAGAGAAGGAAACTAAGCTGAAGAGCAGTTGGCTTCAAGAGAGAGAGAGAGAGAGGTAGGTGGAGAGAGAGGAAGAGCATGAGTGAGTGAGAGAGTGAAAGAGAGAGAGAGAGAGAGAGCCTAAGTCAAGTGCTGGCGAGCAAGTGATAAGCCACAAAGATAAGATATCGAACAGAAGTTAAATTTGTGAAAGAGATTTGATGGAGCTGAAAGTTCGAAATATTTGAGAGAGTGAGAGAGGGAGGGAGGGAACTGGAGAGAGAGAAAGAGAGAGAGAGAGAAAGAGAGTGATAGATTAGGTAATGAAGAGAGCAGCAAATCATATTCATAATAATAATGAAACACTTAAAAATCTTCTAAGCTGCTAAGGCTGAGTTCTCAGTGCAAGTCTATAGACAATAATAATTGAGTTATAGCCCTAGATTATATATCATATATATAGATTGCACATCACTGTAGATCTTTAACATGCGCTAGCCACTCATTAAGTCACTCCCTAAGCAGTTAAGAGCTTTTAACCCATAGACCAATTTCCAACTACTTTAAACTCAGCTTTATTTTCTTGACTTATTTATATATACGATATATATTTGTTTTTTTTTCTGTAAATTACGACCAGTTCATGCCAATTGATGTTGGCCACACACACACACACACACACACACACGAGCCAACTAGCGAGGGAAAACAATAATATTTTGAGTCCGCAGTGCGGCTGGCTGTTGCTGTTGTTGCTGTTGTTGCTGTTGGCTCTTTAAAGCCAACATCCTGGCCACATTAAAGAGTGCACAGCGGCAATGGCAAAGTTCAAGCCGACCCTTTTGGCCAGCTTACAGTTTACAGCTTTCAGCTTCCAGCTTACCAACTTGGCCCAGAGGCTGCCGCTGACCATTGTTGTTGCTGTTGTTGCTGTTGCCTCATGGCCACATGAAAAATACCGCAGATTTACGGTTGTCGTTTGGCGGTGCACATAATATATAGTATGTGGCTTATGTGTGGTTCTGTGGCTCTCTCGCTCACTCTTTCCCTCTCTCTCTCTCTCTTTTTCTCTCTGACTCTCGCTGCTGGGTGCTTGTGTTCTGGTTGTTGCTGCTGTTGACCGTTCGGGGGGGGACTATTTTTATTTGCAGTTTCAGTTTTTGCAACTGTGGCAGCAACTGTTTGTTGTTGTTGTTGTTGTTGTTGTTGTAGCCGCTGCTGCTCGTTTCGGTCAGTTTGTTGTATTTTATGTGGCGGTTTTTTCTTCGCCTCTTTTTTTTTTGGTCATTGCTTGAAAAAAACTTTATGGCCACCTTGCGTGTGCCCACCCTCCGGCCAGTTGCCTGCAGTCATGTGTTGGCTACACACACACACACACAGAGACAGACACACACACACACATACACACACACACGTAAGCGAAGAAAAATAAGAAAAACCGTTAAAGTTTATTTGACATTTACTTGGGCTATTTTTTATTTTTATGGCTCTTTGGGTTACTTTATACACACACACACATCCATACTGACTGTGTGTGTGTGTGAGAGTCAAGAGCATCGTATGACCAAAAGCCGAAAGCCCAAACTAAACCCAACTCAGCAGTCGGCGCGGCAGCTGTAACCTCTTTTCTCGCATATTTTCACATCTGTTTTTTTTTTTGGCTTTTTTTGGCTTTTTTCATTATGTTTCGGCATTTTTTGTTTGCGCCTTTTGGACAATAAATTTGCGGCTATTTTTCGCCCAAAATAAATAAAAATAAAATAAAATTTGATGCTGGCAAACGATGCTGTTGCGGCGATAAGTCCCCAGCCACCAGCCACCAGCCGCCCCTACTGACCTGCCCTGCCTCCCCCCCACCCCAGCCACGCCCCCTTTGCTCAACTGTCATATCTAATGCCAGACGCATTCGTAAATCATTTGCTTAAACACGCGTTGCCAACTATTTTACATAAAAGGCGCTTTGATTTGTGAGCAGCGCCAACCGGAAGTACTATACAGCCATTTTTTAGCTTCTTTTTTTTTGGTTTTTGTCAGTCGTAAATCAAGTGAATACTCGACGCGGCAATGCGCATGAATGAAATGAATAATAGACTGAAGCTCAGCTATGCGAAGCATAGTTGCTGACTGAGTGCATGGTGTGTGAATAGTGAATGTGTTTGAACGTATTCATGGGTTGTACAAGGTGAATATACTTGAATGTATGAATGCATTCACTGAGTAGTCAAAGTTATAATATGAATGCATTCAGTGAGTAGTCAAAGTTATAATATGAATGCATTCAGTGAGTAGTCAAAGTTATAATATGAATGCATTCACTGAGTAGTCAAAGTTATAATATGAATGCATTCACTAGGTATTCAAAGTTATAATATGAATGCATTCACTGAGTAGTCAAAGTTATAATATGAATGCATTCACTGAGTAGTCAAAGTTATAATATGAATGCATTCACTAGGTATTCAAAGTTATAATATGAATACATTCACTAGGTATTC
The DNA here is from genome assembly GCA_018903745.1 of Drosophila repleta. Classification (NCBI taxonomy): domain Eukaryota; kingdom Metazoa; phylum Arthropoda; class Insecta; order Diptera; family Drosophilidae; genus Drosophila; species Drosophila repleta. The sequence goes on along the minus strand of JAEIGN010000154.1, from coordinate 907,338 downwards.
AAAGTTATAATATGAATGCATTCACTAGGTATTCAAAGTTATAGTATGAATACATTCACTAGGTATTCAAAGTTATAGTATGAATACATTCACTAGGTATTGAAAGTTATAGTATGAATACATTTACTAGGTATCCAAAGTTATAATACGAATGCATTCACTAGGTATTGAAAGTTATAGTATGAATACATTCACTAGGTATCCAAAGTTATAATATGAATGCATTCACTAGGTATTGAAAGTTATAGTATGAATACATTCACTAGGTATTCAAAGTTATAGTATGAATACATTCACTAGGTATTGAAAGTTATAGTATGAATACATTCACTGAGTAGTCAAAGTTATAATATGAATGCATTCACTAGGTATTCAAAGTTATAATATGAATGCATTCACTAGGTATTCAAAGTTATAATATGAATGCATTCACTAGGTATTCAAAGTTATAATATGAATGCATTCACTAGGTATTCAAAGTTATAATATGAATGCATTCACTGAGTAGTCAAAGTTATAATATGAATGCATTCAGTGAGTAGTCAAAGTTATAGTATGAATACATTCACTGAGTAGTCAAAGTTATAATATGAATGCATTCACTAGGTATTCAAAGTTATAATATGAATGCATTCACTAGGTATTCAAAGTTATAATATGAATGCATTCACTGAGTAGTCAAAGTTATAATATGAATGCATTCACTAGGTATTCAAAGTTATAATATGAATGCTTTCGCAATAGAAATAAGTTTCCGAGTGTAGCTGATGCACTCGATAGCAATATATGAATAGTGAATGTATTTGAATGCATTCACAGATTGAAACTTATATACATGAAGTATATGATATAACATATTGATCTATTTATAATGAATAGTATGAATAATAGACTGCAGTTAGTTGGTGAGTATAGTTCATGCACTCATAAGCATGAGTGCTATGAATAATGAATGTATTTGAATGCGTTCACAGAATGAGACTTGTGTACTTATGATAATGAATAATATGAATAGTAATAATATGAATGGTAGCAGTGGTATATGGATAGTGAATGTATTTGAATGTATTCATAGCTTGTGGAGATAAATAGATTCAACTATAATAGATTTGAATAGATTTCAGTTCATGTAGGTAGTATAATATATATCGAATATAGATATTTATCGTATTATGAATGCACTCACATGTGAGTCATTTCTGATACCTATTCATGATTCACATGATTCCATGCAAGTTTCTCTGATTAAGTTAATCTTAATTCATCTAATACAAAATTTAATTCAAATAGTTTTCCAACAATTGCAGTTGCATTCATGTATTCACTTGTGTTCATTTAAATGACATATATGATTCACTCTTTGCTGGCTCCACGTTCGCTTGGCTTTTCTGTAGATTCAGCTTTTGTTCAAGATCTGCAGCTGCCCGCGCCCGGCCCATCATCCATCAATATTCGAATGAGTACGGCCCGCCCCGCCCGCTGTCCGGCAATTTGACACCTGTCCTCAGGTTACGGGCACTCATTTTATATGACTCGTGCGACACGACTGGGCCGGGTTTGGGTTTGGGTATTGGGTTGGAGTTCAGTTCGGTTCGGTTCGGTTTGAATTAGTTTGGTGAGCTGTGAGCTGTGAGTGTGTGTTATTGTTTATGGGAGTTTGGCAACGACTTGCGCTTAATGACAACTCGTAAGCATTCAAAGGGTCGGATGCCACACATCGGCAACAATAACAGCGACAGTTAAGTGTCTAAGCATTGCGAGAGCCCCATCAAAGTGTTTGTTGATGATGTGCCAGGGCAAATTACGAGGCCATTGTCGAGCCCGTTGCCGAGGCGTTAAAACTAGAGCGACTTTTCGACCCACAAAGCGGCTGAAACGACTCGAGAGTCGAGTCTTTATAGACAGGCCCAGCCAGCCAGCCAGCCAGACAGCCAGCCAGCCTGTTTGACTGACTGACTGAACTTTACAGCCAACAGGGCCATATTCCGCTTTAGGCCCATCAACATTATAGTCAGATCTTATTATCTGTTTGTTTGCTGTTGCTGTTGCTCTGGCTGTTGCTGTTGATGCTGTCGCTGAAGTCTCCCATAAATCTTCAATCAAAAATTGAGTGGCTATTAACTGAAAGCAAGGAGGGGGGGTGGGCGGTGGGTAATTTGTTGCATTGTCTTCGGCTGGGCATTAAAATGAAACAGCTTCGGCTACAAGCCAAAAATGTAGCTCAAAGTTTTGCCGTTGCACACATTTCTCTTGTTTTAAGCCAAGTTAAGGGACACGACTTGTGAGATTTACGAGCGTGCGAGGCGTGGAAACTGCCCAGGCCATCATTTTCTTTTCTTCTTCTTCTACTACTACTGCTGCTGGTGCTGCCATGCTTGTCAGGCAGGCAACCCTGAAGGCTTCGGGCCCCCCCTCGAACCAAATCGAGGCCAGTCGGGCCCAACAGCCCCCAGGCGCCAACGGGCAACGTGTAATCGTGTCATATTTCAAGCATGGGCAACCATTTTGAAAAGCACAACAACAACAGCAGCAGCAGCAGCAGAGAAAAAAAAATGGCACGAGACGCCAGAGGGCGCCACTGGTGCGTGGACTGTCGCTGAAAACATGGCGCTGCCAACGCCAACGCCAACGCCCCCTGCCCAGTCCAGCCCACAGCCCACCACCGCCCACAGCAACAACAACAATGGGAGCAACCCTGAGGCTCTGGCGCAGAGATAAACGCAACGTCGACGCTGACGCTGACGCTGACGCCGACAGCGACTGCGACTGCGACAACAACAATAAAAAAAGGCGGGCCGGCGACACAGGCCAGAGCGAGACAGCGTCAACAAACGCGCGAAATGCGCCAAAAAAATATATCAGCAGCAGCAGCAAGTGCAAGGGAGAGCGCAAGAGCTGACAAGAGTGAGCTAGAAAGAGAGAGAGAGAGAGACAGTGAGAGTGAGTGAGTGAGAGAGAGAGAGAGGGCGAACGCGAGAGAAATCGTGTTAGACACAGCGCTGGGGTTGCTGCGACTGGAGTGGGCAGAGTGGGTGAGGAGGCGGGTGGGTGGGTGGCACACAGCTGGCTAGCACTAAGCCCCACAGGGTGGTTTGGCGGATTTGGCGTTGTCGGCTGGCTAAGAAAACAACAAGGCAACAACAACAACAACAACAACAACAATAGCAGCAACAGCAGCAGCAGCAGCAAAAAATAGAAACTCAACTAAACGAAACAAAAGAATTGTGCGGCCATGGATGCTGCGAGTGGAGTTTTGAGCCATAGCGATTCGACGTGGGCGTGTGGGTGAGCGGGTGTGTGGGTGGGCGTGTGGATTGGGGGTTGCTCTGAGGTCGCAGCACAAATCCAACTGTCGAAACCAAAAGCACGCAAAGCGCCAGAGCTGCAGGTGGCGTTTGTAAGGCTGTTGTTGGCTCATAGACTGCGACTGGCACTGCCACCGGACCGGAGTGGGGACAAGCTGGCTTGACAGAGTGTTCGAATCGAGAGCAGAGCAGGGGCTAAGCACTGGCTGGGGCGAAGACGTGCGCTTCGTGCTATGCTATGCCAAAATGCTGAATTGAGGTTATGTATACAAAACGGAAACGGAAATGTGCAGAGCTTTGTGCACAAAATGTCTGTGGCACAGCCAGCGATGAGGTGGACAACACGGCGCTTCTCCGTCTCTCTCTCTCTCTCTCTCTCTCTCTCTCTTTGTCTCTGTGTGTGTTTGAGGGGGAGGGGTCTTGTGCCGTAGGATTGTAGCATGAAGCTGGCTTAAGGCCGCACAAAGCTGGCTAAAAGCTTAGAATTGCGAAAAATACGAAATCGATTTTGAAAATTCTTCCATTTTTTTTTTGTGCTGTTCTTGTTTTGTTTGCTTTTCCTGCTGTTGCTCGTTACCATAAATAAAATACAAGAATCCTGGGCGCAGGATGTGAGGCGAGCGCCCTGGGGCCCAAATTCTTGTGCTGGCTTTAAGCTTTAAGGCTTTAAGCGCTGGCCCAAAGCAAAGTTCAGAGTGAATCTTGGTGAGATTCCTGACGGAAATGGGTATAGAGTGGGTAACTTATATATATATAGAGAGAGAGGAGATGTGCTATATATAGAGTAGATATCTTGTATATTTAGATAGAATATCTTATATAGAGTAAATACCTTGTATATGTAGCGTATATATCGTATACATAAAGTAGATCTCTCGTATATATGATAAGTTCTAGCTGCTTTTGGCTTGCCTTAGTTTGTTAGCTCTGACTGACAGCCAGCTGACAAGTACAGCGCATAGCACAAGCTATATATAAGTATATATGTCTATATGTCTATTATATATACATATACATATACATATACATATACATATACATATACATATATATATATATATATATATATATATATATATATATATATATCTATATCTATGTGCACTGACTGACATTTGCAGCGGCTTCAGCTGAGAGCTTTTACATGCTGCGGCTGCTTTTTGCGGTTGCCTGCATCGCTGACTGAATGACAAGCTGTGGCTATCCCTGTGTCTGTGTGTGTGTGTGTGTGTGTGGTTTTTTTGACATTATAATTGTTGTTGTTTACCACACACACACACACACACACAGAGATAGAGATAGAGCTGACTGCTGTCATTTGCGAGCACTCGCAACTGCTGCTTGCCCTTGCCTATTTTTTTCTCAGTTTTGCGGCTTCCCTCAGTCTGCAACTATCAAAGCGGTTTGTTTGTTGCTACGCGGCCATTTTTATGCGCCGCACCAATTGCAAAAGGGTTCGCAAAGGGATGTGGCAAGGCAAAGAAAGGGCTATATATATGCAGACAAATACATATCTAGGCTGCTGATGAAGCTAAAACATTCTACGTAACTCGAACTATATTCGAGCATATATAAACTATGCCCATACAATATTATATATTAAAATACTAAATACATGATCTTAATAAATAAAAATACATTTTATAGCTATCAAAATAGAGTAAGAGCAAAGAGCAAAAGCAAAAGGCAACCAGAACTTCCCAGTTTTAGTCAAGTTCAACTGGAAGTCAGAGACTTTCTGAGATATAGACTTATCTCTATAGCTTTATGCATTGGCAGCTCTACCTCTGCCTGTACCTCTGCCTGTACCTCTGCGTGTACCTCTGCCTGTACCTCTGCCTGTACCTGTACCTATACCTCAACCTCTACTTTCTTACACTTGGCTGCGGCGAGGCCCGCACTTGGAGCGCATTTTATGTTTATTTTATTTGTAGTTTGCCTTTATTTTTACAGCCACTTTAAAGCTATTTTTAATGGGCTTTTACCACACTGAGCAGGAGTGAGAGCAAGAGCAAGAGCAAGAGAGAGAGAGAGAGAGAGAGAGAGAGAGAGACGCACACACACACACACAAGGCGACCGGGGAAACCTTTTTTATTTCGTTTTCGGTTTTCGGTTTTGTTTTGGGTTGATTTTGTGTTTTATTTTCATGTGCTTTGTTTTTGGGTTAACTTTTCAGACTTGACTTCGACTTTGAGGTGCCTGTAATGCGCGTGAAAATAAAGTTTTTCGCTTGAAAAAACGTTAAATAGCGGCTATAAATGGAACAGAGCAATAACAACTACTTACGATCATAGGCAGCAGCAGCAGCAGCACCAGTCGAGATGCCGAGCTGTGCCGAGCTGTGCCAACTATTCTTAGTTGACGTGAGTCATTTGCCTAAATGAAAAACTGAAAACTAGCAACTAGCAACTGACAACTGGCAACTGGCGCAGCCGTTCCCCAAACTGTGACTCAGTCCCCGATTGGGTGACTCTCGATGCAGTCAGTCGATCACTGAGTCAGTTTACGGCACGAAACGGAAAATAAATCGAAAAATGCTCGCATTTTACTGATAAGCCAAACGGCAAACAAAAGCTCAAATATATATAGAGTTAACGACAATTGTCAGGCAGTCAGTCAGGGCGTCTGGGAGTCACAGTCAGAGTCAGAGTCGGAGTCGGAGTCAGTCAGCCATTCGAGTGGGTCGTTCTGCTCGCTAAGTGGGTCAAATGCATTTTCATGGCTCTTGCAGTCGAGAGCTTCAGACTGGAAACTGGAGATTGAAACGTTAATTATTATGATTATGGCCAAATATGATTTCCAATTTCAGCACGAATGTGGGCCACAGCCACCAGCAGGCAAGGCGAGTCCATGTGTCCATGTGTCCATGTGTGCTCCACAGGCTTAGAGCTAACTGGCTGCTGGCAGTGCCATAAAAACTTATCGTCAAATGGGCCGAATCGGCGAGCCATAGCATATAGCTGCAGCTATGGCATAGAGTCAGATGCGAAGTGAATTGACCAGGATTTGATGACATAGGTGGACTCATGTGCGGAGTGTGACAGTCTTATGGAAGTGAAGCGGAGGCAGAGGGAAGATGAGTGTGCTTAGGGATTCGGAGACCATCGAAGTTGAAGTGATAACTGCCGCTTTATATAGTATAGCAGATATCTTATAGAATGTAAAGGCAGTTGACTCTCAGCTCTCTCAATTCTAAGTAGAGCTAAGTAGAGATAGATATTAAAAGACAGGCTGCTCCATAGACTGATCGATATAGATTGATGAATATAGATATCGATAGATCGACAGATCTACCATATCCATTTAGCATCTGTCAGCTGCACTTCAGTTAGCTCAATAGGTATAGCTAGTTAAGTCTGCATTGATCCGCTCTGACACTAAAGTTGGCCTGCCGCTGTGCTGCCTTAATCTGTTTAATGCATGAAAATCCATCAAGTTTTATTTAGCATTATGCTGCGCCGCCACCTGCCCCGGCCAGGAGTGGGCTGCTGGGTTGCCTCCACACTTACTCAACCTCACTACCCTACCTTCCCCCCTCTTCCTCTCTCTCTCCTTCACTCTCTAGTTGGTTGTTCGCATCGGCAGCTGCCATCAAATGCACAATTCATTTGCGCATAAATTTGCGCAGATTTTTACAGTCACATAAAGCTCGAGACGCTGCAGTTTTTAAGCCTGGCAGACGGCGGGGACTGAGACGGCGACTGAGGCGGAATGGCCATAAAAATCAGCAAGCTGTGACAATTTCACGGGCGTTTCTTTTGGCGTTCCGGGAGCGGAGCCCACGCGCCGCCGGCGCTATGCAAATGTCACAAATGATAAACGCAATGAGCATAAATAAATATAAATAAATAAATAAGCAGCCGAGCCGACCCGAGCCGAGTCGAGTCGAGTCGAGAGTCGGGAATTACTCGCGCCCATTCATTCAGACGGCGGCGAGTTATGGCCGCGCGAGTCGCCCGACTTATTTATTAGTGTCGCAAATCGTTTAAAAAACATTTGCAAAAAGAATCTCTTCGCCATAATTTTTTCGTTTATGTGTTAATCGATTTGCCAAGTTGCTTAACTTGGCTTAAAGCACACACACACACATGGAGATACACATAAATTTGCGATCCGAAACGAGCAGCAGCCTGTCCGAAAGCAAATTTGACTGTGATTTATATTTCTCAACTTTGTTTCGATTGTTTTTCTGGCGCTGCGCGGGGGCAGGTGTTGCAATCCATCACACAAATATGTCAGAAATCTATGTAGGCAAAAACGCTGACAGACAATTTATGTATAAACAACAACAACAACAACAACAGCAGCAGCAGCGGCAGCGGCAAAGAGACCAACACGAATTTGGGCTGTTCCCTTTGAAATTGATATGTTTGACAGGCAGCAGAGAACTAACAACGGCAGCAGCAAAACAAACGCCAAAAGCAAACAAAACGCATTCGGAAAACAAAAAAAAAAATATATATATATATATATATATATATATAGAAATTGTGTGAGCCGAAGGCCGCTGGGAAAATTGGAAAATGCAGGACATTGGCATATGTGACAGACAGACAGCGAGATAGACAGACAGAAAGACAGAAATCAATAAAAATTAGACACGAAGCGAAGACTCAAGTTGAGCAAGTTGAAGTCGAAGCTTTAAGAGCTGAGCTGATAATGAACTGAAAAGTGAAAAAGTATGAAATGCAAAGAATTTCAATGCAGATTTTCCTATGAATATAAGAGAGATTATATATAATGTATATATCTTAATTGTCATACATTCATATGAAAAGCTTCTACCCAGAGCTCGACTTCCATATGCCCACAAATGAGCTAAATTCTGGAGATAGATGTAGGGATTAAGACAATAAGCTGCAAAATAAACTGAATTATGTATGAAAATATATATATATTTATATATAAATATATCATAAATATCTTACTTCACTTGGAAGTTGTCACCCAAAGATACTTCACTGAGAGTTTAAGATATTTCATTGGCTTTAGCAAGGCTAACCCTGACCTGCGCGGCTTACCTTAACGCACCCAATTCACCTTCGTTTCATTTCACTTTCATCTGCATCTTCTTAGTTCTATTAATTTAAAAAAAAATGTAATTAGTCTTGCGAGTCGATGTCTGCACAGTTAATTTGCGACATTACTTCATGGCCGGTGCCACGCCTCTGTGGTTTGGCTCTAGTCGAGCGCTATTGCCGCCCACAGGCACGCCCAGCTAGGCAGCGAGGCAGCGAGCCAGCTCGATTGCTCACATGACAAATTGTTGACAACACAAGCTACAGGACCACACACACACACACACACACAGGCAGAGGCAGAGACAGTCAGGAAACAAGGCCAACGACAGCACAGCAGCAACAACAACAACAATAACTACAACAACAACAACGGCAACATACCCCATCTCCATCTGCATGAATTGCAAATGAATTGATGCGCTTTGTTGACTTTTGTCAATTGGGATTATGGCCATGGACATGCCCCGGCTCGAGCTGGCAGGCCAGGGCCCGGTCTGGCCTGCAGCCCGCGGTCTCCTAACCCCCGGCGTAGCCCGGCTGGCGATTAACAATTGGCTTAAACCGTGCCAAACAAAGTGTCGAAAAGCGAGCCTAAGCCTGCCCGGATCGGTATCGGTATCGGAATTGGGAACGTCAACGTAAACCTAAACGGGCCACAGTCAATTGTTGCCGCTGGAGTTGCCAGCAACTGTTGCTGTTGCTGTTGCTGTTGTCGTCTACCTGCCCACGCGATCATAGATCAGAGATCAGCGCGCCTAGATTATGGCACAGCGAACCGCACTCGGGGGATTTGTAAAAACAGATCTTTTTACGGATTAAATAAACGGAGCACAGACATCGAGCGACGAACTGGCTGACTGGCTGACAATGTGACAGACGAATGGGTGATTTCGTTAACCAACTGCTGCTGCTGTTGTTGTTGTTGTTGTTGGCTCAGCCGTCTTAAGCCGCATGACAACAGCAGGCCGGAGACAAGTCGCTTACGAGCAGTTCGATCTTTTGCATAAGTGAACGAAATGAAATCAAAACAAATTGCAAAATCTGTCGATCTTACATAAACAACATGTTGCCTCTCCTTCTCTCTCTCTCTCTCTCTCTCTCTCTCTCTCTCTCTCTGTCTTTTGGTCTATGTGTGTTTCTCTCTCTCTTTCTTTCTTACTCTCTGCCTCGATTTGTTCATCCGACTTTCCCAGTGTCTCTAGCTCTGCCTGTCTGTCTGTCTCTGAGCCTCTTTCTTTTCCCTTCTCTGCAATTCTCTCTCTTTCTTTGTCTTTTATTCTCTCTCTCGCTCTCTCTCTCCTTTTCTTCTCATTGCTATTCGTAAACGTTTCACAGGCTGCGCCGCCTCGCCCATTCCTGCTCTACTTACGCCACATTTCTCATGCAACAACTCTAGAGCAACGCTTATCGAACGCCATTTTGTTTTAGTTAAGTTTACCGTTGCTCTTTTTCCTCTCAATTTTTTGTAGTTTTCATTTTTTTCTTCTTTTTGTTGTCTGTTTTGTGTTTTTGCATGTCTTTGAGACACCTTTAGCGACCCTTTTGAAGGCGCGTTGAAATGAAAGAATAACACAAAACACACACAACAGCAATAAAAACAACAAAACAAAGGGAATGGGGAGAGAAAGGGAGAGACAGAAAGAGAGAGAGGGAGACAGAGACAGGGAAAAAGACGCAACTTAGTATCAATTTCAGCAGCAGCAGCAAAAAAAAGAGAAAAGAAAATAAAAATAAGAGCAGAGCGCATTTAAAATATTGTACAATACCCACACACACACACACACGCACACACCCATTCACACACACACACACACACAGGGACTCACACACACTCACTCGCATTTAGCTGTAGGCCTGGGTGCGCTCTATGTAAATCCTTTTTGGCACAGCTCAACGCGTTTGCCAGGGCGCGTTGACTGAAAATCCTGTTGCTTTAGGCGACGGTGACGTCGACAAGCACAACAACAACAACAACAACAACAGCAGTGGGCAGAGGCAGCGAAAAAAGGTCCTGCCCGTTAAACCAACATGGCAAAAAGGATCACTTTACAAATGCCCACAAATGCGGCCGGTTTTGATGCGACTTGCGAGCGATTCCGTTGCCGCTGTTATTGTTGCTGCCCCGCCAAGCGGCATTTGCCACAAGCGACAAGCCACAGCAGCAGCAGCAACAACAACAACAACAATAACAAAAACAAAAACAATTACAAAAACAACAACAGCAAAAGGTAACAGAGCGCATTGAGAAAAGAATAAAAATAAATACGAGAGCAAAAAGCGAACCCAAACCCGAAACTGAAACCGACTCCAGCTGAACCTAGAGCAACCCCAAGCCCAGGACCAGGCCCAGGACCAGGACCAGGCCCAACCCCTTGGCTACCTTTGCCATACCTTAATCATTTGAAGTCGCCTTTATGCCTGTTGCCAATCAAAACAGTGTCTTGGGCGGACCTTTGAGAGCGCTTGGGGAATTGGCACTGAGGACTGGCCACAGTCGGGCTTCAGTAATATCTTCAGCAGAAGCGCCCATTGTAATTGGCCATAAATAAGAGAGGAGCACTTAACCTTAAAGCAGCTAGGTCTGTAGTAAGCCTTCCCGATGCTGTTGTCATTATTAGTTAAATTATAATTGATTACTTATTGATGCCTGATTGATACCTCTTTAGTTATAGATGGCAATGATACCCGAGTAATCAGCCTAGGCTAGGCCCTACGCTAGGCCCTAGGCCAGGCACAGCTGGTCAGCACTGAACGATTTACCGGAAATATGTCAATGATTGAGGTTAGCAGGAATCACTTTGAGTCCTGCGCCGTAATTGCCATTGATCGGAAATATATTTTCCGAAATGTCAGCGGCAGACGTTCAGCTCTGCTGGCATTTCAGCTGTCGCTGTCGCTGTCGCTGTCAGCGGCCAGCACGTCAAGGTCAGTAGTCGGCGGAGGTGAGTGACAGTCCGCCAACTCCAACTTTCATTCACGCTAACTGTTCGTCGTCTTGCCGTTGTCTTCTGCCTTAGTTTGTGCCTATTTTTCGATTTATGTTGCGTGCAACATTTAAAATTTATAGACAAATACTCGAGACGCCCCCCAACCCCACCCCAACTCTTCACTTTTGCCCTTAGTCAGCCACTTGGCATGCCCAGCGATGTGTAAAGTGTGGCATGCACGCACACTAGCTGCCTCCGCCCGCTCTCTGACTCTAATATACTCCTTTTCTCTCTCTCTCTCTCTCTCTCTCTCTCTCTCTGGTGGGGTGCAACCCTCTGGCCAAATGAAGTTGCTCCCACTCCCACTCGCCCTGCTGCTCCTGCTCCTGCTCCATGCTCAGTTCATTTTCGTTGGCATTTTCATGTTTCCCTTTTTGCTGGTTGCTTTGCGCGCTTTTCATGCTTTGATGCGGCGTCACAAATTGTTGTGGTATTTGTTGTAGTTGTTGTTGTTGTTGTTGTTGTTGTTGTTGTTGTTGTTGCTGCTGCACCCTCGCAAATAGTCAACAGCAGCAGCAACTGAAATTCGTTTGTTTAATTCATTTGGCGTTCGTTGCCTTGGCTTTAACTTTGGCTCTTGGCTCCTGGCTGTTGGCCGTATCTGTCGGCAGCACTTCCTTGGCCGTCAAACAAAGTCCGCTCAAAGTGTCAAAAACAGTTTTCAGTTTTACTTCTGGCTGCAGCCAAACAATTGCTAAACTTGACGCTGCACTTTGCACACAATTCAACAGCAACAGCAAGTGCAACTGCAACCAGAAGAAGCTCTGAAACAGCAGGCGTCAAAGCATAAATTGCATGACAAATAAACCGTCAGCTCACTCTCGCCCTCACCCTCACCCTCCCTCCGTCCCTCCGTCCCTCTCTGCACTTGAACAATGACAATGAAAGTGACAACAACAAAGGCCAAACGAATTTTGTGGCTCGCAGATTTGTTTGTGCAGCTTCCTCTTCAGCATCCATTAAGTGCAATCACACACACACAGAGCACTCGCACCTGATTGCGAATCAAAGACAGACTCGAAGCCAGCTCGTGGCTTACAAGTAAATTGCAAAGTTTCCCACAGAATTTTGTCTTGGGCAGGAATAGTTTCTGAAGCGCTTGAAACTGTTCATGGCTTGGCTGTTACGTAGGAGAAATTCAACAAGGTTATCTTATAGAGATATATAAATCGATTGCAAATGGCTGAGAAGCTATGAAGAAAGAGAGAGAGAGAGTAAGAGATTGGAGCAAGATCTATGACTTAAAGTAGTTGGTATCACATAGGAGATGTGGCTGGAAGCATCTGTCTGGTATGGTCTTAGTCTAAGGGCTGCTCAGTTTTCCTTTAACCTCTATCCCAGCTCACTTTGAATTTGAAATGTGAATCAAAGAGCTGATAAACGGAGATATCTTTAGCTTCAGTAGAGCAACCCACAGCTGGTCTTGGTCTAAGTTCTGCTTCGTTTTTCCTTCAACTTTTATCCTAGCTCACTCTGAGTCTTAGTTTTGTCCGATTACAAAACACTCGCGTTGCCATTTCTTGCGCAACAACAACGAATTGCGTGGAGCAGCTCAGTCAAGCCAGCGCGAAGCGGCAGCAGCGACATATCACATGGGGAGTCAGGCATGCGGATAAGAGCTGGTGCACTAAGCCGAGCGCAGAGGCCAAAGGAACTGAGAGAACACAGAAAACTGAGAACTGAGAACTGAGAAGTGATACTCAGGCAAAGGTAGAAACGTCAACGGCCGTCAATGGGAATGGCAAAAGTAAATCCCATGGTCGAAAGATGCTTGCAGCTGGGGCCGAACCGCAGCGCAGCGCAGTCAAGTTTAAGTTGAAGCGTTCACAGAACCAGGTGCATATGCCTTGACTTATATACAGTTCACATGCGTGTGTATGCGTGCGTGTGCGTGTGTGTGACAATTCAAATCAGCAACGCACTGACAGGAATTAACCTAATTTTACAGCCAACCAACTTGAGCCGCAGCCTCTCTCTCTCTCTCTCTATGCCTTGCATGAATGAAGACGACGACGTCGGCAACGTCGGCGACGACGACGATGACGACGGAGACGACTCCTCACGGATACTTTCAGTATGCGCTCATGTAGAAAATCCAGCGATCTGTTCCACGTCCATGCCGCATTTTTCATGCCGCGTACGTTGTGTGCACTTAATAGTTGGCCATAAACACACGCTCCCCGCTCGCAATGCCCTACCCAATTTCAGTTTCAGTCCCAGCTGAGCCAGCGCAATTCATCGACTGGTGGGGAGCAGCATCATCATCATCTTCGGCGTCCCCCTAAGCAGCGTCGAGGGTTGCCGGCGGTCTACGGCGGCAGAGTCGATTTTTCTGCATCGTGAACCACATGATGCAAAACTAATTCGAAATTAATGTGTGTGCGCTTTGTCTATGCCCTGTCCGGGGGGGAGTTGTGTGCCTGAAGGTGGGGTAATTCGGCGTTAAGGGTGTGAGGGTGGCTTAGCGGCACAACCCTCCGAGCCACTTGTGCACTTGTCGCCCGAAAAGGTGTATAAACTATATAGAAATTGCCTGCAACTAAAACCGCTGTCTTTCGAATAGGTGGCAACCCGGACTAATCATTAAGCTAGGCCTAAGTGCGATGTGACAACCCTGACTAATAGTTGAGCTGTTACTAAGACGTGGGAGATGCAATAGTTAAGTGATTTGTTAGTCTGATGTGGGTGGCAATCCTATGATGTAGATGGCAACCCTGTAAAATAAAAATTTATTTAGATGTGCGCGGCAATCCTGTGAAATTATAGATTATTCAGATATAGGTGGAAACTCTATGATGGGTTACTCAGATGAAGACAGCAACCCTGTCGAAAGACAAGTTACTCGGATGTAGGTGGCAATCCTGTCAAATGAAAAGTTATTCAGATATAGGTGGCAATCCTATCAGTTGATATGTCAGCTATGAGTGGCAACCCCATAAAAATTAAGCGACAATTAAAGCTGGCATATTTTGAAAAGGCGACAACCCTGTGTCAGTTATTGAAATATCCACTAATATCTGTAAGACTTTCCCAAATAGTAAAATATACTGTTTATATATCGCTGGTAATCCTGTCAATTGGTATCCCATCCAGATATAGGTGGCAACCCTGAGAAGTATGTGAGAAAAAAGAAGACTTTCAGACTTTCCTTTCTCTAGTTTTGATACTTAACTTTCTTTCTATACAGATCAGGTAAAGAAATTCCTACTCTTTAAACTACTTAAGGCAACTCCAACTAATTTCCTCTATACGCCGTAAGGCTGTACGTGACTATTTTCCTATGGCTTCAGATAGGTAAGCTCAGCAGCCGTGTTATCATGGCAGCAGCAGCAGCAGCGTTACGTGTATCTAAAAATATGCAGAGCATTTGTCAAGTACTTGGAGGGGTTGGGCGCTGGCTGCTTGAATGGGCTTGTGTGAATGGGACTTGGCATTGAAATCAGCCCAGGGACTGGGGGTTGCGGGACGCTCGACTGTTGCAAGATGCGTTGCCAAACATCGCACTTGACTATGCAAACAAGCAAGTGGGCGTTCAATTGGGGGCATGGCTGGCCAACATGCGCCACTGTTTATTTATTTGCCTGTCCTCTTCGCTCCTCATTCCCCCCTCTCTCTCTCTCTCTGGCTCACTGCTGTCTGTTTGTGTGTTTGCTTGGCTGTCAGTCAAACGGATGGGCTCAAGGCTCAAGGATGCTGTCGCTGCACTTGTGCGACTTCCTCGAGAACGCCGCTGGCTGCTGTTTGCGCTGCCCAAACAGAGCCGTGCGCCCCGAACGGGCCTCCTCCACACGGGGCCAAAAGGCGATACACAAAACGCGAAATACAACAAGAAGAAAAAAAGAAGAAAAAAAAAAGTAAAAATTTACTATATATATATTTTCCTAAGCGAAAAATGAGTGTTTGAACTTTTATGGCTGCCGGGCAGGCGCAGCCAGACGCCAGGGGGTGGCACTGCGTGGCAGAGGGTTGCTCTCAATGGCATAATTGCTATTGCTACAACAACAATTACAAACAACAGCAGCAGCAGTGGCTATGGCTCTGGCTCTGGCTGTAGCAAACATTGCTGCAAAGGTTTTTGTGGCAATCAAATGAAGTGTTCCTGAATGGTTTTCAAAGTTAATTTGAGTGATGCTTCAGCCAAGTTGTTGTTGCTGTTGCTGTTGCTGGTACTGACAACCCTCCTCGAGCTCGCCCTCTTTCCACTGCCGTCTTCGGTCGCCCATCGGTCGCGTGTTTATTAACATGTGTTAACAACAACTTAAAGCGCCCATATGGAACGCGGAGCAGGCTTCAATGCCATATTGGATGGTTCCGCCAGTGGTCCAAGGGTTTCCCTTTGCTCTCGATTCCATTGTCAACTGGCGACATGTAAGCGATGCTGGTAAACACTTCAAGTTTCCGTTTCGTTTCACTTGCTGTTGTTGTTTTGGTGGTTGGGTGGTTGGCTGGTTGGCTGGTTGGGTGGCTGGCTGGTTGGGTGGTTGGGTGGTTTAGCTGCTGCTGCGGGTCAATTGAAATATTATAAAGAAACGCTTGATCTGAAAATACAACTACAAAGCGCTCGTTCAGCCGCTCGAGGGGTGCGCACCTGACGCAACTTGAGCGAACATTTAAATTTGCGGCTCTCTCGTGGGAATCCGTCAGGGCAGAGCAAACAACTACTTGAAGCTGTGATAAGATCGTAAGCGTTGCTCCAAAAGATAAGCAGCTTAACCGTGCAGCAGCCGCTGAGGTACTACCGAGGAGTGCAGGGGCTAGCGGGTAAGCCTGAAGTGTTGCCTGAGCTAAATGAGGTAAGAGCTTCGACATGGCTGAAGTAGGCTATAGTTCTGGAGGCTCAGGATTCTTAGTGGTATTATAGATAGCTATGTTAGCTTGTAGCCAGAAACTTAGCAGAAATTCCTATTTTTCCTCTCTGTGCCTCTAGCTTCTCCTGCTTAAATGTAACAGAGAAAGGGAGAGAGAGAGAGAGAGAGAACTTTAAGCGCTAGAAAAACTCGCAATAGGAAAAAAAGGAATTTCCCCTTTGGGTTTTCTTTTCTCTTCCATTCCACTGGAGCTGTCACTTGGAGTGTAGCCAGAAACTTGGAAGTATTTCCTATTTTCCCCTCTCTCTCTCTCTCTCTCCCTGTCCCTCTCTCCCTCTAGCTCGTGCTGCTTAAATATAACATTATGGATCTTCGTTTCTCTTGTATTCATTTATATATTTTTGCTTCCACTGGAGCTGTCACTCGCTGCGCCTCTCGCTCGGGCTGCGTTTGCCTAACGCCTAAGCAGCCATCAGCTCAGACACAGTTCACAGAGTTTTGGCATTTCCGACTGCAGCATCGCAGCAATTTTGCAATTTTTTCCGCTGTCCGAAACGCTCAACAGTTCTATCATCTGAGTGCAATTAACCTTCACTCGCTTGCTACGGCTTGCCTGCTGGCTGGCTAGCTGGCTGGGTTGGCTGCTTGCATATACGCATATTAGCATTTGGATTTGAATCAAAGCGGGTTCTCTTCCTGCTCGTCACTTGCGATTTGGCAAGCGATACACAGCTGCATTATGGCCATCATCTGGCTGGGATTTGCATGCTGATGCAAGAGACAGCAGCTCGTAATGCGTTAAGCTCTGGCTCCGGCTGTAGTTTTACCCCCCAGCCCGACTCCAGTCTGACAGGTGGATGGCTCGCCTGGGACTTGGCTTCAGCTGAGGCTAATGACTTCGAGCCGGGCGCCAAATTCAAGGCATATTGCGCGACATGCAGCACAAATCAAAGCCAGAGCCGAGTCTCGCCCGCCTGCCCGCCACCCCCCTTATCGAGTGCCGGTCGGAAGGGGAGGCGGCTGCTGGTGCTTGTGCCGGTGCTCGTGGGCCGCATCTGCTGCGGATTAGATTATGCATAATAAAGTGTAATTTATTTTTCGGCAAGTCTCGAATGCTGCCAACTGGCTGAGAGGCCCAGGGGAGGGCCAGCAGCCGCAACCCTTAGTCAGGTGGATGCGCTGTCTACAAACTGTCCCCAGGGGCGCAGGCACAGATTTGCTGCAAAAGGGGGCTCAAAGGCCAGCAGGAGGGGAGCTGAGAAGACAATCGAATCGAGCCATTTGAGTGACACGTTTCAACGCTACTCCAATGGCCCTGGACGACTCTCTGGCCTCGTGCGGCGCTTATCTGGAGCGCTGCAGGATGACGATGATGTGAACGCGAATGTGAATGTGAATGTGAATGTGAGTGGGAATGTGAATGGGAATGTGAACGTGAATGTGAATGTGAACGACGCGTGTCAGCATTTTATATGGCATACAGCTCAGCGATAAGAGCCACGGACAGACGGACGTAACAGGCATACCAGGGACTGGAAAGGAAAGGGCCTTAATCAACTTATTTGGGCATCAGCGAAGCGGCAAACACCAGAGCGCTAGAGCACTGCATTTGACACGTGACTCCATGGCACAAGCTGGAGCTGGAGCTGGCGCTGGAGTCGGAGTAAGGGGTGGGGGGTGGGTTAGTGGGATGGGGTGCGGTCTCGGGGTTTGGGCTACTTAGTGCATGAAATGGCGACACGTGACCGAAACGAACGTTCGGGGCGTCGTTTTTGGCTTAGCCCAGCACAAATATTATTTATTGCAATTGTATTTTAAGTGGCTCTCGGCTCTGGGCATTGTACAACAATTTGTTGGAGAATTCGCTTCCAATTCGTGCGGCCTAGAGCTCCTTCCATTTGCATTCTGCTACATATTCATAAAGAGACTTAAAGAGAAACCCACAATCTTTCATCTCTCTCGCACAGATTCATTAATGGGCTCGGCGAGCGAAGACGAAGACGACGATGATCCGCCACATTTGCGTGGACCGGCGCTGGGATTGGGCGTGCTTGGACCGAATGGGCCAGACTCAGCGGGTGGACCGTTGGGCACCTCGGATATATCAGTACAAAGCATGAGCACCGATAGTAAAAATACGCATGACGATTCCGATCAGGTAAGTTCGCTTGATAAACACCGAATGTGTGGGGAGTAGACTGGCGTGGCGTGGCGTGGCGTGGAGTGGATTGGCTTGCATCATTAACAGGTTTCCGTTTCGATCCAATACATATGCATGTCTACAAAGTAATGAATGGAAGCGAATACCTTGGAGTGGGAAAGCGGGCCGCACTTTGTAGACCCGACGTCAGCCCATTTTGATTAATGATTGGCAAATGATTATGAGCAGCTCACTCCAAACTACACACACACACACACACATATATAATCTATATAGTATATTTATATTGAGTATATTTTACTTATATAACTACGATCGCTTTGGCAGGGCTCCTTGGACGGTGATCCCGATGGACGCGGCGATTCTCAGGCGGAGAACAAAAGTCCCGACGATGCCAACGGCTCGAAGCGACGCGGACCCCGCACCACCATCAAGGCCAAACAGCTGGAGGTACTGAAAACGGCATTCAATCAGACACCGAAACCGACACGCCATATTAGGGAGCAACTGGCCAAGGAAACGGGACTGCCCATGCGCGTGATACAGGTGAGTTTTCCTAGCCACCCCCCTCCCAAACACAGTCTCTGTGTGCTCAGGCATAGCCAACAACTGTCAGCTGCAGCCCATCAACAGTTGCAGTATCTAAGACGTCGAACCAAAATAGGAGTCATAGTTGGCTGGGACTAACTGACCTAACTGAAGGAAGAGAGAATTTATCCTACGAGACTGTGTGAGAGCAGTAAGTCTCATCATATTTAGAGGCAAATCTGTATATGTTTGATTGAGCTCTAGGGACTCTTTGAGATGTCCCAGAAAAGAAGTCTCTTTCACACATGTCTTCTATGGGCTTTAACCTCTCGCGCAGAGGGACATGAGGTTCGAGTTCAAGCAAAATTGAAGCGTTGAGTTTTTGCGCTTTAACGATTTCGAATTTGTCTTCAGTTACGCTGAGCTAGGGCTGGGCCAAGTTGGGTTTAGCTTGGCTTCGACGTGGTTAGCTTTGCCGAGTTCCTGTCTGCGTTTCATCAGCATAAAAAACGCATAAATTAAGCGCGTTTCGAGTGGCAAATGTTTAAACTAAAGCAAAGTTGCGGCTCCCGAGCCAGTTATTGTTGCTCTTCTTCTTTTCAACATTCTTTTTTAAACCAAATCATAAAAAACAGTCGGCCGCGATATTTCAACGTCGTGGTTGCCGCCTTGCAACGCTTCATTGCGCCGCTGCGGCTTTACCGACAACAACAACAACAACAGCAGCAATGGAAAAATGTCAGTAAAAACAACAAACCAAATACAATAAAAATAAAATTAATGCCGGCCCCGCAGCAGCGTCTATAAGGCGGGGGCGCGCATAAAAACGGAAGTTCATTGAGCCGAGCCAACTGCAAAAAAAAATCACACAAGAAAGAGCCACAAAAGCCCCAAATATATATATATATATACTCTTCCATCGTACATCAGCATTTATGTGAAATGTTTGCTGAGAAATTCTCGAGTCCCAAAAAGCTGCATCGAACCGCCCACCGAAATAAAAGGGCCGTCTTAAAGGCATTAAAACAGCAGAGAGAATGAGAGAGAGAGAGAAGAGAGAGAGAGAGGAGGGCAGAGCTCAGAGAAACGTTTAAAAACTTTAACGAGCTTGTTGCTGCGCGCCATGAGAAGCGCTGAGAACGGCGCGCAGCGGCTAACAGCCATGTAAAATGCAAATGTTAACTAACATGCGATGCGATTGCTGCCAATTACGGCCAAGATGGGCAGCAGATGAGCCATTGTCATACGACGGCTTTATTAATTGCAAACGAACATGTGGCGATGTTCAAGCACTTAGCCACAAATGAATGTGGCCGTCGCGAATGTGGCGTGTCTCGACGAGCTTAACAAAACGCCCAACAGCATAATGTGAGCAGAAAGCATGAATAGAGTTTATACTAATGCCAGCTGAAGGCCTCAGATCGGAGTTAGCAGAGCAGAGGAATTAGAGTTCCCGATGACAGGATATATCAGGCGTATGCAATTGATATCCCTGACCTGGCATCTGCTGAGCTGTCAGCAGTATCCGCAGCATATGCCGCCCGAAATGCAACAACATCATTAGCGCCCTGGCAGCGCATTGATATGCACCTTGTTCTCGATTCTCAACAGGTTTGACTTACAAATTCTCAATGCCGCGCCCCCAACACACACGCACACGCACACACACACAGATGTTTAATGTGCTCGAGAGTCTCGTTGCTTTCCCACAAAGAAAAACGAAGAAAAACGAAAAACATTTAACGGGGATTACGCATGCGCAACCGCTGGGTAGGGGCAAGGGTAGGGGCAGGGGCATGGGCAGGGGCAGGGGCAGGGATAGTGGTCGAGCGGCAAGGGCTGTGTGCCGCCTTTGATGTGTCATTGGTTACAGTTAAAGGATATTTAGGCGGCGTGTCGCGTCTTTTTTAGTTGAGTCTTTAAGCGCGACAAGTGTGACACAATCAACACCTCTTTATGGGCAACAGTTGTTGTTGCTGTCGCAATTGCTGTCGCAGTTGCTGTCGCAGTTGCTGTCGCAGTTGCTGTTGCTGTTGCTGTTGCCCTCTTCAAATCTAAACGAAAGTGACAAATGCCAACAAGTTGAAGAGGAGGCGACGCCCGCTGACGATGTCGCTGACGTTGACTTAATCGCCTTGCTTCGAGCAGCTTACACACACACACACACACACACACACACACACACACACACAGCTGTGCGCTGTCAACTTTTGCATCTTCATTAATGTTGCATTTTTTTGTTGGTTGATTTTTGAAATTTTATTTAATTTTTACTTTTTATTTTTATTTTGATTTTTGTTTTGTTTTCTCTCACTTTTCGCGCGGCTTTAAAAACTTTGCGGCTGACAAGCAGCTGACAGCTGAATCACTTGTTGTTGCTGTCTCTTGTCTCTTGTCCGTTGTCTGTTGTCCGTTGTCTGTTATCCGTTGTCTGTTGCTGCAATCAACAATATCCAATAACAAGTTGTCAGTCAGCTGCAACTACCAGGAAACTGCATGCGGTGCGCCCAAAAAGAACTGAAGCCATCTGCCAGCGGGCCGCGACGGGGCCAGAAACGTTAGATGTTCGGTAATTCGATCTGCGGCTGGTGGCATCAAAGAGTTGCCACAGTTGCAGCAATTTGTTGGCATCTAACAAAAGTGTCAACGCCAAGCGATCGAGCTGCAGCCGATTTCTGGGTCGCCCAGCATGCGCCGCGTTTTATAATAAATTTTACAACAGCAACAAGCATCAGACACAGACAGAAGCAGCGTGACACAGAAACTTGCTTAGAACTTTGCCGACAGCGCACAGCGGGGCAGCCCCGCCGACACGCCCCCTACCCAGCTCGAGCTGGGCGGGTGGCTGAGGCAGGGCTGCGAGAGAGAGAGAGAAATTTTGCATAAATTTGAGGCGCTGCTGCGATTGGCAGGCGCAACTCGTTGACATGACAGGTGAGCGGCTGCCAGCGGCTGCTGGCCAAGGGGGAGAGTGAGAGTCAGAGGCGAGCTGAGCCAATGGCCAGTTTGAATGGCCAACAACGAAAGACCGAACGAACAGAAAAAAAACCAGCAGCAGCCACAAAAGCCTCAGCGCACATAAATCATTGGCATGTTTTGAGCATTATAGCCAAATGGCTATCACAACATAATCAGACTCAAGCCCAACAACAGACAGAAAAAATAAACAAAAAACAAAAAACAATAATAGTAATAATAGGCAAAAGTTTTTGATTCGATTTTATAGGGCCAGAAATCGGTTGGCCAAGCCAATTTGTAGTTCGCCTCAAATGCCCGACTACCGCTTGTCAAATTGTGGCATTTGGCTGGCTGCGCGTGAGATTTGCTGTTAACGACAAGTTTATGCCGATCAACGCGTCCGATTGCGGCGCCATCAAAGTGACAATAGGCCGGAGTTGATGTCCCACAGCCAAGGCTGAATGGCAGCGGCCAAGGCTAGGCACTGAGATGAAATGGAACCCAAAGTGAAGATAGCATGGGGCAGGGGCTATATAAATGAAAAATATTTATTTTCCTATGACTATGCTTAAAACCGAATTGAAAATGGGCTTCAAATGGAGCGATTTTTATATGAGTGGAGCTAAAAATAAATATAAATATGTTTACGATATAGAAATATTAAAAACAAAATGTATTTAAATGAAGACTTGACGCAGCACAGTTCAGCCTTACTGATCTTTATTGCATCTTTTCTAGACCAATCAAGCTATAGCTATACAATCTTACTCCTCTGAAACTCTATTTTATTCCTTTTCAAATAAATTAAAGTTGAAGTTTCTGTCAGATCTGCAAATATTTTTTTACAATTTTTGAAAAAAGGTCTATAACATAAATTTGCCTAAAATCGAGCAGAGCAAAGCGCAAACAGCAATAATTTTATTTTATTATATTTATATATTATATATAGATATATTTAAAATAAAATTTAGTTTCAATACTATCTTTTAGTATTTTTAAAACAATATTTTAAATAACTATTACTTTCTTAGAAATTAGATTTCTAAAATATACTAAAAAATAATATTGCTGGCCATATTTACATACATATGTAAATATTACAATTTTTCATATAAATATTCATAAAATATAAACTATTAGTATTTTTCTAAATTATATAAAAAAAAAAAAAAAACAGAACTGGATAAAATCGCTTTGTTATTTTCGATAATCTCTCATAGTCTCTGGCTAAAGAAAGTTGCTTTTATCGCTGGGCAGTAAATCAGCTCTCAGCCTTAGCTCAGCGCGTTCACACTCGATTTGTCAACAATAAAAGAGTAAATAAATGAATTGGCCAGATCTTCAATCTATTATAATAAAATGGGAAAATAAAAACAAACTGTGGACACGGCCTTAACTTCCGGCAAGGCGATCCCAGTTTTAGTCAAATAGTTGCGGCTGTCACGACGCGAGCAGGGCTATCGCATCGTGCAACCTGTTGCAGCTGCAGATAGCACGGCACTTGGCCCAAATGGATAAGCCATTAGGCCAAAGCTCAGCTGGCTTAGAGTGGGGCTTTCTTCTCGTGTGTGTGTGTGTGTGTGTGTGTGTGTGTTCGGCATCGGCTTTGGACTTTTGTTTTAATGCGTGCGCTCCAGTTACGCCAACGTCGAGCAAGCTGAGCTTTGAAAAATTATAAACAAATAAAGCGGCCCAGGCAGAGAGAGAGAGAGAGAGAGAGAGAGAGAGAGAGAGAGAGGAAAGGCGGCGGCACGGCGGGTCAGCGGGAGGCAAATCACGCGGTCGAGTTGGGGCCCCGCTTAATGTGGCGTGCGCTCGGCTGGCGCCACTCGGCGACTCGACGATCTGAGCGGTGGCGATACAGCTGCTGCGGATGTGGGGGAGACGGCCGGCGGCGAGGCATTTGTCAAGTGTCGCCCAGACGAGCCGCTCGCAGAGGCGTTTATTTGTCAACATACGAAGATCTCGAGCGCTTTTCGAGTTGATTTACATTTGGTTTTATCGCAGCGACGATTTATAATAATTTTGGGCTAAGTTTTATTTTTTGTTTTTCAATTTTTTATTGTTGTCGGTTTCTTTCTTTATTTATTTATTTTTTTTTTGTCTGTTTTTTGGATTTGCATTTTGGGCCACGGAAGTTGACAAATTTTTTGGTGCTGTCTGCGTCTCCCACTCCCTCGCTCCCTCGCTCCCTCACTCTCTTTCTCTGTTTCTTTTAAAGTGGCGTTAAAATTGCTGCACTAATTAGTGGAAGATTCGGTGAACGACGCGTTTATTAATTGAGCGGAAATTGTTTGATTGCATTTGACGTTTTATGGCCAAAGAGAAATATAACGAAACAAAACAGAAAAAAAAAAACAAACACAAAATAAACTCCCCGAGTCTGCTGATCGTGGCTAATTATGTTATCTGCGAGCGGCGACCGCAAGAGCCAAAGTTTTGGCCATTTGAAAGCGGCAATTAGACTCGTTGCGGCCAAAACAAATAGCAACGGCCACAAACCCCATTGAGAAGAGCCACAAAAGCGGCTAATTTAACGCATTTGCCCATGGCTCAAGATGTGAAGAGCTCGCCGCGCACTGGAGGTCAAAGCTGAAAATGGAGTTGGCCAAAGTTACAATTGAAGTTGGAGTCGGAGTCTTGGGCGGCGCCTGAGCTGAAAATGACTTGGCAGGAATATCTCTCTGGAGGTTGAGGGCGTTTCGAGCAGCGAATCTGAAAATTATAATTTCAACAACTCATCAGCTGGCTATTAATTCTCGTAGGGAAGTTGCGACGAGGCGCCACGCAAACAGACAAAGAGAGAGAGAGAGAGAGAGAGAGAGAGGGGAAGAGGGGAGACGTAAATTCACATTGAAATCGAAACCAGCATTTGAGAGCATTTCATTTAGGGTTAAGCGAGAGAGAAGTGCCTTGTCACGCTGCCCGAGGAGCCTCGACTCGACGAGGCTGACTGATGAGCGGCAGCAACACCTACTAAACTATGGGAAAAACAACAGCTACCAATGGTCAGCAGCAGCAGCAGCGGCAGCGGCAGCCAAAGTTAATTATCTGTTAACTCTTACTCGCAGCCAATTCACGCCTGTATCTGCAAGTATATATCTATATATCGTACAGCAGCTGTAGTCGGTAGTCCGCAGTCCGCAGTCCGCAGTCGGTAGTCGATAGTTTTTCTGTTTTAGCTACGATGGGGGCGTGACAGGCGCTGCGATAAGTGCCCCGTCATAGCCGCTCAGCAGGTTCCAGCCGGGCCGACAATAGCCCGAAAAAATCCAGCTAATGAAACACAAGTGCACGGAGCGGCAGAGTGAAGAGCGTATCATTAACGCAAGCGGAGAGCAAATAAAATATCATTGGGAGCAAATCTAGAGCAAGCTCATAGCTGCCCTGTGCCGGCAACAAGGGGTTAATGCTGATGAGCAGCTTAATCCCAATCGTATGCCGACTGTCCGTCGTCCGGCTCATACATATATCGCCCAAATCATGTCAATCAGCGCGCGAATACGTGACACACATTTGCCGCACTGGGATCGAAATCGATATCGAAACCGAAACCGAAATCGAGCCCAGAGCCCAATCGCGGGTCACAATGAAGCAACTTTGACTTTTGACTGAGCGCTCGCCCAAATTATATGTTAAGCTCTTTAATGGGGGCCACAGCTGCGCGGGGGTAAACGGCCGCCGAAAGGGGGGCGATTGGGGCGAACCCGAGCCCCACCCGCGCCGAGGAGCTGCCGTTTAACATAATTTGCTATAATTTTCAACACAACGCCGAGCCGAGGAGCTGCCAAGTGGCAGCCGCCAGCCAGCAGGGCCACCTTAGCCCCTCCACTTGAAGCGAGTCAAAAGCGCAATAATCATTTTGTTATGTTTCGCTTGGCGAGCGGCGAGCGGCGAGAGGCGCGCTCTGAGCCTGATTGCTACCACGGCCATTATGTTACGTTGTTTGCCCTTTTATGTCAGGGCCTAACCTATAATTTAACTAAATGTTCAAATGTTTTGCGAGCAGTGCCGCCCCGTCGCCGCCTGCGCCCCAAACGGCAAATTTGTTGAAAGCTACACGAAATTGAAAACAAATTTCTCATCTCTTGTTGCGCCTTGTTCCCGACACAGCCCGACACAGCCCGACGCCGCCCGACTTCCCGACTTCCCCAATTGCCGCTCTCAAGTGCGGAAATAAAATATTATAAGCGCTACCCAAATTACCGCAAAACAGCCAACAATTTGGCGGGCAGCGCATTAAAATCATAACATTATATCATAACATATCGGAACACAGCACAGGATCAACAGCCAGAATCGAAATTAAAGTTCGATCACACAGACACAGGGGCATAAGGAGCGCAATTTGTGAACGGGCTTTAGCGAAAATGTTGAATGTATAAGTAGAATTACGAAGAAACTTGGGCAAGTCTTCGGTCTTTGGATATAGTGTGAATACCTAGACAGATCTTAGAGATAATATAGATGTAAGAGAAGCACAGAAGTAGAGCTTTAGCTGCGAGAGACTTAAACAGTTGATAGTGGGACGTGCAGCCGAGCGGACAGACGGACGATGACATGGACTGTCAGACAGTGAGACGAAGAGACGAACGGGCTAACGGACGGGCTGAGGGATGATCGGAAGGACAGGCGGAGAGGAAGATGAAGAGACGGACGGGCAAGCGAAGGGACGGACGGACAGACGATGAGAGGAACAGACGAACGGACTGACGGCTAATCGGAAGGAGAAACGGAGAAGGGACGGACAGAGGAACAAACTGATAGACAGGCAGACGGATGGACAGGCTGACAGGCAAAGGAACGGGTGGACGGACGGATGGCCTGACGGTCGGACGAACAGAAAGACGGATGGACAGATAAACAAACTAACAGACAACCAGACGAACGAACGAATGGGCGGCCAGACAAACTGGAAGACGGAAGAAGAGACAAATGGACGAACGGATATAGAGAGATAGATAGATAGATAGATAGATAGATAGATAGATAGATAGATAGATAGATAGATAGATAGATAGATAGATAGATAGATAGATAGATAGATAGATAGATAGATAGATAGATAGATAGATAGATAGATAGATAGATAGATAGATAGATAGATAGATAGATAGATAGATAGATAGATAGATAGATAGATAGATAGATAGATAGATAGATAGATAGATAGATAGATAGATAGATAGATAGATAGATAGATAGATAGATAGATTGATAGATAGATAGATAGATAGATAGATAGATAGATAGATAGATAGATAGATAGATAGATAGATAGATAGATAGATAGATAGATAGAGATAGATAGATAGATAGATAGATAGATAGATAGATAGATAGATAGATAGATAGATAGATAGATAGATAGATAGATAGATAGATAGATAGATAGATAGATAGATAGATAGATAGATAGATAGATAGATAGATAGATAGATAGATAGATAGATAGATAGATAGATAGATAGATAGATAGATAGATAGATAGAGATAGATAGAGAGAATAGTTACACAGACTGTCGGATACATAGTCAGACAGACTGTCACAGCCAGATCGATTCAGCTGTTGATCCTGCTCAAGAAATAGTTGTATATACTTTATGTGGTCTACCACGCCTCCTCCTCCTGGCTCCTCCTGCTGACTATTGGAAGCCCGCCTATCGCCTATCGCAGCCTTCCATTCGCAATCGCTTTCAGCACGCCACAATCTGCGGCCATTCTCAATGCCATTCAATTTCTATGCAGCTGCATAGTGCATAAACATATTTGTATGCGCCATTCATAATGGATTTGGCTCCAGCTCCAGCGCCCGCTCTGGCGCTGACTGTTAACCGCACTCAGCGCACACAATTTGCCCCGCCCACTCTGAGCGCCCACATGCAATTGCCATTATTCTCATTTTTCTATTTTCTTTGCCATTTGTTTGTTGCTGTTTTTCTTTGTCGAGCTGCAAAACAATAGCGAAAATGTGAGAGAGGAAAAAAAGAAGAAGAAAAAAAACCAAAAACTTCAGCTGAATTGCACAGAAAAAAAAGAGAGAAAAGGCAAAAAGAATGGAAACAGCGCTGGCAAAACAAATACCAAATAGTAAACTATTGTAAATGCATATTTTAGAAAAGAGTTGTTTTGCTACTGCTACCCCCTCCACACACCCCCTCTGCTGCCCCTCCCTCGTCTACTACCCCATTCAGAGCCCATTTTCTAGTTTCGTATTCCGCTCAATTTTGTTTTCCTTTATTTTCTCTGTTGTTGCGCATATGAAAATGAAAAATTGTGTGACCGCAGGGACCAAAAGGGGCAAACAGCAAGAATAAAGCTAACAAACACACACACGCAAGCCTCATGTGTGTGTGTCTGTGTGTGCGTACCTTGCCTTGGGCAGCGGCCAATGCGGGCTTGGGGTCTGCATCTGTGCGGTTGTATTTATTATTTTGCGGTTTCCAAGTAATTGAAATGTGACCTCTGGTAAGCACGAATAAAAGCTGAAATGGAACTAGTTCCAGTTGATCACAGGAAATGGCACCAGTTCCTGTAACTGTTCTGCTAAGGATCTTATCCAATTGTGGCTTATCAAAGAGATGAAGCTGGTAAAGTGAACTAGTTCAGGTGCATCACATGTTCAGCAGAGCTAATTGATCTAGAATTGATATGCTTAGTAAGTCAACTGTACTAGTTCCAGTTCATCAACATGAATTTGGCAAATTTCTGTGAGTGTTTAGCCAAAGAGCTTATCTATTTGCTGCTTATTAACTTTCTGTAATTGAACTAGTTCAAGTTCATCATATGCTCAATACAACAAATTCAACTATTTGTGGTTCTTGAATTTCTTGTTCTCAGCCAATTAAATAGTAAGCCAACTGAACTAGTTCCAGCTCATAAAATGGAACCAGTTCCTGTGAATGTTTAGCCGAAATACTTATCTATTTTCTATTTATTAACTAGCTGTAGCTATGAGAACTAGTTCCATTTTATCACATACTCACCATATCAAGCCAACTGAACTAGCTCCAGTTCATTCATATTATGGAATCAGTATCTAAGAGTGTTTAGCCAAATAACTTATCTATTTGCTGAACTTGAACTAGTTCAAATTCTCACCAAACTGAGCTAGTTTTAGTTCATAAATGTCTCATTCTTTGCTCAGCAGCAATCAGGCTCATTATCTGAACTAGTTCCGTTTAATTGTGAGCTCTCGTGTGCCCAGCAAATTGTTAATGCTCAGTCGCCTGATTCAGCTTCAAATTCAGAGTTCGTGCTCAGCGCTGCTGTCAGGAGAGTCACACGCTTGACCAACTGCTCGACACGGACTCGGACTTAATGTCAAATGCTGATCTGAGCCTGTGGCCAAGTCGGGTGTCAGGCCCCATGCACAGCGTGTTACTTCCTTTTGTGTGCATCCTGTGCGCCGACAGCCGCACTCAATGCTCAAATTGGAGTTCTCACAGCCCGAAAGGCTTTTCTAGCGAAATGTGTGCTCGCTGTGCCACAAAATGTCAGTTTGCTTGAGTGGCGAGTGTGGGGCAGCGGGAGGGGCTGGGACAGAGCTGGGACAGCCCAGCTCATATGCATGTCTATGCTTTGGTTGCGGCTGGCGTAGGTTTCGGCCGAGTTGAGTTCATAAAAATGCTCAGAAATTCAAATGAACTGCAGACGACGATGACGACGGAGTCGGCGGCGCTCATCATTAAAATTCACGCTTAAATTGCCTCTAAGAACGGGAACGGGAACAGCTGCTGCTGCTGCTGTATAGCCCAGGCCCCCAGACTCTGAATCCGCAGAATCTAAGCCAAATTCATTGGAAACTATTTGCCAAAAAAGTAAAGACAGACGGACGGACGGAGAGACGGAAAGGACACAGAGCCAACTGAAAAGGGAAGAAAAGCACAAAAACCAAACACATAAATCAAATGATTTCATTGAGAAAAGTTCGCCTCAGCCGAAATGCAGAGAGCGCAACACTGAAATCAGTTCAAGTCCGAGCTGGCAGCGGTCCCGTTGACCGCCAGCAGAAGATCATTAAAAAGCGCGTCCAAGATATGAATATTAAAATGCCAAAAAAGACGACGAAAAACAACGCAAAATATTTAAAAAGATGAACCAAAACCAAAGCCAAAAAAAAAAAAAAAACAAAGAAAACAAAAATTAAAGGAAGGGGAGACAATGCGCGGCCCGGGCCCGGGCCCGGGCGCGGCCCGGGCCCGGGCCCGGGCGAAAAGCGAAATGCGAAATGCGAAAAGGTGCCACTAAAAATTTTGAAATATGTTTTTATTTTATTACTTTGCATGCTGTGCACGGTGCTTCTGGAGCACCCGAAACGATGCAGAACTTCGTAAAAGGCCTGGTCCGGCTCCGCATACACGATCCGCTGGGCCTGCGACTGGGACTAGGGCTAATTTTGCAACGGCCGCCCGGTGTGGTTGGCGGTAGCATCAATGCAGCAACACTGGGCGAGGGCTGAGGGGCATGGGGCAGGAGCATTGACTGACTGACACACTGGCCATGCCAAGCCACATACAACATATACAACATTCAACATTACTGATTCTCCGCTCACTCATCTATCCGCAGGTCTGGTTCCAGAACAAGCGATCCAAGGAGCGTCGCATGAAGCAAATCACCAGCATGGGCCGTCCGCCGTTCTTTGGCGGGGCGCGCAAGATGCGCGGCTTTCCCATGAATCTCTCGCCGGGCGGGCTAGACGATGGGCCCGGCTTTCCCTACTTTGCTGCAGATGCTAAATTCGAGTTCGGCTACGGCGGGCCCTTCCATCCGCACGACGGCCCCTTCTTTCCGGGCCATCCCGGCGGACCGATGCCCTTCAATGCGCCAGGTAATATATCAAGAATTACCATATAGATAATACAGTAATCTACATATATAGTTTATGTGCCAGAAATTAGTTTTGCAATGCCAGAGAGTTTTCACCTATCTTAGGTTCATGCACAGAAGTTTTTTAAATTAGAAATTTTATTTTAAGTGAAATAGTTCATGCTTTAGATAAGAATAAATGGCTTTTCATTTAGTTTATCAACTGAATACTAGACTTAAAGCAACTGTTTAGAAAATTAAAATATATAAAAGCTTTTTTTTATTATTTTTAGAGAAAGATAAAATATATATTATATATATATTTTTTTAGTTAATAGAGAAATAATAATAATAATATAAATATAATAATGCTAAAATAAAAATAAAATAAAATAAAATAATATTATAATGTTAAAAATAAAATAATTAAATGGAATAAATATAAAATTTATATATAGCATGTATTAATATTTTATATATACCAAAAATCTCTAAAAAATAATTGAAATAAATCTTTAAAAATATTTTAAAAAAACTGGAAAAAGCATAAATTTTAACTAAGATATATATAAATATATAGTCATCAATATAGTTCATATGAGCTCTGCCTTGTCTACAAGATAAAACTTATCTTAGGAACTTCCTTAATTTACCACTACAATCAGTCAGCATATATAGATAAATCCTCTAAATCATTAAATTAATTTACTCAAATATCTAACTCTTTCTCTCTCTCTCTCTCTGGCTCTCTCTTGCTCTCTCTCGCCGTCAACGTAACAGGTGGACCAATGGATCACAGCGGCCCCATACCGATGGTGAACGAATTTGGCCTGACGCCCGAGTCAACATTTCTGAGTCAGGCTGGTGCACCGCCGATGCAGCTGCAGACGGCTGTGGGGCCGCCGCCGCCGCCACCGCCAAATGCCGCCGAGCACTTGCTGCAACAGGCGGCCGCGCAGCAGCAGCAGCAACAGCAGCAGCAGCAGCAGCAGGCGGCACAGAATGCGCAACAAGCAAGCCAAACGCAGCAGCAGCAACAACAAAATGGCCCGCGCACCGCATCTCCGGAGTTCATGAGCTCGGCGAACTTCAGCGAACCGCAGAATATGCAAAATGAAGGGCTTGTTTGGTAATATACAAAACAGTTGGCAACGCGCCTGCTGTTTCTCAAGACCTACACGCAGCGGCAGCAGCAGCAGCAGCAGCAACACCAACAACAGCAACTATACGAAGAGGAGTAGCAGCAACAGCAACAACAACAACAACAACAGCAGCAGCATCAGCAATGACAAAGCTTCGTCGCGTCGTCGTCATCGTCGTCGTTGTCGTCGTCGTCGTCGTCGTCATCGTCTCTGCCGCCGCCCACTGCGCGTACACTATTGCCATCTCGCTTCGGCACACTAGCGACCCGTAAGCAGCACGCGTCGTTTTAGAGCGAGAGAGCCGCTGCATTGTGCGCTCGCTCTCTCGCAATTCAAATGAGGAGAAGTCTCCTCGTCGTCGTTGGCTGGCCCTGCCCCGCACCCCCGCCGCAACGCCTAGCCCATAAACCAAAATGCGCTGCCTTTGGCCAAAAACAGCTGCTCAGCTTTGGTTTTGTTGTTTTTATTATTATTCTGTTTATTGTTTTAGTCTCCTTCTTTTTATGACTGCGCCAAAATATTTGTAAATTATTTTTAAAAATTCATAGCGAAAACAAAGCAAAATCTCTAAATGTACATTGAAATGGGCGCTGCACATAAAGCTATATATATCTACATACATATATATATCTAAATATATATATTTAAAAAAATATATATATATATAAATGTTTTTTTTTTATCAATCTAACTAATGCAAGGAAAGAAAGAAAAAACTTAAAGAGTAAAAAACATTAACTAAACGTCTTGTCTGTAATAAACTATTTATGTGTATGTGTGTAAAGAATAACAAACAAACAAAAAAAATACAAAAGTAAAACAAAAAACATAAAAAACAAACAAAATCACAAATACGTAGCCTAAAAATCGTGTTAGCAAGCAAAAAGAAAAACAAAAAGAAAAGTAACAAAAAAAGAATAAATCGCTAAAGAAAATATATAAATTTTTTTGTATATTAGCACATTTTTTTTATAATTAAAAACAAATTTTGTTTGTCTAATAATTTTTTTTAACTTTTTTTTTTTATTATATATAAATATATATATATAAATAAACATATTTTATAATCGTTGTCTAACAACATAAACGTAACTAGGCATGTACTTGTGTAGTTTTCTAGCCACTAAGTTCATCTAAACACACACACATATATATATCCCGATATATATATATATATATGAAAGAGAAGTAAATATATATATATATATATATATATATATATATATATATATATATATATATATATATATATATATATATATATATATATATATATATATATATATATATATATATATATATATATATATATATATATAAAGAAAGGTATATGCATATATATATAAATATATATATACTGTATGTAAAGCTATATAAAGCATGCACACATAGCAAACTATTTTTTTTTTTTTTTTGGGTCCTAGCTTCTAAGCAACATAATTTATTATAAACAAATCTATGAATGATAAATAAAAAAAAATATATAAAACAAAACAAAAAACAGAATATTTGAAAAAGCTAATTAAATGTAATATCAAAATGTAAAACTAGCAAAAAAATATATATATATATATATATATATATATATATATATATTAAAAAGAAAAAAAAAAAAAAAATAAAAAGAAAAAAATCGAAGGAGAAGGCGAGATCAGATGCTAGAACAGCTATAAAACAAATATAAATTTCTATATATATATATCTCTATATAATGATATAGAAAACGTAAAGTGAAACCAGCTAACGATATGAGTTTTCAATTGATATTATTATGGATTGGCCCCGGGAACTGGAACTGGAGCTGGGCCTGTGGCCGCATCACCCTATTACACTTATTATTGATATAATTATTATTATCATTATTATTATTATTATTGTAAAAAGTATTTAGTGTTAGCTTATTGCGTAAGTTTATTAATTGATGCAACACACAACAACAACAACAGCAGCAAGAGCAACAACAACAACAACCACTAGAAGAAGCATAAGGACATCCGTAGAAGTATCATGGAAACTCTTTAAGACGATAGTTGGATAGTTGGAGCAGCCAAGCAAATCAATAATAAACAAAACAAAACAAATACAAAAACAAAACAAAATTGTTAACAAAACAAAAGGTAAAAAAAACATAAATCCCACAACAAACGATAAAGAGAAAACTTTGATGAAAGGATAAAAAAAAAAAGGATATGAAAATAAAAAATTATGTAAAAATATTTCAAGTCTTTTATGGAACTGAACAGCCAAGGCAAAATCAAACAGAAAATTTATTTTAATTTATTTCAGCTTTCTCAGGGTGTCTATAACTTTGATAAGTTAGCGACTTGACTAAGTTTGGCATAAAAATTCTATTTTTTGACATATTCCTTATGCACTCAATAGATATGCAAGTATCTGTAACTTAAAGATACTTTCTTCATATCATGGCAGGCATTTATAAACTTACATTTTATTTATTAAAGTATCTCAAACTTATCTCAGATCCTTTTATATCTTTTAGTTGATAACTGCCTTTAATAACTCCCAAATACTTTTGTATGTTTTTTTTTTTATATTCTTTAAACAGAATTATGTTTATTAAGTCTCAAACTTTAGTGTATCTTTTATGTGATATATATTTAATGTAGTTACGATTATCTTGAATAGCTTGATGATTCTCTTCAATCTTTTTTTTATATTTATATATTTTTTTCATACTAAGTTATATTGAAGAAGTCTCAGATACTTCTGTATCTTTTAATTTATATTCTTCTTTTATCTTATATTGAGATACTTTCGTATTGTCAGATACTTTTGTATTTTTCATACAATTGACATTATTTAATGCATTCACATTTGTTTTAAATAGTTGCTATATACTTCTGTATTTTTATACACATATTACTCATACTCGCTCAGTCGCAATAGCCTTTAGTAATTCTCAGATACTTTTGTATCTTTTAATTGACATTAGCTCAACTAGGTTTAGTATAGTTGTTTATCTATCAATTTGCTATTCGCTCAGCTGCATTTTCTAGCACTCAGTTACATTGCCTATATATCAAACTGATGTTGCAGCATTTGTATCTTAAAGATACATTTCATATGCTTTCATATTTAGCCCGGCAATAGCACAAGAGCAGCAGCAGCAGCAGCAGCAGCGGCAGCGGCAGCGGCAGCGGCAATTAGGAAGTGTGCACATTACATCTTAAATCGTTACCTTAAACATAAACACACACACTCGCACACACACACATGTAGCTACGCCATGCACAGCCATAACAACAATAGGCGTCTCGCAACACCCAACGCTACATGGGAAAGTTAATATGCGTGGCTAATATCGGGGCAACATTATTAATGTTGTGGACATGCACATGCGTGTCTGTTGTTTGCGAGGACAGCCCCCCTCCCAGCTGCAGCCCCTGTTCCAGTCCCAGCTCCAGCTTCGATTCAACACTCACACACATACATATACAGAGAACCTTAAGCGGCTCCACACTTGAAATGGTCGTTGCTGTGGCTCGACTGCAGCTGGGGGCTGCGCAAGGGGTTGCCGGCTGGAGTGGGTGGCTGACTGCGCCTTTGTTCGACACATGTGCGCGCATTCACACCTACGACTAGCCTCAAGAAACGAGCAACGAGTTAGTAGCGAGAGGGGCTGGGGGCTGAGGGCTGCACACAAACTACGAACAACGAGCCGAGTTCTATGAACAATATGCGATGGAACGTTCAACGTGCAACGTTGTGGCCCGGACACGGCAGCATGATAGCATTTAATACAAAACAATGCTGCTACTTTTGTTGTTGTTTTTGTTGTTGTTGTTGTTGTTGCTGTTGTTGTTGCAGCTGACCAACATCTCTGGCCATGACGAATTCGGTGCCCAAATACATTTACAGGCGTTGCAAAACGAGCCACGCACTGTGGCGGGGCCAGGGCTGAGGGCCATGCAACGAGCCATGCAGGCAGCCAGGCAGCCAGGCAGGCATTGCACTACTCCAACACACACATGCACACAGTCGAGCTGTGAGGTATATCCTTGTCTAAAACGCATATTAAACGTCCATCAGAGCCAGAGCAACGGCAACGGCAACGGCAACGGCAACGGCAATGGCAACAGCAACTACAACGTGCTATGTTCAATCTGTCCAGCCATCAATCCACAAAGGCAAAAAGGACTCGGACTGGCCATAGCTGACGTGTGACGTGCGTTTATCAGTGGCAGGACGGCCTGGACAGGGCAGGACAGCCAGCGCAGGATGCAGGCTGTCTGAAGCGGGCAAGCCCTGCCTACCGCTTGACTGATGGACATTCGCCATGGCCAAAGGGCGAACGCAACAGTGAATGTTTGAATGGCATGCTATCTGCCCTCTCTCACATACTCTCTCTCTCTCTCTCTCTCTCTCTCTTCCCCTCTCCCTCGCAATCGCTCTCGCTCTCGCTGTGCAATGTTTCCGTTTCCGTTTGTCGCCAAAAATGAATTTGTTAACATTAAATGGCATTCGGGCGCAGCTGAAACCCCGCCCCTGCCCAGCCGCCCCACCCACAGCTCAGCTCTAATCATCATTCATAGCACATGTCATGAGGAGGCGGTGGTGCTGG
The DNA here is from genome assembly GCA_018903745.1 of Drosophila repleta. Taxonomy (NCBI): domain Eukaryota; kingdom Metazoa; phylum Arthropoda; class Insecta; order Diptera; family Drosophilidae; genus Drosophila; species Drosophila repleta. The sequence continues at coordinate 871,034 of JAEIGN010000154.1, read as the reverse complement.
AGGCGGAGGGCAGCTGGCCATCGTCATGATAAATGCTTCCGAACTTGCAACTTAGTCACGCGCTGCGCTAAGCCCGATCATCATTTATATATATATCTATATCTATATATACATACATATATCTGTATCTGTATCTCTCTGCATGCTAAGCCACAAAATTGACTCTTAAAGATGCTTTGATCGGCTAATGGGCTTTGCTCTTTGTTGTTTGCCTGTTGATTGCTGATTGCTGCCGAGCGCTCCTCTCTGACCGCCTAATGACTCAATTTTTACCAAAGCAAGGCCAATTATGCGGCAAGCAACAACAACAGCAACAACAACAACAACGGGCCACTCGCTTCCCATTCACAATTAACAACATGACTCAACTCGCCAGCAGCTGCCGAGGCAGCGGGGCAGCGAGGCGGCAGAGCCTGCAGGAAGTCGCAACTTGCAACTGCAACCGTTGCGTGCCACGCAATGACAGCCAACGGCAAACTATGTTTGATTTGAAGCTGTCGAAAGCCAGCGCAAAGCTGCAACAGCACCATGAATATAAATAATGAATAACGAATAGCTGATATCCTTATGCAGCAGAGTCTGCCATGAGTTATACAGAAAGTTGGCAAATAGATTTCAAAGTATTCAAACTGAAGTCTGAGAAGCTTAAGCTATATAATCATCTTCCTATATTAGAATATATATCTAATATATAGCTATAGGTTCAGCCCTTAGGCAAAGTCAGCCAAACAGAGCTCAACTCAAAGGAGACTAGACTCTCCAGCCTGCCATTACGCAGCTGTGATCGCCAGCTCCAAATCAATTAATATCCTTAATGCAGTACCAAACACTATGTGAATGGCCTAATGAGCCGCGTTGGTCGCTCGCGCACGACCGAGACCCAAGCCAATTGAAAAGCAGACAGGGAGCCAAGCGAAGTCAGCGCGAACCGAGCTGAAGGGAAGGGCCAGTGGGCGGGGCAGGTGCGCTACTGTTGCTGCTGACATGCAAACCTACTCCGATTTCCAGGACAACGTGTCTGCCAAGTGTCAGGCGAGGCACAAAGATTCCACTGACACTCGCTCCCAACGGGGAGCCAGACAAAGAGACATCGGAAGAGAGGGAGGGGAAAGGGTGGAGGGGCTGAGGTAGACTAAGACTAGCCTAGGACTAGCACAATGCCTGCTCGCACTGCTGTTTTGTCATTAAAACGCTGCAACTGCAAATGCCAAACAAAAGCAACAAAGGCAACAGCAACAACAGGCAGCAATTGTTGTGGGGCTTATTAGTTCGGCTAAGTGGTCGATTGTTCAAGTGGTTGGCCACAAAAGTTTATGGCTAACGAGCAATATGTGTTTGATAGTTGCTAACCGTAAGCCAGCTAGCAGTTACTGACTCTCTCTCTCTCCCCCTTCTCTCTCTCTCTCTCTCTCCCTCTCTCTCTCAACTCTAGCTGTTTTCTTACAGTCTCACTCTAACTCACTCTCTCTCTAGCCTTTTCTCCTAGAGCCTTAGAGATTTTCCTAACTCCCTTGAGCTGATCTCTCTTGTACCTCACCAAGCTACGCAGCAATATGTTTGATAGTTCCTAACAATTAGCCAGCTCTTTCTCTCTCTCTCTCTTTATTTCGCTCTCTTTCTCTCTCTTAGTCGTAGTCGAACTCACTCTCATTAACCCTTTCTTATTGAGTCTTTGATATTTTCCTATCTCTGTTGTCTAGGACTCTCCTGAGCTGATCTGTCCTCTTGCTGCTAGGTTTATCCCACAAAGCAATCTAAAAATCATTACATATATATATTATATTATGTTATTATATTACATCAGTTATCTAGCTAATATATGTCTATAGCTGAGCTGCACTTTGTCTCTCCAAATCTCTCAGCTGCTTTGCTGGCGCACCTCGTAGACGCGTCGCGCATGGAGCGTACGGGTTGTACGGTCGCTCTGGATGATATATGAGCCAGGAGCTAGGACGTCAGTTAACCGTTTGTTTGGGCCGGCCGTCTCCATTGGCTGCCACACATGCAATGCTACTGTGCTGTGTTCGGTCTTCGGTCTCCGGTCTCCGGTATTTAGTGTGCGCTATTCGGCAGGCAGGCCTCAGCGCTGTGTTCGCTGTGTTTGGTTTTTGGCCGCGTTTCCATTGTGAACACGCAATGTCATTTCACGCTAAGCCCGCGACATGGACATGGACATGGGCATGTCCAACTGCGGCGACCTGCTCCTGACGAGCTGACGCGAGGGCACGTAACAGCGGAAGCCAGCGGCGCTTGCGCATGCGTAGCAGGGTACGGCGAGGGCAGGGGGTGGGTCGGCAGGGGCCCGCATATGTCAGCGCTCGAAAATGTGTTAATATTTGATAAGCTCAATATGTGGTCGAGCCAACCAGCCGCCACCTGGGGGAACTGAGCACTGGGAGAATTGCGTGTCGCATGCACATGCACAAGCTCCAGCTCCATATATAGCTACAGCTACAGCTACAGCTACAGCTACAGCTACTGCTCCTGTACCAGCTACGGCTGCAGCCGACGAACCCGAATGACACCGAAAACCCCGTAAAGTTGGAAAATTGTTACGAAAAAGTATTAAAGGCTGTCAGTTTGACACCTTGCGCTGCCGGAGAGGACATCGCCGCTGCCTCGACTCAGCGATTGGACATGCGACGCTCCAATTTCAGCTTCAGCTGGCCAAGAGCCATAGCGAGGGTTGCTCCACACTCATTGAGATATAAAGTAAGGGGAAAGCGCCTAAACGATTAGAGTTATGGGGTCTCTGGGTAGATAAGATAGATAATATTATATGTATTTTTATTACATTTATTATATAGCAAAAAAGACAAGAAAGTTAAAAGTTAATATTTTACTTCGATTTTGAATATATTTTTTATTTTTATACAATATAGAATGGGCAGATAAAGTTTATAAAAATAAAAATAAACTCAAAAGGAAATAAAGAAAAATTGTTCCCACTAGAAGGGATAGATAAGAGAGAGTTCAGAAATGTCTGTTATATAACTTATCTATATAATCTATATATATATATATATTTATGTTTTATATTCATAGTTAAGTATCTGAATGAACTGAGCGTGGCTAGGTAGGCGCAGATAGTCAGCCACTCATAGAATAATCATATTTGTTATTACATTCTTTGACAGTTGCTGCTATTCATTTTGAGAATCGCTGAGAGGAGCGCTTGGCAGTTTAATGAAGCGCAACGGCGCCAACAGGGACAACATCAATTTGCGCTAATCTCTCGACTCGACGCACAAAACGAAATGCCATCTTGATGCGAAATGCTTGCCATGCCTATTCCCATGCCCTTGCCCCAAGACCAAGTCCACGTCCAAGTCGATGTCGACGTCCACATCCACGTTCCATGCCTTGGCCGCTGGCTGTTGCGTTCCGGTTCGCAATTCTCAATGCTCTCTCGATTGGCATTTAGATGGAGCGCTTAGCGCTACGGTTAATTAAACGATAATTTCGCATGATTTTAGTGCATGAGTTCGGTCTTCGCCGTGGCTCCACTCGGCTCCACTGGTTCCACGGAAATCACAAACGGGCCACAGGACGATTCTGATTGCTCCACTGAGCGCCTGAGCATAAAGCGCTTAAATGGAGCGTGCCGCTGCTGAATTTCAGCTTATTTAATGCAAATGAAGCGGCCATCTCTCAGCCGCAGCAGCATCAAATCAGACGCCAAGTTGCTGCACCACCGCCCGCTACCGCTCCCGCTCCCGCTCCTCCCCGGCTGAGCTCAGTGCCAGTGGCCATGGCGCAGACCATTTCACAGTCAAGACAAACATGCGTAGTCGCATTCGCATTCGCATTCGCACCCGTGTGTACATATTGACAGGCACTGTTGACGGTTACGCCTGCACCCGGACATGCCCCACCCTCCTACTCCGACTCCGACTCCAGTCCAGTGTCTTTGTCTCTATGTCTGCGTGTGTGTGTGTCTGTGTCTTTGTGTCTGTAATCTAGTTCAATCTATCTAGACATCTAGGTGGGGCACCGACTTCTGCTTCCTGTCCCTGCCTCAGCCCCAGCTCCAGCTCCAGCTCCAGCTGCAGTTCCAGTTCCAGTTCCTGCCCTGCTCCATAGGGCCACACACTTTTTACGTAGGTTGTAGTTGTTGTTGTTGTTGTGGCTGCTGCTGCTGCTGCTGCTGTTGTTCGATATGTGTCGCTGACACGTGTTCGTTTCGGGCGACAACAGACAGCTTTATTACACGAGTTATGAACACACAGATACAAATGCAGATACCTCGCACGCACACACACTGAGCAGAGGCGGCAAATTTACATGCATCGCATGGCCAAGGTGTGTTCCGATTGTCTCTCTCATGTTGCTTTTGTTGTTGTTCAATGTACGTTGAAATTCAGCTGCACATCAATATTGAAATTAATGCAAATTACAAATATCTAATTGATGACGAACCGAACCACCTGCCGCCACAGAGTCGCCCTGGGCGTGAGCATAGAAAGGACTTTGAATAAATTGAAGCCGAACAATGCAAATTCGCTTGAGTTTTGGCTAAGCTTTGCTGTCTTTAAGTAGCTGGCGAGTAATAAGTCTTAATAGCTTATGATTCAGTAAATAATCATCAAGCAAATTGAAAGTTTGACAAAACAAATTACTGAAAATGTTAAGCAATCTTATCTGGCACTATATTCTATAACAGATCTGTATCAAAAAGGAATAATGAAAGTAGAGGAAAGAGAAAAGTCGATTTTCAAGATATTCACATATTAGTAATGTGACATTATAAATGCTCTGGTATGGGTAACTCTATCTGGTCTTAATCAATAGAATGAACAAATTTAATAAATAAATATAATAATAATAGTAGAATATATTCCAAAAGTATCTCATTTACATATTTGATTTGAAACTCTAGTAAACCTTTTATTGTCTCTCACTTTAAATATAATTTGAAAATATATTACTCCAAATACAATAACTAAATACATATAATATGCATATAATATTCTCTATTTTGCGCTATTTATATAGCTCTAGAGTTGAAAGTTTATTATTAATAATTATATTAATAACAAAGCTATTTTATTATATATATATAATATAAGTATATATAATATATTAGTATTATTTAATTATTTTACGCTAATTATTTATGTTTAATATTTTATTTTATTTGAATTTATTGAATTTATGAGGTTTGCAGTATTATCTGAAGACTCAATACATTTATAATATATACTATATTTTCCTGAATATATTACACTCCAACTCAAGCTTGAAGCTAGAGTCAGAAGCCTGCCTGAAGCAGGCATTAAAGCTAATTTGCAAAATGTTGGCCATCAATAAAACTCTTTTTTTATGATCTACCGAAGACACAAAGACGCACACTTACGTAACTTGCCTAATTGTGTGTGTATTATGAATTTTTATGACTTCTTCTTCTTCTTCTTCTTTTTTACTCGTTTTTGGGGCGGGAAACTAAAGAGAAGCTGTTACTTGATTTTAATGTCTTGTGTCTGGGGGCTTTGCTGTTGTTTAGTCTTGTATTGCTTCTGTGTGTTGGCTCTCGTCTTTTTCTTTTTCTTTTACTTTTTCTGTTGATCTAAGCGCATTTGGTGAGCTTCTCTGATTTCTGCTGAACTTGGGCAAAACGAATGTGTTACAACAACAGCAGCAACAACAAAGTATTCACATTGAATTGCAATAAAAGCAAAATCAACACAAAAATCGTAATAAAATCAAAGCAAACAATGCGAAAAAAGCGACAGACTGAAACCAAAAGCAAACACAGACGAGCATAGAGAAAGCAACAGACAGAGACAGCAACACAGAGAGAGAGAGAGAGATAGACAGAGAAGCGAGGGAGAGGGGGAGGGCGAGCGAGGGAGCAACACAGAGAGTTGCCATTCCAAAATATGCGAATGTATGAGTCGGCGAGGGCATATCTCTTGCTGTATATCTTTATAAGCTATAAGTGTACGAGTGTGTGTGTGTGTGAGTGTGTGTGGGCGAGTGTGAGTGTGTGTGTGTTTGTACAACCGACGCCATATTTAATAACATATCAATGACTATTTCATTTTGTTGTGTATTTGGTCGGGCAATTTAGATGACAACCACAAAAACTATATTGCTAGTTATATACATATATGACCCACCTACCACCCCCACTCACTCCACCCCCACTCAACCACACTCTCCCTCCCCCTCTTTGTTGTATCCCCGTTTGATGACATGCGCCACACAAAAGGAAAAATAATTGTTATCACAATTCTCATATGCCTTTCGGTTCGCTCTGATTCAATTTTTAGAAATCTTTTATCTGACTCGAAATCAAAAGGAGAATTCGATGAGTCGATGAGTCGATATATAATATGAGGCAAAAGTAATCAGGCTTCAAATGTGATCAAATGTTAATTAGGTTTTGATATTTCTTAAGTAGATAATTTACTTCACAAGGAATCGATGAATAATGAGAGAACGAAGCCCTCGCTTCTGCCTGGCCAGATCAGCCAATCAAACCATTTCAGACTTCTCTATATGGACTTTCTTTAAGTTTTTTACAAGGAGAATCTTCACCAGTTATGCGAGCACCTGTCACCCAAAGCTCACTCAAGAGTGTTGCCAAATATTATAAGATGGGCCCAAGCGAACATCAGCTCTGGCCCATATCAATTTCCCGACTTGATGGAATCAATTCCAATGGATTCAATAAACAAATTTCTCAGCTCGAACAAAAGTTGTTCATTAAAAAACAGAAATCTAGAGCCAAAGAACAGCGAGTGATTACTTTTGTACTTATCTATATCTCTGTATCTCTGTAGCCTTATCTCCATCTTACACGCAGCAGGCGAAGTCCTCGAAAGCTTGTCTTTCGAGTCAAATCAAACAAAAATAATAATAATAAATCTAAATAAACTTATTTATATATATTTCCGCTTGAGCTGCTCGATATTGATGCCCAAAATCAGCAGACAAAACTTCAACTTCTCGTCCTCCCTCTCCCTCTCTCTCTCTCTCTCTCTCCCTCTCTTTTGGTCTCAGTCTGTCTCTGTGTTGGGTCCGCCGCGGTTTGGTTTTGGTTCGAGATTTGTTGGCGCTTTGTGTTTGTTTTGTGTTTAGCAGACAAACAGCAAAAATGAAAATCAACAACAGATTTGCAAAAGCGCTGAAGCCTCGTTTACCCATCACACAAACACACACACAGACACACACACACACAGCGCCTGCCTCTGTTTGCGTCCTATGCCAGCGGTTTTGTCTCTAAAAATATCATAAATTCTTATTACAATTTTTCATTTATTTATTTTCGCAGTGCTTTATTATTTGTTTTGCCATTTGCTACCACTCCCAACCCACACACACACACACACGCACACACAGCCAAGGCAGCAGCTGTAAAAAAAAAATGTATGCAAAAAGGAAACGGAAAGCAAAAATTTATGTGTGTGAAGCATTTAAAAGCTTTACAAACATTAAAATGTCTGTCTAACTGTAACTGTATGTGTGTGTGTGTGTGTGTGTGTGTGTATGCTTATCGGCATCAAAAATTGTAGCAGTGTGTGTGTGTGTGTGTGTGTGTGTCTCATGTTTGCGCAAATCGTTAGAGCGAAGAGTTGTGTAAATATTTGTGTGAACAATTTTTCCGAACGTGGATTAAAAACTTTTGCCATGTTGCTTGGTTACAGTTTTCTGTGACAGACGACAGACAGATAGACAGACTAGCTCTCTCTCTCTCTATCTCTTCCTCTCTCTCTCTCTCTCTCGCTCTTTGGCCGCTGCAATGCAAATGCATTTAGTTCAACGCTGGTTATTTTGTAGCTCTATCTGTTCTATCTATTACAGATTTATTTTGAAAATTTTATTAGCATATTTATTTACTTTTGCCAGAGTGTGTGTGTTTGTGTGTGTGTGTGTGCGTGTGTGTGTTGGTGTTGTTGTGTGTGAGTTTTGAGGTTTTATGTCGCTCTGTTTGGGTTTTGTGTTTTGGTTATTTTTGGCATTACGCATACGCCGTGTGTTGTCTGAACAATTTTGCAAGCGGCTGGGTCGACGGAAACAGTTGCTGCCAATGATGAAGCTTAAATATGCATAGCATTTAAAACAAATAGCCGAGGCAGCTATTAAATCCAGCATATTTACAAAATATACCAACTAATATTATATTCCGACTGCAGGCAGTTAAAGCTGTGTGGACCACAGATACGATATAGACTGAAGCGAAAGAGTCGATGCAAGTTTGGCTTTCGAACTGTGTTTGGAGTTTTAATTATTATTATTATATATATTTTATTTTTATTATATATTATTTATATGTTTGTTTGATTTGACTCGGACTTCGCCTGCTGCGTGTAAGATGGAGATAAGGATGCAGAGATACAGAGATATAGATAAGTACAAAAGTAATCTTTGGCTCTAGATTTATGTTTTTTAATGAAAAACTTTTGTTCGAGCTGAGAAATTTGTTTATTTAATCCATTGGAATTGATTCCATCAAGTCGGGAAATTGATATTGGCCAGAGTTGATGTTCGCTTGGGCCCATGAGTGAGCTTTGGGTGACAGGTGCTGGTGAAGACTCTCCTTGACTGCTTGAAGAGACTGATGTAGAAAACTTAAAGAAAGTCCATATAGAGAAGTCTTAAATGGTTAGATTGGCTGATCTGGCTAGGCAGAAGCGAGAGCTGGAAATGCTTCCCTTACTCATTATACCCTTATCTTGTGAAGTAATCCTATCAAGACATATCGATTTCTGTTCTGCATTGGCTTCCCAAATATCAAAACAGAATTGATATATGGCAGCATTTGCAATCGATATATATCATTGATATACTTTACTGATTACTTACTTTAATATATTCTAATATATATTAGAGATACATATTTTACGTTATAAATTATCTAGCAGAACATTGTATCTGTTCAGCTGAATCAGTTCCCATCTCAGTTCACTTTGCTTGACTTTAAGCATTGGCTAGCTAAGGCAAGTTCCTCGCTGGGAGCGCTAAATGGGCAAATGTTTGTCATTATGCGAGGCTTATTACGCGTTCCATTTCGCAGCAGCGACTAAATTATAATTCAAGCAACTTTTGCAACTTTCTATGGCTGGGACTAGGACTCGTATGCGAAGTGGCGACTGGCGAGTGTCCAATCAAAGTTAGCCTATTTTATTCCTGTGCCATTCAGCGCTGGGCTTCAGCTACGCAGCGGCAGCCCAACTTTAAATTGAGGCAGCAACTTTTTCACTTTAAGCTACAGCAGCAACAACAGCAACAGCAACAGCGAACGGCAACGGCAACGGCAACAATATAACGCAGAAGATGGGGAAAAAAAGTGTGAAATTTTAAGAACTTGGAGTGCCGCTGGCGCATCCACAGCCGCCACGAGTTGTGGAGGCAGCGAGCCAAACGAGGCGTGGCATTCATGCTGCCACCTGGGTGGGCACACGCACACAGAGAGGGATGGATAGATATATATATATATACATATATAAACAAGCAATACGTATTCATAACGCGTATACGCCATGTTGTTGTTGACAGCCATTTTGTAGATGTGCGCGCCGTCGCCGTCGCCGTCGCCGACACACCACAACCACTCGAGCTGCGTCCGACTCTAGCTCCCGCTCCAGTTCCTACTCCAATCAGCAGCTCCCACTCTAGCTGGAATCGTATCTAGCACCCCTCGGATCCCCCCTCTTCGGCTGCAAATTCAACGAGGCGTTCGTTTATTTGAGCAACGGCACCTTTCCGTGGCAAAAGCTCATTTGAGGGCGCAGCCCCGCCCAGACAGTGGGCTGGGGTCTGGGGTCTGGGGGCACGTAAATAAACACAGCTCAAGCGCAATATATTGACGATGTTGAAGCGGAAGAGCATCATCATAGCGGTAATCATGTTACCTCAATTCGAAATGAATTCATAACTGAATTTTCGCATTTTCCACCCCAGATACCCAACTAACCAGACCCTGGCCAGACCCTTGAGCGCAGCCAACGTCAACTGGCTAACCCTGTGTCGCCCACCCCCCCCCAGCAACAGCATCAGTCAGTCAGTCCTGACAGCAGCAGCAGCAGCGAGGGGAAGCTGCGCGGAGCAGAAGTCGCAGAGCAACAGCCAACACCGATAGACAGACGGACGGACAGCAGGATATATGTAGAACGTGTTGCTGATGGGCCTGTCTCTCCTGCCTGTCCTGGCGTTTGTCAAACCAAACGAAATGCTGTTTTAAAGTGTTCTTCGCGTGCCGGCAACAAAACAAAAAAATACACAAAACAAACAGCGCGACAAACTAAGCCGACCATGGAACTTCATATACCCTTTCGTCCACTCGCTTGATCCTTGATCTCGCGGACTGAGTGATTGACTGAATGGGTAAATGTGATATGAATTTTTCAGTTTAACTTGGCTAGATTTGGTAGTATTCCCGGGATGGAAGTGATGAAAGTCTTATAAACAAGTCTTATGCTTTGTATAAGTTAGTATAAGACTTATTAAAAAGTAGGAAAGAAGCATTAATATATTACAGTATACGACTAGTATAAACTTCTTATTAGGTCTTATAAAAAAGTCTTATATTATGTATGAGTTAGTATAAGACTTATTAAAAAGTAAGAAAGAAGCATTAATATATTACAGTATACGACTAGTATAGACTTCTTATTAGGTCTTATAAAAAAGTCTTATACTTTATATAAGTGTGTATAAGACTTCTTTACAACTAACTTTATAACTGAACATTCTATTAGCTAACTGAAACTTTGCAGGCTTTTTCCTTGCTTGCTTGACTGACGGAACAACTGACAGATTGAATTAGATCCAAGCAGGGTTCAAGCTTTGGCTTTGAGTCTTAGTAAGATTTAAGCAACTGATAATTGTATAAAGTTAGTAAATCAACAGAGTTGTATAAGACTTCTTAAGCTGATCATTCTCCAAGCTTTCAGAGCTAGTTAGCTGGACTTTTTGGCACTAGAAGTGGCCAAGAGATTTGAATGTGTTCTTGGAATAATTGTATAAAGTAATATAAGACTTCTTTATAAGACTTCTTGGATTGATTATTCCAATAGCTTACTATGCATATAAAAATAAATATAATATAAGTATATTAGTATACAATCATCTATATGAGTAGGAGAAACCAAGTTAAATGAACAAATCTCTTTCTGCACTTTACCTTAAGATTGTATTTGTATAAGAGTTTACTCATACTCAAAAAGAAACTAAATACAGACAATTATCATACGCTTTAATAGCTTTCAGCAATAATAAGAAATCAGAAGTGATATATTAATCGAAGAAATATACACACGTAACATATATACATATATTTAGTAATAACTCTATGAATATGTCTATTGCATGAGTTGGAAATTCCGAAATGAGCTGGAGACAGCGCAGCCGAGGCCAGGCCAGGCCAGGCCAGGCCAGCGTGGCCCCGTCAAAGGCAAGCCAAGCCGGGCAGGTAAGCTGCTGTATCCCATGAGAGTGTATAAAAATGGCAAAACTCGTTAACTGGGATTCCATTGCGCTGGATTGGCAGCCTGGCAGCGGGACCATGGCCGGGTCCTGGCCTCGTCATCAACACGCCATCACCGTCGCCGTCACCGACGGATTTGCAACTGGCTGAATGTGTTGGCTGAGTGGTGCCTGTCTGCCTGGGCTGGGTGGTGCAGCCAGCTTTTGGGTCCTTGGGCGGGTGGTTTCTATTTGCTACCGTTTCATGCTGGCTGGCTGCTTGGACGGCTTGGCTTGTGTCCGCCAGCTTGTCCCTGTCGCCGACGAACGTATAATGTATTTTGTGCTATCCTGAAACTGGTTCTAGGCATGCATTTTATCTTGTTGTCGTCATCCTTGTTCCTGCTGCTGCTGCTGCTGCTCCTGCTGCTGCTCGGCGCCCATCCTGCCAGCCATGCACAGGATGTTGCTCGTTAAATTTTCTTTATGAAGTTAACTGTAAATGCTGCGACGTTGCCTACCTACCAACCGCCCCGCTCAGCCCTGATCCAGCGACGCTTCCACTTCAATTTCATTGCGAACTGCGCAAAAATAAAATGTAAGAAAAAGACTAAGGCAGAGGCAGGCGCAGAGCAAATGCAAAAGAATTACCATGTAATGCAATTTCCCAGCTGGCGCACCGGCAACTGCTTAAAGCTTTAAGGCCACGCCTCTGCCGAAGATCAGAGGCAACAGCAACACCAACAGCAACAGCAACAGCAGCGGCAATAGCTACAACAAGAGCGCATTACACGTGCCATGAATTTCCATTTTCAAAACAAATGCAAATATTTAAATTGCATTCGCGACAGTCACCGCCATTCGCCAAAATCTCTGTTGCCTCTGGCAGCCACCCAACATGCACCACAGCCACGAACGCCCGTTCCCACCCACGCCGCACACTTCGTTTAGCAGCAGCGGCAGAACATGCACCTTAAATCATTCGTTCTACAAACAGATAAATTATGTTTTACAAGAAAATTCACAAAATACCAAAAAAAAAACTGAAAAGAGAAAAAGAAAAAGAAATTTATAAGAAAGAAAATACAAAAAATAATACAAATAAAAGCCGTGGAGGAAAAGCTGGGCAAGGGGAAGGGCGGAGGGGCGAGCCACAAAGCGAAGCAAGAGGATGAAAACGCGACGCATTAGGCTATAAGGACATTCAAGGATCCTTTAGGATATACTGTATATATATAGATATAGATATAGATATAGATATAGATATAGATATAGATATAGATATAGATATAGATATAGATATAGATATAGATATAGATATAGATATAGATATAGATATAGATATAGATATAGATATAGATATAGATATAGATATAGATATAGATATAGATATAGATATAGATATAGATATAGATATAGATATAGATATAGATATAGATATAGATATAGATATAGATATAGATATAGATATAGATATAGATATAGATATAGATATAGATATAGATATAGATATAGATATAGATATAGATATAGATATAGATATAGATATAGATATAGATATAGATATAGATATAGATATAGATATAGATATAGATATAGATATAGATATAGATATAGATATAGATATAGATATAGATATAGATATAGATATAGATATAGATATAGATATAGATATAGATATAGATATAGATATAGATATAGATATAGATATAGATATAGATATAGATATAGATATAGATATAGATATAGATATAGATATAGATATAGATATAGATATAGATATAGATATAGATATAGATATAGATATAGATATAGATATAGATATAGATATAGATATAGATATAGATATAGATATAGATATAGATATAGATATAGATATAGATATAGATATAGATATAGATATAGATATAGATATAGATATAGATATAGATATAGATATAGATATAGATATAGATATAGATATAGATATAGATATAGATATAGATATAGATATAGATATAGATATAGATATAGATATAGATATAGATATAGATATAGATATAGATATAGATATAGATATAGATATAGATATAGATATAGATATAGATATAGATATAGATATAGATATAGATATAGATATAGATATAGATATAGATATAGATATAGATATAGATATAGATATAGATATAGATATAGATATAGATATAGATATAGATATAGATAAACATATATCTTATCTTATCTTATATCTTATACCTAATATATTAATATATTATATCTTTATATACTACATCCATTAACTATGAGTTCGGATAAGGTAACCGCAGCATGTCGAATTGCCGCATCTTTATGCTTTTATCGTATTAAAGCTTTTCCTTTACACAGAACCAATGAGCTCCAATCGAAGCGTATTAAGCTCCAAACGAAAGTAGCCAAACAAAACGACGTCAAGAAAATATGTATGTAGATATATGTATCTGTGTGTGTGAGTGTGTCTGTCTCTGTCTCTGTATGTGTGTGTGTGTGTGTAAATAAGTAAGAGTAGAGGGAAAATCATGAAAAATTTCCCAAGTAGTCAAAGTACAGCAACAGCAACAACTATTGCTAGCACAGTGGCAAAAGAATAATGTGCACAAAGGCGTGCTGCCAAGGGGTGCAGAGGGGGGTGAGGAGGCAGCAGAGGGAAAGCAAACAGAGCGACGAGTGAAAAAGGCAGGCAGGACGCAAGGATGTTATAGCCAAGGCGAACGATGTTAAGTGGCAAGAAAGCGTTCGGCTCTAGAATCAGGGAAAGCGAACACTGGGACAAAATATATAAAATATATTGAGATTATGTATGATGTATCTACATACAGATAAGATCTTTCAATATGAAATAGTATATAAATCTCAGTCCAGCTCAGTCAGCTCTCAATATGAAAATCTAGTGAGAGGCTGGCTCATCTTCTTCAAGCTTGCCCCACTGTGCGCTGAAGTAGTCTCAATTCAGCTGGAGGAGGCAAAAGGAAAAACGAAACGAAAATGGCAAAGGAAATGAACCAAGAAAAATTACAATTCTCAACTTGTAGTCGTTGTTGTTGTTGTTGTTGTTGGGGCAACTGCGAGTGGGGTTGGAATTGAGTTTTGGTACGCGGCGTCGGCAACGTCGACGCCATTTTGTATGCAGGTGATTTGGCAAACGGCAAAGCTCTAGCTGTGTGTGAGTGTGTGCAGGTGTCTGTGTATGTGTGGATGTGTGTGTGTAATTTTTATCTGGCAACTTTTATCATTTTTTATTTTTACACACATTTCGTTTGCCTTTGCACCAGCAAAATCTCATAAAGCGCGTCAAGGTAAACGCAAGACGAGCTGAGGCAACGGGTGTAGATATACACACACTCACACTCACACTCACACTCACTCACACACTCACACTCTCACACATCAGCTAGCACAGAAGTGAAAGAAAAATTGCGTTCAACTTTGAATGAGTTTTCACGCAGCAGCCAAAGAAATGAACTAAAGATGCGGCACACAAACGAAACGACTCTCTCAAGGCTGAATGGCAGAGCCCATCCCAGGCCCAGCCAGCCACACGAGAGACCCATCAACGGCAATACAAACAGCAACAGAAACTGCTATTGTCATCGTTGTTTTTCTGCCTCTGCTTTAGCAGCAACACAATTACACAACATTTAAAGGTGGTACAGAGAGAGAGAGAGAGCGAGAGAGAGGGAGAGAGGGAGGTATATCTGATATATATATAATACTTCATTGAAGAAGTAGCAATAGAAAAGTATTAGAACTCTTCAAGAATGAAAGGAAGCTGACTGAAGTGCTTCTCGCTGAGTGAAAGTCCTTCTTAGTTTCTGATTCTGAACTCTGATTGCATTCTTAAAAACTTTCATTCGGGAAACTGAAAATCAAAGCAGAGCGAAGATGCCAGCAGATTGTCAACTGCTTCACAGCAAAATTTAAAGCACTTGAGCCTTCAAGTCGGCTCACTTTGGTGCAATTTAGTCAGCGATACCTGTAACTGGCTCGGGCTAACAATGCGCCAATCGCCTTCCATTGCCAGTTGTTTTCTCTGTCTGCTTTTTTGCTCGAATGCCACAACCCCCAAGCAGCCGCAGGGCTGGGTTGTGGGGTGCTGGGCAATGCGGCCTATGGCAGCCGCAGCAAGTGGCGGGCAGTTAGAGCAAATTTGGTTGCGTTGCCAGCAGCTATGACCAGGGACCAGCAGCAGCGGCCCCTATGCCCAGCTCCCGTCAGGCTTGGCTGGGAATTGTCAATGAGCTTTGACTCAGCTCAGGTAGCTGCCACAGCGTGCCATCAAATGTCTTCAAAGACTTTTCCTTTAGCAACAACAGCAACAACAATCAAGCTGGCAGCCATTTTGACTGACTGTTAGCTCGTCCTGGCGTCCTGGCGTCCTGTCGTCCTGTCGCCCTGTCGCTTTTACTCCTGCTCGACTTGCTCCATCATTCTCCATCTATCTGTCCGTTCATCCGTCCGCCTGTTTATGCCTGAATCACTTTTGTAACTTTTGCCGAACCAAAAAGATGGGGAGCTCAGTGAGTGAGTGGGAGTGGGGGGAGCGTTGGGGCAGGGGAAGCAGACAGCGAGAAAACTCATTCTGAAATCATTTTTGGAAAATCGCCTACGGCTGTGTTTTGTTAAAAACTGAAAAACGAACTGAAATACAACAGAGACGCCAGCGAAGGCGGAGGGAGAGGCGTGGCTGACAGCAACCTCCTTTTGCGACTTGTTTAACTTTTACTCAAGTGTATAAGCATATATATATATAAATATATATATAGATATATATATATATATATGTGTATATATATACGGATATTCCATGCCGAATGGAATATGCTCTAGTCAAGGTAATGAGGGCGCTGCTTGGAGCAGACTTGGCAAAGAGCTAGAGAAGACTGAGTCTAAGAGATCAACTAGAGAGTTTTCTTATATGAAGATAAAGATAAAGAAAACATAGATAAATAAGAGATAAATTTAGAAGTTAGTTAACAATGCCATAAGCCCTACTGCAAGCATTAAAACTGGATCTGCTCGAACTGCATGGAAAGTGAGAGCTCAGCTTGACAGCAGTTGCAGCTAGGATTGAACACCTTAGACAGCTGAGGTACCTGAGCTACCAGGGCTATGCAGAGTCTCTCAGTTAAGCGCAGAGAGTAAGGAGTAAGCATAACATGAAAAACGCAAGAAATTTCAGCATTTTGCCAAAGTTTTCACTGCCAGTTGGCTTTAGGACTGCTTGTCACTGCTTATAGAAAATTTGCATTACACAATAATGATGATGATGAAGACGATGATGAGGCTGGTAATAATGATGCAGTTGCTGCTGCTGCTGGTTGTTGTAATGATGTTGCTGTTCAAGCAATTGCCACAGCAGGCTAATCGAAAACGATACAGATGCATTGCGTCGCGCACATATGGCACATCCTGCAATGAAATGGGAATGGAAATGGGAAGGGGAATGGGAATGAAATCAAAGTAATGTGATATATGGGCGATTGTCTCTGTAATTAGATGATCCCCAAATCAGCCGCTAATTTTTCCGCAATTTGCTTAGTAATGCAATCTAAATACAAACAAAATAGTGCCCGTCGAGGGTTGATGGGAGGGTTGAAAGCGATGCGATGCGAGGCAAGGCGAGGCGAGGCGAGCAGAGATCGACGGGCCGTGAAATACACACTCCAAACTCAATGGCATATGTACACACACACACACAGACACACACAGCCAGACACATACATACATATATGGCCTGGAGTGTTGCACATGTCCCTCTGCGGCAAAACAAACACGAGCCATGTCAAAGCCATCCAAGCGATGTCAGCGGCGCATCTCTCAGATCCCAGCGGGAATTCAGCCCGAAAATCACAGCGTGTACCCAAGCGGGGTTGGGGTATGTCCTTCGTTCTGCGTCGTTCGTCCTTCGTCCTTCGCCGCGCCAATCGCAATCGCAATCGTTGTCGTGTCTGGTGTTTGGCTCTGACTGCGGCTTTGGCTTTAAGCTGCTGGGGTTGACCTCTGCCCGCAGACCCTTCCTGCCTGCCTGCCTGCCTGCGTCGAGGGGCCCACATGCCGTGCACGCCGGTTCTTGTCTTTAATTTTCAGCGCATTTGGCTTTTATAACGTGATTATCAGACGATTTGATTTGGCGCTAAATGCAATTGCCAAATGCCAAAGTCAACGACGGAAACCATAGAGACGCAGCCATCCAGCAATATGGACAACAAGTGCCAAGGGGAGTGGAATGAGCACGTCCTCTTGGTCCCATCTGAGAAATGTCCAAACAACACCGAGCCAGCAGCTGTCCACTGATTTCCCGATAGCCTATCTTTGGCATTTCTAATTGATAAACTGAGCTAAGCAAGTTGATACCATTTTTCTATGCCTTGAGGCTGTTCCGGAAGATTTTCGAGTCAGATCTGTGTTCTGGCTTAAGGTAAATAGATTTAGGAGCTAGGGGAGATTGGAGTTGAGTTAATTGTCTGATTCCTTACTCTATCGAGTCTAGTTGAGTTGATAGGATTTTCCTATTCCTTGATAAACGTTGCTTAGTTGATTTCTCTGTATAGTCTAGTAGAGTTTACATGAATTTTCTACAAGTGACACGTTTAACGTTTAAGGTAAGTAGATTGGAGTTGGGGATAGCCGAGCTGATTGCCTAGCTCCTTACTCTATAGAGCCCAGTAGAGTTGATAGGACTTTCCTATTCCTTAAGGTTGTCCATATAGATTTTCGACTGAGAACTATATTCAGGTTTCAGATAAATAGATTTAAGCTTGAGGTAGGTGAGCTTATTGCCTGATTCCTTGCCCTATAGAGTCAACTAGACTTAATAGGACTTTCCTATTCCTCAATAAACTTCGCTCGCTTTCTTACCCTATAGAGTCTTGGTTGATGTTCCTTTGGTCATTATAAGCAATGATCTACTAGATATTACACGCACACAGTCTCTCTCTCTCACACACTCACATCCTCTCTCTCTCTCTCTCTCTCTCGCTCACAGTCAGCCACACTCCGACTCTTCGCACTCGTGCGTAAGAGCGCAACAGAGTTAATGTCGATAGAGCAGCCTGTTGCCACAGTAGGGCTCGTCGACTGTCTACGGGCGACACCATTAACACAGCTGCTGTGACAACACACTTCAGATGCAGTCCATGGAACGGGGCACACGAACCACGGAGCGAGGACCACGGCCCGTGGCTCACTCCGGACAAGCGAATCAGCAAATAAACGCAAGCGAATAGGGATTGTGAATGTGAATGCGACTGTGAATGGGAATGCGAATGCACCCGTCGAGACCTTCGGTCAGTTGTTTAGTGGCTGCTGCTGCTGCTGCTGCCAGGACGGATTGGAACAGAAACAAGTGGGCTCGACGGGGTTGTTGTTGCTGTTGCTGTTATTGTTGCTGTTATTGTTGCTGTGGCAGTTGACAGGCAGCAAACAGTGAGAGCGAAGGCCGTCAAACTGCGGAGGAGGGTGGGAGAGGGTGGGGCGGCACTTTCGACACATGTTGCAATCTGTAGTGCGAGTGCGAGTGCGAGTGCGAATGCGGGTCTATCAGCCTAGACATGGAGACCATAGAGATGCCAGCAATAACGATTTTGTTGCTGTTGTTGTGGCTCGGCTCGACTTTGGCTCAATCAAAAACTCATCATTGCCATTGTTTGGCGCTGAAAGGCAATTTGATTGATCTTTTCAGCGCGAGACGGCCAAAGAGCCGCCAAGACGCAAACCCCGTCGCGCCATTGATCGAGAGCGCTGCATGGGGGCGCGACAGCAACATCTACAGCAGCAACATCTACAGCAGCAGCAGCAGCAACTCTTGATGATCCGGCAACTAATTTTTCTTGCCCCGCAACGCTTTGCGTAACGTTTTTTCATAACAGATGCTAACTGGTCGGCCAGGTCTTTTGGGCACGGCACCCGGGGGAGTTGCTTTAGCTGTAACAGTTGCAGTAGCCAGCCCAACAACAGCAACAGCAACAACAACAACAACAACACCTTGCTGGCTGCCACACAGGTCATCTATATGTATCTATATCTTTGGCACTCAATCTCCAGTGCCAGGCGAGGCGCACATAAATATGTAAAGCAGACAACAACAGCAACAGCAAACAGCCAAAACATTCAAAAGGAGAGGAAAAAAAATGCAAATCACTGAAGCTCAAAAGCCCAACGAGACGCCAAAAAAAAAAGAGCGGGAGAAGTAGAAGAAGAAAACCGAGCGCTGGGCGAGAGATTGGACTGGATTGGATCGGATTGGCTCAGCTTGCCTTGAGTTTGGGGCTGGGACTGGGGCTAGAGCGGGGGCGGGGACGGGGACGGGGACGGGGGCAGGCAGCGACGCGTCGCTTTGCCGGGTGGTTGGCAGCAAAGTCAAGCCAGGCAAAAGTATTACAATAATTATGATAATCTATGCCATAAAAAAAGCACCACCCAAAAACTCAAATCGACACCAACAGCAGCAGCAACAGCAACAGCAACAGCAACAAAGCCCATTTGTGGCTCGCCCACACTCTCACAGGACTTAAGCTGTGGCAAGAGCAAGATATGCAGAGAATTAGCATACTTTAAGCTACCGCAAGCCAAATATGGCACAAGGCACAGGGCACAGGGCACACGAGACCTGCCGCGCACTCCACAAAAATTGTCCAAGTTTTAGATGTTTGCATAAATATATATGGATATAGATCTACATATATGCATATGAATAATCGAAATATATATAATATAGAATATATATATAATATAGATTCAGGCTAGGTAAGACTCATAGCTAAGATATAAATGTAGGAAATAGACTCAGTCTCAGTCTCCTCTAGAGCTAGTTACACAAACAAGTTATATAATTTATCTTTACAGTTATTGTATCGCATTTCGGTTGTCAAACACAGCAATTGATACTTAAGCTGCGCGAGAAACTCATCAAAATTACCTGGCTGTCAAGCTATCAGATAACGGTGTGCATGTGCGTAGACCGAAATGATTAAGGCCTCCAGGCATTGCGCTCACAGCAATCAGAGATTCAATTTCTCACACATTCATATTAGCTATATATTCTAATTAATATAAGCTTACATCTTGGCTTCAATTTACTAGTTGGTCTGCAGCAGCAGCTTCAAAGGCGAAAAATAAAACTGATGTATTTAATATATATGAAAGGATGATAAAAAAAGATACAAATAAATATCTATAAATAAATATTAAAAAAAAAAAAAAAAAAAATATATATATATATATATATATATATATTTTTTTTTTTATTTTTTTAAATACGCAATTGTAAATAATTAAAAAAAAAATTAAAGCAAGGCTTAAATTGTATTAAAAAAATTTAGAAAATATACTAAACTAAATAAAAACATATCATAAAATAAAATATAAATATAAAAATAAAACAAAATCACACTTTTAAATAATTAAATACACAATAAAATTAAAGAAAAAAGTTTCCTAACTTATTTATGATTTAAAATAATATTTTAAAACATTTAGAAATAAATTATGTAAACAAAAATGTATATTATTATTTAAAAAAGCAAAAATTAAGAAATATACAAACCTAAATAAAAGCATATCAGAAAATAAAAATTTAAAAGCACAAAAATTTAAAAAAAAAAACACATAATTAATATATTAATTTTAATATATTTATAAATTTATATGCAGAATGATATAATATATTTATTTGTATTTAAATATAAATACAAAAATTGTCATAAAATAATTTAAATACGAAGAAAACAAAATAAATTAATTTCATTAAATAAGTATGATTAAGAAATTGACTTCTGAGATTTAAAATTTCTTTTACTGAGATTGCAATTCTCTGTTGCTTTTCTGCATTTGGCATAGTTTGACCTTGTATATGAGTTCTCAATATATTATTTTGATATATATATTTATGAATGGAATATTAATGAGAACAGAAAGTGTGTTCACACCTGAATACAAAATCAAAGCTGAGTTTAAGGATAAGGAAGGCGAAGCCGCTGCCTTCTCCTAGCGCCAACTCACTCGCAGCTTATCAACTAATATGTTCTGATTGGCTCTGTCAGTCAGGTCTGGTTAGTTCAATTCTGACAGGATTTGCTGGCTATGCCAATCCCACTTGGGAAACTTCCAGGCTGGGCATCGAGAGCAGGTGTCTATTAAAGGTAGCAGTTACTTTTAATGCGGCTGCTGTGTTAATGTGGCTGTTGTTACTGCTGCTGCTGCTGCTGCTGCTGCTGACGACTATTGACTGACCGTTGGCTATTGGCATCGAGTGTGGGGTGTGGGTGGGGTTCATCTGTAGCTTCAGCTGCAGTTTTTGGACATTGTGTGTTTGATTTTTATCTGTGTACGTGGCGTCGCATGGCGTGGCCATTCCGTAACGTCAGCTGGACGCGAGACCAGTTACTTTGACCGCCCACAAGGCGCACACACACACGCACACAGAAGAAAGAGAGAGAGATAGAGCTGGAGGGAGTGGGTGAGTGTGTGTGTGGCAGCAATGGCCACGACCCTGGCCATCGGTGCGCTCCACTGATCCAACTGGCCACATCGACATATCGACAACAACATTGTCCCCGGAGTGCGAATGCGAGTTGGCAACGTTGGCAGTTTCCAGTGCGATGACGCCTACATATCCTTGTGGCCTGCCAGTGTTGTTGTCAACATTGTTGTTGTTGTTGTTGTTGTTGTTGTTGTTGCTGTTGTTGTCGACAGCCCATCAAAATCAGGCAACTGCGCTGCCAACGCTGCAAATGCTGCCAATGCTAGCGCTGTTCCAGGCAGCCGTTCTCAGTCCCTCAGCGCTCGTATTTCGTTTACAATTTGACCCTTGAAAGGCACACAGACAACAACAAACAGCCAGAGCACACCCACACAGCGCTGGCGAGCGAGGGCTGTCCACTGAGTTTACGAAAACTGCCAAAAAAAAAATAAAAATATATAAAGAAAACTTGAAGAAGACTTCAGAGGGATTAAGAAGAAGCCTTAGAAACTATGCAAATTTGAGAGACTTAATCACAATTTGTTATCGATGTTGTAAGGATTATAAAGTACTCTTCAGACGATAATGCCTAATTATGAGAATAGCTGAGGATAGCTAAGTTATGTTTTATATAAGAAATTAGTCTTTGAAATAGAGTTACTAAAGAATATCGTACTTCGATCTGTGAAACTGTGAGAGAAGAGTTTTTTGTCTAAAGAACGACAGATGGCGAGGCTAAATGAGAAATGAGAAGCTGAAATTTAGTAAATAAATGACTCCACTTTCCATTCGCTTAGTAAGTATTTCATAATATAATAAGTACCAGGTTTTAATTCTTATTTACTTTATTATTTATTTTATTTGTATTATTTGTTAATTTTATTTATTTTTATTTTGTTATTTATTTCATTATATCTGCCGTATTTTATTTGGTTTAATTTTGTTTTCATTGATTTATTTAATTTATTTTATATTATATATTTTCTATATCTTTTGTTTTATTTATTTCATTTTATTTTTAACTATATTTTATTTACTTTTTTTATTATATTTGACTTTATATATTTTCTTCATTTAATTTTTTTTATTATTTATTATTTATTTATTATATTTATTTAATATATTTAATTTATTTTATTTTATTTATTATGTTATTTTATTTAAAGTTATTTTACTTATATTATTTATTTTATTTATTTTTTAAATTTTATTTTATTATTTTTATTATTATTTTATTTTATTTTATTTATTATTGATTAATTTATGTATTTAATACATACAATGCAATGCCAATTCACTTAAAACTTTCGAAAGTAGCCTCGCAACAAACCTGGCAATGGCAATGGCTGGGAATCCAGCCATCGTGTGGAGAGGGCGTGGGGGGGAGGGGACGGAGGGCGGCCGTGTGGCGTGTGGAGGTGGTTGGCAAAGTGTGAGTCGGACGACAGGTTGTTTCTGTATGGGTTTGGCAGCAAAGCCATTGCTATCCAATGGCTCCAGCAACGGGCCCGGGCTCGGGCTCGGGCTCGGGCTCCAATTCTCCATTTGCTGCCGTGGGTAGTTTTGATAAAACGTTTCAATGGCTGAGCACATAACAGTTGACTGGCTGCCTGCGCCGTGTCTCTCACTCTTTGTGTGGGTGTGCGAGGAGTGTGTCTGTGTGTGTGTGTGTGTGTGACAAAGACCATAAACTCCAAAAAAGCTCGACATACAACCAGGACAAACGTTGTTCCTGCTGTTGGCCCGATTCGCCTGCCACAGCTACAGCTATAGCTATAGCTATAGCTATAGCTACAGCTGCTGCTGCTGCTGCTGCTGTTGACGATGCGACGCTGACTGGCATTTTGAGGGTGGCAGCGGTGATAAAAAGTTGTGCTTGTTGTAATAACAACAGCTCTCGATGCTCTGGCAACGACAACAACAATGACAAAGGCAAAGGCAAAGGCAACTCCCAAGCCGCATATACAAACATGCTCAAGTTTTTTGCCTCTCCCTGTGTGTGTGTGTGTGTGTGCGTGGGTGGGCTGGAGGGGCTGGTATTTTTGGGGCGTGGCATTGATAGAACGAGGGTGGGAGGCAACAAGATTGGGCGCTGTACGAGCCGGCTCAATGAGGCTATTTGGAACACAACGATTTCGCGTCGTTGTTGCTGCTGATGTTGATGACGATGATGATTACACGTTCACGATGAAGACTGTTGGTGTGTGTGTGTGTGTGCTGGTGTGTAGTTGTAGTTGGGCTGCAGATATCCATCGAAAGCAAAATGACAGCCTAGAGACACATTCAACAGCAACAGCAGCAGCCGAGGCAGCAGCAACAGCTCCAGAGCCAAGATAAGAAATGAATGACAGGCTAAGGAAGAAGAAGATGAAGAAGCAGAAGATGCCGCACAAAGCACAAAACCAGGAGCCACAAATGCGAGCATGGAACTGATGCTGTAGCTGTAGCTGGAGACGCACTCCTCTGGCAGTTCCATTATGCTGCTGGCATATCAGTCAGTGTCAGTGTGAATGCGAAATTGCTTTGCTTTTACGACGGCTCGTCGAGTGCTCGTTGGGTCGTTCGCTCGTTGGCTCATTCGGATTGTTGTTGCTGTTGTTGTTACTGTCATTTCGTGGCACGGCAAAGGTACATAAAAGTAATGGCTAATGGATATTATGTACCCAGAACGTTCCATACTCTAAGGTAAGCACAACTTGTAGCCCCAACACGGCCCTCCAGCTCCTCCAGCCCCACCTGCTCCCTACTTGTAAATCACACACAGACGCATATTTCAGTGGCCCAACGGGAGACGTGCGATGATGAAAATCTCGCCCAAATAGTTACAACAAAATGAGCCCAAAAAAAAAAGAAAAATACAGAAAATTTAATAATAATAATAATAATCTGAGCAAAATGTGTGCGCGTGGCAAAAGATTTGCAACTTGAGAGTACGAACTTTGATGACGAGCGAAAGCGAATGCCCGCTTAAGCCAGTAACTACATGAGCTTAGATTAGATTAGGCATACACTAAAGTTGGCGCAAAGTGATGGCGGCAGGGCCAAGGCTGACTCTTGATGAAAGACCTGTAGGAAGTATAGGAACTATCAAGTATCAGGGAGAGCTAGCAGTAAGCACAGCTAGAGCAAAGCCCAGCTAATGGTTTCTTTACAATCTATATACACATAAATATGTTTATATATTATATACACATATATCTCATACTACCCACACTGATTTCTAGATATCGTGCATATGTAGTCCTCCATAAAATCTAAGAGCATGAATCAAGTTCTAAGCCAGCCCACCAGCCTGCAGCGAGCGTCGCTGCACAGCAAATACATGCAATGGCGTTTCAGTCACGTACCACCAGAGGATGAAGCTGAACACAAAAAAAAAAGCTGAATTCAAACAGCGATAAGGCAACCCCAAAGCAACAACAACAACAACAACGGCAGCTTCGAGAGCAGCCACACAATTTCTTACGGGAAAAATGTCGGCCGGATATCAACAAAATATAGTTACAGCCCGCTTAACATGCTTATAGTAAATACGTGGAGTGTGTGTATTTTTCGGGGCGTTCCATGTCAAGAGAGAGAGAGAGAGAGAGAGGGAGAGAGAATTGGCCGTATTGGTGGTTGCCACGCTTTGGCGGCCATAAACCCAGCCCCAGCCCTAGCCCAGATCTCAGCAGCCCCTCAGCACAGTCACAAACTGTAAGGCCGTGGGCCTATCAGTCTATCTTTATATCTGCCACACACACACACACGCACACAGAGTCCTCAATGAGTCCATATATATCAGTGTTCCATCTATGGCTCTGAGCTTCAGTCCTGTGCACTGTGGACAGAGGCGTGCGAAGCCTGAATGAAAACTGCTGAAATTATTAAATGAAAACAGATTTATATTTAATTTTAGAAAATTTAGAAAAAATGTAAATAAATTAGAAAATATATTTTAAAAATGTAAAACTAAGTAAATATAAAATATAAATATATAGTGTATAAATATAAATATAAAATATAAATATAAAGTGTATATTACTATTATGATATGAAAAACGATTTTTACATTTTTTAAATTTTAGATTTTTATTTTTATTTAGAATGTTTAAATATTTAGAAAAATGTTTAAAAATGTAGAAATTTTGTTTGTAAATTTAGAAAAATTATTAAAAATAATAGAAAATTTTCTTTTTAAATATTGAAATAGTGGCAATAATTATTTTTTATTTAAATAAATTAAGGAGTGTGCCAAAACTCACGCAAGAAGTAATTTTGATAGAAAACATGAGAGCTGACAGTTCAGGATTATTAAAAATGGAACGCTATAAAAAAAAAAACAAAGTATACTATTTAAATCAATTAAAAATGAAAAGTTTTTAAATATAAACCTGTCTCTTCTATCACAATTACTTCTTGCGTGAGTTGTGGGACACCCTTTAAGTAACTATAATATGTAAACTATAATTATTATTTTAAAGTTTTAATTATTTTTAAATTAAATTCCCCATTAAATAATTTTTAATAATTTTTTAAAATTTTTAAAAAATTGTTAAATAAATAATTAAATAATTTAAAAAAAAAACATATTTTTATTTAAAAATACAATTTGTATTTAAATAATTATATAGAAAATATATGACTGCAAAGTTTTTCTTCTTAATGCGATATTCCTTTCGCATACTTTGGCTAGTTCGCACCACTGTGCCATTTCGGTGGCAGGCCAGGCTCGATAAGGCGCCCATCGACAAAGGCGACACCCAAAGCTCATTTGTTACGCTACCCGAGAGATGGCTCTGGCGCTGGCTTTGGGTTTTGGGCTTTGGGCTTTGGGCTTGGGCGTTTGGTTCGGGTTCGGGTTCGGGTTCGATTTCGAGTCTGGGACAACGCCTTACACAGCAGCAGCATCAACAGCAGCAGCAGCAGCAGCAGCAAATATTTTTGCTTCTATTTGTAATCCTCGGCGCTGAGGCGAGGGCGCTGAAGTTTGTTACCTTTGGCACAGGCTCGGGCTCCGGCTCTGGCTCCGGCTCCGGCTCTGGCTTTGGCTCTGCTCGAGTAATAACTTTATGCTAAAGTCGTCAACCAAAATCGGACTCAAACAAGCATAAAACTTTGCCAGCTGTGTGCGTGCGAGTGTGTGTGTGTGTGTGTGTGTGTGTGTGTGTGTGTGTGTGTGTGTGTGTGTGTGTGTGTGTGCCAACCCTCGAGATAGGTTGGCCGGATAGTCAGGCAGTCAGCCAAGCGACGTTTCATGTCTGGCTCTGTCTGTAGTTATATCAGTGCCGTCATCATCGATATAAACTCTTGACTGACTGTGCGACTGACGAGCGGACCAACTGACAGACAAACAGACACACGAAAGAAGACGGAGGCGACGCCAGTGGCAGCGGCAGCGGCAGCGGCAGCGGAGGCGATGGCTGGTTAGATAGTCGCCCCATTTGCCATTCCCTGGCTGACTGGGCCTGAGCGCTCATTCATCCATTCATTCATGCCAGCCAGTCAGCCAGCCAGCAAACCGATACACCACAGTAATCGGTATGTGTGTGTTGGTGTGTGTGTGTGACTTACTGCATAACAGTCGAACAGTAGAGGCAAGGGCGAGAGCTGCCGTGCGTCTGGGGCGGGGTGCTCTACAGGAACCCACCATGCGTATACGTAATCTGGTATTAGATTACTGATCCATGTCAAATCTTTGGCTTAGGTGCCCGGTCCAAGCGCGTCGTTTTGATTGATACGAAATAAACTGAACTCCAGTGCCAGCTCCAGCTTCAGCTCCAGCTCCAGCTCCAGCTGAATGCCAGAGCTGGCAGCTGTGAGTCGTCGTCAGAGCTGGTGTCGACACACAGCTCTGGACGCATTTAGCAGCCACTCGCTCGCGCTCTCTCTCACTCTCTCGCTCTCTCTCACTCTCTCTCTCTTTCTCTGATACTCTGTTTCATCCTGTTCCTTACGCGCTGCTGATTTTATGCGCATCGCTTCCGCATCACCAGGCAGCCAAGTCCAAGCTTCAGCTTCATGCTGCCCCACCTGCCACACCCAGCTCACCCACCGCCAAGCCACAACAACAACAACAACAAAAAGTGTGTGTAAGAGCAGCGAATGCATTACTTATAAAATTAAGCAGTGGCAAACGTACAAAACAGACACGAGCCCAAAATCAAATCGAAGCCAGCTGAAGTTGAGAGGTGTGTGTGTGCCAGGTGTGTATGTGTGTGTGTGGCTGAACAGGTGAATTATTAGACTGTCAACTGGCAACTGGCGACGGGCAACGGTCAACTGGAAATGCCAGTTGATTGAACTTTTTGTGGAGCGTTCGTCAACGGCCAGAGCTGAATGGGAACGAGGTGGCACTTGCTCTAGGATTTACTACAAGTGCCACACACAAAAAAACAAGAACAAGATAAAGAACAAAGAGAGAGGGAGAGAGAAGATAGAGAAAGGGGGAGAGAAAAGCAATCTCGCACTCTGCTGCTCTCACATCGAACTGCATGCAAATGGCGCTCGAGGACAGCGCAGTCAGAGATTGGCAGCTCGATAATCGAAGCGTTTGTTCACATCAAATGTTCTGGAAGATCAACATCAATGTAATACCCCCCCAACCGATGAGTGCTTAAAGCTATAGCTTCAAGCATGCCCATTGGCTGGCTCTGGGCCAAGCATATCGAGAAGACAAATAAAGGGAGAGAAGTCAGGAATTTTAGGGCGAAGCTTGAGAGAGTTGTGTGTGTGTGGGAGGGGGAGGGGGGGGGGGAGGAGATCTGTGAGAAGGGGATAGACTATAGCTAGAGACAATAGAGAAAAGAGTTGATGTGCATCATCATGTCCATAGAGTGCCTACTGAATAAGGAGTCTAAGCTTCAGCCTAACTCTTCAGTGTGTTGGCTGTGTTGGGTCGAGTACTTCTGAAACTACTCTCGTTTGAGCTGAGAGACAGTTTTGATTTATAAATAGTTCTATACAGATATATTCTTATATATATAATATATACATATATACATATGTATCATATATGGACATTCTGCAGTCGGCCGTAGGGGAAATTGAACCGAAGCCCTAAGGACAACTGTCAGACGGCAGTCAGAAGTATTCAGCTGAAGGCAAATTAGCTTAAACTATAACTTAGCATAATTTACTCTATATGTATAACATTAATTTTTATATATTTAATATATTTATATATCTAATGTATATAGACTAGACTAGAGCTGCTTGAGATAGGACAAACTTCGCCTTTGCCTGCCTTTGCCTGGCTCTGCCTGGCTCTGCTCATGTTTCTCTTACAATTTAAACAACATAAGGAAGTATCCGTAAAACAGTTGAAAACTAAACATTCTTAAGATCACATTCTACCATCTATATAAATATATATCTATGACAGCTGACCCACACTCCATTCTAACTCCTCTCTGTCTCTTGTTCTCCGCTTTGTCTTAGCCCTTAGCTACCCTTGACTGCGTCGGCACATTCACACTTGATTATTTCAATAGACGCGCTTGGGAATTATGTGTCTCCGCTGCTGGAGCGAGCTTTCTATTTTCTAGCTACCCAGCCCCCAGCTATAGACTATCATTAATAATGCACAGTTTACCTTAAGAGGATTTTCAACGCCTCCCCAAGATAATAAGCAAAGGACACGAACGCCCGCTCGCCCCCAACTCGAGGCAAGCCCCACGCATAAAAAGCAAATATGAAAATATACGTGGGAATATGATGTGTTGTTCTTCTTCTTCTTCTTCTTCTTCTTCTTGTTGTTGTTGTTGTTGTTGTGCATTATGATTATTGTTGTTGTTGTATCGGTGAGTCCACAGCACGCCCTAATTTTTGGGCTTATTATTAACCAGCTCGCTTGGCTCTGCTCATTCGCTTGTCCTCGTTTCTCTGCTGCTTTGTGTGTCGCCGCCTTTTGTGTCGGGGGCGTGGACTGGCAGGCTGAAGGGCCAGCGGGCCACTGGGCCGGGGGCGTGGTCCCAGTTAACGGCAACAACATCTGTGAAGATGCTGCCAAACGCCGAAACGCCAGCATAATTATAATAATCATTTCATAATCATATTTTATTTTAGTTGTATGGCCCGCCCGCTGCTCGACTGCGGACCCCGTCGCCCGCCCCTTCGCCCAGCGCCGCCCCTGGGCTGTCCCAGCAGGTTTCTACGCCTGCTTTTTTTCGCTCTCCTCATCCTCCTCCTCCTCCTGCTGCTGTATGTGTGTGTTTTTTTCGAAACAGTTGCCAAAAACGCAGAAGGAGTAACTTGGCGCAGGGATGGACGTGGACTGGTCGCCCGGTCGCCGAGGTCGGCGAGTGCGACAGATGTGTTTCTCATTCGATTTTTAATATGCGGCCAATCTAACTGTAATTGGTTTGTTATTGTCTCCCGGCTACGTAGCATGCGGAGCTGGCAAACCTCAGGAGACTTTTTCTGCATCGCTTCCCGAGGGGTCGCTCGCTCGCTCGCTCCCTCACCCTCACCCTCACACTCACACTGCGAGCATCGCTCGCTCCCTCTCGCTTGCAGCTCGCAGCTCGCAGCTCGCCTGCTGTGGTAAATATCTATCGTTTATTGTTATTGCTCTTGTTCGCTCTATTGTTTTCATTGTTCGTCCTTCGTCCTTCGTGCTGCCCAACCTGTCGCCTCCTGCTCCTCTGGTTAAATTTATGAAAAATGTTGTTCACACTTTCCACTCGCAACATTCATGCGCCAGCCAAGCGCCCGGGGTGAGGGCCCAACCTCAAGGGTGTGATGGGCTCTGCCAGCTCTTTGTTGCTGTTGCTGTTGCTGTTAATGTTGGTGTACCAAATGGGTTACATGCTTGCACATGTCGTACTCCACCTGCTCGCCTTCCTCGTCCTCCTCCTCCTCCACTTTCACCTCCTCCTGCTCCTGCTGCCAAGAAGACCAACACAAGCATCATCAACTTTTGGAGCGTTTACGATTTTAATAGGATCAAAGATTTTGCTCGACATTGAAATGGACGCTCCTTAAGCCAACTTTAAGCAGGGCAAACCAACCGACAGACAGACAGACAGACAGACAGACAGACGGCAAGTGGTTACAGCTTCGCTTTAGTTAAAAGTGCTGCCCATTTGTGCTCAAGCCAGTGTGACCAGACGATTGGTTAGCGCCAGCTAAAGTCATGCGAGCTTACCTTTTATATGTAGCTATCTTGACTTAAGAGTGACCATATGAGCAGCTATCAACTATAGAGTGACCATGTTTTGCATAATATAAAAATGAAGGCAAATAAAACCAAGCTTGTTCCATTTTTGAATTAAATTCAACTGATTTTCATATATATGAATAAATAAAAAAAAATAAAAATTGTGTAAGATATTCATAAAGCTAAATGAAAAATTTGAGAATTTTAGCTCTAAAGATGCGCGAGATATAATTTAATAACTGAAGCCATTCGATTGTACAGAAAAGGGCATAGTCAGAGGCACCTAGGAATATACTAGATCTATGGAAAGGTCTACAACAAATAACCAAAACTCTATATGCTATATAGATTCAGATGACCAATGAATCAGACATATGTATGCGCAGCTAGAACAAGGCTGGCCAGAGTCTTGGCCTGTCAAAGGAGAAAGTATCTTAAGGCCGGAGCTGGCTGCTCAAAATAGGCCTAAATGAGATACAGGAGAAAACATTATAGCACATTATAGTATAGCATATTATAGTATAGCACATTATAGTAAGGCACATTATAGTATAGCACATTATAGTAAGGCACATTATAGTATAGCATATTATAGTATAGCACATTATAGTAAGGCACATTATAGTATAGCACATTATAGTAAGGCACATTATAGTATAGCACATTACAGTATAGCACATTATAGTATAGCACATTATAGTAAGTCACATTATATTATAGCATATTATAGTATAGCACATTATAGTATAGCACATTATAGTATAGCACATTATAGTAAGTCACATTATATTATAGCATATTATAGTATAGCACATTATAGTATAACACATTATAGTATAGCACATTATAGTATAGCATATTATAGTATAGCATATTATAGTATAACACATTATAGTATAGCACATTATAGTATAGCAGCTTATAGTATAGCACATTATAGTATAGTATAGCACATTATAGTATAGCACATTATAGTATAGTATAGCATATTATAGTATAGCATATTATAGTATAGTATAGCACATTATAGTATAGCACATTATAGTATAGCACATTATAGTATAGCATATCATAGTATAGCATATTATAGTATAATATATAGCATATTATAGTATGGTAAAGTATAGCTAGCAGCTCTCAAGCGAGTGCCCAGCTCTATAACAATATGAAGCATATATGAAAATAGAATTTACTTTAACTAGAAAAACATGATCTCATCCACTCTATAACTCCCTAAACACTGTCTAAAACCATCTCACAGTTGACTCCATGGCAAGTGCCTTATTTTGCCATTTCCCCCGGCCACGCCCACGCCCCCGACTCAGGCTGAAACGAGGCCAAGTCCATCAAATTGGAGTCACTCGATTCGTATTATTATTATATATTTCGACTGGGACCGCAGCGAGAAACTTATATAGCGTAACGAATGCTGTGAGCGAAAGGGTCAAATGGGTGTGGCTGGGGGTGGGGGTGGGATGTGGTGTGGGGCTGGCAAGGTCTTTCGTCTAGCGGTTTTTGTGGGTGTGCGCTTTATGTGCGCTTAAGCCGCGTCTCGGGACACATCTGATATCAGATTTGTCGCCGTGTCACTGTCGCTATCGCCACTGAGTTATCCGACTGAAGCCCTCAACCCCTTGCCCTGGCAGCTAGCCTAAGCAGAGCCTGTGCCCAGGGTCTCTTCATTCTAAACGATTGATGGCAGCAGGCAGCAGGCAGCAGGCGGCAGACCGTAGCTCTTGTCAGCATCCACACGTACACACACACACACATACGCAGCATCATTGCCCCCTTCGCCCCCGCCCCTCACACTCTACTTGCCTGCCACGCTTTGGTGAGGAAATGATAAATTGCGCATTTGGGAGTTTTAAAGGTCAATTTAGGGGTTACTCTGTGCCTCTGCCTCAGCGTCAGCCTCTGTCTGTCTGTCTGCTTACAACTTGACTGACAGACAGGCCAAGGCTAAGGCTATCCGGGGTAAGGGGTAGCGTCAGAGGGTTTGATCAGCTCTCTACATATGCCGAGTGTAAAGAGGGCCAAGTGCTCAGCCCATAAACAGCGACACTTCAAAGTTAACTCGCTCAATAAAAAATACTTGTGCGATTTCTCTCTCTCTCTCTCTCTCTCTCTCTCTCTGTCTCTCTCTCACTCTGTGATATTTGTAGCACATTCGCAACAGTTTATCAAAGCTTTCGGTTAAGGCCCAAAAAGGGGTTGCACTCGAGCACCACTGCACCACTGCACCGCTGAGCGGGCACATTTGCTTATAGGATTTGCCAGCGCCTGTTGACTTCCATTTGGCATTTATATTAATGACCTCGGCCTCAGCCTCGGCCTCGGTCTCGACTCTGTTTCCGCAGGTTCCTCCGGCGAGTGGTGCGAGCTGATGCGGGTCGAGCCACTGGTAGCAAGCCAAAGGCATATAAATAATATCCAATAAATAAGCATAGAAAAAAAGGACAGCAATTGAGCTGAGGAGACGCTAGAGCATTCGCTATGGCCAGAACGGCTATAGAAATGGTCTTATCGGGATATATATTCATGGAGATTTGCTATATCTGAAGGCAGCTCAAGTTCGGAGTCAGCAGAGTAAAGCTTTTTCTGCCTTTTACAAATATTAGTCAAACATGCAGCCAAGAAGAAAGGAAAGAAGGCTAAGAAGATGGCTAAGAAGAAGTCGATGATTAGCAACAGTCGAGCAAAAGGTAGAGGGGGAGACTTAAGCTCGCTCTTTAACTGAAAGTTCAGAATGATCAGGGATTATATTTATGTGAATTGTTAGAGAATGAATAAAAGCAGTAAAAGATGAAGCCATTCGCAAGTTTTGTATAAATAATTTATGAAAATATTTTAAGTTTTGCTAGCCGTTTGCTTGGCTTCAGTCGATGCCTTTCGGGTTGGGCTAGTTTTAGATATACAAAAAGTGAAAGCCAAAACTATATTTTTATTTGATTTTTGATACATTTAAGATATAGCAACTTGAGCAATCAAAAAAATCGTTAAGTTCAGTTTTGTTAAACACAAAATTGGAATCAATGGAATCTTCAGAAGTTAAGCTGAGCTTCAAGCCTCTTCCTTAGTCCTTGATCCGCTCTTTTGCTACTAAATTAAAATGTATATTAAAAATATAATAAATATAAAATAAAATAGATAATAACTATAAAAGATAATCATTATAAATATATATAGAAGAATAAAAGAGATTCACTTCAGAGCTTTCTAGGCTGCTGCCTGCTCAGCCACTCGCCAGCTGAAGACTTGCCCTCACAGTCTATAGACTCTCCTGCTGTTGTTGCTGACAGCTTTTTAAACTATTATAGTATCTGATACATGTTAAAGCTAAGCTGAGTCCAATTCATACGACAAATAGACTTGAAACTAGATAATAGTTTAGTGAGCATTAGACGTTGACTCTGTCTCGGCAGAACACAAAGTGACCTGACTGAGCTCCATTGGCTGAGAGTCTGCTCTAACTTTGATAACATTTTTGGAGTTTAATGAATATATATATATATATATTTATTTTGTATTTATAGGTTGAATTTACTATGCCGCTTATTGTCAGAGACTCTTTAGCGCATTTATCATTTATTTATACCTTAACTTATTCTAGTTTAAGCTTTATGTTCTCTGACGGTCTTCAGTCTCCTTCTGCTTCGACTGCGAGCTGATTGGGGTAACTTTCAGAGCATTATATATATCATTATCATAACACAGAACCGTAACAGTAATAATAACATTGGCGTAACATATATTCATAACATTTATCGACAACATTTACTTAACATTAGTGTAACATATATGTATTTATAACATTTTTTTAATCATGAAAGCTGAACAGCTCCTAGCTTTATCACTCTCTCTCTCTCTTGTTATCTCTCTCTCACTGTCTCTCTCTCTCTCTCTCTCTCTCTCTCTCTCTCTCTCTCTCTAGATAGACTCTCCTTCTCTCTCTCTCTCTCTCTCTCTCTCTCTCTCTCTGTCTCCATGCTGCCCAGCTGAATTCCTGGATATCTTTGGAGCTGTGTTAGCCATCAAAAATATATAAAGAAATCTGATTCTTGCTTACAGAAGTTAATCACAACTCTTTCATTATTATTATTATTATTATTAATATTATTATTATTATTATTATTATTATTAATATTATTATTATTAATATTATTATTATTTTTTTTAATATTATTATTATTAAAATTATTATTATTATTATTATTTTGATTATACTCTGAATTACGTTAATTCCCTTCACTCACCTTCCCTCTACTCCTCTCTCTCTCTCTCTCACTCTCTCTCTTTCTAGGTATATTCTTAGTGTGAAAAACTGTTCAAGGACTGCATCCGTCCGTCCTTCCGTCTGTCCTTCTGTCCGCCCGTCCGCCCGTCCGCCCGTCCGTCCGCCCGGCTGGTCGGGGTGCCGTAGCTGTCGCATTTCATTTAAAAATTCTCATGTCAAACGCACACGATTAACGCGTGTCGTGGGCGGTGAAGCGGCGAATTAAGATATTTACGCTAACAAAACCATCGATTCAGAGGCTGAGGCAGAGGCAGAAGCAGAGGCAGAGGCTGGGACTGGGACTGGGACTGAGCCTGTGCGTCTGCAGTTGACGCTGCCTTTGGCCCTGGCTCTGGCTTTGGCCGGCGGCAGATCAAGATAGCGGCACGTCAGAGTGTCGCTGGAGTCCTGGCCGGAGTTCCTGTTGCCGCCGTAACCTGGTCTTTGACATCTCGCGGCAATTGTCAAAGTTGCGCTTATCGCAGCAGCCCAGCGACCGGACGGACAGCGAGCAGGAGCAGCAGGGCGGAGGAGGGGGAGGAGGGGGGAGGACCTGGGCTGTTGGCACGTGCGGTCACGTGTCGAACGTGTTTTACACGTGCAACGACGACGATGGCGACGATGGCGACGCTGTCCGATATGCTGTGTCACGGATGCGGATCCGGATGCGGATGTGGGCGTGTCAAACGCCCAGGACAAGTGGCAAAAGGTGGAAAAAAAACCATTGCAAGCTAACAAATTAGAGGGAGAGAAGGAGGAAGGGAGAAAGGGAGGGAGAGAGGGATATATGTAGGTGCTGTCTCTCGCTCTCTCCCTCTCTCTCTCCCTCCCTCTCTACAGTCATCTCAGCATATGACAAGATTTCTCTGCCTAGGGAGAGGGGGAGGGGAAGGTGGAAGGGGGATGGGGGAGGGTGCTTGCCACTGCCTAATCGGACTTGTCATGCGCCCATCACAACAAGCCTCGCCGAGGGTGCGCAATTCTCGAAATCAAAATCAAAAACCAAAAACCAAAAAATCTGAACATCAAAATCTGTTTTTTTTTCTTCTCTTCTTTAACTGGCTTCAATTGGTTTTGTAACTCGAAACGGGGCGTGAGACGGGGTGGTTTCGACTGCGCTCTAGCTGGGCTCTTACCGTTATCCCTGCCTCTGCCTCGCCCCTGCCCCCTGCCCCCTGCCTCTATGCCACGCCTCTGTCTGTGGCAGCGCCCCTACCCTGCCCCCTCCTCAACTCCTCTTGCTGTGCTGCGATTAGCAGCGCTTATCATGCAGATATGGGCGAGATCAGGGCTTTAGCGCTGATAATACAGTTATAACTGAACAAAGCTTAAAATGCCCATATCAAATTATAGTAGCTTTATAATTTATATATTTATTATAATTTTTACTTTATTTTCCTTATTTTCTTTATTTTCTCAAATTTCTTTTATTTGCCACAAATTCAAATTTCCCTGCAGTCGCCCTCTATTGCCGTAAAGCAGAAGCAGCTGAAGCGAATATCGTAAGCGCAGTGTATGTCTATGTTAATGTTAAAATTTAACAGTCAGCCTACAGCGCTGTTAAAACTTACGACTCCGAGCGGCTTGTGTCTTTGCTAAATTGCAGCTTAACAGTGCATTAACAGCTGCGTGTGCAATATTTAATTAAGTTTCATGCAAAAACGTTTGCGAAATTGGTAAATTGTGTAAAGCGGTCTATCAACTTGACAGCGCGATATCAGACTTGCTGAAATTAGTGCGCTTGCATTTAATACAATCGAAAATGTAAGAGCTGTTAGCTAACAGTAACAGTAGCAGAGCTGTTGCTTGCGTTGCCACCAGTCTTTTAACAGTGAGAGAAGCAAAGCTATTCGTTACTGTGAAGTGTGACGTCACACAGCTGTTATTTAACATTGACAGTAACAGAACATCTCTGTGTGTAACCTATAACGTCTTTAAACTGGGTAATGCAGCTGTTAAATTCAAAAAACAACTTCAGATATTTTCATATTTTTCATACACGGTAATTCAGATATATTTTACATTTAAGACATAATTTACATCGCTGTTCAATGTTTGCTCTAAAAAAAAACTATATATATACGAACTAACTGGCGCACTCTACTTCTTGCGCTCATAGTGGAACTTATAGACGGGTGCGCTGTCCTTGGTGGCGGGCTGCTCCTTCTTGGGCATGAGCAGGCGTGGCCGCTTGAGGGCGTTCTTTATCTCCAGCTTCTTCTGGACTATGGACAGCTCGCGAACGCGCTGCTCGCGCTTCTTCATCTCGCTCACCAGCTGCTGTCGGTGGGTTCGGCTGCCCGTGTCCTGGAGGAGTTGGAATATGAATTAAGTGCCTGAGGGATGCCTAAGAGAGTCTACTCACTGCGCTTTCGCTTGCCTCGAGACGCTCGCCCAGCGTGGCGGCTGGCACGGGTCGTAGCAAGCCCTTCTCGTTGATGGTGTAGCGCGTGTTCTGGCTGGCCTTGCCGTCCACGTCGACCAGGGTGGCGCGCAGGCGCTCCAGCTTGCGCCGCTCCATGGTGAGCTTCATGATGACGTACTTGAGATCCTGGGTCTGCATGAGCGCCAGCTGGTCGGACGTGTGCTCGTCCTTGGCCTCTTTCTCATGATGCACATCCTCTTTGAGCTTGGAGTTGATCATGTGGTGGTAGAACTCATCCGGATTCTTGTTCATCGCCCGCTTGTGGAGCAGCTTCAGCGTCTTCTCCTTGTGGTGGGCATCGTTCGAGCGCTTCTTGTAGTCCTTCTTCTTCTCGAGCAGGCCGAGATGCTGGCGCGCCTCTGGCTGGTGGCGCTCTCGATGCACCTTCTGATTGCTCTTCGATGCCTTCTTCCAGGACGACATGATTTACTTTTTGCTCAAATGCAAGCTAACTATTGTTTATCAAAAAAACGTGTGGATCTCAACAGAATCTCCAAATTGCGTTAACAGAGCGTGGAGAGCATAAATGCGTATGTCTATCGATAAATTAACCATAGACAGCTGTTTTGTGGGCGGCGCGCCATTTACATATGCATATTTATTATTTACTGCTTAACATTGGCCAGCCGCTATCAACAGTAATCGACTAAGCCGAAATGCATGTGATGTCTATCGATAACTAATGACACCTGTTGCGTATAAATGGTATTTATAATTGCTTAATTAACTTCTTTGTGCATCTATCTGTTGCATGCAAAATCAGCAATCTTCAGGAATGCTGTTAACTACAGGCTTTCCAATATAAATCCCTAACATTCACATCAATAGTTGCAATTAACAGCCTATGTTACTGGTGGAGTCTTCTGCTAAATTGAGGAGCTGAACTGTATTCTCGTTAACAGTACAGCGGATCGCACGTGCATTTAAACTGCTCGAAGGTGGAAGAGCGATTTGAATAATCAGGCTTCAGTTCAAATTATTCCGGCACTTTCGACTGCAGCAAGATGGTGAAGAAGAAAATAGACAATCGCATACGCGTAATGATTGAGAATGGCGTCAAGCTGGGCCACCGCACCATGTTCGTCATCATTGGAGACAAGGCTCGCGACCAAGTACCCATTCTGTACGACATTCTCATCAAATCCACGGTGAAGGCGCGTCCCACCGTGCTGTGGTGCTACAAGAACAAGGACGAGGCCATTTCCAAGTAAGCAACAAGTCCATTATGAGCTAACACCTGTTGCTCACCTTTTCCATGCAACGGTTTCAGTCACGGCAAGAAGCGGGCCAAGAAGATAGCTCACGGCAAGGTGGACGTGAATGAAGTGGATCTGTTCGATGCCTTCCGCGTGGCCACCACAATACACGGCCGCTACTACTCCGAGACACACGCGATACTGGGCCGCACCTACGGCGTCTGCGTGCTGCAGGACTTCGAGGCGCTCACGCCCAACTTGCTGGCGCGGACCGTGGAGACCGTCGAGGGCGGCGGCCTGATCATACTCCTGCTGAAGACGCTCCAGTCACTGAAGCAGCTCTACACCATGGGCATGGATGTGCACAAACGCTTCCGCACCGAGGCCCACCAGACAGTGACCTGCCGGTTCAACGAGCGCCTCATCCTCTCCCTGGCCGACTGCAAGCGCTGCCTGGTGGTCAACGACGACCTGACCGTGCTGCCGCTCAGCTCCAAGACCATCAATGTGCAGCCAGTGAATGTAAGCATTGTTTAACCCTAAGCAGAAGGATTCATATATGTTTCTATTCGCAGCCAGCAGAGATTGTCAGGTCGGAGGACGACAACAGCCTGAGGGAGCTGCAGCAGAGCCTGCTGAACGTGCAGCCGGCCAGCGCGCTGGTGAGTCTCTGCAAGACCTACGACCAGGGCCACGCGGTGGCCCAGTTCATTGACGCACTGGTGGACAAGCAGCTGAAGCCGCCCATGTCCCTGACGGCGGCGCGTGGCCGCGGCAAGTCCGCTGCCCTGGGCCTGGCCATAGCCGCGGCCGTGTCGTTCGGGTATGTGAACGTGTACGTGACCTCGCCGCATCCGGAGAACTTGATCACGCTGTTCGAGTTCGTGCTGAAGGGCTTCGATGCGCTGGAGTACCAGGAGCACGCGGACTACACCATCATCCGCAGCACCAATGCGGACTTCAAGAAGGCCATCATCCGCATCAACATCACGCGCAGCAGCCGCCAGACCATCCAGTATATCGCGCCCAGTGACACGCACCTGCTGAACGCCGCCGATCTGCTGCTGATCGACGAGGCGGCCGCCATTCCGCTGCCGCTGGTCAAGCGGATGATGGGGCCCTACCTGATCTTCATGGCGAGCACAGTCAACGGCTACGAGGGCACTGGCCGCTCGCTCAGCCTCAAGCTCATCGCCCAGATACAGAAGGACAACAACGCGCGTCCTCCACTCACCCTGAACGAGTCCATCCGCTACAGGTGCGACGACGACATCGAGAAGTGGCTGATCAACCTGCTCTGCCTGGACACCAGCAACGTGGCCGTGGTCAGCTCCGGCTGCCCCCTGCCCGTGCTCTGCGAGCTGTACTACATCAACCGCGATGCTCTCTTCTCCTACCACAAGGCGGCGGAGACCTTCCTCAACCGGCTGATGTCGATCTACGTGTCCTCCCACTACAAGAATACCCCGAACGATCTGCAGATGATGAGCGATGCGCCCGCCCACCACCTGTTCTGCATGCTGGCCCCGGTGCAGCGCATGGATCAGCTGCCGGAGATCCTGGTGGTCATCCAGGTGGCCCTCGAGGGCCAGATCTCCTCCCAGAGCATCAGCGACTCCCTGGGGCGCGGCAAGAAGGCCGCCGGCGATCTGATACCCTGGAACGTGGCCGAGCAGTACGGCGATAGGGACTTCCCCAAACTCTCCGGCGTGCGCATCGTCCGCGTGGCCACGCATCCCAACTACCAGCGCATGGGCTACGGTAAGCGGGCCATCGCGTTGCTGAAGGACTACTACGAGGGCTGCTTCACGGACGTGGAAGACAAGCCTGCGCAGGATGGCAAAGGTGAGTCGGGGCTAACTCAATTGCCTGAGCTTGAGCTAATCTCTCTCTCTCTCGCTCTCTCTCTCTGTAGTGGGCATCGAGGAGGTGGAGGAGGAGGAGCTGAGCCTGCTCAAGGAGCAGATCCGTCCGCGCAAGAGGATTCCCACTCTGCTCGAGCGGCTGCACGAGCGCCTGCCGGAGCGCATTGACTACATCGGCACGTCGTACGGCTTGACCGCGGAGCTGCTCAAGTTCTGGAAGGGCGTGGGCTTCGTGCCCGTCTACCTCAGCCAGAAGGCCAACGAGCTGACCGGCGAGCACAGCTGCATCATGCTGCACACCCTCAAGCGGTCGCCCAGCAGCTGGCTCCCGCTCTACTACCACGACTTCCGCCGGCGCGCCCTCAAGCTGATGGCCAAGACGTTCCGGGAGTTCGAGACGAAGCTCTGCTTGGCCCTCCTCAAGAACAAGTCGGTGGAGGAGTCTGCCGCAAGGATCGCCCCGCTGGACAAGCCCACGCTGGATGTCTACTTCCTGCCGCACGACCTGCAGCGCTTGGAGAGCTACGCCCGGCAGCAGTCCGAGTTCCGGCTGATCATCGATCTGCTGTCGGACATTGCCCAGCTGTACTTCCAGGGGCGCGTCGAGGGGCTGCAGCTGGACCTGGTGCAGCAGAGCGTGCTGCTGGGCCTGGGCGTGCAGGGCAAGTCGGTGGACCAGATCGCCGCCGAGATCAACATGCCGGGAAACCAGCTGCTGGCCAAGTTCTTCGACGCCATGAAGAAGTGCAATCAGTGCTTCCGGGCGGTGCTCGAGGAGCACATCGCGGGCGGCATGCTGCAGGAGTCGCAGCTGCCGCGTGGCGAGCAGCTGCAGCCACTCTCCCTCTCCATTGACCAGGAGCTGGAGAAGACGGCCCAGAAGCTCACCAAGCAGCAGCGCAAGGAGCTGAAGCGCCTCAAGGCCGAGGCCACGCTCGACGAGTACCAGATCAAGGGCACCGAGGACGACTGGTCCCAGGCGCTGGCGAGCAACGGCCAGGCTGCCAGCGGCCTGCTCTCCGTGAAGAGGTAAGGTAGCCATCAACTAGAAAGAGACAGCGAGAGCACAGCTATCTCCCTCTCTCTGTCTGAGAAAAGTAATTCAAATTTCCATCTCATCCACAGCGGCACCAAGCGCCTGGATGCAGTCGTCGAGGCCGACTCGAGCCTGGGACCCCCGCAGACAAAGAAGAGCAAGAAGAGCTCCAAGCTGAAGAAGGGCGCGGGCAAGTCGCTGATCTAGTGGACACAGTTTAGGTTGGATCTATATTTATAAGTTTCTTCAATAAAAAAAATAAAGGGAGAGAACTCTCCGAACTAAATCTTGATGGTGGCACTGTTGGCCTTGGCGGCGGCAGCTTCTGCCTTGCGGCGATCGCGCAGGTCCTGGAAGCTGACGCCCGGCTCCTTGTGGGTGCTGCGCGGGAAGCGCTTCACCTTGGAGCGCTTGCGTGTGACGGCCACTGTCGTGGGCAGCATGTTGCGCTTCTGGAGGAGCTTGAACCGGTCCGTGAGCAGGTTGCTCTCGGTCTTCACGTTACGCAGGTTGCCGGCCAGATCCTCGGGCATGTTCACGTCCAGGTCGGGCTCCTCGAACTTGTGCCGGCCCAGGCGTTTCGTCTCGAATTTCTTGCGCTCGGCCGCCGCCTTGCGGCGTTTCTTCAGAACATTCAGCTCCTCCTCCTCCTCCTTCACCTCGGCGCGTATGGACTTGATCCTGCAAATGAGTCCAGTTTCAGTGGATGCCATGGTTTGTATATCTGGTGCTTACCTTATCAGGTCTGCGGTCTGTTTCTTGAGCGCCTTCTTGGCCTCATGCAGGCGCTGCAGCTCCTTCTGCTTGAGCTCCTTGTTGCGCGCCTGCTTGCTCTTCTTCTTGTTCTCGACGGGCGCGTTGACTGTGGAATAGCTGTTGTCGGGCGGCTCTTGATCAGCATCCTCGTTCTCTGAGTCCGGCTCGCCCTCCTCCTTGATGCCCTCGCTCATCTCCTGGAGGCGGCGCCTGTCGCGCTCCTCGGGCGTCACCTTGCTAAACATGGTGGTGGTGACGCGCTTGAGATGCTGCTCCTTCTTGATGATCGACTCCTCGCGGTTGATAACGTCCGCCAGCAGCGCCTTGTGCGCCTCCAGTGAGGGGTTGTAGCTCATGCCAGGATGCGGCGCCTCGAACTTTCTGCGGACGACAAAGAGAG
Organism: Drosophila repleta; assembly: GCA_018903745.1. NCBI lineage: Eukaryota > Metazoa > Arthropoda > Insecta > Diptera > Drosophilidae > Drosophila > Drosophila repleta. The sequence continues at coordinate 828,061 of JAEIGN010000154.1, read as the reverse complement.
ATGAGGATTAGCCTACAAGGATTCATTTTGATTGGGTTCAGCACTTACTTGGCCTTGGTAGTCTTATGGTGCAGGCTGGCATGCGTTTTGACCACCTTGCGGCCGATGTTGCCAGCAACGTGCACCGCCAGATCGCGGCTGATCCAGCCCTTCTTATCCTTGAGGCCGGGTATTTTGTCCCTGAAGTCCACCTCCTCCCAAAGATCCTTGTCAATTGCGGGCACCTTCTTGCCACTCTCTCGCACAGCCAGCTCCTTGTCCAGTTTCTCGTAGTAGAGCCCGCGATCCTTGTTCGCCTGGCGATGCCTCGGCTTGGTCGGTTCGCGCACCTCCTGCTCTATGTTGCGCCCGTTTTTCTTCTGCCGCACATGGTTGCTGCACCGTAGAGTTAATTATAATTAATGTGCTACAGAGGACCAGCTCACTTACCGCTTAACAATGGGATCCTGCACCTTGGATGTGTTCTCCAGTGCCTGGTACGTGCGCATGGGCTTTAAGGCATTCAATTTGCGCTTCTGCTTGATTGTCAGCTGAGTGGGCGCCGTCTTGAGCGGCGAGGCATCGACCACGAACAGATCGTCATTCTGTTTGTCTGTGAAGGTGCTGCAATGAGGCGAGGCTTAGCATAAACTCGTGGTGCGAATTGTTTACCATTTGCTTTGGCTTACCCGATGCGTTCCTCTTGGCGCTGATCCTCTAGAAACTGTTCGACATCTTGTATGTCTGTCTTGCGCCAAGCGGCTTTGTTCTTCTTTGAAATGCGCTTCCTCTTCGTAGCTGGTTCCTGCGCAGCCATGGCGCTAGCGATTCCAAATAATAAAAAAAAAACAAAAATTCAATTTCAACACGTGCAAAGTGTTGGCGATGCGCAGCACTAGAATCGAACTGAACGTGTGCAGAGTGTTAGCCAACACTGACAGCGGCTGTTGTCAAACAGCTGTTTAGTGAGCCACACACGTTACAATTTCAAATGCTGCAAAAGACCAACACTGAAAAAGCTATAAATAGCTATAATAATTAATAATAAGTAGACAGAATTGCATTTAATTGTCTTTTAAATGTAAACATGCTTAACAGCTGTGCATAGCAACTAACATGTCAAGCATTTACAGCGCTTACACTGCTGCTGTTACAGCTGACTGCTAGATGGCCCATACACGTTGCAATGCACTCACAGCTAGACTGCAATGCTAGTGCACGCACTAGCACACACGCACACTCATGTATTGTGTACAGTTAAGTTTGCTTATCTCCGCTGCTCGGACGTGTTGTTTGCTTTTCTTGAATACGCATTGCTCCCACTCACATTAAATTGGCGGCAAATTTGAAGTGCAGCATTTCAGACGCCGCAATCACGTTTGATATACAAATGTGTTTACAGTCTCACGCTTCGTGTTGTCCACGTCAGACGTTCGCTTGGCTGTAAATTGATCTTATCGCTGATACAAATAGTTTTTCTAAAGGCACACACACACACATAGACACACACACACACACACACACAGATAAACAGCTGAGTTGTCTGACGTGTACCTCTCTCGCAGCAGTCAGTCCATTCAGAGCCACTTGCTGATTACGCATTATCAAATCCGCGCTCTTTACACAATAGTTTCATAAATTGCGGTCGATTCACGAGAGCCGGAACAGTCGTTGCCCAGCAGTCAGGATGAGCGGGCCAACTTTTGCGGACATCTCGGCCAAGTTCAACGAGGCGACCTTGGATGAGATCATCCGGAGTGCCGGCGGCACGAAGCACACCTCGTACAAGTTCGGCGAGGGCGGCAAGAAGGGCGACTCCTATCTGAGTCGAGTGTTCCGCCTCTGCGTCTACGGCGTCAAGGAGCCCGAGGGCGAGCAGCTGGAGGTGAATGTGATTGTCAAGGGCATGCCGGACAACATGCACAGGCGCCGCCTGTTCCGCTCCACGGACTTCTTCCGCAACGAGATCCACTTCTACACGAATGTCTTACCCGCCGTGGAGGCCTTCCAGGCGTCCAGGCAGCCCAAGCCCAAGAAGCCCTTCGTCGAGTACCCCAAGTGCAGGGCCTCCCTGTGCGACGGCGTCAACGACTTCATTGCCCTCGAGGACGTGGGCTTCCGCGGCTACCGCTCGCCCAATCGGTAGGTAGCGACGCCTCCTCTCTCAATCTCGCCAGCTAAACTTTGTGCACTTTCAGCCAGAGCTACATCGCGCTGGAGGATGCGCTCCTGACCATGCGCACCATGGGCCGCTACCATGGCGTGGCCTTGGCCTTCAAGGCGCTCGATCCGGATAACTTCGAGAAGGCCGCCAGCGCGCTGGAGGAGACCTACTACGGGGAGCACACGCGCGAGTGGTACACGGGCTTCCTGCAGCTGGCCCAGAATGTCGCCCTCGACGCCGTCACCAAGACCTTGCCCAACACCAAGTACGAGACGCTGGCCAGCAACTTCCTGCAGCCGCAGCTGTTCGACGACCTCATCAATCTGGTGTCCACGCGCTCCAAGCTGAGTGTGTTCGGGCACGGCGACTGCTGGACGCCCAACTTCCTGACGCGCTACAGCCAGGACGGCGCCCCGCAGGAGATCATCATCATTGACTTCCAGCTGGCACGCTGCGCCTCCCTGGCGCTGGACATCAGCTTCTTCGTGTACTCCTGCACCAGCCAGCAGCTGCGCGAGCAGCACTACGACGAGCTGCTGCGCGCCTACCTGGAGAGCGCCCAGGCCCTGATCACGGACCTGGGCGGCGATGCGGAGGCGATCATCTCCTGGGACTCGCTGCAGGAGGAGCTAAAGCAGTTTGGACGCTTCGGCGTCGGCATGGGCATCGAGTCGCTGCCAATGTCGCTCATCGAGGACGACGAAGTGGCCGACCTGGAGGGCATCGTCGAGAACGCCGTGCTCACCGACGTCTGGAACATAACGCCCTTCGAGCAGCCCGCCAAGCGACAGCGCATCGCCGAGATCTTCAAGCATGCCATTGACCAGGGCTACATCAAGTAAACCAACGAGGTAGCCAAGAAGATTCCTCATACATCCAAGACAATCATTAGATTACTCTACTATAAACATATATAAGTATGTATATAGAAACTAACCTGAACTGTATTACGGCCAGCGAGCAGTCGACTCGACTGTTGCCAATTATTCTGTATCTGTTTTGATCAAATACTAACCGTAAAGTAATAGACCATTAAGCATACGAACATAAATATAAATTCTTATAAAAATATATTCTTATAAACCTATTATTAAATAAATATTAATTTAAGCAGAGCTGAGATCTGTGTCAGAGTCTGTAGCACAAACAAAAACCGAGCAAGGTTGCTGAACTGGCTAAATTATGTGCACGAACCAGAAAGGGCCTAGCAGTGGGAACACTCCCACAAAACTGTGCCCAGACAGACTACTGTTCTCTGAACACTTCTATGCAGCCTAAAAGCAGGCTGTATATAAAGTAAATTAAAGTCAATGCTGCATATTCAAAATAAGAAATTCAGTTTAAATACATAAATATTTCACGTTTACACTGAGAGACTGCCAGAAAAGTGTATAGAATAGCAAAAGAGCTTATATATGCCGAAGTGAATAACCGTTAAGGCTAACAGATGCCAGAGGCATCTGGCCTTAAGAGGTGACTGGCGGAGCTATGTCAACCCCAAAAATCAGCAAAGTTCACAATGCCAGATCGTTCGGCCGTGCGCTCTTTTGACCTCGCTCGCTGAGAGACAGAGAGAATGCGCTGCCTCGCTCTCTCTCACTGAGAGGCAGCGCAATAGTGTTGTCAAAGACAAAAAAAGAGCAGCTAATACAAGAGAAAACTCTGAAAAAAATAAAATAAAAAATAAATTAGATAAGAATTTAATTTATTTTAAAATATTTATTATATTAAATTATTTTTTAAAATCAGAGATATCTTAAATTCGTATTTTTCTGGTATTTATATTCATTAAATGTTGCTGACTGAATTTTTAAATATTTTAAGATTTTATATTTCTTTAATAAATATATTTTTTTTGCATATGTTTTTTTATTTTTTAATAATATCTTTTTAAAATTGTTATATTTATAAAGACCATAATTTCACAATAATAAAAAATAAAACCCAAACAAATTTAAATAATTCCAACTAATCCCTCGCCATCTTCATAAAAGCTAAAGCCGTTTAGCAGCCATTTCTAACGGGAAACAGAGGCCGCCAGTTAGCCAACACTGGCGCGCGGCGTCGCCTTAACACGGCATCGCTCGCGTTGCATGCCTCAGTCTCTCCACGCACGCGACGAGCTGCGGATCAACGCTGCGATCGTCGTCCGCTCCCAAGTGGTTCTGAAATACTAGCATTAGACGCAACATATATTTACTATATTTTACAACTAAATTTCCACTTTTTTTTTGCGTTATTTTTTTATTGCTCTTCGCATATACATATATACCTTTTTTTGCCGTTGTTTTTGAAACAATTTGTACAATCGCATGTGTGGAACGCGCGACGGCAGTCGAAACGATGCCATTGCCATGCCTGGTTGTATACTTACCTAGATGCTTAGATATATACGATTGTACGCACACACACACAGATGTAGTTTTTGCATAGAATGTGAATTAGTTGTGATTAGTGAATCGCGAGTGATTTTATGTTATTTTTTTTAATGTTTTTTATGCACTGCAAATCATGCAAAAGTTAAAAGTGTCAAACGAAATAATGAAAACGAAAAGTTTAACACAAATTGTGAGTGCAAAGGCGACCAATTGATTGATTGTGGATCGAAGTGTAACGGCAACGAGAGCAACAGCAACAGCAACAAGAAGCAGATCACAATGCAAACAGCAAATTGAAGATCCAACAACAACTCAACTACATATATATATACATAGATATATATATACATACATATATATATATGTCCATCTACATACATACATAATCAAACCGCAAACGAGCGAAAAAAAATACGAAAAAAGTGAGTGATTTATTTAATATATATATATATATATATATATATATATATATATATATATATATATATATATATATATAAGTCAGATATTCACAGATATATATTTATATATAGTGTCATGTCCATATTTTACTACATATATATATATATATACCATATATACATATGCAGAGCTCATGAGCTTTGCTACGGTTATGATTATGGTTATGCCCGGTTTCGGAAGCAGCAGCCCGCCAGTTGCCGTCAGCGATCATCATGATGCTGCTGCCAGCTCTCTCTCTCTCTTTCGCTCTCTCTGTCAGTCTCTGCTGCTTTGCCGGTCTCGTTTTAGTATATGTGCGAGGGGGGCTGTGGCCGGCTCTGGCTTTAGCCTGGGGCTGCGGCTGAGGCTGAGGCTGGGCCTGCAGCCGAAATGAAATGGAATTAAATTAAATCAAATGATAAAAAATATAAATCGAGCGTAGAAACAGTGGCAGCCCTCTGTGCCAGCGGTCCAAAGCAGCGCAAAAAAACAACAACAGCAACAAAACGAAAACAAAAACAATCGGAATCAGAATCAGAATCAGAATCGGAATCTGAATCTGAATGAGAAACCCCCACAGTCCGACAACTGACTAACTGACTAACTGACAAACAGGCAAACTGTTGCACTGCCATTAGGGGGCACAGCACGCATACAAATGCAAATGCGTGTGTGCCTCTCTCTCTCCCTCTCTCTCTCTCTCTCTGTGTATCTGTATGTGTGTGTCGTATTCATAGACGCACTACAGCTAATGGATATGCTCGACGTGCTATTAACGTGCACCACACATGCCATAAAGACCCAAAGAGCGGAAGGAAAATCCAAAGGGTAAACATCAGTAGCAACAGCAGACCCTACAGTCGGGAGTTGGCACTTGTTGTTCCCTGCTCAGCTCGGCTCCTGCTGCAACCGGTTGCCATCGGCCATAAATACATAGATAAATACATTGAACTCTTCTGCTGGCGTTGCTTACATAACGCGCGACCCTCCTCCATTTTGAATATGTCAAAAATCTGTCAGAATATAAATAAGTCGCCCTCCAAACTGCATCTGTATCCGTATCCGTGCCCATATCCGTATCAGCAGCTGTACCTGCTGCAGCTGTAGCTGCAGCTCTCTATGTGCTTATAGATCTAGATTTGAATCTGTATCGGTGTTCGCAACTGGATTCATTATAGTAATTGTTGCTATAGTTGAAGGTGTAACCCCTTATATGCAAATGTATCTGTATCTCTATCTATTTGTATCTGTATCTGTTTGTACTTGCATCTGCAAGTATCTCTAATGATAGAAGCAGATCTCTATTCTTATCTGATTTCCTTTATACTATGGATATCTATATCTGTAGCTGTGCCTCTAGCTGTATTTAAAGCTGTATCTATATCTTCATTAGCATATGAGGTTGAATTTGTATCTGTATCTGCAGTAGAAACTGCCTCTGAAATACTATCTGTATCTTTTACTATATCTATATATGTATCTGCAGCTGAAAGTGTACATCAAAGTAGTATCTGAAGCCGTATCTGAAGTATTATCTTCATCAATATCTATATATGTACTTGAATCTGTATCTCTTCCTCTATTTGTTCCTGTCCGTCTCTATCTCCATATGTATATCTGCCTTAGCATTCGAATTCACATCTTTCTTTGTATCTGTATCTATATCTGCAGCTGAAACTGTATCCGTTTGCCCATTTGTTTATCTATCTGCATCTTGGTCTTTAAAGGCGTACCTCTACTTATATATTTATACTATATCACCATTTATATATATCTATAATACAAAATAATTCCAATTTTCATCTACATTCTGTATTTATATCTCTATCTGCATCTCTTATGCACAGCATCAGCTAAAGTTATAAACACGTCGCCTGCCAATCGATCGCCTGCCATTTGACATTTGTTAAAATATGCATAAGCACATACAAACTTATGGAATATATTTAAAAATATGTATATAGTAGATACAGACATCTGTATATAGCAACCGCTGCTGCCCTCACAGCACTCAGATCTTTTGTTTGCTTTGGCCAGAGATCTGCGAATCATCTCTTGTAGCATACCCAGCGCGCTAGAAAGAGGCGCGAAATACTCTAAAATTACTGAAATTTTTATCTTTTCATATATAATCATAATCAAACATTATACATATATACATAGCATGACATTCATAAAGTTGTCACTTTTTATATTCCCTACTCAATATATTTTCGACAGCGTATCCTCTAGTCGCGCATGCCCATTTGTTTATCTTATTTATTTGCAACTTTTGATAAATGATTTGCAAATTGTTTTTCGGACTTGTCTGCCGCGCTGAAGCTCATTTCGAGTAGCTCGAAAAACAAAGCTGAAATGTTTTGGACTTTGCATTCGGGGTATTCCATGTGCTGCCAAAAGGAAATAAATCGCGCAACAGCTGTCAGCGCGCGGGCTAAAAACATTTTCGAATGTTTTCCAAGTGTAAGAAACAGAAACAGAAATTCTTCGCCGTTGCTGCTGATTAGTTGCAAAATACTTTGTTTACCTTGTTTTTATAGGAATACGTGTTCTTAGTCCAAACAAAAAAACTCAAACCAAAGTATCAATTATGTTTATTGCTAAGCATTTGAAGTGCTTTACAGCTTTACAGTTTTCATTAATTTTATAGGCTCTGTCTGATATGTGAAGTACATAGAAATTTTTTTACAATTTTTTATGTGCTTCGAAATAGCTCATAAAAAATTTAAAAAATATTTTTCTATATATGTTTATCAGTTGACAAGCCAAAGTCAGGGAAATGTAAGTAGCAGACAGATATATTGAGCAGTTATTAAGATATATAAGGCATTTAATGAATATATATTAGAATTGGAATATATCTAGAATGAATATGTCTAAAAATGCCCATATAGTACCCATACAGCTGCAAATTTGTGGGAACATCACATACAGCTGCAAATTTGTGGGAACATCACATAGAGTCGACTTCTACTTAGACTTAATAAACTTAGCTCTGCCTAAAGTGAACTTGAGTGCCTTACAGGGCAGTGCCTAGTCTCCCTTTCTCCACATTTCCATTATAGGGTATTTCAAATTCGAGCTCTATGCCCAGCAGCACTTCTATTTCGCTTTGTTTGGTTTCTACAATTGTTTTGTATTAATTTTATAATGAAATTTCGCAAGGCACACACACAATCAATACACCCACACACACACACACACGCACACTAAGCGAGAAGCTCTAAAGATTTCCACTAAATTGTTGTTGAAACAACACTGATCAGTCAGCGTTGTTGTCGCTGTTGTTGTTGTTGCTGCTGCTGCTGTTGCTGCTCATGGCGCGTTTCATTAAATTGTTGCTTTTTGCTCATGGAAACGTTTTAATGGCTTGTCGCGCGTGGAATTTACACAGCAATAAGCAGAAGAGAGAGAGAGAGAGAGAGAGAGAGAGAGTGGGAGGGAGGGAGGCAAGCAGCGAGAGAGAGAGAAAAACAAAAGCCAAAGCCACAACAACAACAACAATAACAATTCAAGTAATACTAATCAACAATAACAACAATAATCATAAACAAGTTGTGAGCATTCAGTTGACATTTTAATAATGTCTGTCTACATGTTGTTGTTGCTGCTGCAATTGTTGTTGTTGTTGTTGTTGCAGCTGAACTGTAAGAATGCCAGAAAATATTTGAAATTGTTGCCTGAATTGCTCAAAAGATTTTTAAATCAATTTCTTAATATTATTTCTGGCATTCATTTTGCGAAATACAATTTTTGGAAGCTTTCAATTAGACTGGGGCATGGCCGACTAATGAGTTATACTAAATATATGCATATACACATATATATATATTAGTATAATTTATTTATTTATCAGCTGTTATGTTGCATAGCAATTTTTATATATTTTATATAAATTGTTTTACATATATTTTACATGTTTTATTTGTGTTTAATTTAATATTGTTATTTATTTTGATTTTTATTCATTCTATTTCATTTTATAAATTTAATTTTAGGAATTTTTAAATATATATTTACATATTTTATTTTTATTTTTATTTAATTTAATAATATTACTAATTATTTTAATTTTGTTCTTTCTATTGATTTTTATAATTTTAATTTTACGAATTTTTATATATTTTATATATATTAACATACTTAATTTGTATTTTTATTTAATTTAATATTATTATTATTTATTTTGATTTTTATTCATGCTATTCAATTTTATACATTTTTTCTTTTAGGTTCTATTTTATTTGTTTTATTAGATTTTTTTAAAATTTTATTTTCCCTTTATTTTATTTTATTTTTATTTATTTATTTTTTTTTAATATTATTTTATTTAATATTTCTATATTTTATGTATTTTTTAGTTTATATTTATATATACATATATTTTATTTTAAATTTAATGTTTTTTTTTTGTATTTTTTATATATTTTACACATTTATTTATATATTTGTCTAACACAATATCTTTGCCTGAGTGTGCATTTCTCTCTCTCTCTCTCTCTCTTTCTCTCTTTCTCTCCATCTCTCCCTCTATATACACATACCATATTGCAGCTATCAAATGCTTCGTTTTACTTTTTTGTGTTTTTTTGGCAAACATTTCTGGCGACAGCCGCCAGCTGTTGGCCTAAAAATACAAGCACTTTTGCAGCAGCAACAGCATCGGCCAGCAAAAAAAGGGTCGTTCTGCATCTAGTTGACAATTTAGCCAGACTTGCTCATACCCTGTACTTAAACATAGCTCTGGATGAGATATACATTTGACGCTGCAGCATCAGCTTACTTCAAATATGGCTGACATATCAATCAAACTAAATTATTCTAGTTTAAGAATGATTTAAAGAAGAACTTAGACTTGAATCAAGTTGAATCAAAACATTATTGAAATTAATGATGTTGGGAGAAGCTAATAGTGCAGAGCTAGAAAGCATTAGAGAACTGCTAGAGGGAATTTCATTTGGCTTTCGTATGGCTGATGCAGCAGTGATCTGATGCAAGTTTGATGGTTGTAGAAATACCTATAATATATAGAAAATATTTGTCTATAAAAGACTTAGCCTAGTTTAAAGCAAACAATTGACTCTTTCTTCAAAATCCATTCATTTCATTAATATATCCATCAGACTTTAATCTATTCCTACTCAACTCAATTCGCAGTTTCCAGATTATGCCCAGTCTCCCCGTTGCTAGCTAGATTTACCAAGCTTAAGCATATACTCGAGTCTAATTCAACAATTTGATATACCATTAGCCATAACCACTTGATAGATCAATCAGTATTGCCTTGCTGCCATCTTCGTGCCGGCTGCACAGACTGACCCATTTTGTAGCCTGTCTTTAACTCATCATCTCTCTCTCTCTATTTCACTCTCTCTCACTCTCTTTGTCATGCCCCCAGTCTCTGTTTGGGACTGTTGAGCGGTTAGCTCAGTTTCAATTAGCACAGAGCTGAAAATGCAACATGATTTAAATTGTTGTCGCTGTCAGTTGTCAGACAAGAGCGATAACAACGGCGACAGGGCGCAGCACGCCTCAGTCGGTCGCACCAAAATGTATCTTATAGATACATGTCTCTGACATAATAATGTGCGACTGTTATGCTCTGTTGTTGTTCTTGTTCTTGTTGTTCTTGTTGTTGTTGTTGTGGCTGCTGCCTCAATGTCTCTGCAGTTGCCTTTGCGTCTCTCAAGTTGGCATGTGTTTGGTTGGACTACTTGGAAATGCTCGCGCATATCCCAATATACAGATATATGTATATATATAAATATATTTATATAGAGAGATATATGTATGTGCAAGTCTTGGTAAATCTGTTAGTGCGCTATAAATACGCTACACTTGATTTTCTGACTGCGCTTTTGCTGCTGCTGCTGCTGCTGCTGCTCGACTCGACTCGACTCGAGTCGTCGTCGTCGTTGTCTTAACTGCCCGCAGTTGTCGCCACAGCAGCTGCTCGTAGTTCATTTCACTTGCACGTAGCCTGCTGCTGGCCAAGATCAGGAGCAGCAGCCAGTGCAGCCACAATTCACAGCAGATCGAGACGGCAAACAATGTCAGGTCAGGGACATTTCACAAGTTTTCAAGTGCCAGCGCTGGACTAGATTCTGTTTATTAAAGGAAAAATCTAAAAAAAATTGCATAAAATTAAAAAAATCAGGAGAAATAAAAAAATATAGAAAAAGGTTTTTGATAGTCTAAAAATATATATAAAAATAAGTTTTAAATTTTAAAAAATATATACATACTTGAAAAAGATAAAGAAAGATTTTAGATAGTTACAAATTATATATGCACATAATTATTATATTAAAAAAAAGAAGAAATTGATACAATACTTATTTTATATAAAAAAATACAGAAAAAGATTTTGTAGAGCTTAAAATGATTTATAAAAGTAATGATTATATTTAAAAAAATATATAGTAAAATAATTTTGATATAGAAGAAGAATTTTCATATGAAAGAATTAAAAAATATAATAAAAAAAAATAATTTTAAAAATTATATACATTAAATTAAAATTCTTTATAGAAAGTTAAAAAATGCTATATAACTAATATATAATATATATAGTTATTTATGTATTATTATATATTATATATGTATATCCCACATCAATATATATATCTGCAAGTCTATCATTATGATTGATTGTATTTATATGCTTTTTTATGCTTTTGATATTTGTTTGGTTTAATTGTTGTGCACAGTGGGATGATTGATGGAATGTGTGTCTAATTGAGCAACGGACAGATAGATTGGCACTTGGCCAATAAATAATGAAGACGGCGCAAATTGGCGCATTTGTTATGTTGGCCAGAGATCAAAGCACAATGGCTAAACAGACACACTTCTATATACTTAAAGACTAAGAGAAAGAGAGAGAGAGTGGAAGAGAGAGAGAGAGAGAGGGAGGGAGGGGCAGCTATACAAGTTGTTATGGGCATGACAGCGGAACTACTAGACGCAATAAACAGAAATCAAAGACAACTAATAATTATTCAATTTGAATTGAAATGCATTTTTAATAGTCGCCAGTGGGGAAAACAGGTGCCACACACACAACACAGACACACACACACACACACACACACACACAGACACACATGTGTGGTGCTATTGGAAGGAAATGCCATTGCCTTATGGGCCATTTCCGATTTGAGTTTCATTAGAAATTAAAATTGTTGACCGGATCAGCTGGGCTCGCTAAGGCAGCTAATTAGAGACGCTGTCGCTGCGCCCGCTATGGGCATGGCTTGTCCCTTCTCAATTTTCAATTTTCAGTTTTCAATTGATCGATTTCCCTTTTGATTGGCTGATCTCGCTGGCAGCTAACAATGCTAATATATATATATATATATATATATATATATATATATACATATATATCCATGTGTTATGCAGGCAGAGTACAGTAAACCCCTTTATGAGCCGCACTTTAATGCTCTGCCCCCTCCGGGCTGTGCGCTTCTTTGCCTCGTTGACCATCATCAACAACATCATCATCCAGCTCAATTCGTCGGTTCACGTTCCCGGTGGCCATACGAGCAATGGTTGATTTTAATTAAATATATCTTCTTCCTGTTGCTGTTTCCATTATATTCGCGGATTGTTGCTGTCGTTCAGCTTGTTGTTCTTGTTTTTCGTTCAGCTGCTGCTGCTGTTGTTGTTTGTGGTCTATGTGACGTGTGTTCCATAGAGCTTAGCTCTTTCGCTATCCACACGCACAGCCATGCTGCCCCAGCAACAGGTTCAGCTTTGATATGATTCTCTTTATTTCTTTTTCAATATAAACAGATATTTATCTATATATTATTGATATATAGGTAGATTCCCGCTCTTGCCTACCTTCTCAAGCATAAGCACACTTTAAGCCTTTAAGCTCTGCCCAGTTCCTGGTTTCCCTTGGGCCAACCAGTTGCTGCGTAACGGAAGTGAAGCCCAGTGGCTGAGTGGATGTGGAACCACTGTTGTCACTGCTGCAACCCCAACCCCCAGGCGACACCCCTTCGCGCCCACTGCCTGCGCTGATGCACTTACTCCATTGAGTGACAGCCGCTGCATAAATAATAATTGTATGCCATTTATAATAGTTTCGTTGTCGTGGCCGTTGTCGTTGTCGTTGTCGCTGATGCAAAGGAATCGGGAGACTGCAGCCAAGAGCCGGACGCGGGGTGCGGGAGGGTGCTGCGGGTGAGCAATGAACCAAAGCGGAGCCGGTGCAGCGGCGGGGCGAAACGCCTAAGCACCCCGTTGACATTAAAGTTGATTGCAAACTGTACGCATTTATGATTACGATGACGACGACGACGACGACGACGGCGGCGACGACGATCATCATAATGATAATGATGACGATGATGGCGTCGCATTATCATCATTATCAACATCATTGGCCGCCGGTCGGCTTATTAGTTTGCCATTGCGCGCGCTTTTATGGGCGATAATCCAAGCGGGCAGCCTGAAAGAGGAAGAGGAGCAGTAGGAGCGGGGGGGTGGGGGTGTGGCTTCCCTGCCCACATGCCCAAATGGTGCGCCCGCTGTGTTGCCATTTTCCATTAGTTTAGCAAAACAAAATTTAGCTGAGACTCCCCCGCGCGTAGAGCGTGTGAAAAGCCTGGGAAAACTTGAATATCACTCAGACTGCCAGCAACAGATGTCGCATCTCATGCACTCGAGCTGAAATCAAGGCTAAATGCTTAAAATAAAACAAGCTTTATCGCCCAGCGACATGAATCTATAGCCTCTACATACATTGGTTCGACAGTTCGACTGGGCAGAGGAAGGCAGAGCAGAGCAGAGCTAGCCAGAGATAACGAAACATTCTTTATTTAGTCATATGTTAAACTATGCAAATAATATTAGAGCTTATACTTGTAAGGCACAGAGATCTGCTGAGCAGAGCTGCATAGCTGAGGCCTGGCTGAGAGTGAAGCTTTAGAAGATGCAAATGTAGAAATAGAATACAGACAGGTGTGAGCTATGGACTTTATATAAAGGATCATATTTAGTTTTTATCTAATGCATTTATAACTAATACATATAGTATATAAATTCTTGATCAGGGCAATGAGTTGAGTCGATCTATGCCTCTAACCGTCTATCCATGCATTCCCCTCTTCATCCGTTCGTATATTCGTCTGTTTGTACATCCTTCTGTCTGTCCTGTCCATACACTTGTCTATCCATTCGCCTGTCTGTCCTTGTCATCCGTCTGTATATCAGTGCATCCATCCATATATAAATCAGATCAGCCCCAAAGTATCTCCCATTCTACCAGAGCTGTCTAACTTATTTTCTATTTATTTACTTTATGCATTTGTGCAAGAGGCTAATCAAAACTTGATCTCGTCGTTTGCCTACCTGAGGACAATATTGTATCCCCAAAGGAGTCTGACTGTATACTATAATCTCCTATCTATTATTTATTATCTGTTATCTTTTATTCACTATATATTATCTATTATTTATCTATCTACTATCTTATATCTGCCATGACCAATAAATATTTTATAAATTTCCATATTTACTCTAATCGATTTGCCTTCTTCATCTCCTGCAGCCATGCAGCCGTTAATACAGCGCCGCAGCGCAGCTAGCAGAGCAGCAGCAGCAGCAGCAGCAATCGGAACAACAGCAACAGCAACGAAACTAACCACGACGAGTAGCAGTAAATGTAACAACTTAACACTAACTATAATGCGCCCAGCAACAAGAACAAACTCCAAATTTCACAAACGTCGACGAAAGCGGCAGCGGAGTGAGCAATGCAATAACCACAGCAACCACATCAACAGCAACATTAACATCACAACAACAACAACAACAACAACTACAATAGCAACAACAATCCGCAGTAGATGTAGCTACTTCCCATCTCTGAGCAGAACTGGCGCCTATCTGGCGCTTCTGCTACTGACTACAACATGTTCCTTGTGCGCTGTTGCCGCCGCATCCACAGCATCCACAGCCTCCGCCTCCACTGCTGCCGCCACACCCGCCTCTGTCATTGGCGGCTATGTGCCGCCCAGCTCGCCCTGCGCGCCGCAGCACTGGTGGGATCAGGTGCAGGACAAGTGCATGCCCTGCACGAGCTGCCAGGGCGAGATGATACCGCTGCGACCCTGCCAGCTGCACATCGACACCGTTTGCCGCTCCATCTACGAGCTGAAGATCGACTGGGTGGTGCTGGCCAAGACGGAGCCCAACTGGAAGGAGGTAAGCTCATGTTCGATCCGCCATGCACGCGAACACCACTCACCACTCAATGCTCTTCTTATGCTTGCAGCGCCGAAAGTCATCTGAATACGAGCACTTCGATCAGGCCACGCCGCTGCAGCACTTGACCCACGAGCAGCTGCAGCAGCTGCATGAGGAGGCGGCCGCTGCCCTGCCCCTCGACTGGCAGACGGGCGCCCTCTTCATAGCGGTGCTCGCCTGCCTGCTCTTCTTCTCGGTGGCCGCCTGCATACTCATCCATCACATGCGCCAGTGGCGCCGCATGGAGCGCCGACTGGACCAAGGTGAGTGAGACGAAAGCTAAGCTAAGACAGTTGCTAGAACTATAGTTGTAAACATATACTAGTTTGATCATATATATATGTCTAGATCTCTATATAATCACGCTTGAACCTAATCGTCACCCAAAACTGTTTTAGTGGAGCGTTAGTTGGCCTGGCCTCTCGGCTCAACTTTCACACGCCGCCAAGTCGCGGCCAAGTCAGCTTGATTGGCATGCGGAGCACGTTAGACGCTGCTGCATTGCCAAAGGTTGCAGCGTGCTCCGGCTGCTTAGCATGCCCGGCGTGCGATGGCGTGTTATTTGATTTCCACTAGAAAGCTGGGCGAAACAACCTGCAGCTGCAGTCGCGCGGCGGGCCCTAAACGTGGACTCCGACTCACATACATATTTATAAGTTTTGAAAAAAAAAACACGACACTTTGATGTATGGGCGCTCCGACAATCGGCAGCGGCATCTCCTTCAAGACGCGCTCGAGGCAGAAGACGCGCGTCCCTTTGCGCAGATTTCCAGCGAATAGCTGCACGAGCTACGCCGAGATTTGCCTGGCTAAGGCCACGACTAGGGCTGCCCAGGGGTGCCTGGGGGTGCCGAGCTCACTCTCAGGAGCCGGCCACTCGGCGCATATTAATGAACAGCTCCGCTTGGACCGCGCTGCGCCTGCGCCAAAGTAGAACGAAACGTCCAAATATTTGGCGCATGTGCGTCCGTGACGTCGACTGCGACGCGCTTTGCATAAAGCATTTGTCTGCTGCTGTTGTTGTTGTTGTCGATAAACTTATTAATATTTTTCGCCAGCTTTGAATTCCTTGCATATATTTTTATATATATTTTTTTTTAAATTTCATTTAATTTATTTACGCCGGGCACTCGTGTTCAACTTGACCGCAACATGAGCTCCGAAAAAGAGCAAGAGAATATGTGAAAAGTGCCACAAACCGCAGGCGAACATGAAGGGTAACAAGTATCAGGGAGCTTGAGAGATATATATGGGTATCTGGAGGTGACAGGCAGTGTCAGAGCAGATGGAATTATGTGCGGACATATATAGATACATATATATATATGCTTAGATATTGGAAAGCAAAGATATATGTGTAGAAATATGACTTAGAAATACTTTAAGAGGAAAACAACAACAGGAGTCGCATTAGAAAGAGTATAAAGAAAGAAGCCAAATCTTGAATTTAAATTATACATATTTAGTTAAATATTAAATTAAATTATATATATTTAATTTTATGTATTAAAGCTCTCCAGGCATATTGCCTTGCTTCCCCATCACTTCGACTCTTTGAGAGTTCTTCAGCCAACTAATAAGTCTGCTTCTACAGGCCGTTCGACTGTACTTGCTTGGGCTGTTGGTTCCTTATTCCCTTTCTGGCTTGGCCCAGGCAACGATCTCTGTCCTTGACAATGATATTTGCCTTTGGCCAATTGGCTACAGTTGCCTGCAGGGCATAAATTATGCACTCCCATGTGCCGTGGCGACCCTCTCATATGTCACAATAAAGCAGCACATAACAGAGACGCAACTTAAATGAGCCATGCAGAGAGAGAGACAGAGAGAGAGACAGAGAGAGAGAGAGAGCGCTCAAGCAAGTTTAACTTCGTCTCCAAGTGTTAAGCGTTTTCCACTGATTTGATTCGAGTTCCTCAGCGAACTCACTTTAGAGTTTTATGAGCCAGCCAGCAGCTACATTAAGTGTTTGGCATTTCAACTTTTATTGCTTTTCTAAGTGCCAAGGAAATTGAGCGTGGAGAACCTTTTGCTATTTTTGTTGAGAAATATGAAAACCGAATAAAACAATCAGCATATAAGATATAAATAGCAAAAATATAAATAATAATTAATTTAAAAATTATTAAAAGTTACGTAAAGAATAATTCAATAGATATGCCAATAAAAATATAAAAAATAATGATAAAAATTGATCAAATATTCGAAAAATATCTATAAAAGAATGAAAAAGAGATATATATATATATATATATATATTTATAATAATAATAAAAATATAGCATATAGAAAGTATATAACAAAATTTAAAAATATATATAAATTAAATGAAAATATAAATAAAATATAACAAATCAAATAAAATATACAGAAAATATGTTTATATACATTATAATATAATATGAAATACAATATATAAAAAAATGCATAAAATGCATTAATAAAAATGATAAAGATATATATAAAATTCTTGCAAGATCATAAAGTTTTCAAAGCATAAAAAGGGGATTCGAAAATCTATAATATTTTTTATTTCAAATAAATATGCAAATGTAAATTGTAAAACATAAAGAGCAGAGGAGGAAATGAAAATAATTTGAAAACTACTTGTAGTATTTCTTCAACTAAAAATTACAGTTTTAAAGTTTTTCGTATATTTCGAATTTAATTGAATTTCCTTTAATCCAATAACAAATGCATTTTCCTCTGTCAGCGCGCAGTTCGGTTCGAGTGGCAAACGAAATCTCAGACAAAATGTTTTCGGTTTTCTCAGATTTGAGCGTTTAACTACATGTTAATTCTGACATGGACTTGTACTGAAATTCGATATTCAGAGTGAATTTGGAATATTTCCACTTGGCAGCTCCGCTGCACTCACAGCTCATAGCTCACGGCTCATGGCTCATGGCTCACGGCTCGCCACAGGCTGAAAGTTTCGAGTATTTCTATGTGTTTATCTACACGGCCATATATCATTTCGGCTGGCGTTGCGAGTGTGTAGACACATGTTGTTTGATGCGCAACAATAATAAGGAGGCAAACAACAAGAGCAACAACAACATTGTTAAAGAGCGTGCATTTTCCACGCTTTTCGCGCCCATCCACCCACGGGCCGTGTCTGCGGGGCCAACGTGAAAATTTATGCCTTGCTTTGATAGGCTCCCGTCTTGTTTTTCTTCTTGTAATCATAATTCAGCGCGTGTCGACGTCGGCCCACGCAGCGCGAGAGACCAAGAGAGAGAGAGAGAGAGAGAGAGGGCGCGAGTGCAGGCGTATATGTCCAGTGTGAAAAATTTATGAAGCCACCAACGTAACGCAACGAAACGAAACGTAACGCAGACAGCGAACCAACCACAACAACAACAACAACAACAACAATGGCAACGAAAACACTTGCCTAGGATCATGAGCCAGCGATGCCTGAGATTTCAAATTTCAGCCATAGCCAGACTTAATCCAGAACCGGAAGCAAACACACAGAGAGAGAGAGAGAGGGAGGGAGAGGGATACCTGCTAGCCAGGTAAAAGACACGTACAACGGAAGAGTGCGGGCCCCTAGCCCGCTGCATGTGCATGTGTCTAGCTCAAGGACAAGCGGATGTTTGTAGACCGCCGAGTTGAATCACTTCCGCGGCGATGTAATCAAATTCCAAAATCATGTCACAACCAGTCGAGGGCCATAAAACAAACGAGGGGCAGGAAATGCCACAACAACAACTGCATCTTTATGTAACAGATCTTTGTCAACGGTGTCCATGAAATCGAATGATGAGTGCCTAGCGCGGCATTTGTCTCTTTATATTTCTTATTGGATTCTGTCACTTCCGTCGCACTCGCGTCACAGCTCTATAAATAGTTGGCGAATACTTCGATCCGACTCTTGATTAAATATTGGACCAGCTGGCTGGAGTTGTACAGGAAGTGGACTCGTCGACTCCTCTGCTGGCAGCCCAAGGTGTGCCTGGGCGCATTCAAGCGCTCAATTGACAATTGCTCTCCCTCTCTCTCTCGCTCTCTCTCTCTCTCTCTCTCTTGGCATTTGTGGCGTTTGGCACGCGCTTAGTGCTTCCTTCAACTTGGAAATGTGCAGCAGGCAACAAATTCGCTGAGTGCGCCAGCTGAGCAAATGCAGATCGCACAACTGCAGCCGATCTTCGTTCCCTGCATTTTACGGCCAGTCCAAAAATAGCGATGCCGTTCCTGTCTTGCCCCGAGCAGCGCGGCGACAAAGGAGGCGCGCACTGCACAGCCAGCGAGGGCGTCTCTCTCTCTCTCTCTCTTTCTTCCTCTCTCTCAGTGGGTACCTGAAACTTGGCATTTGCGAATAGTGCGAGTGAAGTTAGTGAGAAGCGAATGTGAAATGAGTGTCAAGCAAGGGCTCTCTATGCTCTCTGTAGTCACTGCTTATCCCTTTTAGTAAACTATATTTCCTATAAATATAAATAACATTACTTGAACAGTTATAATACAAGCACTTGCCACTTGCCGTCGAATGAAGTGACTGAGAAGTCTGAAGACTGAGTATCAAGCATAAGGATGATCGCCAGCGATCTTTATAGCCTTTAGAGTCTCAAGATCATCTATAGTTTACTATATTCCAAATATATTAACAATTTGCCCTTAGGGCATAGCATAAATAAAGTGAATGCCAAGCGAGTGAATGTCGCGAAGGGAGAGAGTTCTTTGGTCTCTAGAGTCTCTAGAGCTCTTCTAGTTTGCTATACTCCAAATAAACATATAATATACTATCAAATCTTATGATTCTTCCGCTCTATCTCTCTCCATACTCACTATATTCTATCCCTTATTAATATATCCTTTATTATCACATCAGCTCAGCAACCTCCCAGATTAATCATCTGGAAATATTGCAGAGCCACAACTAATACAGGCCACAGCATCTGCTTCCCTCCCAGTCTCATCTCTGTGTTTGTTTTAGTTTGTTTTACCATTTACCTCAAACTCATCAAATACAGTTTATTCCTCAATTAGTTATCCAGTTCTTGGTTGCGTCAGTCAAGAACAATAGCAATAGACTCTAGGCAGAGACTTTTCCCGCAACACCCAATTATTGATCTATATTTGTTTTAGTCAAAGTTTCACTTTGTAGATCATATGAATCCCCGCCTCTTCGCCCTTTCGGCCCCTTCCCTGGCATGCTGGGCACTTGGCTTTTCTCGGATTTGCTGTTTTCATTAATCAGTTTGCCAGAATCTTCTTCCACATACAGATTTCCACGGAAAATTCAACTGTGCCGACTGTTGCCCCAATATACTAAACAAAACACAGACACAGACAGAGACACAGAGAGAGAGAGAGAGAGAGAGAGAGAGATGTGTGTGTGTGCACATTAACAGATAGATGGGAGTACTCGAACCCGTGGCCAGCCATGCCCACGCCTCTCAGCCTCCACAGACACTACTCATCCATATGCGCTTAATTTGCTTTGGCGCATTGGAAATCTTAAGCCTTATTGAACTGCGCAAATTTGTAAAATTCTTGCTGCCTTTGCTTTTCTTTTCTTTTCTTTTCTTTTCTTTTCTCTTCTTTCACTTCCAATTCCCATTCCAATTGGGCATTTTCTTTCTGATTTTTCTCAAAAATAGCTGACGTCGCTGTGTGAAAATTTTTGCTCGGATTGTTTATAATAAAAAGCAAAGAACCGAAAGGCAGCCGTCGCGTCTGTTGGGCAACGGAACTTAATTTTCTTGTTGATCTTTTATTTTCATTTCTCTCGCTCGCTTTTCAGTTTTTCCTCGACGCATGTCGATTTTGTTTTTTCACTTTTCTTTTTGTTGACTACAAGTTTTAAAAATAAATTATAAATTATCTGAGCGCTGCTGCTCGGCTGCTGCTCGGCTGCTCCGCTGCTCTGCTGGTTCAGTCTGTTTTTTTTTTGGGCACGCCCACCGTTTACGCCTCCGCAGCTTGTTTACAAGTCGGAAATGCGCCGCAAACGGTCCCTGAGCGACCCCCTTTCAATTTCCTGGCATCGATCAGCCAGCCCATGGCTGGCCGTAATCATTGTTGATCTGACAGCGCGAATACGAAAATATAATAAATATTTTAACAGCCTTATGGCCGTGTTTATGAAGGCCATAACAGTATTTTATACAGTTCGCAAAAATTACAAATACTATATAGATTTACATACATATATATATAGCACATACATTTGGCCATTGGCAGACGTGATCCGCGCGCATTTCAAACCTTGAATGCACAAATAGAAACTTTCTATTTATATATTTATATTTGCCATTGGGCCCTTCGGCGATCGATCGATTCGCTTAAAATTCTACAACAATTCGGATATCTTTCAATAATAATATTCCAACATAAATTTGAGTCAGATGATGGATGACTTGGTTATAAATTATTAAGATCAGTTGAGAATGATAAAGTTTTGAAGGAATTTTAAAAGAATTTCAAATTATAAATCTGAAAAATATGATAAATTGGCATAGATATTTTTGAAAAATGATATATCAATATGAAAATTATATTAATTAAATATATTCCTGCTTAATTCAGCTTAAAGTTATATATATACAAAAAAAATTCGATATATATTTAAATAAATCTGTATATATCTATATATAGATATATATGTGTAGGACTATATCTATCTGTACATTTCTTCACTTTAAAGTTACCTTATATGCATATGTTTCATTGACTTTATTCTCGTTGCTGGGTATCTGACAAGTCGAGCATGCCCAGCCCAATCATACACACTTAATAACTTCATGCACAAACTCCAGATCCAGATGTTGCTTGGCAATTGCTGAAATTTCTAATGTTTCGTTCTCTTCTTGTTCTTCTGCTTGCAGATGTGGAAGAGTTGTCCACGAAGCTAATGGCCAAGCTGGCCGAGGTGCAGAGCCTGGACGGTGGCACCTTCTTCATAGGCAATGCGGATGCCCTGCGTGGGCTGCCCGCCTCGGCAATGACGGCCGCCTCGGCGGCAGCGTCCGCTGCGCAGTCGAGCCTCTTCCAGCCGCAACATGTGCTGCTGCCTGGTAAGTGTGTCAAAGGTCAAACCACTTGAGATCGTTGCGCCTGGCGGGTGGCTAAGCTGGGCTGGGCTGGGCTGAGACGCCGCGGGCATTCCACAAGCGAAAGAATTTCTTTTCATTTCTGTATGTGTGTGCGTGTGTGTGTGTGTGTGTGTGTGTATTGTTTCTGTTCTTTGGGCCTTTTTGGTCAAGGCGTTTGCCAATTTGCATATAAATTGGCCATTGAGCCCGTGGGCGGCGGCCTCTTGGCGGCGACAATAGCCGTTTAATGGGCCCATCCAATGCGATCGCAATTGATTCCATGGCAAATGCAAATGAGAACGCGCCCGCACTGAATTTTAATACAATGGGGCCTACGGCTGTCACTCAGTTTTTGACAGCCACGCTTGTGGGCCACAGCTCAAGCACACATGCACATTATCTCTCTCTCACTCACTCACTCTCTCTCTCTCTCTCTCTCTCTCTCTGTCTTTTGCAGCGGAGAAGCATGCAAAGCATCCGGAGCGCAGGATACTGAAGGCGCTGCAGCCGGGCAATGTGTATATCGAGGAGAATCAAGGACTCGGCGCTGGCGTCTTGGCCAACTCGAAGGGCTGAACGGGCCGCCTGCTGGTGACGACTTAAGTGTGCGTTCAAGCCGAGTAACACTGTAGCAGCAGCCGCAACAGCAGCAACTACTTTCTACTTTCTGTATAAAGTCAGCGCCGAGGGAGCTCGAGAACTTGCAAATTGGATTACGACTAAATATATATATATAGTATATATATATATATCTTTTTTTTGCCTAATATTTAATTTAATGTGTTAATGTTGACTTGTTTGTAATGCAAAGGCACAGCAATTAATTAATATAATTAATTATTAATTATTGAATATTAACTATGAGCGAGAGCGCGGCAGCGGGTCGCTGCTTCAATTCTAAATGCGAATTTCAAAACTGTTTATATATCGGAGAGAGTGTGTGAGAGAGAGAGAGAGAGGGAGGGAGCGTGGGAGTGAGGGAGAGATTGAGTTATCTGAAGTCTTTTTTTTTTTTTTTTTTGATTTAAGTAAACCGAAGTTACAAACTATATGAATGCATTGAAATACGATTAATAAATTTTCTACTTAATGTACATATTAAGACGAGCGAACGGAAGGGAATGGAATGGAATGGAATTGAGCCAAGCAATATCGGCAGCATATCAGCTACTATATGGTTATAGTCTTGCATATTGTATATCATCACACACACACATTGATACGATTATATATACAAATATGATTATATTATAGGCGCTTATGGGAACATATTTAACGTATTTTAACTATAAATTCTCTCTCTTTCTCTCTCTCTCTATATATATATATATATAACTTCTTTTTTTTGTATTTGTTCTTAGCGAAATGCGAAAAAATATTCATTTAGGATTATAAATATTTAATATTTCATAATTATTAAATCGCATACGAATTACAAACTAACATATAAACAAAACAAAAGAAAACAAAGTCGAAAAATCGAAGAAAATTGTAACATTGAAAATCAAAGAAAATGCTGAGCGAGTGGAATTGAGAATTGTTTATATTTTAAGTGCTATAAGTGTGCAACAATAAAAACTTTTACGAATTAATTCACTTCTTTCAACTTAATTTCAATTTTTTTCCATTGTGTGAATTGAGGGATTTCAATTGGCGGTGGGTGAGTGGTGCGAGGCGAGGCGGGCCGCAGTCGACCCTGAGAAGCTTTCGATTCCATATTTATGGCGTGTTGTTGAAACGTATCTAAGTTTATTCCAGCGAAAGTAATTGCTTCTCAATTTATATATTTTTCTATTTTTCGAATCAAATTTATGAACTTATCGAGCGCTGACGATTGACTTCACATGGATTAACTATATATATACATACATGCGCATATATCAATGGATGATTCGATTAAACACATTTTGTTAGTGTTAATCTTAATGGAAATAAACAACAATTCACATAGATATTTCCACGGATGATGTCATTTGCAGCCGTTTTCAGATATCTTTCAGATATCTTCTTAATATCTAAAGAAAATATAATGCATAATAATAATAATATAACAAATGTTTTATTTTTGTTAAAATAGTATAAAAATGAAATGAAGTAGAGTTTTTTCTCTGTAGAGTGGGACCATTTCCCATTCAGGCTTTAAGCCTTATATGGATCTGAATTTATATAATATATATTATAAGTCTCTATTTCAGTTTCTTCCTGTATCTTGTTTCTTCTTCTTCCTGACTCCCTCTCTCTCTCTCTCTCTCTCTCTCTCACCCTCTCTCTCTCTCTCTGTCTCTTTTTCCCTATGTCCTTCTCTTTATCTTGCTCTTGCTCTCTGCATCTCGCTGGCTCTCTATTGCTCTCCACCTCAGCCCCTCTCCACATTTGTCCCTCATTGACTATGCGGCACCACAATGTCTGTGCGATCGCTTGCCACGCCCCCACACACTACACTATATACACTATATATATATATATATATATATCGCAATAATATGCATGTTTTTTTGGACGTCCGACCGACCGACCGACCGAGTGAGTGAGCGAGCGAGCGACCGATCGACCGTGGGGACTGTTCGAATGGGTGCGCGCAAGGCAGGAAACGTCTTTCAATGGAAACGAAAACGAAAATGGAAATGGTAATGGTAATGGAAATGGGAATGGAAATGGTTAGGGACTTGCCAACCCCCGCCCCTTAACCCCCTCAAGCACCTAACTAGCCAATCCACTACCCCTATGTTTGGCAGAGCTGACAAAGTTGCTGCTGTTGTTGCTGTTGCTGAGCGCATTTGTGAAATTTGCATTTTGCATTTGACGATTAACATTGAAAATGGAAATGGCAAACGACGAACGCCTTTGAATTTATTAATGTTGCTACAGCAGTTGCACAATTAAATGCTTGTTAAGGCAACAACAATGTTGCTGTTGCTGTTGCTGTTGGCACATCAAAGCGCGCTTTGAGTTTGACCAAGGCAAACGCAAAAAAAATATATAAAAATAAAATGGCGATGCGCCGACTGAAAAACGCGCAAACATTTCTAATGAAAAGCCAAAGACAACAACAACAGCAACATCAACAACAACAGCAACAACAACAATCGACACCCATTGGTAATTCCATGCACGGAGCTGGGAGACTTTCTTGTTTGTTGCTGTTGCTGTTGCTAGTGTAGGTTTGCCAATGCTGCCCCCATGTCTTGACTGCCCAACAGAAATTAATTAGCTGCGACGTGGCATAAATTAGCGAAAACTGAAAACTGAAAACTGAAAACTGAAAACCAAAGCCGACAGCAGAAGCACATCGACAACAGTTGCCATCGCCTATGCTGCTAGCTGCATGAACTACATAGCGATCGATCGCTGCAACATGCAGCATTAATGAATTAATCAATATTTATTGCCTTCGATTTGCATCGATTACACAATCTAAACATAGCCGAAGTGCGCCTATTTATCATGCACTCCAACTATCTAACTATCTATGTATATAGATAGATATATAGCTTGATCAGATTTATGGCGCTTTTATTTATAGACAATTCTTAAGATACAATCAATTTTCTCGAAAAATAGCTGCGCTTATTTATGTTTATTAATTTTGATAGTCGATGCCTTGAGGCGAGCAGTTGACAGACGGACGGTGCTCAAAGCGAACAAACTATTCGATGTGAATATGAATGAGCAAAGGTATTCAAGATAACTTAATATGCAAAATAAACAAATAAACTCATTATTTGTTTATTAAATTTGGCAATGCTCAGTCATGAAGTCAATGGAGTATATTGGCTTTTGTTTGTCTGCATGAATGCATTGATCTTCGTTGGGTATTTGTCGGATTATATACTTCTGGGTAGACACAATTTGCAGTTGTAACAATAGATAGATAGATAGATAGATAGATAGATAGATAGATAGATAGATAGATAGATAGATAGGTAGATAGATAGATGTATAGATAGATAGATAGATAGATAGATAGATAAATAGATAGATAGATAGATAGATAGATAGATAGATAGATAGATAGATAGAAAGATAGATAGATAGATATATAGATAGATAGATAGATAGATAGATAGATAGATAGATAGATAGATAGATAGATAGATAGATAGATAGATAGATAGATAGATAGATAGATAGATAGATAGATGGGTAAATAGAAAGATGTGTCTCTATTTTCTTGTTACATTCAAAGGCAGCAAAGGCAGCTCAAGGTAGCCGCAGTCTTTTGACAGACTGACAATAATATGTATAAACCAACGAATTCTGCTTGTAATTTGATTAAAACATATTCAAAATATTAAATATTTTTATGAAATTATATAACAATTTCCACAATAAGCAATCCAAGTGCTCTCAGCTCGCTTGCAGAGCATCTGGCAGTTGATATGAGTCGAGCTCAAGCGACGACGAGTGGAAGGTGAAGCAGCAACTGCGAATGCCAATTGGCATGTGGCATGTGGCAACTGGGATGTTGCGGACGCAGTCTCAGCTGCGCTGAGCTATTGTGGCACATGCCAAACTCATTTCGAGTATTTTTAACATGCGACACGATGTCGTCGTCGTCGTCGCCGTCGTCGCCGTCGTCGGCTGCTGCATTGTCGCAGCTGCCGCAAGATGCGGCTGCAACTTGGCGGCGCACTTGAAACTGATAAAGCGTCGAGTGTCGGGCATTAAAGCGAAGCCACAAAGAGAGCAACAGCAGCAAGCGCTAGCGGAAGGAAGTGAAGCCCGATTGGAAACACTAGAACGAGCCACGTGCAGCTGCGGGCGCCAAAGGGGCCCCCATTACTCCTATTGTTGCTGTTGTGATATTTGATTGCCCATTGATCGTTGTATCGAAAATAGCGCCACGGACGTGTCCATTGAGTGGAATTGCTAATGGCTGCTAGCGTTTTGGCAACAAGTCGAACAACGAAGTCCCTGGGCGTGACTGCCTCACAGCAGAGGGGGAAGGGTTGGAGTGGGGGAACGGATCGTTTCTAGTTTCCAGTTTCATTCACAAAGCGAAAACGTAGCCGTCGCCCATTGACGTTGGCCATTGGAATGCTAGGGGCGTCCGCTTTTGGGTCTGCCAATTAGCCGCTCGCCTGTTGACTGTTTGTTCGCCGCCCAAACTTGGCCAGCAGCAGCGTTTGATACACTTTGGTTATCGATATTGCCGGACGATTTTGGCCATTGCGTTTCCGCTGGCCGAGAAACGAGCGACGGAAGCGCTGGCATTGCAAAATGTCCAGCGGGCCTCTTTGCTTCGCATTGTTTTCATCATTAAGTCACAGCAACAACGGCAGCAACAACGGCAGCAACAATGTCTTTAATTATTCATACATTGTTTAAACAATTTGAATGCAGCGCGTGAACCGTTCGGCCGTTTTCACAGCGGAAATTCGCAGACATTTGCGGGAGTAATCCCGAAAACGAAATGAAAAACGGATGCTGCCTGCACCCGGAAACGATCAACGGGCATTTCCTCTAGTCCACTCAGCTCATTAGCTGCTCGGAAAATCCATTTTCAGCAATTTAAAAGAAAGGGAAAATTTTTTTCCCACGTTTGGCATGAAATGCTGAAAGTAATATATGGGGCAGCTGTAGGATATTAGAATCAAGTAAATATATGCATGCGTACATAATATATTTGTATATTTTTAAAAAATATTTCTAAATTTAATTTAAATGAAATAATAATATATGCGCTAATATTAAATATTCATTTATTATTAAGACTCATGTGGTTATATGTACATATATATGCATATAATTTTAAAAATTACTTTGAGACATTCATAATATATTTCTATTTACTTTCGGTTAAGTTCAGAGATCATTTGGTTGAGCACATGGAAAAGTAACAGAAAAATCTGCAGGATTTGGTTTGTGTATTTGCAGTGTGAAAACGAGCTAAAGCAGCTGGTTTGTGTTCTGGCTAAACTGATTGCCGTTTAATGCGCCCACACATGCTTGCTTGCTAAGGGTGAGTGTCTTTGCTTAGCCTGAGCGCACACAGGCTTAGCTCAGACCGCCACCCAATGGCAGTCACGACACGAACATGTACCCATGTACGTATGCTTGTCCTCAAATTTGAATTCTTTGCTTTGCTCTGGCAATGCTGCCAGCGGTTCTTGACAATTTGAAAGAGAATTTGGCTTTTCGGCCCACTGCTGTGTCTGTATAATATTATTTTAACACGCCGAAAACTGCGCGTCGAGGCGATTTCTAGCGTAGACAATATGGCGACATAACGGTTAAATTCCAAGGCCAAAGCAAAAACTGAGGCAGAAAACTAAAAATAGCTTGCAGCTGCAGAAATCAGAAATCAGCAAGCGTGTGCGTGTGTATGTGTGTGTGCTTGAGCGCGTGTATAACTGTAAACTGTAAGAATTCGGAGAAAAAGCAAAGAAACTGAAGCAGAAGTTGACTACTGCTGCCAGCATGCATACATACAGATAGATAGATGTATGTATGCATGTATTTATGTATGTATGTATGTCTATAGTATAATAAGAAGAATATATGTATTTTGCTGTTCGATTTCATTTCTTTATTGGCCATCTTCTTCCATACAGAGCTGGAATACAAGAATTTGGGGTTTGTGTGTGTGTGTGAGAAATGAAATCTGTCGATGCTCGGCTGAACTTGATCTGGAGAGATCTATTCGTCGTCATCCGTCTTGTAGATGACCTTCATGTCGGCGGCTGTGCTCGGGCTGCGGCACATGGGGCACCACTGGGTGAAGGTCAGGCTGGTGGCCAGGCAGCTCTCGCCGAAGAGGTGGCCGCAGGGCAGCGAGGTGACGCGATGTTCGCCGTACCGAGTCCAGTTGAGCAGGCACACCGAGCAGTTCATGTCGAAATTCATCGAGGCGAGGAAGTCGCTGACGTTGTCCTGCAAGTGGCGCTCGGGGTCGTCGTCGCCGCGCAGGCCGAAAGTCAGCTTCAGCTCGTTGATGGTGGCGGCGTGTGCGTCCAGCATGTCGCGCAGCTCCCGCACCATCTTCTCCTTCTTGACCAGCTGCACCTGGAGCAGTGCCAGCATGGCAACGGACCTCGCCGACAGTGGGCGCTCGTCCTCCACCAGCTCGCCGTTGATCTGGTGGCTCTCGCGGATCAGCGTCCCAATGCTGTCCGTCAGGCCCGGTGTGCTGCGCTGGATATCGTCGACCATGGCCTCCACGCGCTCCGACGAAGCAAGCAGCATCGTCTTCTCCACGGTTATCTTGGCCAAATCGTGCTTCAGCTTATTCACCTCTATGGCAAAGGCAGCGCGCTGCTCATCGTGCTCGCTCAGATTCAGCAAGATTCTCTCACGACTGCTCGTCGAGGCCTGAGAATTTTCTTCCACTGGGTTCATAACTGATTATTAAACGCTGTCCGACGCACCCAGCAAAAACACGTGCACCAAAAGAGGTTAGGGACGAAAAAAAAAGAAATACAAAAAAAACGATGTAAAAAATCGATGTATAAAGAAATGGATGTAAAAAGAAATTCATGGTACAAGAAATGGTTGCACCAACAAAAAAAAATGAACAAAAAATGATGTGCAAAAAAATAGTTGCAAAAAAAATATATATAAAAAAAATATTTGCAAAAAAAAATATATAAAAAAAATATTTGAAAAAAAAGATATGTAAAAAAAATCTTTGTGAAAAAAAATATGTGCAAAAAAAATATTTGCAAAAAAAATATATGTAAAAAAAATGTGAAAAAAATTGTGAAAAAAAAATTGTTGAAAAAAAATATTCTTGTAAAATTTGAGAGAAATTACTTTAGATGTTCACTGGTGAAGCTGCGATGCAGAAGTGAGCGAGTTTCGAGTGTCGCTCTGAGGTCTACAGCTTTAGGATTGCCAGATCTTCGATAGTCGGTATTTTTCGTATTGCCAGAATGTTAAAGCTGCCCATGGCAATCGTGTTTGAAAGGATTGACAAAACAGTGAGACCGTATTCAGCTGTTAATGTGAACTGTATCGAAAGCAAGCTTGGGCATCAAAATGTAAATAGATGAATTGGGGTTAATAATAAATAAGCATAAAAAAAACATCATTATCTATTATTATTATTTTTATCTATTATTATTACTAATATTATTGCCTATTTAATTACTCGCCTTTTGATCCATATCCCAGCTTGACTAGGCGAGCTTGATCTCTCTTGATCTCTTGCCATTTGGATGGGCTCTGGCATAGCTATGTTGGCCATATATACAGAGAAGGCTTAAAGCTTAGGTTAACCTGCCAATTGGCATTGATTTTGGTTACTATTGGCAAAAGAGTGTGACCATAGTTAGCATATGTAACAGGCATATACAACATAATCTCTGGCCGAATAAGCTTAGCTATGGACATGGGCATGGATAAGCTGGAACTGCAATTATTATGCTTTATTATAAGGATTATGGCTAATATTGTTAACATAGGCATACTGCCCTTGCTCTATATTCGAATTGGATCTCAGTGCATAGAGAGCAGCTTTGGTGGCCTGGCAATGGCTTAGTCTCTAGGCTTAGTCTACCTTAGCTTGCCTTATGAATAAAATCATTGTAAATCTAAACCAAAGTGTCAATTGGCAGACTTTTTGGCTATCTGCAGTGATTGGCCAAACAATGTGACCGTATTCAGCTGTCAAAAATAGAGAGAAATCAATTTTAAATAAAATATAATATGAGAATAGCTGACCCCCCTGTGCTCATGTCTAGCTAGCTGCTGGGCACTATACAAATTATATTCCTATTTTAAGCTTGCATTCTGTACTCCAAATTTCATGCCCTTCGTCTCTGGCCGCAAACGCGCACATGGTAGGGGCATCAGGCTGCCTTTGTTTGGCATCAGGTGGCGAAATTAGCGCGATTTCCGCCGCAAGTTTTCGGCGGGCCGGAATACTCCAAGGCAGGCAAACAAAACTATGGCTGGGCCGGCGCGCAACTTGCTAAATCACCGAAATCCGCATCTTAACGGCCAATTTAGCGGGTAGCGGGAGAGGGACGGGCACTGGGTCTGGGTGCACGCATAAAGGACAA
Organism: Drosophila repleta; assembly: GCA_018903745.1. Taxonomy (NCBI): domain Eukaryota; kingdom Metazoa; phylum Arthropoda; class Insecta; order Diptera; family Drosophilidae; genus Drosophila; species Drosophila repleta. Next base: position 796,797 of record JAEIGN010000154.1, on the reverse strand, counting down.
CAACTGAGACAAAGGCGCTGCAAACAGATAATAATAAAAGATAATAAAACAAACGAAATGTCTGCGTGGCAAAGGCAAAGGCAAAGCCCCCCCCCATTGGGCCGCATCTTGGCGCAGCCTAAATAAAAACACTTTGGGGAACAATAGACGCCCCTTGCCGACTGCTGCCAGAGGCAAAAACTTTAGCGACACCTCGCGGCGTCCCGTGAGGAGCTGTGAGGCTGCTGTGCGTTTGTCATTCCATTGTTATTTAGCGACCCCTGGAGCCAGCTCCTCCTCTGCTTCATTATCTACTTGCCCCCTCCAGCCCTAGGCTTTGGCTTGGCTCATTGTCTAGCGCCTGGCCCAGTCTGCGGCACACTCCACTCAGCTTGTTTAATTTCGCGTGCCACAACGCACAATTACACCAGGAGCGAGCGAGCGAGCGACTCGACCACGTCCAGGTGAGCAACTCGAAAGAGTTGGCAGTGCTCTCCTGCAAGCTTAAAGCTGAAGCAAGACAAAGGCTTGAGTTGCTCAAAGAGAACTCTTTCCCCACAAAACCCTCCCTTTCTCCCCCTCTCTCTCTCTCTCCCTCTCTCTCTCTGAACTATACCTCATGTTTTCCCTAAGCCTTGAAGGCTGAACTGTGCATGTGGAGGAAAATGAGTTCATAGCATCGACGAAGCTCGAAGATCGAATCAAGCTCCGTCGCATTAAATAGGATTGGTTTCAGGGAAAGAAAATTAGTGCTTTTAGTCATTTTAGTACAAATGAATAGGAACTTGAGTTAGAGAGTGGTTAGGTTATATGGTGGTTAGGAGGACGATTGGGTTTGAGGTGCGCCGATGCAGCTCTTGGTGAGGGCCGCCTCGAGGCAGCTGCGATAGAGGAGCAGTGGCTCCCACTCGTCGGTGTGGGAGCTGATCTGCTCCCCAATGATGCTGCCGTCCAGGTGGGCCAGCACGTCGAAGATGTCGTCGGGGAGTAACAGGGGCACGAGGTGCCGTATGACCTTCAGGTAGGCCAGGTTCGCCGGCGGCTCGGCGGAGTTCGGTGGCCTGTCCGTGGCGAAGCGTATGCCAGCGCGATGCAGAATGAGCACAGCCGGACGGAACTTGAGCAGATTGGTCCTCATCACATTCCCGAAGAGCTTGGCCAAGCAGAGCAGCTTCGCGAACTGGAGCGAGCTGCCCGCGGCTATGGTGTTGGGATGGGATGAGCAGACGCGATTGTAGACGCGCAGCAGGGTGTGCATCAGGGTCATGCCGAAGCTGTTCATGTCGATGGCCACGCAGCGCTCGATGGTGGCCATTATAATGTCGCCGTACGGCGTGTAGAACTGCAAGGAGGTGGAACGAGTGACAGGCATAAAGGGTGCTCGGTTCGGGCAGCGGCGCTCACCTGTTCGTAGTACTGGAAGATCACGGAGGCCCGCAGGACGGGCAGGATGCTGTTGAAGCACAGCTTGCAGAAGCCGGCGAGGACGCGGCGCTTGCTGTGCAGTGGCGAGACCTCGATCCCATCCCTGTCCTTGGCCGCCTCCCCCTGCTCCGGCCCGTTGAACACGTAGCGCAGCACAAACGTCTCCAGGGTCTTCAGCTCCGAGACGGAGGCCTTGTACTGCAGCATGCGCAGGGTGCTGCTGCCGCTGCGACGCAGATTGTCGGAGAACAGCACCAGCAGATCGCAAGTGGACACGAAGGCCTGTGGAAGGGGCGCGCCACTTAGAGTGAAGCATCATCAATGGGAGTTGCGTGGGTGGTACTCACCTCGCAGCAGATGCTCAGGTCGCTGGAGTTGGCTATGAGGGTTAAGGCGTTCACGAAGAACACGTCGAGGCGCTCGACCAGCATCAGGCACTCGTCCTCCACATGCTTGCCGATGCTGACCGCGTCCTGGACACTCCTCAGGTCCCAGCAGATGCCTATGTAGCATATCTCGAGGCTGAACCGCATCGCCTCGTCGGAGAGCTGCACGACCGCGTCGTTCCTCTCGCGGACGGCGCGCTTCAGGTTGGACATGACGACATCCATTATTTGGGAGCCGTGCAGATCGAAACGCTCGTAGACCGCCATGAGGAGCCGGAGGGCGTTCTCCAGGCGCTTGGTGGATATCTTGAGGCGCGACTGCTGCGTCTTTATGGCCGCCATCTGCCAGGCGCTGTCCGCCTTCACGTAGTTGATCACCGCCCGCTCGAGCATCTCCTTGCGGTGGCTGGCCGTGGCCTCCTGGCTCTGCCGGAACAGGTGATCCAGCACAATGGTGCATTTCTGCATCACGGGATAGTGGCTGTTCTTGAACAGGAAGCACTTGATCTGCTCGATCAGATCGATGCCCTGCTCGCTCGCGCAGTTCATGTAGAGCGGTAGCGCCAGGAGAAACGACAGGCTCTTCTGGTCGGCGCGATACTGGCGCAGCAGGACGTGCAGCGAGGGCAGAATGATGGACGTTGCCTGCTGGCTGGCGCCCGGCATGGGAACCCGCATCATGTCGCTGGTCAGCCGGCTGGAGGGAATATCACCGGTCACCGCCTGCTTGACGCTGAGGGTCAAGATCTCGATGATGGCGGTGCTCTCCTGCTCCGTGACATTCTCCTGCTTCAGGAGAATGTCCAACATTGTGGCCCAGTCGAGGATGATCTTGCTGCGGCCGTAGAACGAGTCGACCAGGGCGGGGCCGAGATCGAGCCGCTCGTGCTTGAGGAAGCAGCGAATCAGGGCGAGCATTTGGTCCCTTGCCGAGGCAGCCTGCATGAAGCGATGATGCAGCAGCTCGGCCGATGCCTGGGCCACACCGCGCTTGTTGGCGAACACCAGCTGCTCGATGACCTCGATCATGTGGTCCTCGAGCATCTGCGGCATGACCCGGTAGAATCGACTGAGCAGCTGCATCGACAACGCGCCCACCTCTGGCTCGGCGGCCATGGCGACGGTCAGCAGGGTCATGCGGAACTTGTAGCCCAGCTGCAGGCAGTTCGCGCGCAGCTTCGACTTCTTCTGCAGACTGGAGAGTGCGTTCAGGCTGGCCTCCAGCACGTTCTTAGAGTTGTCCAGCAGCGCGTCGAACATATGCTGCAGCTGCGCCGGGCTGATGTAGCTCTGCGGATACTTGCCCAGCCAAACGCCGCACTCGGTGATGCAGACGGCCCGGATGTCGGCCTCCTCGTCGCGCTTACGCTTGAGGAACACCTCCTTGAACAGCTGGATCCAGAGGACGTGCAGCTTGTCGTGCATCAGCGTCATCAGCTCACACAGCGTAGTCATCATCTTCAAGGCTGCAAGTAGAAGCTGCTAGAACAAGCGAACGGGGGTTAGGGGGCTTCAGCGAGAGTCCATACCAATCAGCGTGCTCGTGTGGCGCAACGGCAACACGTCCGAGTCGGAGCCCACCACCAGAAAGCCCGCCATGTGCCTCAGGAAACTATTCTCCAGAATCACCGACGAATTGACCACGCCGTTCAGCACCTGCTGCAAGAAGTTCGACACGTCGACCGAAAAGGCGTGCGTGGAGCGCACGATCAGCGGATAGCGCAGCGCCCTCTAACCAAGTTCAGAGATTACAGATACAAGAAATAATGAGAATTTACAGACTCCGTTACTCTTAGTATTGAGTGGATGTATAATATCAACTCTTATTGAGCCTTGCTGAAGAATTCCCATAAGAGACAGAAACAATAAGGAGAAAGGCCTTTACATATGCTAATAATATAAGACTGATTACAGTAAATATATAATCTGAGGTAAACATAATAAAGATCTAAATTGAAGCCAGTCAACATCTTCAGCTTGACTAAAGTCTGCCTTGAGCAGATGTGCGCCTGATATCAACTCTAATTGAGACTTGCTGAAGTCTTTGGAATACACACAGAAACAATAAGGAGAAAAGTCTTTGCATATGCTAATAATATTGAGATATATATATATAGTAAATATATGATTTGAAGTAATTATAATGAATATATCATTTGAATGCTGATGCATAACAACTCTTATTGATATCAACTCTTATTGACATCAACTCTTATTGAGACTTGCTGAAGTCTTTCGTTTACAGAGAGAACCAATAAGAGCAATCGGTCTTTGCATATGCTAATAATATAGTTAGATTATAGTAAATATATCATTTGAGGACAATTATCAGCTTCAGCTTGACTAAAGTCTGATGTATATATATCGATGATGCAACTCTTATTGCTTCCTTTGCCATTAAATGTTTTTTTTTCTATTGCCTCTCCCTAGCTCAACTTACTTTTTCCAGCAGCTCTTTGGCCGCGCTGATTGAATCGCCGTTCTTTTTGTCAGTGTCGATGTCCTCGGGCTCTTGGCAGCCGCTGCCGCTGGCCTCCAAGACGAACTGCATGAACTTGACCAGCGCCTCCTCGGGCTTCGAGACACACAGCTGTATGAAATCGTTGCAAATATCCTTAAAAAAAAAAATGACAAAAAAAGTAAAATTTGGAGTTCATCTAGCAGATTTCAGTTAGGTGCTACCTCAATGCTCTGCTCCTTGTTGCGGACCAACTGGAGCAGGCTGTTCTCCTGCTCGTCGTCGGTGGCCGTCATATCTAAGTCATCCTCCAGATTGGAGGCGCTGCTGTTGCTGCGCTCAATGCTGCCGGCACTGGATTTGGGTAAAGAATGAGCTGCAATATAATGCTAATTAGCTGCACGTCTCACCTGTCCGGAACTTCCACGAGCTCGCCGCCCTCGGCTGCCTCTTTGGCTGTCTCAATTCCATCATCGATCTTATACATTTTCAATCAGAAATCTACGTCGCACAACACTTGAGATAGTCAAAGGAAAATTTCAAATGAAATTCCAACAAATTCAAGTTGAATTCGAACTAAGCCAGGGAAAGCACGTGCACACTCGGAGAGAATTCGCCGAAAAAAAGGCCGAGTGTTGGCTATCGCCTGGGGGCTAGAGATGGCCCTGAGCTGTACGCAGTTACTCGTTACTCCGATCGCTCCACAGCGAGTAGCGGAGCGGGTGAAGAGCTTTGGAATCACAGTTTCCACTCGATGACACTCACGGCCTGCTGCCACTCGGGCCGATTCAAAAAGAGGTGGGATTTTCCGATTTGCCATGGCATTAGAGTAGGCCTGGCCGGGGCTCGACTAGGACCCTAGGCCCACATCGGGTTTTTTCGAATCACTTTTAGTTACAATCTCATAGTGAACACATCACAAAGAAAATCTTCCGAAAAAAATTATAAAACTTAAATTTTTCTTCAAAAATATTTTGTGAACAAATTGTGAAAGTTTAGGCGCCTTGATTATTATTGAATATTTACACGGACTTACTGACCGGCAAGGCTCTGCGCGCGAGGATCAATCATCATCGGTGGCTGTAACATTCCAACTGCCGGCATATTCTGAGAGCATTTGTAGGGTGAGTCGGATAAGTTTCTCCACGAACTTAAAGAGGCGAGAAGAGAAGAGTCTGCAAGGCAACGCAGGGCATTCATTATTTTGATCTGACCCTGGCTGGCTGGCTCCTCTGCCTCTGCCTCTACCTCTGCCTCTGTCTCTGCAAATCTATTTGCATTTATGGCCTGAGCTGGGCGAGGGGGGCTAAGCGCTTAGGCTTCATTAGCTGCGTTTTTCTGCGGGCTGCGTTTTTCGATTTCCATCAACGGGCAAAGCCGGACGGAGGCTGAATCGGGCAACCGGAGAGCCCCGTGCGCTGGCGCTGGTGTTGATTTTCACACAACGCAGCGTGAAATTAGAAATCAACAACGTGTCCTTTCACCGGCAGATTGGGTGGGTGCATCGGCGGGTGCTTCAGGTGGACAAATCAGTTTTGACTGCAGCTGCAGCGCTGTGCGGTCAACGTCTGCCGTTGACAGACCAAATTAAAATGTCCCGATGCCATGTCCTGCCCCCCCTCCCATCTAGCTGTCTGCCACGCTCACTGTCTCTCCATCTGTCTGTCTGTGTGTGCTACGGTTAATGACCAATTTGCCAGGCGCAGGCGAAAGCCACTCACACTCGCCCTGTCACTGGGCCTCACAATCCCCGCCAGCAGCTGTCGCAATTCGCGTTTCGGATTTGGTTTACAACGTCGCATTCATCAGGCTCTCGGGCTGCTGTGCGATAAATCTTAAAGTTTGGAAAATTGGCAAGCAAATAAAATACGGGCCTGATAAGGCAACACAACAGCAACAACGACAACAATGACAACAAACAACGGGACAACAATAACAATCGCTTGGAGAATTACAACATGTATACGAAATTTGAATAAATTTCAAATTCGTGTGGCTCCGCCAGAAAGTTAGCTCTCAGCTACAATTAACTTTTAAGTATGGCATTTTACAGATACCGCAGATATCGTCGAGATATCCAACGAACGAGCCCAAGCCACAGTCAGAGCCACAGCCACAGCCACCCCACTCCCACTCTCTGGCCAAACACGTTCCACGGCCTGTTGTGTGCTGGGTGGTGCCTGGGGGTGGGTTGGCAGCTTGAAAATAATTTCATGCAATTTATCATGTCACCAGCGCCACAAGCTGAGCGCGCCCACAGCCAAGCAACGAATCCTGCATGCACTATAAAATAAGCTTTGATAGGAACTTAGAGGGCATATATAGAATATGTATCCATGGGTGTATAAGCTAGGCTAATGATACAGAGAGGAAGTTGGTTTAGTTGAAGCTGATAGCAAGGCAGTGGCAGCCACAGACAACACCTATAGATTCAGACTAGGAAGGGCTATCTAGTATGACTCTCTATATAAACACTGCCTAGGTTATGACTCTGTATGTGGCTATTGAAGAGAGCTTAAGTACGACTCTATAAATCCAAATATACATAAATATATATAGTAATAGTCAGGCATTCATGCAGCGCTCACCTTACTACATCTACATCATTCCAGCTATAGCTCTGCAAAATTTTCTCTATTCAACTGTATTTTATTCCTCTCAAAATAAAGCAAAGTTGGGCTCTCTGCCATTTCAACATATATTAAAAAAAAATGTTTACAAAGAGCTTAGAAATAAAAGTTGCCAAAAATAATCGGCGCTCGAGTAGTCGGCGTGCGATAGTTGACGAACATAATGTCAGAGACGCGATAGTTTTGTGATGAATATTTATTGCGAACTTATCGAACGAGAGTAGAATCACAGATACTGCACGAATAGCCATAAAGCTGCAGGCCTCAACAGTGTGACCAGCTCTCAAGCAGCCCGAGTGTTGCCAGAAGTCAAGCAAATGTTAGACATACATATAAACCCACGCACATACATACATACATACAGACAACGGCTATCAAAATATTATTTGGGTAAGTCGGAAAATCTTAGCATAAGCAGACTATGGTCATAAAAATATATATATATATATAGCTTTACTTTGAAAAGAAATATTACAAATTGCAGTTTAGTTTGATTCTTCGTATGTCGCGAACGCCAAAGCTGAGCGATGCATGAAACAAACAACATAAATTTCCTGGAATTGGCGAGTTCTGCAGAAGAGCTGCTTTGGCGGTTAGAAGTGGCTCCGTATGTAGGTCAGTGATATGCATTGAATTGTCGTATGAAGAAAGACAAACTGAACTTAGTGAAAAAATATCAAATAAATATATACTATTATATTATATATATATATATATTTATTTACTATACAGTCTGCTTCCCTTTACCAATCTCCACTCATAGTCATTGGACCCGTCTCTATGGCCAGTGTTTGTGATTGAAGAAAAGTGCGTGCGATTTTTGCCTCCGCTCTTTGGCATCCATAACGAATTTTTGCATAAATACAAAGCGGGCAGATCACTCTGGCTGTGGCTTGGCTGCTATTAGGCGCCTTTTTGCTGTTGCTGTTGCTGTTGCCGTTGTTAATAGCCAACCATTTATCTTGCTTAATGAAATTTGCGAAAAATCAAATGTTGGGCGCATCTTGAGGCTGAGGCTAATCCACTGGCCGCAGCTCGTGCTATCAATGCGACTGTCAGCGTCACGTGGCGCGCGTAGCCGCAACAAAATGCCCTTTCCTTGTGGCGTCCAGTTTTGAACAACATGTTTCGGCTGCTTCAGTCTCCTCTTCATCCCTCTCTTCTCCAGCTTCTCTGGCTCTGCTCTCTTTATCATTCATGAACCGCGCGCGTCACGTGCGCAATTAAATTGACGCATTCTTGACAGACGGACGGACGGACGGACGGATTGCCAGCTCCCCTCTGACTTGGGCTAAAGAGCAGCCAGGGAATTGAGCCGGGCCAGCAGGCACTAGCGTGGCCAGCGTCGCGTTGACATCATTAATCACATGAAAATTGTATTTCTGCGGTGCCCCGTAACAGCGCTTCAAAGCGCCCTTTCGAGGCGAGGCAGGCTGCTTACCTTTCCGCTTGCAATTGAACCTGATGGTGGACAAAGCAACTAAAATTAGCATTTTCTTTTTATATTGTAGTCAAATTAATCAAAGGCCTAGCTCTTAGTCAAGGGAGATGCTGAGCAGCAACTAAAGCTGCGCTGAGGTTGAGCCTGTAGGTGGGAGAGAGAGAGAGAGAGAGAGGGTTAAGGAAGCCTATGGCACAGCTTTAGCTAGCTGCAGATAGACTAACCAGCTAAGAGCTACAGATTCTCTCTAAGCTCTGTCTCTACTATATAGTACTTTAAGTCAGATCTGCCATCAGTATATTCTAGGATATAGGGAACATTTACCCTAACCAAAGCTGGAAATTTTCCTTGATCAGTTCTCCGATGATCTCAGCCTAGTTCTCTCTCTAGTCTACTACACTTAGCATGGCAAATGTGGCTCAGCATGGCACTGTTCCATGATCTCAGGCTAGCAGACTCAGCATGGTAAACGTGGATCAGAGATTAGCAATAAATTTGACGAAGCATTTGCTCCAGCAGACGTAAAGGACGCAGGCAGCCTGTTGTCCTGCGGACGCACATTGCAGGCCCAGGCGAAACTAAACATTTGGATTAGGCAAACAGCGAGGCATGACAGCATGCAGCAGGGCGGGAGGGAGGCTGCCTTTGGATAGCCACAGAAACCACTAAACAGTCAGCGGCGCCAAATGCAAACAGTTTAAATGTCATTTGCGGCCTTTGCCGGGCTGCGAGCTGCGAGCAAACGTGAAATGGAAAATTTCCGACGTGTTGGTTAAATAAATTTCGCGGCAAATCGCAAAGGGCAAACCGCGTGGACCGCTTGCCGCATAGAGAGAGTGAGAGAGAGAGAGAGAGAGAGAGAGAGCCCACCCACTATCTCTCTCTCTCACTCTTTCGTCCTCCTCCCGCTCTCTGGTTGGCATTCCGGCAAACATTTCAATGGCGAATGCGAGCCGCAATTGCCAATCGACGCCGCAAATCGCATTTTAAGCCTCGCGTGCGATTAGTTTAATTGCCAGCGTAGTCTGCGCTGGACGGGCGGGCAGCAGGGAGGCGGCGGGCAGCGCAACAGGACAATGCATACATTTGCATAGCTGTGGCCGAGTCTCTCTCCCTCTTTCTCTCTCTGTGTGTGCTCCCTTAATGCGAAAATAAGGATTAACCAATGAAATTTATAAATACGCAACAGACCAGGTCCAGCGTCCAACTGCAGCAGCAGCAGCAGCAGCCGAGTCCTGTGCATCCTGTGTGTCCTGCGCGTAAATTGAGTGCATAAATTGGCCGCATCTCCGTCTGCGTCGCACGGCTCGACAGGGCAATCTATTTTGGATTAAATCAAATCGAAATAAACGATTTTTAATGGCCAGTGTGCCGGAGCTCCTGCTCCTGCTCCAGCTCTGGCTCTGGCTCCTGCTCCGGCCACAGTGGCAAAAACGAGATCATTAATTATTTCTTCAAAAGCAAAAGATAAGCCGGACCAGGCGACCGTCCGAGAGCGACCCTGCCTGCAAATTAACCCCCAGGACTCGCATCCTTTTTGGCGTTTTGTGTCATTAGCTTAAAAACCGAAACCGAGGCAGAGGCAGAGGCAGAGACAGAGGCTGGACGCTGGACGCAGCACAATGGTCAGACGCACACACACAATACAATGCACGCGTGCCCCAGCCAACTGTTGTTTGTGGCACCAGCAGCGACGGCGACGTTAGCGTCAGCGTCAGCGTCGGCCGCATGTGCCACAAAGATTAATTAATCTTTAAGGACTCATTCGTGTCCCTGCGTTGTTGTCTGTGCTGCCAGCTTCACTCATTAGGCATTTAGCCATTTAGACATTTGCATGTGCAGCCGACACCAAAATAAATTTATGGCCTCGGACCTTGGGCCCCGACCCAGCGCTGCCACAGCCGCCCCACGCCCACAGACCCCCACTCACACACACATACAGATAGTTGAGCGCAGCCTTGTGGTCGCTCGCCACTGCTGAGAGGCTGGCCTGAGCTTGTTCTCCAGGAGCTAAAAGAAACAGCTGAAAGGGGAGTAAAAAGGTAAAATGTTTTTAGATGATATATGTGATATATGTATGTGTTTAATATAATTTGACCAGCTCATTATAATATAGCTAACATATATATAAATATATAGACATATAATCATCATATCATATAACTTACTATGCCATTCTCATCTGTCTTTGCTCATTGATATCTGCCAAGCTCTGTCTTCATCTCACAAAGCCCATCATATACATATATGAATAGATGAATAGATATATAAATATATGACGATCTGGCATCACTTTAATAACTTTGCATATTTAAATAAGCTTACTCTCTTATTAATGGCCTAAACAGACTTTCCATCGTTACTTTTGATAAAGCTTGTTCAGATCTAATAACTATATTAGTTCTATATAAAATATTGTCGTATAAACTATGAGATAATATCGTCATTTCTATAATCAAACACAATATTATATATAGTATATATGTATATACATAGCTACATATGTCTGCATTATGCGGCATCTCTGCGCTCGCTACTCGCTCCCTCCCCTCACATACACCTTATGCCCTTTGGCTCTGGCCATGCTCCAGCTACATATATGTACATCTGTCAAGCTTTGTTTCAATTTCATTGCGAGGGCCGTCAGGCATTTATTTTGATTATCAATTGACATTCATTTCTATTTGCTGGGCTTCTTATCGTAAGCCACATGCTTGGCCCCATTGTCGTCATCATCATCTGAGTCATTATGGTCTCTGCGTTGGCCGTGACCCCGCAAATGACCAGCAAAGCTTAAGCCAAACACACACACACACACACACTCACACTAATATATATATATATGTACCTTAAGCCTGAGCCAAGATTTTGGCAAATTTCTGTGGCATGCCACATCAGTGGCGCCATAACAACAAAGAAATGCCTGAAATGCCTACGCCCGCCTTGTTTCATCTATAAAATATTTACAGCTGATTATTTGTCTAGGTGTGCGTGTGCGTGTGTGTGCATGTGTGTGTGTGTGTGTGTGTGTGATATTTAGTGGAGCGCAAAAGTTATCCTTGTTATCCTTTGATGCCCCCCGCCAGCGATTTCGTCGTAATTTATTAGCTCGCATACGTGAATTATTGTCGTCTAGAGTTTTCAGCTCTTTGACATTGATTGGCAGCTGGGAATTGCTCTAAAGGGAAAACCCTCAGGGCTGAGGCCCGAATAACTACAGGAAAATCTTTTCGTTTGATATTATAATACATATACATATATATATATATACAAATTTCACTTAATTATTTTTTCTATTTCCGCAGATTGACGAACTTCAGCGAGTTTAGGAAATAGACAAAAAAATCAACGAGCGATTTGGCTAATTTTTGGGGTAATCTTTGGCATTGCCATTAGCATTATAATCATACTACTAATGCCCTTTACTCTTCCATCCAGATCTTATAAAATCAGTGTTCTAGTTTAGACTTCTGGCTTGGATTAAAAATATAAAACATAAATTCGATTTTTGACATTTTACCAAAAAAATACTTTTTAGAGATACTAAAAGAAACAAAAATTACAAAAAATATAAAAACGAAAAAAAAAAAAAATAGTAAAATAAATAAAAGAATACAAAATCATATCAATGAAATGATAAAGCAGAAACATATTGAAATATAATATAAAAAGAAAAAGAAAACTGCAAATCAGAGCACAAATATAATATTTATTTAAATATAATAATATAACATCAAATTTATATTTTAAATTACATATAAAAAATAAAAAATAATTGATTGGACTGAGGCAGAGGAACTGGAACGACGCGGCTAACTGAGGAACCTGTCAGGTGAGTGCGTGATCCCATGGAAAGCTCACCTAAATTATATGATTAAGTTAGCCCAACTATATGTGTTTATGGCTGTAGAGGCAGTCGTCTTGGCTCGTTAACTTTAAGCTCATTTTTATGGGCAAAGTTGTGGGCATAAAAAGCGAAAACTTAGGGCTAATGAAGCGCAAGGTGGCAGACAGACACGAAAAGGAGTTGAGCCGTTAAAATGATAAATGATGTGTGTAGCAGAGATGTTAGCGCCTCCACACACAGAGAGAGAGAGAGAGAGAGGGGGGGGGAGAGAGAGAGGAGGGGAGTTGTAGCGACAGATGTTGTCATAAATAAAAAACAGCAAGCGGAAGACGCGCTCTTCCGCTAAGAACTAGGCAAGGCAGAGGCAACATGTAAATAAACACACTCGCATTACAACTCCCACACACACACACACACACGCACACACTGATTTATGCGCGTGTGTGGGCGTGGAGTCTGTTCAGGCCACATTAATGTCAAATCAGGCGCATAAATTGCACAAAACGCTCAATTTATTAAACGAAGCATGCTTTTCTTTTGCCTGAGTGAGTGAGTGAGAGGGGAGAGCAGGGCAGGGCAGGGCAGGGCAGGGGCGTGTCTACGGGGCGTATGCGCGACAAGTGTATTTCGCTGGTTAATAAATGTCACGAGTTGGCCCTTAGCCAACTGAAGCCGGCCATATTGTGTATGCATTGGCTCATTGCATGCATATTTCAGGCGAACGCCTCAATCGACGCCTTTCCACGTTGAGTGGGCAATTGTTCAAATTCTCAAATGCCGATTGCCAGAGCTGCCAACTGACAATCGCCAATTGGCAATTGGCAATTGGCAATTGCTTGGGACGCGGCTATCAATCGATTCTGCTCACGGATCGCAAGAGTGCGAGTGAGGGAGAGAGAGAGAGGGGCACGCAGGCGAAGCAATCAGAGCTGAGCTGCAGAGATACTCCATTCCAGTTGGTAAAGGCTCATAAAAATTTTAAAACGTTTTGTGTGGTGCGAGTGCGTGCGTGTGGGCGGCATGGGTCTGTGCTTAGCCGTAACGAGTCGACTTGGGTGATACTCAATATGAGGATGTAGAGTCAAGCATGAGAAAGATAGTATAAACATATGGATGCCCTCATATGACGGAGAGAGAGAGCTGCTCTACGTGAACTTGAGCTACAGGTCTAAGGCCAAAGCAGATCTTGAGCAGGAAACCTAAACGAACTTTTCCTAGTCTAATTGAGTCTTATATCTTATATCTTATATCTTATATCTTATATCTTATATCTTATATCTTATATCTTATATCTTATATCTTATATCTTATATCTTATATCTTATATCTTATATCTTATATCTTATATCTTATATCTTATATCTTATATCTTATATCTTATATCTTATATCTTATATCTTATATCTTATATCTTATATCTTATATCTTATATCTTATATCTTATATACTTATATCTTATATCTTATATCTTATATCTTATATCTTATATCTTATATCTTATATCTTTTATATCTTATATCTTATATCTTATATCTTATATCTTATATCTTATATCTTATATCTTATATCTTATATCTTATATCTTATATCTTATATCTTATATCTTATATCTTATATCTTATATCTTATATCTTATATCTTATATCTTATATCTTATATCTTATATCTTATATCTTATATCTTATATCTTATATCTTATATCTTATATCTTATATCTTATATCTTATATCTTATATCTTATATCTTATATCTTATATCTTATATCTTATATCTTATATCTTATATCTTATATCTTATATCTTATATCTTATATCTTATATCTTATATCTTATATCTTATATCTTATATCTTATATCTTATATCTTATATCTTATATCTTATATCTTATATCTTATATCTTATATCTTATATCTTATATCTTATATCTTATATCTTATATCTTATATCTTATATCTTATATCTTATATCTTATATCTTATATCTTATATCTTATATATCTTATATCTTATATCTTATATCTTATATCTTATATCTTATATCTTATATCTTATATCTTATATCTTATATCTTATATCTTATATCTTATATCTTATATCTTATATCTTATATCTTATATCTTATATCTTATATCTTATATCTTATATCTTATATCTTATATCTTATATCTTATATCTTATATCTTATATCTTATATCTTATATCTTATATCTTATATCTTATATCTTATATCTTATATCTTATATCTTATATCTTATATCTTATATCTTATATCTTATATCTTATATCTTATATCTATATCTTATATCTTATATCATATATCGTATATGCCACATCCTACATCTGATTTCTTCTTGCTTCTTTTTTTTAAAAAAAGATTTTTCCATATCCCCCACACACTATTTCCTTGCCTTTTTCGCGCTTTGTTTTGCAATTGCACTGACAACGTGCTGGGTTTTGCCTCTTTATATGCATATACAAATGTGTGTGTGTGTGTGTGTGTAGATATGCGCGTGTAGGTGTCAAGGGTATTGTCCTTGCCCGGGCAATCTTTTTATCCTGCCAGCCTCTAACCAGCTAGCCTGCCATGCGCCATCTCACGAACATGAGCGCTCGTTAAACGGATGAGTTAAAAGTCAAAAGCCCTAAAGGATTTTATTTGAATTGCGGTCTGCGCCAGTGTTCGACGTTTGCCCTGCCACCCCCGCAGCCCCGCACCCCCTCTGGCCTCTTCATCCCTCCAATGCGAACAACACCTCGCTCCCTCCCTCGGCGAGCGTGTTGTGTTCCATGTTTTATTTAAAGTTTATCTTCGCTGCCTTTTGCCACTGCCGCCGCCTCAGCCACTTGCCGCTAATTTCGCGCCAAGTCTGCGGGAAAAAATATGCGCAGCATAAAATGTGGAAAAATATTTTGGCGCAAGACAAAGGCAAAACCAAAACAACAACAAAAAAAAAGGAGTGAAAAACAAAAGGGGTTTTTCCTTCAGCCCCGGCCGGCGGCCTCGTTGCGCAGCATTCGTCGGCACGTCGCATTTCAAAGCCGTGTTGAAAAATATTTGAAATAATTGCAAAAATGTTGCCGCTCCTGCGGATGAGAGATTTCCTGTGTGCGTCTTGCCGTACTACAGCAGGCTTCGGCAGTGCGTCCTTCCATATGCCAGGCACGTCTGGTGCAGTTGAAAGCGCTCTAAACTGGCACAGACACGTCTCACATAACACAAAGCTAAGATATTTATAAGCAGACCAAACCGAGCCCCAGCAATCCCTTAGAATATATTTACCAAACTATAGCTTAATCGAAATATATGAAAACTCAAATATTTACTACTTTTTACAGGTTTTTCCTTTGAGATATTTTACCTAAAATTGAAAGGAGCTCGCAGAACTGACGAAAGTCAACAATGTAAGTATTTAGGACTGATTGAAGCCTGGACTGCCTGAAGCTCGGAGTAATTGAAGCTCGGACAATAGTTGGGACGGACACAAGGCACAAGAGAACAAAGACTGAATGAGACTAGGACTGACTGCGACTGACGACATTGATAGCCAGAGAGTCCCAAACAACTAAATCGCTAACTAAATCCCTTCATTCATGTGCAGTTTAGCATCATGACAGATCCATCCGTTGGGTCATCGTCCCCGAACTGGGCAAGTCTTATCTCGAGTGGAATTATACCCAGCTTCCGTAAGTTCTTGTGCCACATTGTCTTCTAACGATCACCAAGTCATGTAAATTCTCCTCCATTGAGCAGTGGGTGAGGTGCCGCAAAGCACTGTGCCAGTTTACACTTCAACGGGGCCGTCCTCGGAGGTGACGCGGGATCTGCCGCTGCTGATGAGCAGCCTTAATGGCCAGATGTCGCCGTATGCTCCGGTTTTCCATCCCATGGGCTCGTACGCCTCGCATCTGCTGGCTCTGGAGCAGGCGGCTCAGATAAACCCGCAATCGCTGCCACCGCCGCTTCCGCGTGTCATGGACCCGCACCTGGACGAATACTACGACCGGGGTCCCATGCCGCCGGACGTATACGGCTACAATGGTCCGCATCAGGTGCAGGCACACATGTATCCCGGCGACTACGGCGAGGCGGGTGCTATCAACGGCTGCACCGTGGACCTGACCATCAGGCTAGCGCCGAGCTCGCGCTCCTTTCCAGTCGGCAATCAGCGGTCATTCGGCAACTGGCACGACCCGTCGAGCCGGGAGTTCTGGTCGGAGCTCGATCAGCAGCGCATGCTGCATCCCCCGCTGCATTTCCAGATGCCGCCGCACATGCCGCCCCATTTGCCAGTCCAAATCCCACCACAAATGCTGATCCACATGCAGCAAGCACCGCCAGGGCACGATTTCTGGCGGGATGTGGAGCAGCAGATCCCGGCACAGCGAGAGCCAATGCCGGCTCATCCCCAGGGAGCCGACATGCCACAGCAGGTGCCGCCAATGCCGGCCCAGCCGCCGCTGGATGCACCCGACATATGGCGTGACCTGGAACAGGTCAACCCGGCAGCTTCTGGTGGTGCGCCACTGCACGTACCACCACACCCACAGCACCCACAGCACCCGCTGCTCCCACGCGATTGCTGGCGCGAATTGGAGCGACCAGCGGCTGACGTGCCTCAGCCAGCCCAAGGCCATATTAACTTCTGGCGCGAGATGGAGCAGCAGCAGCAGCAGGAGCAGCAGCTGCTGGAGCAGCAGCAGCTGGAGCAGCAACAGCAGCAGCACCAGCAGCAGGAGAACCCAGCCGCAGCACCACCACCAATGCCGATTCAGGGCGTGCCATCGCGTCCCAGCTGCTGGCGCAATGTGGATCATCAGGTCAATGAGTTCCAGGCGCGTGTGGTGCCATCGCCATCGGGCGAATACTGGCGCGGCGTGGATCAGATGGTCGCAGCAGTGCCACCGCACCACCACCATCAACAGCAGCAGCAGCACGCACCACAGCAGCAGCAGCAACAGCAGCAGCAACAGCAGCAGCAGCTGCCGCTGCAACAGCACATCCGGGCGCTCTCTCGCGAGATCTGGTGCGATATGGAGCCGAACGCCAACATCGGCCCGGCACAGCCGCTGCCCACGTCCTACGATTACTGGAGCGACATTGAGCAGTTGATCGCTTCGTACTGCAGCCAGTCGCCGCCAGAGGCCCAGGGGTCAGCACCACCTGCAGCACCCAATGCCTGGCAGAATGTGGAGGAGACCAACGCTGCGGGGCAATGCTTCATGGGCGAGGCAGAGCAGCAGGGGGAGGCGCCGCTGTGGTGGCCCGTGAACGGACAGAATGGCGGTGGTGCAGCTGCTGCTGCAGATGGCGAACCACAGTCACCGGTGCCAGACAACTGGATGCCCGAAGGGGCCTCAAAGAAGTCAGAGCCAGAACCAGATCCACAGCCAGAGCTAGAGCCAGAGCCAGGGCAGGTGGAGACTGGCGAAGGAGCAGCCATGGAACAGCAGCCAGCGGTGCGTGACAACTGGTGGCCACCTGAGCCTGCTGTGCCGCAGCCTCAGCACAGCGACTGGTGTCCAGAGAGCGAAGAGAGTGCCATGGCGCCGTCTGTCTGTGACTACTGGAACGACGTAAATCAGGTCGTCGCTCTTGAGGCCCAGGCGCAGGCTTTGCTGCCGGCCCCACTCAGCGAGTGGTGGGGCGAGTCGGCGGAGCAAAAGCGAGCTCAGAGCTCTGCAGCTTTCAAGACTCCCGGCAACGACCAGGAGCAGCAGCGACAGCTGCAACAGCTGCAACAAGAGCAGCAACAGCAGGAACTGCAACAGCAACATCAGATGCACCTGCAGCACCAACTACAGCAGCAGCACCTGCAACAAGAGCAGCAACAGCAGCAGCAGCTGCTGCAACTAGAGCAGCAACAGCAACAGCAGCTGCAACAAGAGCAACAGCAACAAGAGCAGCTGCAGATGAAACAACATCATCAACAGCAGCAGCAACTGCAACGTCAGCAACAGTCGCAGCAGCAACCACAACAGCAACTGCAACAAGAGCGTCAACAGCCGCAGCAACACTTCCAGCCGCAGCACCAACAGCTGCAACTACAGCAGCAGCAACAGTCGCAGCTGCAGCAGCAGCAGCAGCAACAGCTACAACAGCAACAGTCGGAGCTTCAGCCGCCTCAACAGCCGTTGACACCACCATTGTTGCCTCCACCACCGCCACCACCACCGCCGCCACCACCACCACCACCGCCACCGCCACCATCAGCAACACGCGAGTGGTGGCAGGCAGCTGCCTTCACACCACAGCAGGAGCCGCAGCCGCTGCAGTCGGTGCAGCCGGTGCTGCCACGCAGCCTGGAGTCGGGCATTGACTGGGCGCCCTACTCCTACGCCTCGCTCAGCTTGCAGCCGGCCATGTTGGAGCGCAAGTCGGCTGCGAGTCCCGTTACGGAGGATCAAAAGGCCGAATGCAGCGTAGCAGCAGCAGCTGGTAGCAGCAGCAGCGTTGGCATCGGAGGCGTTATCGAGCACAGCGCCACTGAGTTCCCGTCGTTCGAGGACTTCGCCCGGCAGGTGAGCGAATGCAGTCTGTCAAGCTCAGAATATATTGCCACGTTGAGAAATCTTATGATTCGCGCCCACAACCTGATGCTACCCTTGCTGCGCGGCCGCTTTGCCAACATGACCCAGGTCCAGATGGCAGCCTACACCACCGCGATCCTGGAGGTGACCCCGCTCCACCCGAGCCTCTTCCTGCCCGCGGTAAGTCAAGTTCGCGACTCCTCCCCAGCTGCCGTAATCAATTTCTATAATCGCAGAGCGTGGCTCGGCCCTGGATGGGCAGCAACGGGCTCCTGCCGCCCACCCATCCGCACAGCCTGACGCCCCAGGATCTGGCACGCATCAACGTGAGTGTTCACCGCGCGCGTCTCCCTCCCCTTGCCTTTGTAATTATCTCGCACTCCCGCACAGCCGCGCCCGATGATGACCAGCGTGGGCACCCAGACGGACTACCATTGCTGGTGCATGCACATCAGCATGTACCCGCCGCCGCCGCTGCACGGCCCACCGCCGCCACCGCCCCGGCCGCAGGCCAGTCCGGGTCCCCACTTCGCCGGCCCGAACGGACCACGCATGATGGCGCCGTGCGGCACGGCTCCGCTCAGTTTCTGGGGCAGGCCCATGGGTAGGTCGAGCGAGCGCTCGCTCGCTTTGCTTCACTGCGCTGACCTAGACTCTGTCTCCATCTCTGTCTCTGCTTTCAGTGCCCATGCATCCGCATCCCTATCCGCATGCCCACCAGATGCCACGCCCCCCTGGCTCGCGGTACGGCTACCGCATCAACACCTACAGCGTGCCCTGTCGCTTCGGTCCGGCCAGCAACGGCCGCTCGCGCCACATGAGCATGTTCGGCTCGCCGATGCAACCGCCGAGCCACCAGAGCGAGGACAATGCCAGCACGGACAGGAGCTCCAATCAGTTCACGGACCCGCCGCCGGCGCCACCACCGCCGCCAGAGCAGCAGCAGCCGGAGCCACAGCAGCAGCAGCTGGCACAGGAGCAGCCAGAGGGCGATGCACCGGGCGGCATATCCGTGCTGAGGCTAAGCCCCTCCAGCCACAACCGGCAGATGGAGCTACAGCAGCAGGAACAGCAGCAGCAGCACGCGAAGCAGCTGCTGCGGCAGCACCGGGAGCAGTCCTCCACCACCTCGACCGGCAGCCAGTCGAGCTCGCCTGTGCTGCGCTCGGAGCAGTTCACACGTCGCTGCCTGCAGAGCACCTCCTCCGGCAGCCAGTCGAGCTCGCTGAGTCCCCGATCCTCCACCCACAGCTCGTCGATCATCAGCAACAGCAACAACAACGACAGCGACGTCGAGGACTCCGAGAACGTCGACCAGGGCACTGATGGCATTACCAGCGCGAATGAGACCGACAGCCTCGCTGAGCTAGTGGAAGTCGCTAGCTCGGAGACCAACAGCTCCGCCGAGCTGGCTGCAGCAGGTGCAGCTGCGAATGGTGAGAGCGAGGAAGCGGAGCCGTCACTCAGTGAGGGGGCTACGCCACTCCCTCAGAGCGGAGAGAACGAGAGCGCAGAGGGGCAGGCAGCCGGCTGCAGGCCCGTGAAGCCGCCGAACAACAACAACAACAACAACAACATATTCCTGCAATCGACGGGCTCCGTCATGCCCAGCATGCCCGTGATGCACTTCATCATGGCCCAGAATGCGGGGCCCGGCGATATGCCGCCGATGATCTTCGATATGAACGAGAATATGGGCGCGACTGCGAACTATGGCCAGTTCCTGCCGAACCTCAATATGAACATGCTGGGAGGAGGTCCGATGATGCCGCCCGAGATGGCGGCCAGCTACTGCCCGATGGGGCCCGACGTGGCCATGATGAACACGGCCATGCTGTTGCCCTTTCCCCCGTTCAAGAACCCGAACGAGCCCTTCGCCGCCATGGACGCCATGCACGATGCCATGAATATGAACATGAATCTGAACTTGAATATGAACATGAATATGAACATGAACATGAATATGAACATGGATATGAATATGAATATGAATATGAGTGAAAGCTACAATGGGCCGAATGCAGCAATGATGAGCATTCCACTGGAGGATCTCAATCCGATGGTTAATCCCAGTGTGTTCATGCCCAACGACGTATTGCTCGCGACGGCTAACGAAGGCAACAACAGCAGCAGCAACAGCAGTGAGTGCCACGGCGGTCCCACTGAAGGCTACGGCGCTGCGGCTGATCATTGCAAGGAGTCTAGCGTCCATCCGGAACGTACAGCCAGCGAATCCGAATCGATCAGCCCACAGGCTCCCGCTGCACAGCCCGAACAGCAATAGATCTAGACTCTGTATACCACTCACACCACTCACAACACTCACCACTCACTAGGTACACTCTGGCTTACCTCCCACACTCAGGCTACTTGTTTACTGCCCACTTGAAGCGCATTTAACGATTAGTCGATACATCAGTTGTCGCTTGACTGGCTGAAGAATCGATAGCAAAATCGAAAAAGATTTCAACACTAATGTTCTTGTTTAGAGTTTTACTTTCCTCGGGTATATATAAATATGTATAGAACGATTATATGCATATATATATATATTATGGATACGTACCTACCATATATACCCAAAATATATCTGTCTCGCGTGCTATCAATTGAGATCGATATATGTCCGTAGCCTGCAACACCGAAGACGTATATATATGTATATATATATGTACCTTTCTATAGGTCGGACGATCTATATCGATGAGTTATCGATAGTTATCGACACACAGCCCCCTGCGTTGCCTTTGAAAATCTAAATATGTTTATGATCTACACTAACAATAATACTAATACCAATCATAATACTAATACTAACACTAATACAAATAATACTAACACACTAATACACTTTGTGAACACGCTGCAGTAGCATATAAGTCCTACACATATCCTACCCCAGCGCAATTCCACTCGCACATTTATGTGGAAAATAAAGGTTAATCAAAGCCAAGAGATTTATCGCAGTTTTATCTTGTATTTTATGCCCAAGCAGCGAGCAGAGAGATAAGCTCAGCAGTCACCCTGTATACTATATATTTTTGCTATACACACACAAATATATATATATGTATATATCATTTCATATTCATATAACGATGTGTAAATTTCAAATCGCTGCATTAAGTTTACATTTTCAACGTTTTACGTGTAGCGAAAGCGTGAAACCAAAACCCCGGCCAACTGCGCCCACAGAAAGCGGGGGGGAAGTGGGCGCGCTGAACCCCTTGTGAACCCTTTGAACTTGCTGCGTGTGCAAGTTGTTGCCGTTGCCGTTGCTGCTGCTGTTGCCGTTGTTGCAAATGCGAAGTTAAACGCCTTCAAGCTGAAATAATCGGGCTAATCTTTTACGCTGCTTGCATTTTAAAGCGCTACCCACTTTATTTCTATATTTTTTTGTTTTTGTGTGGCTCCTGGGCTCCGGGCTTTACTTGACTCCGTTCGGAGCCGCTGGCCGTCGGTGGCAGGGCAGGTGGACCTGGCAGGCCGGGGGTAAGCTGGGTGTAGCTGGTCTGCATTTTGCATGCATGCTTGCGCTTTGCTGGCTCCACCTCTGCCTCCGCCTGTCCGCCGCCCTCTGCCCCACCCGCCCTCTGGGTCCACATGTGGGTGCTCTGGTTTTTTCCTTCAAATCGTAATTAAATGCGTCGCGCAAAGACAAATAAAACTGAGCGAGAAAAAAAACAGCATTTGCAGGTAAACAATTTAAAAGCAAATAAAAATGTGCATTTTAATCAGTTCCATATCAAATGGAACTTTTATATATTCCCTTTTTATATATCGATTAAGCTACGATTTGCATTGAATATAGAAAACAAGGCTGAACAATTGGAGAATTTTTAGTGATATATTAAAAATATATATAGTGAAGAGAGGGTGAGAGAGAGAGAACGACAGAGGGAGCGTGAAGAATGAGAGATAGAAAGAGAAAGTTTCGGAGAAAAGGATAAAGAAAGAGAGCTATGAAGTGAGCGAAAAAGTCAGATTGACAGAGGGGGTCTGAGACAGATGGAGAGAGAAATGGTGTGAGATAGAGAGAGAGAGGGAGAGAGAGAGAGTTAAGGAACGAGAGAAAGACAGACAGTAAGCAAGAGACAGAGAAATAGAGTGTAAGAAATAGAGTGAGGTAGAGCGGAAGACAAAGAGATTTATTGAGAAAATGAAAGAAAGAAGGAGAAAAATAATATAATGAAAATTGTGAACAGAGAGAGAGAGAGAGAGAGAGAGAGAGATATGTAGTGATGTACATACATATACCATTAGAGAGAGAGAGAGAGAGAGGGAGACCAGTCTCACGCAAGTATTGCTTTCATAATTTATTCACAGTCTCTCTCCCTCTCTCTCTCTCTCTCTCTAAACATATTTAATATATATTTATTATTTATTTATTCATATAAAATATATAATAATGAATTGCTCTTATTGACGTTTCACTGTACAACCTTCATTGTGACATTAACTTTGTATTTTTTCTATACATACATACATACATACATACAGACCTACACATATATTCATTGGAAGCTATAGTTTGACCATAAAATTAACGCCTGCATGACCGCGCTGCATGAATGCAGCCGCATTGCTACATTTTTAATCTACAATTAACCGCAACTGTTTGGTCCTGCGGCAGCAGAGGCCAGTGGCAGAGGCCGGGGGTGGCCCGAGTGGGGGTCGCCAGAGCCGGGTCCAATATCAATATTGATTCTATTAATTATAAAAACATTAAGTGCCAGCCAACAAATGTAATTAAACGCATTAAACAATTGCAATGTGCGAGAAATGGCGTTAAAATGCAGCTCGGCCAGGCGGAGTCCTGAAGGTCCTTTGGTCGTCGCGTTCAGCTGGTCTGCTCCTGGTTCGAGTTCAGGTTGAGGTTCAGGTCACCCTGCTGATGCGCGCCGATAAGCACGTTTTCAATTCGCATTTGCAGGTGGACGCCAGCTGCGGGCGTGTGGGTGCCGAAGGGGGCGTGGCTGGGATTTGTGGCGCTAGGCTGGCCGACTGGGCAGCTGGCCGACTGGGATTGTCGCACATTAATGACGAAATTATTGTTTCAATTGCTTTCAACCGTTGTCAATGCAAATTTTATGCAAATATTTCTCGGTGCCATCGGACTCTTAAATGCCATTATGGCCAATAAGTCAATAATTATTGCCATGGCAATTGCTGTTGTTGTTGTTGCCATGTTTTGTTGCAGCTATTATTGGCCAGCGCCAGTGCCAGTGCCAGTGCCAGTGCCAGTGCTAGGGCCCCCGCCTCTGCCCCGCTCAATCCGGGCCAATTCCCCAAATAGGCGTTAATTACTTTTATCTGCGCATTGTCACACTACAATAACAACTCAAACAACAACAGCAACAACAACAACAACAGCAACACCAGCAACAATTGCTGATTGTATTTGCCAACATTTGCTCAAATTCGTTTATTAATTACGATTATTTATGCACTTTTGCTTGCGTTTGCCGCATAAATCAATGGCTCAATTGTTATATTTAGAAATATATATTTTTTATTTATTATTTATTTATTTATTTTCCTTTAAGTAAAATTCTGTGTTTCAGCCAAACTAAATAGCCACAACTAAAATGAAATATGTTGTTGACTAGAATGAATCAAATAAAGACTAAATTTATTTAGAAATAAAGTAAATAAATATTTCTAACATTTATTATATTTTTAAAATTATAAATAATAAGATTAATATTTAGTAAAAAAAATCGTATATTTAGCATATGTTGAGGCAGAATTTAATAGATATAATATATAACTATATTAACTATAACATCAGTAGATAAACTATAGTGCTTAGTCAGCAGAGTGAGTCCAAGTCCACAGAGACATTCAAGTCTCTGTCTCGCTTTCTGTCTTTGAGAGTTTAACAAGCTAAAAAGAGAAGGGAGAAATAATATATAAATATTAAATATTATGAAAAACAAATTAAAATATATTTAAAATATTAAATAAAAATTTATAAATATATTCTCTGTATAGTATTTATATAACTAATAAAATAGAAATATTAGCTTATATATTACTTGAAGCCAACTTTAATAGATTTTTTAGCTGGAAACATTTCACTATGTGCCGCATATTAGCATAGTTTGGGTTCTTGGGGCGTAAAAAGTGTGTGTTTTCCAGGCTGGCAAAAGTAATTTATATGGCCAATTGGGCAGGAGACGCCCAGGAAGTAGAGGCCAGGACATTTCGCAGTAGCTGTTGCTGTTGCTGCCGCTGGTGCCAGAGTTTGTCTACGCTCCAGCTGTGGGTCGTATAATATAATTAATACTATGAATTACTTGAGCTTCGCACTAAGCCAAGCTGACCGCGTCACACACAAACAGTGAGGGTCAGCTCGCTTGGCTAGCATATTTGCTGTTGCTGTTGCTGTTGTTGTTGGTTGTATTCCAACACGTTGCTGCTTGGTCAGCCACATGCACTTAATTGCTTTATGAGGCGGTCAGTCGCTTGTTATGGGCTTCAATTTGATTTCGCGCAAGTAGGTGTGTGTGCGAGTGTGTATGTGTGGAGTCTAAATGAGACATTGGGGATCAATTATTTTGCCGGCTCATGGCCGCAGGCCAAAGACAAAGGCCGTTGAACCAAGACCGCACCCCACCCACTCGATCAATGCAGATTTTTCAGCTGATGCCAAAGTTTTTTAATCATGCTGATGGCACGATAATGATAATGATGATGATGATGATGCTGATGATGATGATGATGATGATGGTGATGTGGATGTGGATGCGGATGCTGGAGACACGTAGCAAGCGCGCAAATATTTTATGCCAGTTTAGTGCACTTTTTCAGCAAGGTGCGAAAGCGCAGAGTTGAAAGAATATAAATTAAGAGAGAGAGAGAGAGAGAGAGAGAGAGAGAGAGAGCTGAAAGGACAAGGGAAGGTGCTGCCAGGCTGAAGGATACTCTGTCAATATGAAGATATTTCTGATGGAATCATTTTATAATATAGTCGCAGATAGGAAATCAAAGGGGGAACTCTTGTTGCTTCTATAAATAAATTAAAATAATAAATAAAATAAATTATAGTCAGATATAAAGACAGACGTTTGATAGGAGTATTCTATATAATCAAACATATAGACACATATTTTACAGGAATTTTATAGTCGATAATGCAGGAGCTAATACACATTTTTGCTAGATCTACCTTAGGTCCACAAATCAGTCTCAGTTCAGTCTCAAGCAAATCACATTATATATAACCCTAGTTTCCTGCAGATGCGCTTTCTTGCCTTGCTGCCCAGCCAATACACCCGTTTGCCTCAAGAAACCAGTGTATCTCAAGAAAAAGTAGCAAAAAAAAGGAATATCAAACTTTGCAGTCGCGTTCCAAGTGCAACTTCCAATTGCAGTTGAAGTTGTAATGGCTTTTTGTTCGCCACTTCAGAGCGGCAGCCGCTGCTCTGCCTCAGCGACACATGTGTGTGTGTGTGTGGAGTGGGTGGTGGGCTGCCATGACAATGTGTTTATCATTTTTTCTACTCTTCAAATGAAACTATTTCTTAGATGAAATACGGAATGTCCCTTAAAGGGAGGACGGGGCTGCTTAAGAGCCATGGCAATAGATTGAAAGTCTTTGAGGGCCCAACTGACCAGTGTCCAGGACGACGATGGCATGTATATATATTAAAATTTGTGCACATCATTTGATTTGATTTGGTGTAATCATGCGTCTTTTTTTCTCTTTTTTTTATTTATCTGCCATCGCCATGGCAAATGGCAGCAAGAATTTGGGTCTTAAAGTGAGAAAAGTGCCCCAAGGCACGGGCTGTGCGTGTGTGTATGTTAATGTTGGCAGGCGTCTCAGACAATTATGAACTGTATGTGGTACACGGTATTTCCATTTTGGCACTTAAGTCAGCCAAAGTCAATTATAATCAACGCCCAGCGCCACAGCCCAACCCAACCCACTCCACACCATCGCATCCCATTCCACTTCGAGACTGAGACAATTGCCGAAGCGTGTTGGCTGCGCGTCTCTTTGGCAGCTGCCGTCACGCAAAAAGGATTAAAAAGCATTCACATGCACATATCCTTAAACACACATACACACACACACACACGCATGCAGAGCATCTGTGTTAACTTATGCAAAAGTGTTTTAAGACTTTGGCTGATTGGCAGCCAAGGCAGTCGCTGTCGAAAGTTGCTTTGCATATGCAAGATTAGGGAAATTCTGGCCGACGGCAATGCGAAAAAGGTAAACTTACTTAACAATGCGCTACACACACACACACACACACACACACACATGCTGTTATAGATTATCAGTTAGGCTAGATTGTTGCTGTAGATAAGCTATAGATGTAGCTGGGCTAGCCAAGAGCTATATGTGGAATGAGAAGCAGAGACTGCGGAAGGCTAGGCAACATTTGCCATGCTTAAACAGTTATTAACTTATCGATATAGTATAATTTCAATTAGAGCTGAGAAACTATCGCTAAGGGCTCTAGTCAATGCTATCAATAGCTATCGCTGCTCCTTACCCATGCTAGAATCTTTGATTCTGACTAGCCAAACGTTGATGGTGAAGTTAGCTATCGATGGAGTAGATAGTCTGCACTATGGTTGGTCGATAGGTAGACAAAGCTATCGATAGTCGGCAATGGTTTTAACAGCTCTAATATTAATTAGAAGTAGATAGCTGTCGATACTTATTTCGAAACTAGTCGATGACAGTGCTATCGATAGTTATCCATCTCTATGGCTACAGTACTACTATCGATAGTTCTCCATCTCTATGGCTAATAGATAATACTCAATTACAATGAAAATCTAGTCAAAACCTTAGCTTGAGACTGAGTGAACTTCCAATAAGTAGCTGCAGTGCCGCAAATTACAATTCGAGCAACTCCTTCGGCCGGCAGAGGATGCCACCATTGTCCGCTGAAGGACAAGCATTACCCTCTAGAGCAGGCGAAGTGCTGTGCGTATTCTTTGTCGCTGGCCTGGTCTGTGGGCAAACAATTTGCAGTCTCAATTACAATGGCAGGCGCAAAAGGGACAGCCGCAGTCGGAAAATACCGAGTGGCCACAAAACTTAATTGCTTTACTCTGGTACCCAAAAAACAACTGTCGGATTCTTAATGCCACTCCGGGTCGGAGCAGCTTCTGCCATGCCATGCGAGGCCAGGCCGTGCTCTTATCGCGGCGAGACCCAAAAAACCGTCAACATCGTCAACGGGCGTCGAGTTGCAACTGTTTCTGCCACTGCTGCTGCTGGCTGCTTCAGCTTCAGTTCAGCTTCAGCTTCTGTTTTTGTTTCTGCAACGCAAATTATATGCAAACGAGCTTAATATCCGGCCAAACAGACGCACACTCAGTCACAGCCGCAGAGCTTCAGCTGCCGACCACAGTCCCACTCCACAGTCAGTGGCATCCACTCATAACTCTTGCCGGGACTCGGCATTTATGCCACTACGCAGACCCACACGTGAGCCACGCAAGTCGCATCGCCTATAGAGCGGAGTTCAGGTTTCCTTTAAATAACTTGGCCGGAGCAGCGTCAGCTCGAAGATTTAAGTTATTTTCTAACGAAAGCTCAGCTCTTACTTATATTTTTTGAAGCGTTTTCTAGACCTGGAAAATGGAAATAAAAATACAAAAAATTAGTAAAAAAAAAAATAATAAAAATTTTAAAAAATATATAATACTATTAAAAAAAATAAATAATAATAATAATATTAAAAAAAGAATAATAATAATTATAATAAAAAATAAGAAAAACTAATTTTTTAAATTTATGTAAAAATTGATTAATAATAAAAAAATTTATTAAAAGAAAAATAATAATACTAATTAAAAAAATTTAAAATAATATTAAAAAAAAAACATTAAAAAAAAGAATAATGATAATAAAAAGTAGATAAAATTAATTTAAATAAATTATAAAAAAATAATTATAAAAAAATATATAAAAAAATAAAAAAATGTAAAAAATAATATTTAAAAAAAAAATACTAAAATAAAAAGGAGAACAGCAAACTCCAAATAGCACAGAGTTAGACCTCTTCCAGTTTCAGGCTCAATTATCAAAGGATTGTGTAGCTGTTGTATGCCTTAAAAAGAATACACTGTAAAGAATATTAAAATTTTATTGAATATTAGTTCAGCATAAGGCAATATAATTTATAGACTTTATATAGACTAGAAGCCAGACTAGGCCTTAGAGAGAACTCCGCTAAACTGTTGTAACTAGCTCATTTTCATTCTTTCTTCCCTCCTTCTTCCTTCCTTACTTCTTTCCCTCCTCCTTCTTCTTACTACTCTCCTTAGTCTTTGGGACTTTCCCTTCTTCCTTCTTTTCTTCCTTCACTCCTTCCCTTTAAACTTAGGAACTATTCCTCTCATCATAGTTTGGTCTTTATACAGTGTATGCTGCAGTCGTGCTCATCCTATACCGCTTGCTACTATCATTGGGCATTTAGCATTTCATTTCAAGTTTGTCCACAAATAACTCAACTGCCGCACAATTTTTGGCATACAGCTCGTTGCGCTCCCTGTGTATGACTCTCTCTTTCTCCCTCTCTCTCCCTCTCTCTCTCTCTCTCTCTGTGTGTGGCAAACCGCCGCCTGATAATTTCTCTGCACTCGACTGATAACAACATTTAATTTAATGCCCGAGGTCAGCAATATTCCATTTATTATTGGATTAAATTCGGCAGCAAAGTTTTTGCCCCATGCGTGGCATGGGCGAAGGCTGGCTGGCTTTGGCTGGTTGGCTGGCCGGCTGCCGTGGCGCTGGTCTCTCCGGTCTCTCCACTATCTGGAGCTGGGATAAGCGGCGACTGTCCTTTGTCCAGCATATAAATTGTGTGCATGGCTTTTTTACAACTTGTTGTTGCCATTGCATACATATATTTATGTGGCACGCCCACAAGCGGGCGGCGCACTTGTCGTCGTCGTCGTAAACGACGCCGTCGTAGCCATGTCCTGGCTGCTGTTGCTGCCTCGCACCAGTGCCCCGTGCCCCGTACCCCGTGCCCCGTTGCCTTTCCCGCTCCTGTGACTAGACGACAGGAAATGTATTTCACATTTTTTATGTGTCGCTTTTTTCTGCGTGCCCCATGAAATTTGCATGAGCCGCAACTGGCAAGGATCTGTCCAGGACGACGCTGCTGCTGCTGCTACTGCTGCTGCTGCAGCCTGCATGCCACATAAACGACGCGCTGTCCGACACGGGCAGCGGCGTGGGGCGCTGGGGGCTTGACAAAATGCCCATAAGGGATTAGCTGCAAATCGCAGTTTCACAAACAAAAAAAAACTTCTCTTTTAGCTGCTGTTGTTGTTGTTGTTGTTGGGGCTGCTGTCACCGTTTCGTCCTGTTGGCATTTGTTGCAAAACTCATTTAAGCCAAGTTATGCGCAGTATGTAAATTGATCTATGTGTATGTGTGTGTGTGTGTGTGTTGATTTTTTTAAATGAAACTTAATTGTTTTAGATGCAAAGTCATCGTCATCATCATCGTCAGCAGCAACATGAGGGCGTGGGCGAGGCAAGAGTAACAGTCAAAACAAACAAATGCGGCGGAAGGAAGTATCTCACTCGAATCTCAGTCAGCCATGAAGCCCACACACACACAGAAAGAGAGAGAGAGAGAGAGAGAGAGAGAGAGAGAGAGTGAGACACTCACACACATGAAATGAATTTATGCATGAAATTGTCGACGCCCGCGTCCTGTGCTCGGGATGCCTGTGGCCTATCGAAAGGAAATTGAAACAAAACCTCATTGGCAATACACACACACACTCGCACACACACACACACACACAGTCTCATATATAGTGGCACAGTTGACGCAGTCAGACAGGCGCACAATTTCAGCTTCCGTGCAACAAACATTTTCGCCAGCTGATAACGAGTCCTGTGTCCTGTGTCCTGTGTGCTGTGTCCTGTTTTGTCTGCGCTAATGTCTCGCATGCGGGCGCCACAATTGTGTCTGAGCCCCAACTGCCGCTCTGTTCGGTCTGTTTACAACTCAATCAACAGCAACTACAAGCAACTATTGCCCAAATGCGAAGTCGAAGACGCTGTAAGAAAGAGAAATATTAAGAGTCTAACTATTTACTCAACCTTTAATTATTTTCTTTGGTTATTTCTGAGTTTAAAAAACTGTTGCCTACTTTTAGGCTTCGAAATTATGGAAGGAATGAAAACAAATTGCTGGAAGTTTGCCTCGAAGTGCAACGTTAGACACTCAATGCACTTTTAATCAAGTTAGATTCCTGAGTCGATTGCTGTGGCTGGGCAGGTGGAAGCTTGCCAAAGTTGTGCAGCAAATTAGTTACACTTAACTGGGCTTGAGCGAGGCCACAGAGCCAAAACAAACACCCGCACAACCCGAGTCCATTCAAGCAAATCGCATTAAAGCTCATTTGTTTTGTCAGCTGCACACACCCACCCACACACACATGCATTTGCTGTAAAACCTGCAACTGGCGGTTGTGGCATGAAGCAGCAGCAGCAGCCGCAACAGCAGACAAAAGGCAAGAAACCAAATCGAAACTTTGAAAGATGCGACTAAAGCCTAAAAGTTATTGCATATGAACGCTAAGATGCTCTATGCGAAGGCGGAAATAGAGCTTCAAGGATTTTTAGTTTGCTTCTGTAGGCTAATCAGAAATTATTAGCAGTTTCAGGAACTATGAGTCTCTGAAGAATACCAAAAAAGATTGAATTGTTTTCTTTTAGTCCCTTTGCTAATATCATATATGGTTGATGATATTATAAAAAAAAGATCTGTATATTTCGTGTTAAATCAAATTGTGTATCGTCTATATCTATATCTGTTGGAATTTATATTATTTAATTGAGGTCTTCATGCCTTGCTACTGGAAATGTTGTTGAGTAGCTTTCTTGTTATTTACTTTTTGGTTATTTTTTTCTATTTCTATTCTTTTTCTATTCAACTTTGTACTGCATATAGTCTATATACTTTGTATACTATATATACTCCATATATATACTCCATATATTCCATATAATCTTTATACTCTGTATTTTCTATATATACTCTATCTACTCCATGAATACACTTAAAGCTCTTTAGTTTTGTACTGATCCTTATTCTTCTGAGGCATAACTTTTATACCCTGACTCATGCGTAAATCATAACTTAAATATAACTTATCTATCTTTGGGTTCATCTTTCTTAACATTAACTTATCGCTGAGTTTGTAATGCTCAACATGCAACGATGTCGACATGTGGCCCCTATCTATTTCTGTTGCACTTCTAGTCGCTGAGTGCGTCTGAGCCATGTTTCAATTATTTCTTATCCTTGAACACTCTATATATGCTGTATACTCCACATATACTCTATATACTCCTTTATACTCCTATATACTCCTCTTAACATTCTCTACACTCTGCTCAACCAGTCCACATACCCTACTCTACTCTAACTTTTGGCTATTTCTAGTCGTTGCTCTAAAGTCCTTTTGCTTACGCATTTCTTGCTTCGTCCAATACCAGGTGTTTCAGCCAAACTTTTGTTTGGGGCCACACACACACACTCACACACATTTGGCTGGCAAGTATTTGCCGTACGTGGTCGACTGATAAAATCGCACACACACACACACCCACTCTGACAACCCATTTCAGGAAATCTTTGGCGCTTCTTTGGGCCAAAAAGTTTGCTCAACAAAAGTCTCAAATTTGTTCCAATGCAAAACTGTCGCTTGGCTGGGCGCTTATCAACAATTGGCCAAGTGGAAGGCCCGGGCATAGTTTTAAGCTGCTTAACAGCTTCTTTGCATGCAGCTGCCACGCCCCCCGCACCATCCCCTCACTGCCGTTATTTGGCAACTTGATTTAGTGCTCTCTGACCTGAGTTTAAATATAAACAGTGGCGTCTCCAGTTACCCCGTTCGAGGGCCACAAAAGTTTGCGCGTCCCGAGTAAAGACATAAATGGGATTATGATCTTATCACGTCCAAGAAGGAGCAGCCAGTAGCAGGAGCAGGAGCAGGAGCAGGAGCTGGACAGCCAGACATATTGGTACATTATAATAACACCTTCTACTGCCGCTGCTGCCGCTGCTGCTGCTTAGACAAACAAGTTTGCGGCGCAGCTTTGTCAAAGATTTATTTCTTGAGGTTAAGCGCCGGCTGCTGGCTGCTGGCCAGGCACAGTCACAGGCACAGGCACACAGGACACAGGCTCAGTTCCTCTTAGTTTTGGGCAACAACTCAATATGGAAAATTCCAAGTACGAGTCTATTTGCCAAGAAGACGACGTTTGCAAACTTTTGCTCCGGGAGCGGGCGCCGAGGCTGGCAATCTTTAATTAAGAGCGGATTAGTTGGACATGGGTTCGATTGGCAGACGCAGCCAGCAGTCCGCCAGCCCGCCTGCCTCCGCCTCAGTCTCTTTGGTCTCTGCTCAATCTTTGCTCTTTTTTGGTTTTGCTCTGATTTGCATCTGCGGTTAAGCAACCACCAGCCAGCCAGCCAGGCAGCCAGCCAGCCAGCAGCTGGCTTCATTAGTTTCTGCCGGAGCATCCCCACGTCGCTGGCACTTTTAACGGCATCTTGTGGCAGACTTTTTGAGTGCCCCATTAAAATTTAATGCGTGTAAGAGATCAGCAGGCAGCAGCGAGTCTAGTTTCGCTCTTTAGATTAGCTGTCAAAAGTTGTTCAATTTAATTTCACGCCCGTCCCGCGCCGCACAGCCCAGGCGCCATCTTAATGTTGCCAATTTTTTTTATATATATATACCCCGCGCTCCCTTCCATTCTCCCTTTCACCCATCTATCGCTTGACTTTTTAATGGCTTTGGGAAATTGCACGGGCCGTTTACGCGCTCGTTAGACAAGCTCTGAATGCGCCCAACATCTCAACATCATTATGGTTATTGATAAGGCCACGCCCCTGCCCTGCCCCGACCAGCCAAAGCGCCTTCCGGCGGCAGCAGCTGCCTTACCTTCCTTACGTCATTTGCTTCAATTCACTTCGACTGGCATCTGTTGGCGGAATTTATCACTCGTCCAGGCCGTTAGCCCGATATTACCTGACTTCATTAGCCCAGCCATTCAAAAATGTTCAATTAAAGCTATAAATATGAGGCGATCGAGCAGTCAGGCAGACACTGGGCCAAGTGAATCCTTTTGAAGAGTCCTCCCATAGCCAGCATTGTTCCCACTATGAGTCTTTCGGCTCATCTATCCTTTCTTAAATCCTTTCAGCCTTGGCCCTAAAGTCTTACAGCTCATAGGCATATATGGGCGAGTCCTTTGCGGCTTATTAGCTCGTTACCGACTGTTACCAAAAGTCCATTGTCGTCAGACTCGTAAACAGGCGTAACTAAGACAAACCCCAATTATTTGCTTACAGCCTCCACACCTCTCCTCCTCGGTCTGCCTGCAATAAAAAATTAATCACAGACGAACGCAAACGTTGGCCAAATACCCAAAAATAACGGCACATGCTGGGCCGCCCCGGGTCGGACTAGCCTCATTATCTGAGCGCCCGGCAGGGCTCAGCTAATGTGCTAATGTGCAATTTCGAAAGGTGCTTACGTTGTCAAGTAGTGTGAAGATGAGATCCCTCGCCCTGCCGGCCCCATTGTGCTCCACATTCTGGCCAATTCACGCCAATTGGCCATTTTCTCAATGAATCACAAAGCGGACAGCATATGGCACAGCCTCGCTCTGGCGCTGGGCAACTGCAATTAATTCCCAAGCTTAGAATGAAATCTAATTGCTCGTTAGCGCACTGCGTTGTCCTTCGCCGTCCCCGCATTGCCTGCCCTGTTGTCCTTTTTTCCCATATATATACACATTTTTTTTTTGTTTTTATATTTTGTTAACTGCTGATTACAGCAGTTGTTCAGTTGTTGTTTCCGAAAGCCGTAACTGGGGCCGCCCCTTCTGTGCCCTGCAGCCCGCCTCGAGTGCACGATATTTATCTTGTGTCTAAGTTTTATTTTCTTAATGTCTTCCATACCCTCAGCGCAGAGGCCACTCGGTGGGTACTCTGAAATGAAGTTCATATTGGTTTTGCAATTATATTCGAAAGGGCTTTCAGGTGGGGGAACTTAAGGTTTCGGAATAAACTTTCATTTAATCATTTCTTATTCCTTATTCAAATATTTCAGTATTCCAATACCCTATATTTCATATTCCATGTTCCAAATTTTATATTCATTATTCCAATATTCCTATTTTCCATATTTTATATTCCAATATTCATATTCCATATTCCATATTACTACTTCCATATTCCATGTTCCATGTTCCATATTCCATATTTAATATTCCATATTCCAAGTTCCATGTTCCATGTTCTTATTTCACATATTTCTTATTTCACATTTCAAATTCCATATTCCATATTCCAATATTCCAAATTCCATATTCCATATTTCAATATTCCATATTTCATATTCCATATTACTGCTTCCATATTCCTTATTCCAATATTCCAATATTTTAGTATTCCATATTTTAATATTCCACATTATTCCATATTACTACTTTTCATATTCCATATTCCAATATTCCCTGTTTCGCATTCTACATTCCATATTCCATATTCCATATTCCATATTCCATATTCCATATTCCATATTCCATATTCCACATTAAATATTTCATATTCCAATATTCCAATATTCCAATATTCCAATATTCCATATTCCATATTCCATATGCCATATTCCATTTTCCATATTCCATATTCCACATTAAATATTTCATATTCCATATTCCAATATTCCCTATTCCACATTCCACATTCTAAATTCCATATTCCATATTTTATATTCCAATATTCCATACTATATATTCCACATTCCATATACCTATTTTAATCAAGCAACTGTGATTTTCGCACCTTTTTCCTAGTCAAACTTCACAGGATATTTGCTAGTCACGCATATCCTTTATCATAATTGAGTCTTTTTTTTTTTGTTCGCCTTTTCCTTCCTTTTTTTTGCCACGCTCTTTTGTGCTTTTGTTTTTGGCTCTTGGCCTGCGGCTCGACAAGAAATGTTTCCCAGCAGGTTTATAAAAGAAATTAACGGCTCTTTTTCTTTACTTGCCCCACGGCTGGCCCAATACCCTTGGCGCTCTAAGCTGCAAATCGTTTAATGAGCATGTGACTAAAGCTGTGACTGTGACTGTGACTCTGACTGTGACTGTGACTGCGACTGTCTGCTGACGCAGCAAACTCGCTTTTTGTCGCGTCATCCGATTGATATAATAGCAGTATATCAAATCATGGGCTGCAAATGGACCGGGAACGGGACGGGAACTGGAACTGGAACTGGAGCTGGTATAAGTTTCTCATAAAACTTGCTCAATTGCCATTTGGCTGTGTGGCGCCCTCTGGCGAACCGTTTCAAATTAATTGAGTTGTTTTGTCGGCTGCTTAAATATTTAACTTTGGCCATGGCCTTTTGTTGCCTGCCTGACTGAATGGCTGACTGCCTGGTTGGGTTGGGCTGAGTTGGTTCGTGGTTGATCCTTTTGCTGCTTAGTTGGTCACTTGGGAGCGCGCACACACACGCACGCTCTTGGCCATATTCACCTGTGCAAAACTTTTGGCATTTTGCTATTTATGGCTCATGTGGCGCTGTTGCATAAATCACTGACAATGTAAACATGCGTCTACCCCACCAGGTCCCACTTTCGTCTGTGCGCCGGCCAGGCCAGGCCAAATGGCCAAAAGTGTTGACCACAATTAATGTTATGAGATAAGTTTATAAAAGCGCACGGCTCGCTGGACTCAAAAGCTTGTCAAGAGCCCGACAGCACCCCCCTGCCTCAGCGTGTCCTGTTAATAAAATGCAAGACAGCAGCAGCAGCAGCAGGAGTCGGGCAGCCAGGAGCTGGCAACCACCCTTAACGCAGCTCGCAACATGCAACGGAAATTAGGTATCGTTTACATGGACGGCGTTACCTTTTGTTGCCTCCTTTGCAGCACTTTTATCGCCACATTCGCATTCACAGTGCCCATCTCACCTCCATTATGCACCTTTTCAGTCTCTGACCTTTCGCTCTCCACTCTCCGCTCTGCGCTCTGCTCACAAAGGCGCATAATAACTGGTAGATTTGACAAAATGCCTCAGCGACTGCCATTTTAAACCGGATGTTGCCAAACATTTGAACGAGCAGTTTTTTCGCCTCTCCTTTCCTTTTTTATGTTGCCGTGAAATATTGTCCATGTCAATGCTGGCCTGAGCATGGGCTAATGGACCTGACTAACGATCGGGGCGGCGGGGCAGGAAGACCAATGTTAAATGCGCTCTGAGATTTGAATAGTTAAGTTGAGACTTTGACAGATTTAAATGGCATTTGTGTTGTTGACTTTATTTTGAGGCAGCTATGGAATGTCTAGGTAAATATTCTTGAATATAAAACTTATTCATGAAAATATATGATAAGGCAAAAAGATATGTGGTTATTAGAGGAATACCTATGTACTAATCATGGAACAGCGAGCAGAGAACACTCTAAAGAAGAAGTTTTGGTAATACAAGAGAGAGAGAGAGAGAGAGAGAGAGAGAGAGAGAGAGAGAGAGAGAGACAGACAGACAGACAAAGGGAGAGAGACACAGAGATACAGCAAGAGACAGAAAGAGAAAAAGAGACAGAGAAAGGGAGACAGGGAGAGAGAGAGAGAGAGAGAGAGAGAGAGAGAGAGAGACACAGAGAGAGAGAGAGAGAGATAAAAAGAGAGACAGAGAGAGACAGAGAGTGAGAGAGACAGATAGACAGAAAAAGAGAGAGAGAGAGACAGATAGAGATAGAGAGAGAGAGAGAGATACAGCAAGAGACAGAAAGAGAAAAAGAGACAGAGAAAGGGAGACAGGGAGAGAGAGAGAGAGAGAGAGAGAGAGAGAGAGAGAGATACAGCAAGAGACAGAAAGAGACAGAGAGAGAGAGGCAAAGAAAGAGAGAGTAAGACAGAAAGAGAAAGAAAGAGAGAGTAAGACAGAAAGAGAAAGAGAGAACGAAAGAGAGATATTGAGGGAGACTGAGAAAAGCTGAGAGAGATTGAGAAATGGGGAGAGCGAAAGAGAGAGAGAGAGTGAGATGACATAATTCAAGTCGAATTTTTTCAATTTGATTTTTTGAGAATCGCAAAGAAGGGCTGTGTATGACTATGGCCATATAAACAGATTAGATATTAGGTACTCTCCAGATCTCTGGCCAGATCAATTGCTGCTCTAAAGTCTCTAAACTCCCAAAGTCACGCTGTACCTGCACCCCATTAACTCTGCTTCAATGCAAGCCTAGCTTAACTTTCAGCTGGAAACCATTTTCCCAAGTATTGGCAAATGCTTACCTCTCAGAAGCTGGCAGCTCTTTATGGCACAATAATTGCTGCCTGATTGTCAGTCATGGTCTACGTGCGCTTTAAAGCCAAGTGCCGCGAGCCACACTTCGACTCCAACTCCCGCCATTCAGTTGCCACACGCACAAGACCCAAAATTCATATGGTATACCAAAAATGTGCCGACAAAATTGTGGCAGCAGCGGCAGCAGCAGCGGCAAAGACAGTCGAACAAACAAAGCCCAACCAGAAATGTAGATGCGAAATGTTTATTTCGAACAGAGTGAGAGTGGGGAGAGCAGGCGGAGCCGTATAGGATGCTAAATGAAGCTGTCTGCCCGCCCAGCCAGCCAGCCAGCCAGCCACACGCTCACACTAATGTGTGTCAGTCCCTGTTGCCGCTCGCAGGACTCTTGCTGGCTGTGTGACTAATGTCATTTTGGCATGCCAAACGCGCACGGGCACGCAAACGTATAACGGTATAACTATAGCCAGCATATGGATATACGCAGAGTCGAGACATCAGCCGCAACATGCTCAAAATTTAGAGCCAAAAATGATACGTTTGCCGTGCGGCAAAGCCGCTCATTAGAGCAAACTATGAATGAGCTGTTAGTGGGCGATGGGATGACGGCGGAGGCGATATGCCATATGAAAAGCTACCCCCCAGGGGGCCAAAAACTTTGCCGAGTGTATTTACCTTTTGGCAATGAGATAAAGTAAATGCGATAGGTGAATATGCTCTTATGCCAGGCAGTCGGAGATAATGTCCTGGCCATGGTTTGGAGGAGGGACGCTAACGGCTGGCGGCTGCAACATGTAGGAAATTAATGTTTAAGCTTCACGCAAAAACTTTTACTCCACCAGAAGCGAGAGAGTAAGAGAGAGAGAGAGAGGGGTAGTGGAAGAGTGAGAGTCAAGTGAGAGACAGGCAAACATTTGATTTAATTATGAGTGGCAGTTATTGCTAAGAGCAGCTATCAGTTAACACACAGAGAGAGAGAGAGAGAGAGAGAATGAGACGCACACACTCGCTCGCAAGGTGTTAGTCTGTTGATAATGCAAACAAACCGCCAACAAATAAGAAAGGCAAAAGCTGAGCAACACAATTTAGCTGAGCGAATGTGAAATGCTCTGTCAAAATTGCTAGAGAAATTTCCTTGACATTAACTTTAACTGGCTGTTAAATTTGTTATGTCTAGAAATGTTGGTGAAGCTAAGCTTTGACTTAAGCCGCCATCTGAAATGGAGTTTCTATAACTAAACTTGTTTGACAAGAACTTTAACCGGATGTTAAATTAAATTGGTATAAAAATTTAGTGGAAGCTACTCATACTGAAGCTACAATCATACGAAATGGAGTTTCTATAACTAGACTTGTTTGACAAGAGCTTTAACTAGCTGTTAAGTTTGTTATATGAAGAGTTGAAACAGAAACTCAAAAGTGTTAACTAAAATGCCAAACTCAAAAGTGTTAACTAAAATGCCAAATGAAATGGAGTTTAAGTAACTAGACGTATTTGACACGAACTTGAACTGGATGTTAATTTATGAAACAATATGTATACTTTCTCTAGCCAGACTTACTTGACAAGCGCTTTACCTGGCAGTTAAGTAACTTAGGCTAACAAACGTAGCTTAAACTCTTTAACAGGAGCATTGAATTTAAAAAGATCCAAATGATATCCCCAATAATAAAGAGTTCCCCCAATTAAACTTATTTGACAAGCGCTTTGACCTGCTGTTAAATTGGTATTGCCTCAGAAATGTAGCTGCAACTAGTCAACAGACATGGTTGCTCCGTTTGTTAACTCCCACACTCTCTTCCAGCTACATTGTCGTGTCATAGTTAGCAACAAAATCAAAGTAGTCTGCGAGCAGTTCGAGTTGTTAGTCAGCGAAGTCAAGTTGAGTGCGTGGATATATCTGTGACTGCTTGTCAAACAGAAGACACTGACAGTTGCCTAAGTGGGAACTTAATTTCTTAATTGTCAACTCAAAACTTTTATCGTGCACCTGCCAGTAAAATAGCAACCCCCACACCCCGTCAGCGCCGTGGTGTGTGTGCGTGTGTGTGTGTGGTGGGCGTGGCGAACTATTTGTAGCGAGCGAAGTTCTTTGGCTTTTAGTTCTTGGGCTGCGGTTTGGCTTTGCCTTTGACTGAGTTCGGCCAAGCCAGCGATAGTTTACCAAGTTGTCAGTTCATCTTTGGCCATGGCGCGCCCCTTTTTTCGACGCAAACTGAGGACCAAGTGACAAACTGGCTAAGTGACACGCGGCAAGCAAAGTTTTCCATTTCCATTCCTAAATTTCTCCATTTGGCAGTTGGCATTTGAGTATCTCTTTCAGCTTTAGTTTCCTGCGGGCCACTGAATAATTGAGGGCAACTCTGCGGCGCTGCGAACGGAAATGTTAAAGTTGGCAGCACTTAGCGTTGCCGCCCTTATCATCGGGCGTTTTCTTTGTGAGCGAGCGCCGCCCGCTCGCCCGCTCGCCCCATTGCCCGTTTAATGCCTGTATAATTTAACGCCAGTTTAAATTTTAATTGTTTTAATGAAAATGTCGCTTGCGCCTTGTCATTTTCATAAAGTTTTCCACTGTCGCGTCGTAGATTTTACACATTTTAATTGCAAAGCCGCCTCCTGCCCGCCGCCAGTTGACAGCCCTCGACTCGCCCATTTCCTCGCAATTTGTTACAAATAATTATCATAACCTGATTAACATGAGCTCAGCAAGTGTTTCACTGAGTGCGCCGGGGCATGGGGCATGGGGCATGGGGCATGGGACGTAGGGCTGGAGACGGAAATAGTCATTGGCAGTGGTAAAGCCCCAACCCCTTTCGCTCGCCCCGCCCACTCGTCGCATGTCTTAATTTGTAAAACTTTTAAAATGCCGCCGCCGTTGTCGTCGTCGCTTATTTTTTATGCATGTTAAGAGCGACAATCTCAGCACACACACAGCGAGAGACACACTCTTAATTATGCCAAGTGCCAGCCCGAATTTAAGCTGTTGTTGTCGCCTCTGCCGCTGCTGCTGCTGCTACGGCTGTTGCCATTTGTTGTAATTTGGCGGTAGACGTGGCTGCATAATTAGAATTGTAAAAACGTATTTAACATTTTTGTTAATGCCAAAACCAGGACAGCCAACTTAAGAGACAAGCAGAGAGGCTGACAACGAGAGAGACGGAGAGTCGGAGGCAGATGTAGTTGAGCTGCATGTGTGGCATAATGAAGCTGCAAGTGCAAAAAAAAGAAAATATATATATATAAGTATTCTTCACACAGCTGTTAAAAGTAAAAATATCCTATGTATATAGCCATCAAAATATATCTTAATATATATATAGCATACATATGTATATGTCCTCCTCTTCCACCTGTTCACAGCTGTCGCCCTTAATTTGCAACAAAATGCGGCAACTTTAAAGCTCACGACTCATGCAATATGGTGGGATGGGCTGAGTGTGGTCCTGCCCCGCCATCGATGTCGACTATCGAAGTCATTTAACCAAAAAGCGATTAATCTATAAACACATAAACAACATGCGCTGCGGCCCGACTGCAGCCAAATAAAGAAAGAAACAAAACAAAGGCGAGGGAAATGCTCGACACTGAAAAATGTGTAAAATCAGTGAGAAAAATCGAAAATCGAAAGCGAAGTCTGGGCCTGTGTCCTTCGGCCAGCTTCATTGGCAGCCACAGCGGCCGATGCGGCTCGGTGCTGGCATTTTATGCAAATGTTTGGCCTCATGCAGTGTGTCCGAGCCGATTTCCGGCCA
Organism: Drosophila repleta; assembly: GCA_018903745.1. Taxonomy (NCBI): domain Eukaryota; kingdom Metazoa; phylum Arthropoda; class Insecta; order Diptera; family Drosophilidae; genus Drosophila; species Drosophila repleta. The sequence continues at coordinate 755,023 of JAEIGN010000154.1, read as the reverse complement.
TGTGTGACAGTGGCCAGCGAACAGTGGCCAGGACTCAGATCCTGCCAGCGGCCAGCCAATAAAAATAACGGCCGACGCATCAAGCGTCGCAAGCAAATAGCCAACAACAAGTGTGCTCCACTGACAGAAGCCGCACTTCGGATGCACTTCAAGATAAATGAATTTCACTATTAAAGATAGGTGAGAAAACTGCATTGAAATATCCTTGAAAAATACTAATACTGAAAGGGAAATTCCAGTAAAATTCCCTTTTATTGCGAATCATAATGGGAAATTCAGAAAAAATATATATAATAATAATATATCCAAATATCTCCCCTTCACAAGTTGCGCCTGGCATGTGCCATCGAACTGTAAATGGAACCCTTTTGGGGCGCTACCCTCTGTCGATATTTTGCATTTCGCTGTGTCGCTGTGGCCAGTGACCATTAAACGGTATTTGGCCATTTGCAATTTATGAGTGCCCAACAATGGCTACACATCCGGCCGTGTATCGCATGCCCGGCTAGGTCGTGTCGGCAGCGCCGCGAGTGGGAGGGAGGGAGCTGCAGCGTCATCGTCATCGTCGACGTCGACGATGTCATGTGAATGGACCATGGTCCATTTCATATGCGCGCGATTATTGTTAAATGACTTCGGATAACAACAACAACAACAACAACAACAACAACAACAACAGCAACGACGACGACGACAATCGCAACAACAATGCGGCTATTTATGATTCTCATTGTTGTTGTTGACCAAATGAAGCGTAATGGTCATATTTTTGTTTGACATGCCCCATGCCGGCCGCTCGTCAGCGGCCGCACAGTGCCAGTCAAACGTACACGTTCGAATAATGTAAATATTCGTCTGGCCGGACGCCAGCAACAACACGAACAGCTGTTGCAGCCACCACGCATAATTTTTTTATATAAATTTACTTTATTTTATATTTTATTATTATTATTTTCTCATTTTTTTTCTTTGTGTAAAAATTAATTCTGTAAATATATATAAATGACACGGCCAAATGCGTCCAAAGGATTTAAGAGTGAAAACAGAATTTAGATGAGCGAGAGTGAGAGAGAGAGGGGGGGGAGGGAGGAAGGGAGGTAAATAAAACAAAAAACGGACAGACAGAGGGCAAGCCGAGGGCCGGAAATATTTGGCCAGCTTGGGGTAGGCAAACGGAAATCACAAAATAAGCAAATTGTCTGGCAAAATAAAAATTACTTCCGCAACGCACGGACGCTCTCAACGTCCGCGACAGAGCCAGACGGCGCTTACTTGTTGCACAGAGTCAACAAATCAGAGGCGGCGACTCGATGCCGCAAGCCGCAGCTCAAATGCTCTGCCTGCGGACGTTGCCCTTCTAGGCGATTCTCACAAGTGAATAAATGAGGAAATATAAATAGAAGAGCGAAACAGTGAGGGAGAAATGGTTAGAAAAGAAGAATCTCTTCATTAATCCATTACCTAACTACAGCCCTTCTATGCAATTCTCAACAATATATATGTAGAAGTAGTTGCCTTTTCTCGCATAAACTTAAATAGAAAACTTGACAGCTCCCCAGCAGTTAGAGAAGCTGAGAGTTTGACTTCGAATGCTTTTTATTTCAACTTTGTTTTTAGCATTTGTCAAACAAGATTTCAGTAAAAAATTGTTTGGTTTTGCCTTCATGCTCAGTGGTCATTAGGGCGGTTGTCTTTCGTGGCACGAGTCTTAGGTTATGTGAAGCAGCCGTTGATAGTCATTCACTCAACGGAATATGGAAGAGGTGTGGCACCAGTTCTTTGAGCTGGTCAAAAACGTGAACTTCATCCTTCACAAGAAGCATAATGCCAGTCATTCCATTTCGGACTTCAATCTGGACGATTCGCTCAGCAGCGTTGCCAATACGGAAACCGATAATAGCATCGACCAAGCCTCGTGCAGCCAGGACAATAGGAAAGCCGACCGGCAATGGACTGTCAAGCAGAAACGCGTAAGTTTATCGAGAAACCCCAAACCGAAAGCTCTTCAATACGTTTCCCGAGCAGACTGTCCACTTCGATGCGGACCAGGCGCTGAAGCCGGAAGGCAATAAGCCACGATATGTATCGAGCACACGCCTGTTACTGACGCCAAAGCCCAAGAAGCCTTCACGCTAGCCAAGATGACCACTCGACCGAAGAAATACACTGTGAGCCCGTACATATAGAGTAGGACAAGTCTCACAAATAAACCAGCAATAATCGGAAGGACTTGATATTATTAAGGGGGAAAAGCGGCAGAGTCCTCGCAAGGATTAAGTCAGAAACTAGCTCAGGGCTATGGGCAGCTAGTCTCACAAACTGAATTTCAGCTGTGTATTATTACAGTCAAAGCTGACTTCATTTGCAGGGTATCAGCCAGCTGGTCAATGCAGCTATTCGAGTCATCTGCTGCACGCATTAATTATGTCAATCACATAGAGTTTTCTGTGCAGCCTCCCACTGTCAGCTGATAATGAAACCTTAGCACTGTTGCTTTGATCTGGCAAACAAATTTGTACGCACAGGTGTAGCAAGCAAACACACACACAGAGAGAGAGAGAGAGAGAGAGAGAGAGAGAGAGACCTGCACACACAAACTCATTGAATTCGGTCGTCAACAAATGACAAAACGCAAATAGCGCTCAACCCCCGCCGCACTGCCAATGCCACCAATTATGCTAGGGAGTCAGGCAGGGGTAGGGGCAGGGGCAGGGGCAGGGGTAGGTGTTGGGCAACTGGGCGCTAATAGCCGCCCAGTGGAAGCCAACATTCTAATGAGTTGCCTGGCAGCCGTTGGCCGCTGTTGAAATGCGAGTGCTGAAATGTTTTCCTTCTCTGTTATTTTGACGCCTCTGCTTGAAGTGGGGCTGGGGCTGATGCTGCTGCTGCTGCTAAGGGTGGGGGTGAAATAGCGCTTATGTGGTATGCGATGGCTTCGATAAGTGTCTATGTGTGTTGGTGTGCATGTGTTGTCTTGTTTTTCTGGTTTATTGGGCTAATTCAATAACCAACAAGAGCGTCAGGCAGGCAGTAAAAAAAGAACACAACAAGGACAACGCTGCTGCCGCTGAGGTTTACGTTTTTGAAGTCTAGGCTGGGGTGCAGAGGCTTGGGTTGAATGTCTGCCGTTTTGTATCTAAATAGCAGAAGCACACAGATACAAACACACACACACACACACAGAGTGAGACGGGTTTAATGGGGCCTGGGCGCTTGGCTTAATGCATGGCAGTTATCTGCCCACAGGATTTCCGTTTTAGATCATCGCACAAAAACACACACACAAACAACACACATTGGCCACATTGGAGTGAGCGAAGCATCCTGGCAATGTCCTGGCTGCTTGACTGCTGCTAGCTGCGAGTGTTGAGACCATCGGCAGTTCGCACTCAATCAGATAACTTTACGCAAAGCCAAAGCCAAAGGAATTCACCAGCCACGCAAGCCACAAATATGATAGGTGTGTGTGTGTGTGTATGTGTGAGTGTGTGTGTGTGGGAGGGGGAGAGAGACAGAGAGAGTTAGATTGCTTAATATAATTGGACTGCAAGCACAATGTGTGCTTAATGCAAAATTTATTCTGCTAAACTCCAAAATTACATTTTAAAGAATGGAAATAATACTAAAATTTAGTTTAATAAATGGATAAAAATATATGCATTAAAATTTCAATATTTTATGCATTAAAATTAATTTTTTTTACATATAAATTATATGTTTTTTATATTATATATTATATATATTATTATATGTTATATATTATTATATATATATATGTATTTTGTATTATAAATTATATGTTATATTATAATTTGTAAAATTAAAAAAAAAAAAATTATTAAAATAAAAATGAAATATATGTATGTATATAAAAATATAAATGAATAAATTCTAAATACTTTATTTTATTTTTCAAAAAATATATTTGATTATATATAAAATACAATTTATTAAATTTGTTATAATTTATATATTTTTTATTCATAAATAAAATATATTTTATTAAATTTCTAATTTATATATTTCTAAAATAATTATTCTATGTTAATACGTATATAATTTAATTTACATATTAAAATATGTATTTCATAAATACATTTTTATATAAGTAATATATTTTTTATTAAAAAAAATATTAAAGTTTGAAACTTAATCTAAATAAAATATTTTAAATAATTTATTAAAATATTTCTGAGCCCCTAGAAACAGCAACAGCTTCGAGCTTTTTCCAAAAACCGCTTTGTTAGCTAACACCCACACAGACCTACACATACTGAAACATCTATTAGCAACGTGTGTGTGTGTGAGTGTTTGGAAATTTGGCAGGCAGTAAATCAATTCGATAGGCTGAGCACAGGGACAACCCTCGCCGCCGCCGCTGGCACATTCGCATACGAGTTTATAACTTTATCGGGCATAACGAGTACATTATCCTGGCGCAGGCTGGCACACGTTCCTGTCCTGTTCTGTCTTGTGTTTTGCTTTTTTTCTTGCGGCATTTAAAAATAACTTTAATGGAAAATTTATCGATCAGGATGCGTCAGACGGGGGGGAGACTAGCAGCAGGACTAAGGCTGCTGCTGCTGCTGCTGTTGATCCCCGCATCGAGATAAGCAGCGCATAAGCAAGCACAAAGGCAGCCAACAATGGCAACAACAAGAACAACAACAACAACGACGACGCATGCATAGGCAGTAAATCGCCTGAATAGAAATCAACAAGGATATTATGTTCCAGGCATGTCCTTGTGGCAGCCGTTTAACCATTTTGCAGGTTGCCCACTCGCTCGCACGTTGCCAACATATTAAGACGTTTTAGTGCCGTTTTCACTTCATTAGTTTTGATTTCGATTTGGATCTGGACTTGGATTAGGATTCTGCATTTTGGATTCGGGATTCTGGATTTGCCTTTGAATTTCAAAGTGTGCAACGCACGGCCAATGAGCAGAGGAGGAGGCAAGGGGAACACAGAAGGAGAGACAGAGAGAGAAGGAGTGAAATACTAAGAGATACTAAGAGAGAGAGAGAGAGGGGCTGATAGACATACTCCGGGAGACTGAGAGGGAGAGAAGCTGAGAGAAAGAAACACGGAGACAGACAGAGATATCGATAGAGAGAGAGAGCGATGCCTAAAGAGAGCGAAAGCGAGAGGGAGAGGCACAAAAACACAGGCAGAGAGAGAGAGAGAGAGCTAGGGGCAGACAGAGTAAGAAAGAGTAGCAAAGATAGAATGAGATGTATATGTATAAGCAGAGAGAGAAGGAAATAAAGACACTCTTTCTCTCTCTCCCTCTCTCTCTCTCTCTTTCTGTGTATATATTTGTCTCCCTTACTATCTCTCACTTTGTCTGCTGTCTCGCTGTCTCTTTCTCTGTCTTTTTCTTTCAGCATAGAATATTTTCTTTCATAGGTTTTCATAGCAATTCCCAAGGCTAGCGCGCTAAAGTTTTATGCGTAGTTCCAGCTGTCAGTCTACAGATGAGTGTCAGAGAGAGAGAGAGAGAGAGAGGGAGAGAGAGAGAGAGGATAGGCTACAACTTTCACACTTCCGCACCAGCGCGCCTTAAGTAAGCCCACCTGCCTCCTACCTCCTGCCGCCCAGCCGCCCAGGCGCCCAGGCGCTGCTTAATTATGCGACCGCCTTGCTGGGTGGGCTGCTGCAACAACTTGCAAAACTTTTGCCAAAGAAAAACTCTAAGCTCAACTCAGGCCGCTGCCCGCGCTCTGCTCCTCGGAGCCGGCACTTAATCATGGCGCGGGAATTATGAAATGTGCTGCGTAACAGCTTCAACATCATGGCCATGCAGTTTCTTTTTCCCAGCTCTGCTCCCTCTCTCTCTCTCTCTCTCTCGCTCTCTCTCTCTCTCTCTCTCTCTGTGTCTCTCTCCGCTGCGTCATTAGGCTAATGTACTGTTACTCTAACGGCAGACGCCGCCAGTGATAAGTTTAACTGTTGGCAAAACTGTTGTCAGCTCGCTGAAGTGAAAGGCGAAGGCTAAGGTGGAGGGGGCTGACCATGGCAGGGGCGGACTGCATTGGTGGAGCCAGCAGCTGGCCATTTCGATGGAGTTGCGATGCCAATAGAGATTCACTATAAACTTATGATGATGCGGCAAAAGAGATAAAGATGGAGATGGGTAAAGAAGGAGAGAGAAACAAAGAGAGAGAAAGGAGAGAGATAGAGAGAAAGCAAGGCAGATGCGAGAAGTCAAAGAGAGAAGCTGGGAGCTCTAGAAGATAATGATGATGAGAGAAGAGTTAGAGAGAGAGAGAGAGAAAGATACATATATAGATAGAGAACTTCGAAAAGAGAAGTTAAATCTAAGAAATCGGGAGATTTATATATATATATATCTGTCTCTTTCCCCCTCTCCCTCCCTCTTTTTCCTGTACTTAAAGTTTACTTTCTCTATTATTTCTCTCTCTTTCCCTCCCTCTCTCCCTCTCCTTCTCAGTACTAATAACACGTAAGCAGACGCCCACGCCTCAGAGCTGTGGCTGTGGCCGAGCAGCAACTGGAGCGCAGTCGAGGGAGGCGTCCGCTGCTGTAGGATCAGGACGAAGCACTTAACCTAATAACAAATCGTATTGGTCGCGGCGAGTGCAAAACGTTAAGTAAACGCCATTTGGGCGCAAAGTTTTGAAGAACTCGCATAAAAATGACAAAGCGCAGGCGAACAGGACGAAGGACGAGGCGGAGCGCCTGGCGCAACATTGTCTATTTTGATGAAGACGTCGCGAGAAGTAAACGCGCAACCAGCCACAAGAAGAAGAAGAAGAAAAAAAGGTTTTTTTTTTTTTGAAAACAGACAAGACAAAGACTTCGTCCTTGGTCCTTGGTCCTGGCAAAAAATATTCCACAAAAAAAAGGGCGAGCGAGGCAGAAGAAGACCAAACAAAGATGCAAATCCGCTTAAGTATCCGGCAATGATTGCCGTCAACTGGCCGCGCGGGGGAAGGACGAACAAAAAAATGGGGAGGAAGGAGGAAGGAGAGGTAGAAGTAGAAGAAAAAGTACGCGCGAACCACTTAAAGTGATCATGAAGGATTCACAGTTTGTAAAATGGAATTTTATGGCTTAGTTAAGGCTGGGCCAACGCAATCTTTTTGCTCGGTCGCGGCCAAAAAGGCAAAGACAACAGCAACAACAAGAGAGACAGCAACAACAACAACAACAACAAAGTGTACAAATCACACCCCATTACAAGCGAGCAGCGTGAGCCTCAGCCGAGTCCTAGCCAGCGGCACAGGACACGCACAGGCTGCAGCCAAAAGGGGGGCCGCGCTGAAATTCCATTGCACAGGCAGTCGCCACTGGAGGGAGGGTGTGGTGGGGTGGGGTGGGGGTGGTGGGAGAGGGTGCTGTGGGGGCCGTCACAGTTTTTCACAGATTTGAAGTCGGCTTATCGCGCGACTTCATTTGAATATTCGCTGTCCTTAAGGATGCTTGTTTGTATGTTGTTTTTTTTTTCTCTCCATCTCCATCTCCATCTCCATCTCCGTCTGCATCTCCTCCTTGTTGTGCTTGTTCTTAGTGCTCGCAGAGCTTAAGTCCTTGGCATTTCTTTATGCCGCTGTCCCCGCGTTTGTTTATGCGTTTGTTAATGTTGTAACGGAGATTTTCACGAGTGGAGCTCTCGGCATAATAACAATAATGAAAAGCTATTATGAGCCATGAGGATAAGCGTAACAAGGGCCCTGAAAAATGGCACGCCCAGTCGACTAAACGCCCTTCCCGCCCCGTCTAACGGAACGTGCCTCGTGTCATTTGCCCGTATTAGCCGAATTAGAGCAGCGCGAGAAAACGCGCGCGCGATTAGCGGGCCGAAAAAGCGAGAGAGAAAAATGCCAAAAGGGGCGACGCTAAGGTGAGCCACTGCGGCCACTGGGGCGGGGGGTCAGCCAGGACGACTTCATAATTTGCCTTTATAGCGCTAATGGCAAATTAGGCGAAACATTTCGCATTCTCCGAAGCTTTCTCTTGCCCATTCGACTTGAACTTATTGAAAACTGATAAAGAAACGGGAAGGGGAGAGAGGGAAAAATATATATATGCGAATTGAGAGCATTAAGGGTATTCCTTATGGTTTCTTAAAGTTAGAGTCTATAATAATATAAGAGAGGGAGTGAGATAAAAAAAAGGAGAAAAAGAGGGGAAAATAAACGAGAAATAGAGAGGGCGAAAAAGGGAAACAGATCAAGAGAGAGAGAGAGAGAGAGGGAGAGTGAGAGAAATCTATATAAATAAACAGAAAAAGAGAAAGAGAGGAAGCGAATGAAAAAGGAAAAGAGAATAAGAGTGAGACAGGCAGAGAACGTGATTAAAATAAAGGGAGAGAGACAAGTCAGTAGAGAGAGAAAGACTCTCGCAAGAGAGATAGACAGAGGGAAAGTGAGAAAGGAAGAGAGAGAGAGTAGAGAAAGGAGGAGCGCAAGAGTGCGTGAAAAAGAGAAGGAGAGAATAAAAGACACAGAGAACGTGATAAAAAAAGAGAAAAAAGTGAGATAGAACAATTTAATCAGAGTCTAGGAGAGCAAGAGATAGAGATAGAGAGACAACGAGAGAGAGATAGAGATAGAGAGACAAAGAGAGAAAGATAGAGATAGAGAGACAAGGAGAGAAAGACAGAGATAGAGAGAGAGAGAGATACAGAGATCTTAAAGACTCGATTCACAATCCTTCAGACTCATATTAGGCTCGAGCAGCGATAGCAATAAAATTGTTTTGGCTTTCTTCGTCTTCATCGTGCGGGGGGGCTAAGCAGACGCCGTGCTCTTGGCTGCTGGCAGCTGGCATCCTTTGGGCCCGTCTCCATTCGTATTTATTGCATTTTAAGTATGTCTCCCGGCGAGCGACAGCCAGGTGAGCGCGGAGGGGGGTTGGTTAAGGCTGCTCGCTGGATTTGGCCATTGTTTTATCTGCCTGCTAATTCTTGCTCGGAAAGTGAGCGCATAAATAAAATTAACTTCATGGCGCTGCCTTTGCCTTTGCCGTTTCCATTTCCGTTTCCGTTCGCGTCGACTTGGGCCACTTGAAGGCCGAGGGGCGAGGGGCGGGCGCTCCGCTCCACCAGCTGAAACTGAAGTGCACATAAAAAGCCACTCGAATGCCATAAGAATCATTAAAAACAAAACAGAAAACGGAGAGAGAGAGAGAGAAAAAAGCGTTTGTTTGCTGTTGATTCAGCGCGACGGGGAGCCAAAAGTGGATTTTGTGGTAATGGGAAACAACAGGAGAAACAAGTGCCAAGGCTAGAAAGAAAGGAAGAAAGGAAGGAAGGAAGAAAAAATGAATATCAACAAAAGCCGAAATGAATTAGACAACTTAATTATAAATGAACTCGGCTAAGTACAAAAGGATTTTGTTTAACTTTCCTGCGCTCGCCCATTGTTCTGGCCGAATCAAAGTCGTCTCAGCGTCAGGCTCGACTTCTCGACTCGACGAAATTTACCAAATTTACCAAATTTACAAAATTCCACTCTGTTTACTCACTCATTAGACGCGAGGTCTCGAGACACCAGCCAACCAGACGACTCGCAAAAGAACAACAATAAAATTAACAACTCAAATAGTCGGCGAGCAGACTCTGAGCCGCAAATCCAATTACCAATTAACAACAACAACAACAACAACAAAAACCTCAGAAATAAACAGAAAAAAAAAACATAAACAAGCTGAGAGCAAATTGCCCGCTTTTGTCTTTAATTGAATTTCTTCGATTGTTTTTGGCGAGACGCAAACAAATTGTATTCAACGAGCGGCCAAAAGGTTTTCAACTCAAATTCTAAATTGCCTTGATATTTAATTATATTTTTATATATACTATATAGTTTTTAGATTTGTATTTATAATGTATTTTTATAATAAATATACTATATATATTTAATATATGTATATATTTATATCAAGTAAAGTTTGCACTTCTTAAATGAGGCTATTCCTTAATAGAATTTTAGAATAGTTCATAGATCCATGAACTATTCTTACATTCAAATACTATATGAAAAACTTTGCTAAAGCAGAGCAAAGTTTAAGTTTAAATAATATGTATTTTCAGCCGAGCACAAGCCTAGATTTTGCTGAAGCTTTGACATTAGCTCACATCTGAAACCAGAGTGTTTCTCTATACCATCAGGCTTCCAGCATATTCCAAGCTTAAAATTGTTGAACTTAAGTTAAAGCTTGGGCAATGCTGACAGACGGGCACACCTGGCATAGGGCATCTATTTAATGTATTTAAAAGACAGATAGTTCAGAAATTATCCTGCGAAATTATCGTATGTTGATTGAGACTTTAATGCAGAACGGATAGAAAATGCCTGTCTGAAATGTCTGTCGCTCTAGTTTCGGAAACAAATCAATTTCAATTTGAGCGTTTGTTTACAAAATGTTTGTTCTAAGTGTAGTTAACTGCTTTACAACTATAGTTTTATTACAATCATAGAATGAAAATGATCAATCATAGAATATAAAAAAAAAATGGCTGCAAAAAAGTCACTATATTTTGAGAAAATTTAAAAAAATAAAGGTTCCTCTGTAAAATTACATTTTTTCGATCATTTCGCGTCGATATAAAAAACATTTTAAAATATTTTTTTTTACATATTTTAGTAGCTCATCAAAAGCCTTCGGCTTATTGTCTCTTAGCTATGCTAGTTCTATTCTTTAATCAATGATTTTTAGTATTCATTCAAAAGTAACTAAAATGTTTGTGAGCTTTGTCAGCATATGCTTTGAGTGGTATTTTATATAAAAATTTATAGTAATATATAGATATAGATTCCTTAACAATTTAGATCTTCATTAAATAGTAAATTTTGCAGCTTTTTATTTGTTATAACAATTTAAGCTTCAGCTGAAGTTTATGCAGTAAATTTTTACAATAAGTTCATGAATCTGAGGCTATTTAAATATAAATTTAATTTTTTTCCTGGCTTTCTTCTCTACGCAAGGAATTCTTCTTTAACTGAACTTTAAAGAGTTTACCTTTTTTTTAGTATTTTTAATGGGTCTGAAGCTATCTAAATCAAAGTAATAGAAGTTTTTCTTGGTTTTATTGCAGCTTAATTTACTTTCTGTTTAAGCTCCAGCATAACTTTAAATACTCGACTATTTTTCATGCTTTTCGCTGCTAGTTAATTAATTTGCCAATGTCAAATATTTAATTTGCAGTCATTTTTTGCACAATTTGCTTGCAGCTGGCAAATAAACAAAGGAATTATTGACTATTTGCTCGGCCAAAGACCCCCAAAAGCATTTACATAGTACCAGCTGCAGATGTGTGTGTGTGTGTGTGTGTGTTGTTATGTAAAAAATACTTGATATATATATGTATATATATATATATATATATAATATTTAAGCTTTGCTTGCGTTATTTAATCGCACTAGCCAAATGGGTGGAGCCAACGCAGCGCATACAAAATGGCGACGCCCCTACAAAGCCAACAACAACAACAACAAATGCGATTCGGCTCGCATTGCCGACGCCTGCTGCTTCGTGTTGTTGTTGCTGTAGTTGCTGTAGTTGTTACTGTTGTTGTTGTTGCTGCTGCTGCTGGTTTTTGTCATAAAAATCCCTAAAGCAGAAACGGCGACAAAGCACACCAAATGTAGGAGGAGCTATTGCAAGCGAGCGAGCGAGCGAGCGAGACAGCGCCAGCAATGAGCGAGCGAGCGAGCGAGAGAGTGAGAGAGAGAGAGAGCAAACACGCGCGAGCGCAAGCGAATGCCAAATAGCAAAAGAGAGTGAGCGCGCTCCTAACTGTAAACGAGAGAGTGAGCGAAACTATGGCCAGCAGCAGCAGCAGCAGCAAAAGCAACAAAAGAAATGCAATTTAGTTGAAGCTTTTCTCGCCTTGTTTTGCTTGAACAGTTTTGCTGGCTGGCTGACTGGCTGACTGGCGCCTGGCATGTGACATTTCAGGAGCGACTCAATTGAAAAGTCAGTTGCAAAGCTCTCGGCATTTGGGCCTTCTGTTTGCATAAATGTTTTTTAACAATGGGAAACAAAGCAAATAAACACATCGCTTACATGGCCGCAGCAGCAGCAGCAGCAGCCCAAAAGTGTTTGCCATTTGGCGACATGTGTGATGAGACTCCGACTCCTCCTGCCTGCCTGCCTGACTGCCTTGAAAATGCCAACCGCAACAACAGCTAGCTTCAACAAACTCATCATCATCATCATCATCTGCAGGCATTTGTCTTTGGTCCTTTGGCCATGTCCTGGCAGCTGTCGAGAGTCAACTCACAACTCTCTTGGCTGAGTCTCGCAAGGCGCAACACGTTGCCCCAAAGACGCTGCCTGAGGTGCCTGCGTCCTTTGACCATTCCGCACTAAATTACATTTTGTTTATCAAGCAACACACACACACACACACATTGAGATTTACATAAGGATGTGCTTATGATGTGCCAGCCTCACATCGGCACAATGGACTCTCGAGCTCTCGCCCAGGCATACCTCTGCAGCCAGCCTGGCTACCGTTTATCTCTAGACATCTACATAATATTAAGACAAAGCTCGTTGAGCCGTAAGACGATTTAATCGAGCTGAAATAATAGACTCAAGCAAACACACACCAGTCCACACACACACACACACACACAGTGGGCACACTCAGAGCTGAACTCGTCTATTATGAACTTCTCTAGTTTTAACGAGCTCCAAGTGCGCCCAGTTGTATGTGCCGCATTCACAACTGAAGCAGAAGCACAGCCATTTGTTTGATAGCCAAAATTAACTTGGATTTATATATATTTATGTTGTGTATGTATATAAATATATATGTATGTATACGTGCATGGATTTATATAGAATCGTATATTATTTGTTCATTATGGGCTTGCCTGTCCATAAATATGGTGGCTTAAGAGCATGGAACAATAGACAAAGCCAACTTCAATCGAATCAAATATCCTTTACTAAGGCTTATCCCGTAGCTAAAGAAGTATTTGTTTAACTCTCATTAAATATTTTATTGTACAACAAAATTCTGACAAATATTGTCGCTATTACGCTATTACGCTATTACGCTATTACGCTATTACGCTATTACGCTATTACGCTATTACGCTATTACGTTATTACGCTATGACGCTATGACGCTATGACGCTATGACGCTATGACGCTATGACGCTATGACGCTATGACGCTATGACGCTATGACGCTATGACGCTATGACGCTATGACGCTATGACGCTATTGCGCTCCTGGTCAATTACTCATACTCTTACGCTCTTACGCTCGTACACTCCTACGCCTCTGCTATATTACGTCCATATGATCCAACGCTCCCAAGCTCCTGTTTTCTTACGTAACTACATCATTGAGCTCTTACGTAACTAAAAGACTACAACGCTTGTCCGCTTCTACGCTGGACTCTGGCATAATCGAGCCCTTACGTAATAGAGTCCTTACGTAATCGAGCCCTTACGTAACTGAGCTCTATAACGCTTCTGCACTCCTCCGCTCCAACGATCACGGGCTTTGATGCTCCAACGCTCCTGGGCTCTTAAGCTCCTCTGCTGCTAGGCTCTCACGTTATTAAGGTCTTACATTATGGAGTTTTGACGTAATATCAGTCTCACATGACGCTGTGCTCTCCGCTCTCTCCTTCGCACTGTTCCATGCTCAGCTTACTTGAATATTTAGCTTAACAAAGAGAAGAGCGCTTTCTCTTTACAATGACAGCCCAAAATAAATAAATTAACAATAGAATAAAATAAATAAATATATATTTACATGTCTAAATCAACATGTGAATGTAGATATTTAACATAAAGACTATTAACAATTATTATAGACAATTTCTTAAGCCTACTACAATAATTTGCTTAAAATTATTAACAATTTAAACACTCACCACACACCGAAGAAGAGGAGGAGGAGGCGGAGGAGGTTCACTGCTCGACTGTCCACCAGGAGATCAGGCATCCGACTGAAGAATCGCTGCTGCAGGCGCGCCTTTATATAGGACGAGCCAACCAATCGAACTCGAACTCCAACGCTGCTCACCTGACCTGTCGCTGAGTTATTCTGTCGGCTCGATCAGGTGTGAGATGCTCTCTCGCGGGCGAGCCCTGCAGTTTGAGTGTGTTTGATGGGCCCAAGCATTAAGAGATTGATAATGGTCAAATAAATTTGCTATATTTTAATAAACTACAGTTTATATAGAAATAATTTAGATGATTTGTACAAATATGTATAGGTATATAGTATATATACTATAGGTATAGTTTATATACTATACATATGCATATCCTGTATGTCTTTCAGTGAGAGTTGAATAAATCGCTGTGAGTCCTAAACATGTTTATAAACAAAACATTATACCCTGATTTCCCATTTTCAATGGGTTCAGGGTATAAAAAGGAATAAAAATTATATTAAATACATACATGTTATTCACATGCTATATACATATATTATATAAATACATTTATTGTATATATTCTATAAATTATATTAAATATGTTTAGTATTTGATTTTATAAAAACTGTATATTATACAAATTATATTATAAAAATTCTATGATTGTATTATACATATATTAATCTGATTCTATAAATTACATTGTAATTATCCATTAAGATATAACAAACATAAATTAGCCAGATGAAATAAAAACCAAACGTTTTTTCCGGCTTTGACAATTCAAATGGCAAAGTTTTGGCCTGGCTAACCTTTAGCTAATAGACACACACCCACTCACACACACACACCCACTCACACACAATAAGTATATCCAAATTCTAAATATATATTTGCTATACACATTGCCCCAGCTCCATCCGTTCCCCTCCTGCTGTCTCGCTTGGCAGCGCTTTAATGCAATCAAAACATTTATAAAGCTTTAGACGCGGCCCGAAAGACAAAAATCGGTGGTTGTTGTTTTAATTAGATTTTCAAGGCTGCGTCCCGGGCGCAGGACGACTGTCTAAATTGCCACAGCTGTAAGGGGTTAACGTTAACGTTAACGTTAACTCGTTCAAATCGCGAGCTAAAACCCCTCCTTAAAAAAGCCGCGCAGCCAGCTCTAGAGGGTCACCCCAAGCGGCGTCGCACGCGCCAAGCCTAAGCAGAAATGTGAGCAGCTGAAACACGAATATGGAATACCCTAACTAAACTAACTCATACGATATATGATATGTTATATGAAATTGAGTTATTTAGAGGAGGAAATCAGAAATTGCAGAAATTGAGGAGAAGTTGAAGCTGGAACTATGTCCATAACAAATATTATTTAATATATTTAAGCTGAATATATTTGATCAAGTATATACCCTGTAGAGAGCAGAGTTCTTATAGTTCTATATATGTTACTTTTATATGGAATATATCCTGCGAGCTAACAACAACTCTCTCTCTCTCTCCCTCAGCTATTCATCTCAACTCTCACGTTTTGCTAGGGTATTAAATAATATAATAATCTACCTTTGGCAATCTAAGCGCTGAAGTGTGCTGCTTTGCTGGCGCTGCTGGCGTCGCTGTCGCCGTCGCTGCCAGCGTCGCCGCTCAAATTAATGAAGAAATAAAGACGCACGAGATTTACGCGCTTTAGGTGAGCTCTGTGTATTGTAGGTGTATTCAGCCACTGGGTGGTTAGAGAGTGGGTGCATGGGTGGTGCTGGAGTGAGGTGTGGGGGAGTGGATGCCTGGCGGAAATATGCACAAGTCTTGAAATTCGTAAAATGCCACACAATGACTCCCAGGGGCACGATAAAAATCGAATTAATAAGAGTTCAACATAAATGAGCCCGGGAAATGTCAAGCGAATGCCAATCTTAAGCATCGCTTTCACACAAACACAACCAAATAGGGAAAGGCAGATATATATATATATAGAGAGAGAGTTTCGTATAATAATATAATTTAAATAATACTTTCTGTTGATAAGAATACGTTTGGTAATAAGTATCTTCCAGTCAGGCTAGCCCGACTAGAGCCTTCGTACTGGTTTTTCCTTAAACATTGGCTAATGATCGAAACCAAAACTCGAACTGGAATAAGGCGAGAAAATAAAAATAAATTTCTCGGAGTATATAGTGAAAATCTAATAAATATATATGTATATGTGATTCAGTTTGAAATCTCTCGTAGTTTATTACTATTTAAGTGACATCTTTCATCACAGAAAATAGAAAGCTTCGAGCTCTGCGCTCGTTCGCATTAGTATTCAGGTTTCGGCTGTGGCTGGGCCCCGCCCTAATGAGATGATTAAGCAACCATGATGTGTTGCGAGCGTCAGCATCAGGGCAATCATTATCATTATCCTGGCTGCATGGCATAAGGATAATTAATGCTCGTGTCACATTCGCATGCGGCATGTGCCACAGGTGTTTAGACTAATAACAGGACTGCGTCACAAGGCATTTAAGCCAATGAACACAAATCACACACGAAACACACCCACACCCACACCCACACACACATGCACATGGTGGACACACCCACACTGTAATGCGTAGATATGTTGGTAAATTATGACAAATGTCCTTGACAGCATCGGCGGGCAGTTGAAACCCTTTCGGCTGATGCTGCTGTTGGATGCTGGCCACATGTGGAAGCAAAGTCCGGGGCAGGGGCAGTGGCTGGGACGCATTATGTGGCAGCTGTAACTAACAACAACATGCAACAAAACAAATTAGCCATTTAACAACTACAGTGAAACAGCGTGAAACTTGTAGCCAGAGAGAGAGAGAGAGAGAGAGAGAGAGAGTGGGTAGGTGGCAGCCAGAGAGGCAGAGACTGACTGAAGCAAACAAGTCATCGACAAGTGCCGCCAGAAGTTTTGTTCTTACTGTTTCGATGGTCACTAGCATAAAGGGTATTTCGAGCAAACCAAATCGTTAAATAACTAATTTAAACGGATGCAGGAAACCTTGCTCAGGCAGTCATGGCTGCCAGATGTGCCTTGAATTGAAGAAGCTTTAACCAAAAGGGAACTTTTAAATGCAGACAATAACAAATAGTTCACAATTCTTAGAAGAAGCATAGAGGGCTTTTCACAGGTGTGAAAATTACAGGGTATTTTCAATATGCCACGCCCCTAAATAGACTTAAGAATGGGTTCTGAGTCATCGATAATCGATTAACATGATGATTATTTGCCTTATAAGCTTCAAGCTCAAAAGCTTTTGCAGCTGCCACGCCTTTTGTATATCTTTTATATCTTTTAGATCTTGAATTGTCAGTCCGAGTCTATATTCCTAATCGTAACTCTCTAGGCTTATGTCTAAGATGCCAGAAACCGTATTTATCGATTTGCCACGCCTCTAGCAGACGTATCGAGACAGTCTCAACAATATATCAGACGAGTTTATACAGCTAGCCGGACAGACGGATAGTCAGACTGACGAGCTGCACAGATCGACATAATACAAAACCAATATACCCCTTTCACTTGCTGAATGAGCATAAAAATAGCTTCAAGTAGTCAGCCGACAGCAGCAAGCGAGCCGTGCCGCATAACAAGTTTCTGTTTGTTGTAACTGTTCGTCGTTGTTGTTGTTGTTGTTGTTGTATGTTTGAGTATGTTTGTATATGTAATTATTCAATTCAATTAATCCCGTTTACGCCTTTTGGGCAGTGCCCACACTGCGCGGAGAGCAAACGTAGACCGAATCGTTGTCCAGCAGCCATATCCGTTTCCGTTTTCCGCACACACACACACAGAGAGAGAGAGAGAGAGAGAGAGAGAGAGGACTAACACGAAGACACACTTGATGAGGCGCTCATGTGTGTCCTGTTGGCTGTGACGCTATCTGTGCCTGGTCCTGGCCACTTTTGGGTCAGCCGTAATGTCAGAAATGCTTTCAGCAAGCAGCTGCCGTTGCCGTTGCCGTTGCCACTGCCGGAGGCTCCAGAAGGACAACAATTCGCAAAATGCCCCCGCAATGGCAAAGGGCTAAACGGGAAGGTCGGCCGGGCGCAGCTGCAGCCGGTGCTTGGGCTCGGGCTCGGGCTCGGGCTCAGGCTCCGGCTCCGGCTCCGTCCATAGGCCTTTGTCTCAACTTTCGAATTCTTCGCATAGTTTTGACGCCGACTTTTTTGTTGCTTTGGTTTCAACTTAGTTTTTGTTTTGCGGCCGGCCAAATCCTTTTTCCAACTCTGCACAAATTTCATTTATTTTTTAATAAAGTTATATTTGTTGTTAGCATTAATCCTGTTTGTCTCTCTCTCTCTCTCTCTCTCTCTCTCTCTCTCTCTCTCTCTCTCTGTGTGTTGGTTGTTTGTTCATGTTCAACAATGGCCGCATCCGTTTCCGCCGGCCAATGCACAAAAAAATATTTGAAATAGCTGGAAAACAAACGGAAACAGCAAATAGAAATGTTTTTTTCTATATTTTTTTGGCCAAAAGTTTTTGTTTAGCCAGTTACGAGATATCTTTGTTGCCCATTTGTAACCATGTGTGTGTATGTGTGAGTGTGAGTGTGTGTGTGCACTCTTATCATTTCCGTCATAAATTTCATTTCGTTTTGTATTTTTCTATTAAAAAAAACTAGCCCCAAACAAAGCCAAATGGTAAATAATTCCGGGTGCGGCAAATGCCGAAGAAAAGCGTTTCATTTCTTCATCAGTTTTTCGCTTTTTTTTTTGCTTCAGATGCGTGTGTGCCATAAATCAAAAATAAAGCGGAAAAAAGGAAAAACAAGCAGAGGAAAAGTGCTTAAGTTAGGCGACTAGAAAATGCTCTAAGCGGGCGAAGGCTGGGCAGAGCTGGCCACAGATTAGGGCAAGAGCTGCTGATGCTGGAGGGGAGTAGGGAATTTGGATAGTTAGTGAATGTATATAGAAAATGTATATATGATATAATAAATGTTGATATGATGTACGTATATATATATATATATTGTATATATATCTGATCTGTTTGGGCAAGCTTAAGCTCGTGCAGTTCTAGCACAAATCTACTAAATCACATAACAACTAACATAACCCATTTGAATAGGCTATAATATTATATATTATGTCCTTCAGCAGGTAATATAGCCCAACTGCATAGGGTATTTGGCAGCATAAAACTAAATCGCAATAATATGAAAATAAGAAAAGTCTCTCGGCGGAGCAGCAAACCAAACCAGCGCAGACCAAAGCAATCCCTATGCAATCTGCCACGTGCTACGTGATCTCACACACACACACATGGATGCAAATGTGACAACATTAGAATTTTCAACAGCCGAAAAACTTGGCCCCAAGTTAAGACAAACCGCAATTTTTTATCTCTTGAGTTTCTGTTGCCTGCTTTCTTGCTCCTCTTCAGTTTGTGGCCTGCTCTCAACTTTGACTGCAGCGCGCGTCGTTTGTCATTATTTAAATTCCTTTTGACAAGGCACGTGAAATCGACTGCACATATGAAGTTGTCTCCAGACACACTCAGCCATGTGAGCAGGATAAGCATATCAAGTATATATATCTCCAGCGGACGGTCAGGCACGCAGAGCTCCCAGCGGGCGAGCTGCTGCTAAGTTCTCTCAGACAGCCAGCTCCGTGGCAGGGCAGGACAGACGTCGCTTGCCGCTTGCCGCTTGCCATTCAAATTAAATTAAATGACAAACTCAACGGCTCAGTTTTCCGGCGGAAAATTAATGGTTTCACATGTGACAAACGGCACTAATAGATATGATATGTGGAATATACAGGAGGAAGAGGCTGCGAAGGTAAAGCAACTGAAATCTATAATGGAATGGAACTTCTTGTGAGATGTAGATGTATACATAAGTAACAAATGATATTTTGAATTAGATTTATATATAAATATAGCTATGATATTTATATATATATATATATATATATATATATATATATATATATATATATATATATATATATATATATATATATATATATATATATATATATTTTTTTTTTTTTTTTAATTATTATTAATATTTTACAGACTTATCCTTTCATCCAGCATTTCTAGCGAACAGCGCTGTCAAGGCTTAAGCAACTTCGCTAATCAAACAATATATGCTGCCAGAGCGAAAGCTGCAGAGCGAAAACGTATCGAACAATCTCACTCTATTGCTCACCTGCTTGACTGACGCTCACATCGGCTCGATCCTGATCGATCAGCGCGTAGTTCGAAAATAAGCTGAAATAGCTGCTCGCCCCAAGGCCTTCGCACTTATTAATCTCTTACAAATTCTCAAACGACTGCTGGGAGACAACAGACAACTTATCTCATATTTAATTAATTTAATTAATTTATTTGAGTATTCTTTTTTATTTTTTACTTAAATTTTAGTTTATTTACTCAATTTTTGTGCATTAAATATTTTTATATAGTTTTTTAAAGTAGTTATATAATTTTTATAAATTTAAATTTATATTAATTTTAAATATTTTTACTTTTTATATATTTTAAAAATATATATTGAATGCTTATAAGTTATAAATTATTTTAAAATATTTTAATTTTTTAAATATAATTTTAAGTATATATTTAATGCTTATAAATTTAACTTTATATTGATTATATTTTTAACTATTATATATTATTATTTATTATATAGTATAGTTTACTTTTTCATATATACATATATTTTTTTTTGTACATAAATATTTATTGAAGTATTTATTCTTGAACATTCTGCTACCTTTTTTGGCAACTTTATATATATGTATATAGTAACATATCCATTCACGCGCCCACATTAAACTTTATCATTCCCACATTATAATATAAACAATTTCATAGTCCCCATGCATAATATAAACAATTTCATAGTCCCCATTAATATTGTAAGCAATTCCAATCAATGATGACAATATCAACTCCAGCTTGCATAATACAAACAAAAAGCTAGAATCGATGTTCCCTCCATTGGGGTTGAAAATGCTAACGTAGCACAAACCAAGGCACTAAATTTTACCCTCCTTAAGAGATCGATCATTTTGTTTATAAAAGAGTAAATTTCAAAGAGCCAAAAGCTCAATAGATCAAAGTCCAATCAGTAAAAAGCTTGAAGCCAAGGTTTGCTAAACGTATGAAGGAACTAGAATAGTCAGTCTTAAGATTCAATTCGAATATAAAAAATTTTTTTTAAAAAGCAACCTCCGTTAAACAAATATAATTATATACATATATATTTTTTTAACATTATATATGTATATTATTATTTTTTTCATTAATATTTATACATATTTTTTTCACTTTTATTTATTTCATTCTTTTTTTGTCCTAAAATAATTTGCTTCAATTATTTTTTGATTTATAATAAAATTCCTGATGTTTTACAGACTCTTGCCTATATGCATACAGTCATTTATTTAATTTTACTATATTTATTTACAAAACTGAGTTTGGTTAAGACACCGCTCATTCAGCTGGTATTTCCATAGAGACTTTTTCACATTTGCAACATGAATACGAATAATGGCATAAAAAGTTGATGAAGAAATAAGTTAACATTAAACTTGGGCTGGCTTATCGACGGCTGAAGTCCGTGTTATGGCCATGTCTCTGGCAAGAAAAGTTGCAACATAAAAAAGATAAGAGCTGTTAACCACCAGCCTCGCCCCGCCTCTGCTCCTGGCTCTGCCTCCGCCTCCGCCTCCGCCTCGGTCATGAATATGCAACAATAAAATGCGACAGCAGGAAAAAATTAAATATGACACTTATCTGGCGCACAAACAAACTTCAAACACATTACACAATCCGCAAGGGGAGAGGAAAGGGGGGGGGGCGGTCTGTGCTGGTTATGGCTTGATGACTAGTCCTGTTGTGGGTCAGACACAATGCCTAGGTATCTGGCGCGCAATCAGCGGCTCCTGAGCACTGTGAATTGCTGTCATTAAAATGTTGACAAAGGCGCAAAAGGTGTAAAAGCCACAGACGACGACGGGGCCACACGCACCACCAAGCCAAGGCAAGCCAGCCAGGCCAACCGACCCACCCAAACCACTGACATAAGCGAGCTCGTAACGAGTTCGCTTAATGTGCCCGCCGCAAATGTGAGCCTTGACTATGGGGCTTGATATGCTAATATATAGATATATATGGAAATATATGGAAACATCTATATAGAAAGAGCTGATTCGGCAGCTCGAGTTGAGATCTTATAGCAGAAATCGGAACAGAACAGAAGCTGTCATAGCAGCTCTCACTCAGAAAACAATTAAAGCTAAAAAAAATTCTAAAAATATTTTTTAAAAATATAAAAAAATATATATAATATAAAAAATAATATATATATATATATATATATATATATATATATATATAAAATATATAAAATACTCATTTAATATTTATTTTCATTGCAAAAACAAATCAAATAAAATCCTTGTGCCGCCCACGCAGAGTCCTGGCACAAGTGCTCTTATCACAGCCACGAATGGGCTCATTGAGAGAGAGAAGAAGTGAGAGAGATGGGAGAGGGAAGTGTCGCTCCCTCTCGCTGATTGGGAAACAAAGATCAGGAGGACGATTTCGAGTGCGGGTGTGTGTGACCCTTGAAAACGCCAATCAAGTGGCTCGGTCGACATGCGTAATTTGCACGCCAAGTGGCTCGGCTTGGCTTTGGCGCGTCCCGCTGCCCCGGCCCGACTCTGACCCTGGCCAGCTCGCCACCTTGTGTGTGTGTGGTAATTAAATTTCGCAGTCGGGCAGCAGCCCGGCAAAGTGTGAAAATCATAAAAAGCAACGTGTATACGCCGTGAGGTCCCAAAAATGTTAAACAATTCACACGACGGGCTAATTAAGCGCTCGGCTTGCACTTGAGACCCGCAAAGGGTGCTTCAGCAGCACCATCCGCCCGCGCGCGCGCGTGTGTGTGTGTGTGTGCAAGTGTGTGATTTTCATATTTTGATAAATTTTATGATGTGCAGCGGTCCGACAGCGAGCGAGAGCGACCAAGTCAAAAACATTTGAGACAGCATCGCATTAAGCCAGCCGGAAATTAACTTCATAATGAGCGGGTGAGTGACATGTGTGTGTGTGTGTGCCTAAAAGTGTGTGTAAAAGTGTTTCTGAACAAATTATAAGCAAATTCAAGTCTTCATGCAACCTTTTTGAGCCATTCGAAAGTATTAAAAGTAGAAATTGAAATGGAAATTGCTAAATGAAGGCAGCAAAATGGGAGCTGAGGTCAAGGTGTTAGAGGTGGAGATAGCTCAGTTAGAGCTGGGACTAGTTCATAGAGAGGGGGACAGCTCAGAGATGGAACTAGTTCATAGAGAGGGAGACAACTCAGAGATGGAACTTGTTCCTAGAGATGGAGACAGCTCAGAGATGGAACTTGTTCATAGAGAGGGAGACAGCTCAGAGATGGAACTTGTTCCTAGAGATGGAGACAGCTGAGTTAGAGATGGAACTAGTTCATAGAGAGGGAGGCAGCTCAGTTAGAGATGGAATTAGTTCATAGAGATGGAGACAGCACAGAGATGGAACTTGTTCCTAGAGATGGAGACAGCTCAGTTAGAGCTGGAACTAGTTCATAGAGAGGGAGCCAACTCAGAGATGGAACTTGTTCCTAGAGGTGGAGATAGCTCAGTTAGAGCTGGAACTAGTTCATAGAGAGGGAGACAACTCAGAGATGGAACTTGTTCCTTGAGATGGAGACAGCTCAGAGATGGAACTTGTTCGTAGAGATGGAGACAGCTCAGTTAGAGATGGAACTAGTTCATAGAGAGGGAGACAGCTCAGTTAGAGATGGAACTAGTTCATAGAGAGGGAGACAACTCAGAGATGGAACTTGTTCCTTGAGATGGAGACAGCTCAGAGATGGAACTTGTTCGTAGAGATGGAGATAGCTCAGTTAGAGATGGAACTAGTTCATAGAGAGGGAGACAACTCAGAGATGGAACTTGTTCCTTGAGATGGAGACAGCTCAGAGATGGAACTTGTTCGTAGAGATGGAGACAGCTCAGTTAGAGATGGAACTTGTTCCTAGAGATGGCGACAGCTCAGAGATGGAAGTAGTTCCTGAATAGAAAAACTTAAAAATCTAATCAGGCTAATATATATTAAGTAATTGGATTATATTTCATAGAGCTTTCAATATAAATGAATGAAGAACCTGGAATAACATATATAATATATTAAGGCAACCGAAAGAACTCTTAGAGCAGAAAGTACGAAGTGCTTGTGGTAGACTCTGCTGCATAGACTCTATAAGAGTTAAGTATAAGAGTTCATCCTGAAGGTAAGCGAACTTAGCCATTAAAGCCAGTATTTGGTAACTTCACACAGCATTGCATATAAGAAATACAATTAATGGCATAGAGACTGCTGCTAGAATGATACCTAATCTGTAGGTATGCTTGGGTACATATATTTCCCCAATCTAAGGAGAGCATCGAAAGGGAGAGAGAGGTATAGATATATACATATAGGGTAGGGAGGTAGGGAGAGGTATAGATTTATTAGTTTATTTCTTATAAGAATTACTTCGTTATTCGTACATAACCTAGTGCTGATCATGCAGATTGGACACTAAACAGAGTCCTAGAGCCTTTGCAACCCACATAATACTCTGCTACTGCTTGACTTTTCGTTTTCAATTCGAGCCTTGACAAGTTTTAACTCTAATTTTAACAGGCAGAAGAAGTATATAAGTATATATATTTTAGAAATAGCTCAATCAAAATGACATTTGATAGCCCAACTACTGCTTCCACTAGTCGCTAGTCACTTGTTTATAGCCTTTTTTGCGGTCATTTAACACTCACGCGCAGCTACAGCTCTCCCTCTCATTAAGCCTCTCGCCTTAAAGGATTGACCGAAACATGTACACACATACAGACACATACACACATACACATGCATGCATGTACTTATGTACACATGTATATTTAAAATTAATGACATCATAAATTAGCCTTAATTATTGTAATGAGCCCGCAGGCATTAATGAGACAGCGGACCCCAAGCCCAAAGCCCCAAGCCCCAAGCCAACCCCTTGGCCAATTGGCAGACGCCTTCTGGGTGGCAGCGGCTTAGACAATTCAACTTAAAATGTATTAATTTATGGCCATGTGTAAGGGCCAATTAGTTCGAGTCGAGGCCAACGTCGCGCTTTCTAGTGGGCGCGAAAATCGCGCAATTAAACGCACCTGATGACAGCCGCTGGCCGGAGAGCAGGAGAGCGCAGCAGGACCTTAGCAAACACACAAACACACACACATACACAGATACACCAATAATTGCAGACACACATTAATCATACACACACACACACACACACAGCAGCAGCCACAGCTTTATAGATTTGTTTATGGCATTTGGCTGTCTATTAAGGGTTGAATTGTAGTCCCTGTCTCAAAGGATCTAAGCATAGATGAATGACGCTCAGTGCGTAGCAAATGCCCCGTGCAAAAAAAAAAACTGATATCATATTAAATTATTATAATATTAATAATAATAACGATCTATGTTTCAATATGTAAAATAAAGCAAGTAAGGGGAAAGCAGGGGAAGATGAGGACGAGGGAAGAAGCATAAAGAGCCGGAAATGGGCATAAGTTATGCATTCATGAGCATTTGAAGTAGTAGAGCAGATGGAGGTGTGCTTTGCTGCCCATAAATATACCAAATTTTAGGTAGAGTGACTTAGTCTATGATAATGTTAAGCCTCAAGTCGATAGACGATGTTATGGGCTGGATGAACGGACAGAATGCCGAGCAGATCGAAGGACGGCAGGATGGACGGACGGACAGAAGAACGAAGATAACAGACGGGCGGACGAATAGACGGACATATTGGCGGACGGACGGATAGACGGACGGATTGGCGGACAAACAGAGAAATGGGCAGATGGACGGACTGTCTGAAGAATGTACGGACAGAACGGATGCATAGACAGATGAATTGCCCGGAGAGTAGCAAGAAAGAAAACATTATACCCTGATTTCCCATTTTCAATGGGTTCAGGGTATAAAAAATGAACGGACGGACAGGCAGACGGAGTCAGCTTCTTTCCCTCGTTAGGATCTTCTCAGGAATATATCAATCGAAACAAGAAGACAATGCTACTATAGGCAATCAGCCACTATATCCTTTACCCGAGACCTGGTTACATCTTGACGGAAACATTAAACCTTGTCTACCCGTGTTCATAATCAAAGAACTAAAACTTAGTTATGATCTGTACACATAAGGCATGTTCATACACATTTGCTTATAGGTTATTGTAAATAGAGTCTAATAAAAGTCCTTTTCTATAGAATTAGCCCGTAAAAGTATGCAACAGTTTATGCCTACGCTCGCTTACAGCCTATTAAACACTCTTCGTCTCTCCCACTCTCGCCCTTTGCCGGCTCTGTCCCTTGTCTCTGTGTTGGGCAATTGTTTATCAGGCCATAAAAGTTACCCAAAAATTGTAGCTCCATAAATTTGCATGCAAATCAGTTTAATCGGCAATTTAATCGGCCGGCAAACATCGGGAAAAGTTGACAGCAAATAAATCTCGAGCGGGGGCAAGGAAAGCGGCTATAAATTAAATTTACATCAAAGTCGGACAAACGCCAAATATATATTAGCAAAAAACACAAAAGGACAAGCGAACAAATCTTAGAAATAAAAACAAAAAAGAGAGAAGCAGGAAATATCAAGTAAATAAATAGCAGCGACAAGGAATTGTTTTCATTTGGATTTTAGCGGACGAAGGACGAAGGAGGAAGGAGGAAGGACTGCGGGCTGCGGGCCTTTCACGGCTTTGGATATTAAGTAAACAAACAAACAAACAAACAAACAAACAACAATGAAACCAAACAAACAAACAGACAGCCACGCAAACACAAGGAACATACGCAAAGGCAGAGCCAGAGACAGGCGGCAGTTGTGGTCCACCCTAGACCAGCCTAGCGGCAGCAGCGTGAAAATGAAATTTTAATTTTTCTCTTTTTTTTTAGCTCCGTTTTCTTTTTTTTTTTTTGTTGCTGGCCAAGATGCGGGCCTGGCGCAGATAGAATACGCCGGGACTGGGGCTGGGATTAGAGCGAGTGGCGATTATGCACGGTAAATCATTTCGGCATTTTTCCGTTCATAAGCACGTAATTTGACTTGATTTTTGGCCGGCGACTGGCGGCCGTCGGCCGTCGGCCGTCGACCATTTGCTTTATTGACTCTCGCCTCAAGTTTGCGGCCAAGATGCCGCGGGCTAAGCTAGCTGGGGTCGGGACACGCCCACGACTCCGCACATAATTGCGGTTAATTAAAGCGTGATTTTTTCCGGCATTTTTTATTTTTGAAAGCGGAAGACGTGGTCTAAATCTGTTGCGCTACTTAGGCATAAAGTTTATCGATTCGGAAAACAGATTCGTTTTTAATTTGAAAATGTATCTTAGCTATATTTTTATAGAATAATAATAGATTATTAGCTTAGGCATAGTTAAGGGGGAGAAGCTGAAGACGATTTCAGAGATACTCTGCACTTCTCCTTCACCGTAAATGTTGAATATCTTCTATATTATTCGAGCTAGAGTCTAGAAGTTTATTTTCTATGAAACTTTGTTATGTTATACTTAAAATAAAAGTAAGTTGAGCTCTCTATCATTTCAGGAAGTATTTTTTTTAATTTTTACAAAAAATGCTTGCTAAAGTAGCTCACTTAACTTCAATTGTTAATA
This sequence comes from Drosophila repleta, assembly GCA_018903745.1. Classification (NCBI taxonomy): domain Eukaryota; kingdom Metazoa; phylum Arthropoda; class Insecta; order Diptera; family Drosophilidae; genus Drosophila; species Drosophila repleta. Next base: position 727,439 of record JAEIGN010000154.1, on the reverse strand, counting down.
TCTGCCTCAATTTGGCCGCCGCTGTTAGAAAATTTTCTATGATAGTATCCAAAGGTTGAGAATTGCCTTTAAATAAATTCAAATTTGTCAAATTATATATATTATATGTAAGTGTTACTCTATGAGGTGCATTTCTCATGAATTCTAGTTAAGCTGGGCAAAAAAAAGGGGTGATAGTATTTCCAATGCTTATATTTCAGTAACTGTTTGAGTCATTGTTAACAATTTACTTTTAAAATGTTTAATAAGGCTTGCCAATTAGGATAAAATAAACTTAAGCGAACTAGCCATACCAAGTTACCGAAATAACACTGCATGCATGCATTAACTCGAATCACAAAAGTATGAAACTTGCTCAAGCATTGCTCCCAACTCCGAACTGTTTAGGGTACCGTTGGCTTGGTGTTATACCTTATACGTAATGGCATAAATACAGCTTCTAGATTAAATAACAGTTAATCAAATATCTTCAATCATTTCCTATTAGTAGCGACCTATTTTCTGATCAGACTTATGTTGTCAGCCTGTTCCCAGGCAATAAGTTCAAAAAACTTTGATTCAATTTCAGTTTTAACTCTATGTAGACTTCTGTTTGCAGGTAACAGCAGCTCCAGCTGGCCTAAACCTAAAATTCCTTTTCAATTTGAAATTCGTTTACTGTTGTTGTGAAGGGAAGTCGCGATCGCGCCGCTGCTCTTTTGCCGTCTCTCATTCGACTTTTTTTCTTCCACATGCCCGATTCGAAATTGATTATTAATGATGATGGGCGGCTGGCGGTGCAAGCATCGAAAGATACTTGAATTATGAAAATGCGTTAAAAAAGGCGGAAAAAAAGAGCGCAAAGAAATTAATTATGGAAATTACTTGGCCCATGGAGTGGATGCGAGGCGAGGCGATGCGATGCGATGCAATGCCCTAACCGCTAAGCAGCTTGTGGTTTGATTTATTTAAATTTTCTTTTCTTGTTCGTATTTCCTTTTTCCTTTTTTTTTCTCTCCTTTCATTTTGTTCTTTCTTGCTCTGGATGCTCTCAAGTGCTCTCTGGACACTTGGCTATTATAATTGAGCCCGACTGCCCGACTGCCACTTGGCGAATAACAATTTATTTTCATTAATTTGTGCTTTAACCCCTTGAACGTTGGCTTCATTAAAAATGCGCTCTGCATGGGCCACATAAAAATTAGGCGGCGCGGCGCGGAGCGGCGCTGCGCGGCAAGTTGATTGCCATTAACATTTTAACCCCTTTGCCAGGATACGACGGGACAGCAGTACGGCACAGCACAGGACACGGTGCGAGAGACTATAGCAGAGCACTCTCGCGTTTCCTTGTAATTATTGCAATCTGTTCGATTTTAGGACACACTGCCCTCAGCCCCCCTGCCCCACTCCCTCCCTCCCTCTCTCGGCACTGCAAGCAGCGACCATTTTGCAATTTGAAAATGCAAATTAATTGCCACATGGCCCAGCACGGAACGCGAACGTTGACTAAAAGTGTTATGGCATTATGTCTTGGCCATTAAAGTAAATTGTAATTGGCATTTCTAACCGTGTCAGTGCCAGGGCTGCAAGCGGCTAAGCTCTTATTGAGCGAAAGGGCGAAAGCTTTTGGAACTGAATCATAACCAATACTGAACCAGTTAGTTACAAAACTCATGGTGCTCCAGAACTAGTACGTAATATACCTACCTATTATGTGAAATTGAACAGACATTCTGCTCTAGTGACAATGTAAAAGAGCTCGGTAGATCCTGAGTTATTGCTGCGTTTGAACTGGATTTAATTTGGTTCCGTTTGAAAATGAACTAGTTCTGGTTCAATATATCTACTATGATTCAAGCATCATCAAATCATTAAATGTAAATCTCTTTCACAACCATATCTTAACTATATACAAAATTCAACTAGTTCCATTTATTTTTTCGTTGCATATTGAACTAGTTCCGCTTTAAAATTACTTTTTTAGTATTCGAAAAAGTTATTGTCTCTCACAGCATTATTGTAACTATGTACAAAATTGAACTAGTTCAATTTACCTTTGTTTTTTAGCGAACTAGTTCCAGTTCAAACTTTGCATTCTACTTCAAGTTCAACTATTATAAGTCAATTCATGAAAACACATTCACTTTTCAAATTGAGCCCTCACAATGGTTCACAGAATGGAACCATGTGCTGAACTAGTTCTAGTTCGACTTGTTTAAATCAATTGCGAACAAAAGTAAGACTTAAATGAATTTCCTATCACATGCTGAGCCCCATCCTGTGCACTTTCAGCAATTGTTTTGCAACCCTGGCAAAAATAAAAAATAAATTCTAGGAAATTTAACAAATGTCTAGGGTGGGTGCTGCCTGGCTGGGCTGGCTGGTTAGTCAGTATCTGGGGTTGAGGCATGTTGTCGTTCCTTGTTTCGCTTTTCATCTTTTGCTGCGTTTCTTTTTTTCTTTTTTTTTTGCCAATATTAAAAGTCATAATTCAATTTTATTGCAGAATGTTTCAGGTGCCTTAATCATTTCTAATATCCTGGCCGACTTCCCAGGACGCCTATTTGACGTGGCCTGGAACGCATCAGAGGCCAGACTCGGCGCTGGAGTCGGACTCATAAATACTAATTTCACAGGCAATAAAGGCGCAACATTTGCCAGAAACTCTTCGCGGCTCGGGCGCACGTACTTTCGCCATTCCGATCGCTGCCAGACATTTAGCAGATAACCAAAAACTCCGAGATATATATACATATATATATATATATATATGTGTATCTCCGTCGACTGGCAATTTTTAATGGATTACAGTCCGATGTGACTGTGCCTGAACAGTTACTTCAATTCGAGTCGGAGCTGGGGTTATGGGCTGGCAGGGTTAATTCCAAGTAGATATATTCCCACACTCTCTCGAAATAGTTAAAGGCGACTAACTAATTAGCCGTGTGCAGTCCATTCAAGGACCCCCGACCAGCACTTTAACCCACATCAGTTGCAGCCAGCTCAAATGCGAGCGCAAGCCTCAAGTGCCAGCGTCACAGTCCGCAAAGTAGCCACTGGTCAGCAAACAGCACGCATAAACAGATAAGACAATAGAGAGGCCAAAAAAGGACAATCAATGAGCGAATTGTGAATGCTCTCTCCAATAGTGACAGATATCAAATAGGTATTATAAGTAATCTTCTTCTATATAGTAGAAAGTAAAAGTAGCTAATATTTAGTTTACACTGTTTCAATTCCACTCGTTTCATGTCTTTAATTAGCCTTGCTTGTTCCAATTCCACTCGTTCCTCGACCCAAAAATATATAAATATTGATTCTATTTAACATTATAAGTGCTTAGCAGTAAGTAACCAAAAATAAGTCCCTCTTGTTCCATTTCCACTTGTTCCTAAGGCCAAAAATATTAACTGCCACAAGTAAAAACAAAGTCAACATTATAAAACTGAATTTAAATAAATATTTAAACAAAAAAATAATAATATATTGCATTAACCGAAATCAGGAACGGAATGGAATTGAAACAAAAATATATTTATTTAATATATTATTTTATATTTTTATTATTTACAACAATTTTAATCGATTGTTCTAATTCCATTTCGTTCCACCTCTAGTAGCAATATTATTAGTATCATTTCCAATTGTTTCTTTAACAGTTAAATTTATGTTGCTTAAATACCACTCCGTTCCACATAAGAGTGTATTAGGCCCTCTTACTATCTTCTGCTTTGAATTGTTTCATACTCCAGCCGTATCTTTAAAGTTTCCTAATCCAAGTCCTGCTATTTGTCAAGTCCAATTAAATATGCTAAGCAGCCAAGTGAAGCACGCAGTTGATATGCCTCGCTCATGGTGTTCAAAGCATTTCAGTTAGGGTTAAAGCGTTGGCATTTCGGGGTGAGTGTGTTTATCACCGCCTGTAACTGACTGACCCTGCCTATGCGTGTGTGTGTATATGTGTGTGTGTGTGTGGGTGGTTATGCATAACGGTTCATTGCGAGGCTGGCAGCGTGGCAACCAACTCCGTCTAATCACTGTCAAATGCAGGCGTCGCTTACGCATTCAAAGCGAGACAAAGGCTAACCTCGAAGCGAAGCGAGCAGTGGGAGTGGAGAGTGGAGAGTGGCGAGTGGCGAGTCGGGACAAGGACTCAAGACAATGCTCTAGACAATGCAGGGGCTTGCTGGCATGCTTGTTAATTCGATTAATTACAACAATCAGCGGCATGTTTCATCTGCAGCAGCAGCAGCAGCAGCAGCTGCTGGGGGCAGAGGCGTCGCCCGTTTGCCAGTTAGAGAAAGAGACTTAGCAAATTGCCCAATGCTAATGACGTCTCTGAATGTGAATGTGGGTGCCCCGCCTGGCTGTGTGGGTGGTGGCAAACAATCGAAGCATAATGACAATGATAGATTTGCCAATATCTGTCATGTTTATGAGCAAAACAAAAGGGCCGAGGCAAGCACAGCCAGAAAAGGAGCAGGAAACACTAGTGAACGGGCATAAGCGACTGCGACATGCTCGCTCAGGGTTACAGTAAGAAATGGGAAGAGACTGAACGCTTGACTTTGAAGAACTATGGAGATATATATAGCATAAGGCCCAAAGGACCTTTAGCCCAGCAGCTCATTAGCCGAATATGCTGCCTTTGCCCAATGAGCGGGTATAAAAAGAAAACAAAGCTAATAAGAAAGTGAGAGAGAGAGAGAGAGAGCTTAATACAATATAGAACATAATTGGATATAACATTTATACGCCATTATCGACAGATTGCAAAACGATTAAGCAACCCTCGGGCAAGAAAAATGAACTGGAAGCAAGCGAAAAGGCAGAGGCGAAGGCAGCGGCGAGGGCAGCGGCGAGGGCAGCGGCGAAAGTAAATCTAATCGGGCAAAGACGCTGAGGAAAAGCGGGAAATGGCTGAGCACACAGCGGAGCTGGGCAATGCGGGCTGCTTTCATGCACTCCCGACTAACCGCTGTCCGTCCGAACTGTAACAGAAACAATCAACTTAATTTGCCGCCCGCTGAAAGCCCTGTGGCAGATAAATTAAGTCATTAGTTGGAGCTGCCACTTTGCGGGGCCAACGAAAGTTTACGCCCACCACCCCCACCCCCAACCCCACCCCGTCCTCGACAAAGTGGAAAATAAATTGGCGAACGTTTGTTTTGAGATTAACCGCGATTAGGAACTGTGAGACATGCGTGGGCGGTGGTTGGGAGTGGAGTGGAGTGGAGTGGAGTGAATCGTAGCAAATGTTGCCATTATTTGATAAGCTCAAACATAGACACAAGCTGCACCACCCTGTGTTTGTGTAAACAAATGGCAAATGCGAGAATAATCGTAGGAGATTAAAAAGTTTCATGCGCCCGCACAGCACAACGGAGCCAGAGCTGGAGCCGGAGCGGGGCAGCTGGCTTTCAGGTTAGGCGTAGATTGGCTGACGCGAGACAAATGAGTGCTGCACGTGAAGCTCTCTCTCTCTCTCTCTCTCTCTGTCTCTCTGTTACTTCTACTCAGCCAAGTCAAGTTTTCGTCCAGCTAATTTATGGCGCCTGCATACAAATTGGCTTTGGCTTTGACTGGAGCGGGTTGCTCGACAAAGTCCTTGGCTAACTAGCACCACTAAGCCCCAACTAAGCCCCAAACTAACGGCAAAGACATGAGCAAACGGTAAGACTATATATCGCAGTATTTGAAATGGGAAACACAGATAGTTGAGACTTATTCTTCTCTAGTTTGGCTCATAAAAATTAGCAAATTCAGGGTGTCCCAAAAATCACGCAAGATTCTAATTTTGCGCCATTTGTGCAGTAAAATGTTGTCAGCCAAAAAAAAAATAGCTGACAGTTTGGGGTTCTCAAAATTGAATAATAAATTTGTGTTTGTGATCAAAATTACTTCTTGCTTGACTTTTGGGACACGCTACATATTAGAAATTTTAGAAATTAGCGTTAAATTTGTTTAGATTTCAAATTCATTGGTAGATGAGTATAATATATATGGTATAATTCTTTGGTAGGGAGTAGCAGCTTGAATTTTGAGCATCTAGCTATAAAAATCTAAAGAATTCAGCTTTTCCCGATAGTCCACGCATCAGATCTAGTATGCAAGACAGTATATATAGAGTGGAGCTCCAAATTGAATAACGATCCTGCATGGAGACGAACAAAGGGATGAACAGGTGGACAAACAGACTAGCAAACAAACGGACAAACGGGCGACTGCCGGACAGACAAACGGACAGACAAACGAATGAACAAATGGACGGATAAACGAACGGACGGACGAACGGAATAGAGCAAGGAAAGGACAGACGAACGGGCAAACGTATGGACAAACGGACAGATGAATGGACGAATGCTCATACGAACGGACGGACGGACGGACAGAGTGCTTTTCACGGAGTGCTGTTCACGGAAAAACTCTTTTCAAGTCATGAACAACTATAAAAATATATTTATATGTTTTACTAAGATCATATTAGAGCTGCAACAAGGACTAAAGGACAAAGCATAAAGAAACTGATATTGAACACAAATCGTGGCTCTGATATTTTAAAGTCAAGCAAAGACTTGAGCTTATTTGGCAATCTAAATGTATATTGTTTTCGCTGATTATAGAAACTGATCAGCTATTGCACATGGAGACAGGACAATGAAGAAAGGCAGTCTTAGAGTGCTTTCAATTGTCGGGACTTTCAGTTTTATATCTTTGAGTGGGGCTCAGCTTTAACAGACTGAAAGTTAACCCTCTCACATGCTGCTCACATATTCCCAATTGCATAATAATTTCAACTTAATATTTAACTAAGTTAACCGTTAAAGGCCATGCACCTTAGCCATGTACAAATTATGAAATAGCTGTCGTAAATGTTTATCTAAATTGCGGCTATTAGTTTCCATATGTGCGGCTCGGCTGGCTATCATAAATTAGTGATGGCCCGAATGGAAATTGACAGACAGGCAGACAGAATGGCTGGCAAACTGGCGGCGTTTAGAGGCTTCGTTGCGTGCAGGGAGGGCTCACAACTTTTAATTAAATCAAGAAAATTACCCTGTCGAAGAAGGGTTGGGGTGTAACGACTGCAACTGCAACTGCAACTGCAACTGCCACAGAAAAATGAGGGAAACATGGCCAGGTCTGGGCTAGCAACTGCAACCCCGTTTGCAAAGTTTGTCTGCATCAGATAGCACCAAGAGGCAGTCAAAAGCGCAACTTTAACAACAACAACAACAACAAGAACAAGAACAACAACAACAATGATTAGCTGAAGTTGCTGTTAAATTTGTTTGGCGCTAAGGGCGACGCCTACAACGCGCTGGCAACAGCCACACGCACTTAACATAACAGCGCGCTGTTAACGTTAACATAACACTTGACAGCTTTTTTCCGCTGTACCATGCTGGTGGTGGTGGTGGCATGCTGGAGCTCTGCTGCTTACAAGCAATAACAAAAAGTGGGCGTTTACATTTGGCACGCGCTTCTCTCGCTCTCCGCTCTCCACTCGCCGCTCTCCGCGCTCTCCTTTAAGACGCTGTCGACAAGGATACGACGACAACGACAACGGATATACATACATATACATATTTAACATTTGGCCACACCTACACGCCTGTGGGCGCCCCAATCCCAAAACGAACGAGCTCCCTCTCCTCTCTCTCTCTTTCGCTCTTTCGCTCTTTCGCTCTCTCGCTCTGTGTCTGCTCCTTAGCCTAGCTCTGTGTGTCTTTAGTTATGTGCATCGCTTGACATGTGGGTCAGATTTGTGGTGCTGCTGGTGGTGGGGCTTTTATCTGTTTTTGCGGGTGGGGCTACTGCTCTTGATTGGCTGCGCACATTTATTACAGTTGCAAACGCAAACGCAAATGCAAATGCATATAAACACCAGCAGGCATACAGACTTGAAAAAACTGTGCAAACTCTAACTGTAAATTGGCACAGCAAAGCAAAGATGACCAAAGCAAACGCTGCAAATTTGAATGCGACTCTCTTGTTACGTGCCTGAAACGCAACTCTACACTCTCGCTCACTCTCCAGCTCTCCCCCTCTCGCTCCCTCACACTCAAAGACTTTCGTTAAGTCAGCTTTGCTGCTGCTGCTGCTGCCGATCGGCTATGCAGCTGAACTACTAATTACTCAAACAATGCGAGCAACAGTAATGTGAGCGAGTGGAGAGTGGGAGAGCGGGAGAGTGAGAGAGCGGGAGCTAGCTTCGTTGAATTTTGACGACATTCCCGCTTTGAAGTGGCTCGCATTACAAAGGCACAACGGTAAAGCCCGAAAGCTTAGACAAATTTCTATCTCATGCATATTTTGATATATCTTATTGCCATTGTTGTTGCTGCTGCTGCTGCTGATGCTGCTGCTCCTGCTGAGCTATGCTAAGTATTTGCGTAATTAAAACATGAAAAGAGTTGTGCGCAAACTCATTTAATTAAGCATGCGGCGGCAGCTCGGAATTTGTCAAGTGTCTTTCAGCAGCCCCGGCCCCTGCTCCATGGCAAGGGTGCTGCATCAGAGCTGACTTAAGGGTTGTCCAATTCAATATGACAGCATCGCAATAATCATAATAATCATGAATTTAATTGCTTGAACAATGCCTTTGTTTGTTTTAAATTAATACGATGGACACTTGATATTGTTATTCTTGTTAATTCCGTTCTTCTTGTGCGAGGGTGGAGCGTCAAGGGTGGGGGGAGCGTTGTTGTCAGCTGACTTTTCAGCTCGTACGTAATGCATGCTGTAATTAAGCAAGTTCGCAGGTCTGATTTGACATGTAACATGAGCATATTACGGTATATTAGTTAAAGCAGATCAGAGATAGCGAAAAAGGGAGTGAGGGAGAAGCGAAAAAGGGAAACAGAGCAGTGAAAGAGGCAGAGGGAGAGTTGGGAAGGAGCACAAAACAAAATGTAGAAAGATAGTGAAAGAAAAACAGAGAGAGAGAGAGGGAGAGAGAGAGAAAAGCAAGTATAAAAGAGAATAAGAGAGAAAGAGATTGCGAAAAAGATAGAGAGACAAGGAGTAAGGTAATTAAAGGAAGAAATTGAGTTAGGGATTTGCCAGAAGAAGACGGAAAGAGCAAAATAGAGAAAGAAACAGACAAGAAGAAGAGATAGATAAATGAAGAGAAATGCTGAAATGGAAAGAGCGAAAGATCAATGTAGAGAGAGAGAGAGAGAAAAATGGAGAAAAAGAGAAAGAAACAGAAAGAGAAAGAGTAAGTGAGAAAGTGTTCAAGAGATAAAGAGAAAGGCAGACAGAAGAAAGGAAGGTAAAGGAATGAAAAGAGAAGAAGAGATCAATAGTTACAAAGAAAAGCACATATAAAGACAGAGAGAGGAATGCATAAAAAGAGAAAGAGTGAGAGAGAGAGAGAGAGAAATGTATCTCTTGATGGAATGAAGCAAAAGAGAGAGATAAACAAAAATGAAGGAAGATAGAGAAAGAGGAGAGAAAAAAGAGAGAGAGAAGATAAAGAAAGAGGACAGAAAAGAGAGAGAGAAAGAAGAGAGAGAAAGAGAGAGAGAGAGAGAAGAGAGAGAGTGCAGAGAGAGCAGAGAGAGAGAGAGAGAGAGAAAGAGAGAGAGAGAAGAGAGAGAGTGCAGAGAGAGCAGAGAGAGAGAGAGAGAGAGAAAGAGAGAGATAAAAGAGAAAGAATAGAGAAGCTGATCGATAGATCTACTTATATGTAATTAAATCGGAAGAGAAACAGTCCCAGAAGCCATGAGAATCGCAGAGTAGAGCGATAATACTTTTTACTATACTATTTGCATACATCTTACCAGCCTTCAAGCTAAAGTCAACTAAACTTCTCTGAGCTTAAGGATATCATTACAAAACATGGAAGTTACCTCTATGCATAAGCAGACTTCCCTTCAATATAATTTAAAATAAATTTATTTCCATTCTTATATCATAATTCCTAAACTATTAAAATAGTAAAAAAACATTTTCTTTTATTCGATTTGAGTTGGCAAAGTTTTTACGATGGCAATTCGATGTATGAATATAAATATTGATGAAGCTTGATTAAGTGCTTTAAGAGGACTACCCCTACCCAAGGCTATGTTTTGATGGAAAGCATTTTTCAACAAGAATTTCTGGTGATTGACAGAGAGTAAATGAGGGCAGTGGCCGGAACTGGGGAGCGCATCAAATTGAAACATTATTTTTATATAGATTGAAGCTGGAGCGACGACGCGACGGGGCCATAAACAAAGGGAGGCAGGACATTTCGGCTGATAAGCGAACGGCACAAAGGACATTTTCATAAGCATTATACTGATTATGACACCAGTCGACGGCACAAAGACAAAGGCGGAGACGGAGACGGAGATGGAGATGGAGACGGAGACGCCCCCGCCTCAAGGCAACTGCCAAACTGTGGCCAGGCCAGGCACACAATAAAACAAAAGTGCTGATAAGCAGCCTAAAACTATGCAACGTCAAACTTATGCCCCAACTGCCACACACCCCTTGGGGCACACATGTGCCCACACACACACACACACACCCACACACACACACTCGCACACACAAATCGAAATCTATAAATGACTTTTATTGTTATGGCCTGCAGCGGCGTCGCGACGTCCTTTGGCTTGCTCCTATCGACGCAGAGAAACCAATAAGACGCCCAAACTTTGCCTCACACACACACAGAGAGCTATACTATATCTTTGTATATTGAAAAGATCGCTTATCGAAAAGTTTTTGCGGTCGTTCTAGTGGCGCGCATCCGCAGCCGCAGCCGCAGACAAAAGCTTCAGGACGCGTGTTCCCTTTTAAAGTTTCATTAATCAAGCGGCAGCAAGCCAAGGGGGTTGGGGCTGCTATTGGCAGGGGTTGGCGTTGCTGTGGCAGCCATAACGTTTTATTATTTCAATTGCAACCAGCTTCAAAATATGAAACATCATTTATCAGGCTGCCGTGGCCTCCGCCTCCTCGGCAGGGCTATCAATAGTAACTCATGCCAACTAGCTACGCTTACACTGTCTCTCGCTTACTCTCTCTCTCTCTCTCCATCTCTCTCTCTCTCTGTCCCACTCTCTTTCATTTGCTGCAGATTCGAAATTGGCAACAACAATGTCGTGATTAATGGCTGTCAAAGCAAAAGAGTCAACAAATGTCAAGCACCAGCCGCCGCACAAAATGCCAATTGACAATAACAACAACAACAACAACAACAATAACAACAACAATAACAACAACAATAACAACAACAACAACAATAAGAACAACAACAACTTTACAATTGAAGCTCAGGCAAATAGCTGAATTGAGTTTAGCTACGTCGCATGGTAACATTTTAAAGGCCATCTCGATATATGGATTTACTTGCAGATTTCCGTGAAGAAAATAATCAATAATATTATATATGTTTTTATTTTTTAAATAAAATATAAATAAAGCTATGCTCTAAAACTTAAGAGGACTACAGCTATAACTATAAAAATGTAAATAAAAAACTAATACATAAAAATATATATGAAAACTAAAAACTGATTTATTAAAGAAAAGTTTTATTTATTGATTTAGTAGAAAGAAATAATAATATAGTAAATTAATAATTGATTTTAAAATATTATAAAAGTTGTTCGGTTGCATGGCAACATTTGAAGATAATAATCAATAATCTATATATTTTATTTTCATTTTTTAAATATGCTAGAAATAAAGCTCTGTTCTAATACCTAATAATACTTCTAATTTAAGTTAAAATATAAAAACAAAACTTAAAGCTAAAATATTAAAGCTTAATATGAATATATATAGTACTATAAAATATATGTAAAAATAAAAAATTAAAGTTAAAGGACCTCGCTTTCGACGTTGCGTTGCCCAAGAGTCGATATATTTTATTAAAGCTCGATCCTGGTAGCGGTAGCTGCGCATATGAATTGCTACAAGAAAATGTATTTTACGCTAAATAAAAAAGCTAGCCAGGCAACACTGGAGTAATTTTTGTTTAAAGAAAGCCGCCGTACGACAACAGACACTCAAGTTTCATCCGATAGTAATTAATTCTAATTTTTGTGTCATTATTGATTAGTTGAATTTATTTTTTTTGTGTTTACTGATTTAGTTTCTTCTTGTTTTTTTTTTTTATAACTATGAAATAAACTGATATTTAATTTAATTTTAATGATTTAACAAAGTTAAATTTTAATATTTAAAATGTAAGATTTTCGCAACCCTGGAAACTAGCTTCGATCTTTATATGGTTTGCTATAGAAAATCGTGATTCACTTTGCGTTAACATAAAAAATATAAGTATATAAAACAATAATTGACAATCAATTGAAGAGCTTTAAATAATAAAAAGTCTCAGAGTATATGTCTTATAAAATTATGGATCATTATTTATATAATATAGTATGTCATTGCTCTATATACCGCCCTGTTTCTACCAGAAATGCATAAAAATGGAAATATATAAAAAACAACAAAGAACTCGTGAGCTTTCAAATGTTAGCTGAGAGTCTAAAAAGGCTATTCCTCTCTAACTCAAATCGTAATATATAGAGTATATATAGAGTATATATATATATAAGATATTAGGTCATCAGCATCTGAAATAAAGTATATTTTGCATATATACATATATATAAAATTAAGTAATTTTCAGATTGTCTCCTTGCCCTTCGCCTTTAGCAATAAAAACTCCATTTTTTTTTAAATTTTTGTTAATTACATTTATTTTTATTTGGTTTTTTTTTTGTTTTTAATATTCATGTTTGTTTTTATTTTTGTTTTTTTCTTCTGTATTTTCTCGTTTTTGATTTTTCTTTGTTTTGCGTTCTGGCTTCTTCGCTAGATTCGCAGGCGCAACGCGGCGCACAAAGGTCCTTTATCATGCGTTATATCATTTAATGCTTAGCTTAAAGTTAGAGTTTAAATATTTTTGATTCTTGACGTTGCGCAATTGTTGACAAAAAAAAAAAAACATCTCACTTATGCACTTTACATTTATTTAACATATTTATGTTTGTGTGAGTGTGTGTGTGTGTGCAGGTGTGTGTGTAGGTAGTACTGTTTATAAGTATGTATACATATATGCATATATAGATAGTTATTGAATAGCTTGTTTTATATTTTTTAAATTTTTATTTTAATATTTTGTTTTTTTTTTAGGTTTTTCTTTAAATTTTCTTATACACACTTTGGTTTTTCTTTTCACTGCTGTTGCTTGCCGCCATTTTCCACTCCTTATAATCCATAAATATATATATATATTCTTTTGCTTTATTTATGCATACATATATAGTGTTTTATACGTTTTACATACACGTGAATATTTTTGCTAGTTTAAATTTGTTTTTTTTTTTTTGTTGTTTATTTCATTTTATTTTTGTATTTTTAAAGTTAACGCTTAGCTTCGAGTTATAGATTAAATGGAATCGCATGAGTTGCTGACATTTAAATATGCATATTGAATAATAATAGTAATCATAGTAATAGCAATAATCATAATAATAATAATAATAGTAATAGTTATAAAAAAAAAAGTCGTTTATAGCATATTAATAAATACATTTATATTGTAACTAGTTTTTTTTTGTTTTTTCTTCGTTTTGCTGCTCTATTTTATACATTTATATTTGCTTTATTTTATTTATGTTTTTTGTTTAGTTTATGCTTATCTCAAGGCTTCTCCGCGCACTTCTTTACAATTAGCAATAAAAAAAGATTTTGTTTTCGTTTTAGCCTCGCACTAACTAAACTTAAATAATAATCAACAATGTTGCTTTAACAGACTTCGAAATGAACGCGAAAAATTATGATTATATATATATACTTGATTTTTTATAGAAAATAGAAATTCTTTAAATATTTACACATTACACAAAATGACAATATATATATAGTATATATATATATATATATATATATATTTTATTTAGTTTATTTTATTTTATTTTATTTTTACAACCAGCGGCCTAGACATTTAGAGTTACAAAAAAAAAATTATTATTATTTTATGTATAAATATATAAGTATAAATTACAAATGATATATAAATCGGTCGGTGGGGATATTGAACAAATTTAAACAAAAAACAATTTTTAATATTATTCGCCCACTTCTCTATGACAAATTGATCAATAATTTATATATATATATACATTTTTATATATATATAATTGATATAATTACATTTTTGTTTATTTTCTAATCTTGGCGTGAATATCATTGAAAATTGTAGAATTTGAGAGTTCCTAAACAAATTTAAGCTAAAAGAGATCAAAGCAAATCAGTAGCAGGGATTTTTAATAGGGATATTCCCTATACAAGCAGCGGCTTTGTCATAGAGAAGTCTCTCATTATAATTTGTTGTCAATTCATACAAAAAAAAAAATATATATATATATATATATATTATATTATATAAACAATTGGAAAAAAATATTGTTTTGACGCTAATAATTAAATTTTTCTTTAAATTTATTTAAAATTATTTTTTTTCTTTTTTTTTTTGGCACTGCTTTGAATTATTTTGGCACCGCACGCTTCAAATGTATATATATATTCTATGTAGATATATATATAAATACATAGAATATATATATACATATACATATCCTTAGAAAGCGGCTCTCGAGCTTAAAATTGTAAAAAAAAAAAAACAAAAAAAAAATTATTGTTCTTTTTCTTTTTTGTTTGTTTTTGTTGTTGTTTTTTTTTTTATAAAATATAACAGTTTTTCCTTATAGTTTACTTCATATATTGGTTTCTAATACATTTAAATTTGTATTTATATTTTGTTTTTGTGTTTGTTTTGTTTTGTTTTTCTTGCACAAATTGCACGCAAAGTATTTACAGAGCTTAAAGGAACAGTTAAATCAAGAGTGAAAAAAAAACTGGACTTAAATTAAATAAAATAATATTATAAAAGAATATTTTAATAACTAAAGCTACGAAACTTTAACTCAGTCAAAGCAAAACGAACATTTTATGGTTTATACGTAGTTATAACATATTGTTAATTACCGATATATCGATACACATATATGTATATATCGATATATCGAGCGATTGCGCTCGATTCAGTTGCGATTGTAGAACTTTCTTTGGTAGCGCCTGCAGCTGCTGCCCATGCT
Source organism: Drosophila repleta (assembly GCA_018903745.1). Lineage (NCBI taxonomy): Eukaryota > Metazoa > Arthropoda > Insecta > Diptera > Drosophilidae > Drosophila > Drosophila repleta. The sequence goes on along the minus strand of JAEIGN010000154.1, from coordinate 712,353 downwards.
GCCAACGCCTCCGCCCGCAATGCCACTGCCACTGCCGCCGCCCATGCCCACGCCCACACCCACGCCCATGCCCACTCCCATGCCCATGCCCATGAGCTGCTGCTGCTGCTGTTGCTGCTGCTGCTGCTGCTGATGCAGCCCGAAGCCAGCGGCTCCGTAGAACTGCTGACCGGAGCCGCCGCCGCCGCCGCTGCTGCTGCTGCTGCTGCTGCTCATGCCCAGGGCTTTATTTTAGCTGGACGCCCCCAGCTGGTTCTTCATGTGCGCGGCGGCAGCTGCCGCGGCGGCGGCGGCAAACGGCGAGCCGACGCCGACGCCGCCAGTTGGCGTCTGGGGTCCATTGTTGTTGTTGAGGTCGCCCGGCGTGCGCGGCCCGTTCACCATGCCGCCACCGCCGCCGCCATTCACATTGGCGCCGCCCGTCACGCCGCCCGGCCCGCCGCCCAGCAGTCCGCCCGCATTCCCAGCACCGCCCGCTGCACCAGTCGGCGAGCCCTGGCCCAGGGACGACACATGACGCTTCAGCATCGGATGATTGGCCATCGAGGCGAAGACCAAACGCTCCTCATAATCGTATTCACAGAGTATTTTATTCTCGCATAGATAGAAACGATCGCCAACACAGAATCTGGAAGGAGAGACAGAAAGAGAGAGAGAGAGAGAGAGAATGTTAGTTAATGGGTTTAATGAGAATCGAATTGGTATGGAATTGGGCTTGTAAGATATATAGTAAGATATATAGTTTGAATATGAAATACTAGTTCACGTATAATATGAACCACTAAGACTAGATTCAGTTCCGAATAAGATCTAAAAGTTTTAGTTCATTTGAACTTCGAGAAGCCTCAAACAAAAGAGTTTACAGTGCTTACAGCAACATAACATTTAGTTTTAAAGCAATGTTAACTAAATGTTATATAACAGATAGAGCTGTAAACTCTCTGGATGTAGTTTTAAAGAAATGTTAACCAACTGTTATGTAACTGTTAGAGCAGTAAACTCTCTTGATGTTAACAGTTCTAACAGCAGTATAACATTTTGTTTTAAACAAATGTTAACTAAATGTTATATAGCTGTTAGCACTGTAAACTCTCTGGATGTAGTCTTAAATAAATGTTACCTAAATGTTATATAACTGTTAGAACGGTAAACTCTCTGGATGTATGCATATGTACATAAACAAAGAGTCCTTTGTGTCAGAGCTGCGTCTGGTTTGAGGAGCTGAACAGGAACAGCTAAGTGGAAACGATTTTTCCGCTTGCTTAAGCCTGCAAGCGACAGACAAACGGCACAAAGATGACAATTGACAGGCAACTGTTAAGCCACCGCCGATTGCGAGTGGCCAGGCACTGAGTGGGGCTGAAACAAAAGGCACTGACGAAGACAGGGGCCGACAACAGTATCGAATGAATGGAAAGGACTCAACGGACGGCCTGATGACATCGTTCGCTCGCAAGGAAGTCGCTGAGATAAGCATTTGCAAATGTCAGAGGCAGCAGACAGCAGCAGGAAACGGGCCACAGATCTGCAATTGCTACAAGACACAGCCCAACGGGGTAACAGGTGAAACGTTACGTGCTAGCTGAACCAGTTCCGCTTGACTGCAGTCCACTGCTGACTGCAAATGCAGTCCAATGCTCTGCCACAAAGCACGAGGATGTGAGTGAATGAGTGTGTGACTATATATATATGTGTGTGTGTGTATGTGTGTGTGTGCAACATGAAGCCCTTTGTCAAAATATTTATGTTAGCACCTGTGCTGGGCGCTGGCTGCTGGAAGGGCGTCTACGCAACAGTTGCCCAACATTCGACAAACTCCAACAAAATATATAAAAAAAATAAAAAACAAAACAAAATGCAGCAAACACACAGCTCACATTTCAAAGCAAACAAACCAAGGAGCAAGGACTTTACTTATATGAGACTGAGCTGAATACCCTAAAATATATATATACTATGTATGTATATATCTGTATTGTATGATGTACATATTTTAGCAAATTGTTGTTCTAGCCGTCTTTATTAGCATACTTTCAATTGAAAAGTCTATTCGTTGTTATACCACTGTTATACTGAGCTATTTTACATAGGGCGTATTACTACAGGCATAGAATAAAACATTTAAAATAGTCATCTACCAACTTATACTTCTGTTATACTTCTGTTATACTTCTGTTATACTTCTGTTATATTTCAGGTATGCTTCTCCTATGTTTCTGTTATATTTGAATTAGATATCTGTTATAATTCTGTTATACTGTTATACTGTGTTATACTTCCGCTATGCTTCAGCTATACTTTTGCTATATTTCTGTTATGCTTCTGTTACATTTCTGTTATATTTCTGTTATACTTCTGTTATACTTATACTTCTGTTGCACTTCAGCTATGCTTCTGCTATGTTTCTGTTATATTTCTGTTATACTTCTGTTATACTTATACTTCTGTTGCACTTCAGCTATGCTTCTGCTATGTTTCTGTTATATTTATGTTATACTTCTGCTATATTTATCTTATATTTGAGTTATATATCTGCTATAATTCTTCTATACTCTGTTATACTGGGTTATACTTCCGCTATGCTTCAGCTATACTTCTGTTATATTTCTGTTATATTTCTGTTATACTTCTGTTATACTTCTGTTGCACTTCAGCTATGCTTCTGTTTTACTTCTGTTATACTGTGTTATACTCTGTTATACTGTGTTATACTTCTGCTATGCTTCAGCTATACTTTTGCTATATTTCTGCTATGCTTCTTCTAAGCTTCTGCTCTACCTCTGTTATATTAATTCTACTGTTAAGGCGTTAGCTTCCACGATCCAACTAGTTGGCTTTGCGCACATACCCCACGCTAGCTAGTGCCACATTTTGATGTTTGACAAGTACGTCGTTTACCCCAGCTGGCCAGAGGCGGAGCTGGCTAGGCAGCGGCAGAGCGGCAGAGGGAGACGGGGTAGAGGCAGAGGCAGGGGCAGGGGCAGGGGCAGGGGCTTACAGCTTACAGCAGACTTACAGCGGATATGAAATTCGGCTTTTGATTTACGTCAATTTTTTGTTGCTTTGCTTTTTTATTTTTTGGTTTTTCTTATTTTTTGTTGGTTTCATTTTCTTGTTGGGCTGCTGGCGGTGCAGCAAATCGATTGACGGACTGGCTATGTACAAACAAACACACACACACACACACATACATATGTGGGCTGTGTGGGTGTGGCATGGCGGCGTCTACATGAAAAACGCTTTGTTTATCTACCAAAACAACAAAAAATGCTCGAGTCAACAAAGTATGGAAAAGAGAAGAGCAACGACAACTTTTGGCTATGGCATTGAGCGCACCTGTGACATGCATGCCACACATCAGACACGTGTGTGAGTGTGCGTGTGTGTGTGTGTGTGTGTGTGTGTGTGTGTGTGTGTGTGGAGAACTCGCACATCCGGGCAAGCGAAGACCAGCAACAAATTGTCAACAGGAAATACAAAAATTGTTAAAATGGCGCACGCTGTTATTTCTTCTGCTGCCGCTCACACTCACTCTCCAACTCACTCTCCAACTCACTCTCCAACTCACACTCTCCAACTCGCTCACTCACTCTTACGCTCTTCTGCTGCTCGCACGAAAAGATTCACTGGCAAACTTCGCGCTCTGTTTACCGTTGCCGTTACTCTCGCCTTGCCCTCTCCCTCTCACTCGCTCGCTCGCTCTGCCAGTCAACTAACGACGTCGTCGATGCTGGCGACAGGAAATTATGCAAACTTTTCAGTAACAACATAAAAATAAAAACAACAAACACATTTGATGCACTTTTTATAAAGAGAGAGAGAGAGAGAGAGAGAGAGAGAGAGGGAGAGTGGGAGAGCGAGCAGTTCGAACAATGGCAAAAAAAGAGCAAAAATGCAAAGCGACTGTTTGCTGCTGCCTCTGCCTCTGCCTCTGCCAGCGTTCATGATGTGGCAAGTGAAGTCCCGCATTTTAAATGTGAAATGTGCGACCAACAATAAAAATGCTGCACGGCCGCGTGGCCATGGAGCCATGGCCATGGTCAGGCTGCCCGCTGGCCATGCCACAACGCCTCAATGACTTTTTTGGCAATTGAATTAATTTTCGTAAAAAATTGATTAGCCTCAAATGGAAACAAAATATGGCCACGCACAAAGAGCAAAAGAGATGAGCAGGGCAGAGCAGGGCAGAGCTGACATGAGCAGAGCAGCGCTGATCAGTTATTTTTAAAGAGCGCAAAGCGCAAATTTGGGCATTTGTAAAATTTCCCTTAAGGAAATTGCTCAAGGCAGACTGAAGCTGAGCGCCTTCAGGTTGCTCTCTGACTCTACAGCTAATTGTAGAGTAGTATTAACAGCCAAGTGCTACTACTTAGCAGCTTAACAGAAACGGCAGCTTAGCAGATATTGAGTGCTTAACTTAACAGAAAACTGTTAGAATTAACATCATTTTAACTAAACAAAGTAAAACTTATTTGAAAATAGAAAATAATGGAAAAAAGTAAAATAAAAATGGAAAATATTAAAAAATAGTAAAATTAAAAAAGAAAATAATAAAAATATAGACAAATTAAAAATAGAAAGTAATAAGGTACATGAAAATAAAAATTAAAAATAATGAGAAATGTTAAAAAAAAATAAATAATTCAATTAAAAATATAAATATATTATAAAAAAATATAATAATTTTTTTGTTTAATTAGAAATTAATAAAAACACGAAATAATGAATATAGAAAATTATTAAGTATTGATATTATTAAAATAACAATAGAAAATAATAAAGTATATTAAAATAATAATAGAAAACATTGAAAACTAGTTAAATAAAAACTAAAAATAATAAAAAAATAATTAAATAAAAATACAAAATTTAAAAAATAAAAAATGTATGAAAAGAAAATAATGAAAAATAATTAAATTAAATTTTAAAAATATTGAAAAAATACTCAAATCAAAAAAGACAAAATAATAAAAAAAAATTTAAAAAAAAAATAAGAAAATAAAAAATTATTAAAATAGATAATAAAAAACTATATCAAAATAAAATTATAAGATAACAAAAAAATATTTATTATTATATAACTATTTCTTCAATTGCCGCCTTCAACTCGTCTCGTAGGGTCAACCTGTACAGGCCGCACTCAGGCCACAGGTTCGTTTGGGACACGGGCGGCTGTTACATTTTTAAAGCCAATTTTCGACAATGCGAAACAAAAGCGTCAGCGATTGCGAATGCATTTGCAGCCGGGCAACAGCCGGTGAACGTTGCATGGGGCAAGGGCAAGGGCAAGGGCAAGGGCAATGGGGCCTGGATTTTTACAATAAGCCAATATGTTTTAACATTTATTTCAATATTTTTGTGCACGGCCATGCCGTGTGGCGGCATTTTAAATATTTAATGCGATGCCGTTTGCATGGAGAAGAAGAAGAAGAAGAAGAAGGCTGGGATAGGGATAGGGATGGGGCAAAGGGCAGGGGGCAGGGGCAGGGGGCAGGGGGCAGCACGGCATATGGGCAGTCGCATTAATAATGCAAAGTGAAACGAAAAGAGAAGAAAATGGAAAAAGAAAAGAAAATAAAGAAATACTTGTTGACCGGTCACGAGCTTCACGCATACACTTTAAAACTCTCTAGAGTGACATTTGCCGAATTGGCCAAATGCAATAAATTCGCAAAGGCAGCTGGCCAGGCCAGGCCAGGCCAGGACAGGCTGCACGCGAGCTCGTTGACTAGTTGATGGCACCCCGAAGGGTACGAGAATCAAATATGCCCACGAAATTTATGCGGTTTTCATAGAAACTCTATGACACTCGAAGGGGTTGCTCGCGCTTACGAACCAACCCCAACCCCAAGTAGAACCCAAAATAAGGGGCAAACAAGCTTGTAAATGATGTCAATTTGTTGCTGCCGATGTTGCTTTAGCTGCATAATAATAAAATGCCAAGTGCCATTTTGGCCATGTATATTGGCCAAAGATTAAAAAGGGATTTCTTTTCGCCTCTGTTTGCTGAAGCTGTTGATAGGCGAATGGCCCATAAAAATGCATAAGTACGTAATATGGCAAATGAGCTTAAGCAGAGGGGAAGATAGGGAGAGAAGAGAGAGAGAGAGGAAGAGAAAGAAAGAGAGAGAGAGAGAGGGCTAAAGGAAGAGAAAGATCTTTGTACATATGAACATATCAGGAAGAGTTTCTAGATTTTGAAGGTAAGAGCATAAGAGCATAAAAATATAAGAGTATAAAAATATAAGAGTATAAGTATAAGTATAAGTAGTATAAGTATAGGTATAAGTATAAGTATAAGTATAAGTATAAGTATAAGTATAAGTATAAGTATAAGTATAAGTATAAGTATAAGTATAAGTATAAGTATAAGTATAAGTATAAGTATAAGTAACTATAAGTATAAGTATAAGTATAAGTATAAGTATAAGTATAAGTATAAGTATAAGTATAAGTATAAGTATAAGTATAAGTATAAGTATAAGTATAAGTATAAGTATAAGTATAAGTATAAGTATAAGTATAAGTATAAGTATAAGTATAAGTATAAGTATAAGTATAAGTATAAGTATAAGTATAAGTATAAGTATAAGTATAAGTATAAGTATAAGTATAAGTATAAGTATAAGTATAAGTATAAGTATAAGTATAAGTATAAGTATAAGTATAAGTAAGAGTATAAGTATAAGTAAGAGTATAAGTATAAGTAAGAGTATAAGTAAGATAAGTATGAGGGATAAACATTGTAGCATAGGGAGGAGTATAAGTGTTTACTCAAGCTACAGTATAAGTAAGCTTATACAAGTATAAGTATGGAACTATGGTATATAAATTCTCATATTAGCTATCAATTATCTTTCACTAATGCACCGTTATGCGCACACTCACCTATGATTGCATTGCTGGCACGCAAAGCACTCCAGATGATAGACATTGGTGCGTGCGCGCATCACCATCTCGAAGGCCGGAATGACTTTGCTGCAGGCGGCGCAGTAGCCCGTATTCCCGAACAATCTGTAAAGGCAGAGAGAGATAGTTAACAGAGACTTAACAGAGGTTCCCCTCTCTCTCTCTCTTACGCACCTCAAGTAGTCGCGCTTGCAGAGCATCAGATTGCCCTTGGTGTAGAGCGTGGAGCCGACCTCGCCGAGGCGGCAGTCGCAGCAGCCGCACTTGAGGCAATCCTCGTGCCACAGCATGTCCAGGGCGCGCAGCAGATAACGGTCCTGGATGTGCTTGCCGCAGCCGGCGCACAGTTGGCTGCCATTGTTGTTGTTGTTGTTGTTGTTGGCGGCGGCCGCGATGCTCTGAACGTTGCTGTTGTTATTGTTATTGTTGTTGTTCACAGAGTTGCCGTTGCTCAGGCCATTGTTGTTGTTGTTGTTATTGTTCTGGCCATTGTTGTTGCTGTTGTTGTTGTTCTGGCCGCTGCTGTTCATGTTGGCCGCTTGCTGCTGCTGCTGCGCCGTCTGCTGCTGCTGCTGCTGCTGGTTGGATGATAGCCCGACAAGTCCGGGTTCAGTTTTGGTTATATCCATAGTCATCATCTGCAAGAGCCAGAGACAAACACACACATTAGTAAAAGAAACAAAGAGACAGCCAGAGAAAGAGAGAGTGGGAGTGAGAGTGGGAGTAAGGGGAGAGCGTGTACATTGGGTCTGCTTATGTCCAGAAAGTAGCACTCGTACGAGGAGCGCATTCGCTTCGGCTGCTGATTGTCACGGCTCTGTCCCGTCTCGCAGACGAAGTGCTGCGGCACGGCGGGCACGAGAAAGCGCTCTTGGGCGCTGTAGTCACTGAATTTGTAGTCGCTGCTGAAGTCGTAGTCGAAGTCGATCGAGTGCTCCATGGCCATGGCAACACCAGCTATTCTAAATGTAATTTAATCAGCTTTTCACTTCGGTCAGGTTTTAATCACAAAGGAACGCTTTGTCGCCGCTAGTGTTGAACAGCGGCCGGCGGAGCTAGCTTAACGGCATTTGACAGCTGCGTGCGTCAACAGTGCTCTGCAATGCCATTAGCAGACGGCGGCGTTTAGAACATTTGCTCTCACAACTTTTCGTAGCATACTTTCGCGCGGCGCCTGTTAATAGAATTAACTGGCGCCTTGCCAAAATCATAGACCATCCACAGTTATTCGCACTGTTTGGCAAGTGATTAACTACATAAAAAAAAATAGCAAAAAATTACAAAATTTAAAAAAAAATTACTCGAAGTGATCGAGTTGAGAGCGGGCTCGTCCGGGAGTTGAACCCGGGACCTCTCGCACCCGAAGCGAGAATCATACCACTAGACCAACGAGCCGTTGTCAGAGTGCCTGGCCCAAACGCTAACTGAATAGCAGCCAGCCCAAGCTGCGACCTTGAAACGATCGAGCCGATGCGTCGATGCGTCATAGCCGAACGAATATTCGCTATGTGTGCTATTTTTAGCACAATGCAAGCTACGATCTCAGCTTGCTGGCTTGGCTTGGCTTGCAGTCTCCTGATTGGCTGTGCGCGGGCGTCGGTCCTTTTCGCACCTACGTATAACGCGGCTTATTGGCGGCCTGTCTGCCAGATAGCCTCTTTAGCTCAGTGGCAGAGCACTGGTCTCGTAAACCAGGGGTCGTGAGTTCAAATCTCACAGGAGGCAGGCTCCGTCGCTCTCTCAGCGGGGGCTCCTCTTTTGCTCGAATTTTAAACGGTATTTTTAAGGCATGTTCGGCATATTTAAGCGCAGCATTCTGCGGTCCGTAACCGCAACGTTTGCAACTGTCACTTTTGCTTTATTGCACGCGCTGCAAATTGCTGACTACAGCGGCGCGATAACGATAACAAAACATGGCCAAGGCGCCTGTCAATGGCCGGGAGCAGCAACGGCAGCAACGGCAGCAACAACAAATCAATGCGAGCTGAAAATGCCAGCAACGATTTAAAATAACGAGATTTATGACAAATTGGCATTGGCCGAACGGAAACAGAAACGAAATGGAATGGAATGGCATGGCATGGAATGGAATGGAATGGTCAACTGTGTAACCAGGCCAAAATCACAGCGCTAAATACTTAGTTTGTTGCCAATTGCTGTTTGCCAGCCAGAAGCCCTAAAAATATGCTATGCCCACGAGCAGAGATGTCGCTGCCTCAGCCTCTGCCTCTGCCTCAGCCTCTGCCACTGCCTCTGCCACTGCCACTGGCTGTGTTGGGTTAGGCACTGGGTGGCTGTGGCCCCATTGTCTGCCGGGCTGCGTCAATTGTCGTTTGGCCATGGCCAAATGCATTAAGCCAACATGGCCGCCGACGTCCATGTAGCGCCAACTGTGACCCGGCCTTGGGGGCACAGACCGCGCCACGCGTGTGTGCAGCTGCTGGCAATGACTTTAATTAGACGTCGCATTCTGGCCAGTGTCAAAAACTCATCAGCCAGGGGCAGCCACGGCCTAGCCACGGCCTAGCCACGGCCTAGCCACGGCCTGGCCACGGCTCGCGCTCGCTCATAAAAATTCAATCAAATCAATTTATGTAAATTTAACGCCAGCCCCCCCACACGGGCCACGCCAAATACCAATCAGCCAAGTCAGCTTTTAACTTGGCCAAAACCAATGCAGTCTACTGCAGTGCCTGCCCCTGCCCCTCCCTCCTCGATGCGGACTGCATTGTTATTTAGTTTAGTTCAAAATCAATTGAATGCTAAATGTTGGCGCAACGTTTTCATATTCCAATATTCATTGCCAGCCAAATGTGGGCGGTGGGGGCGTGGCGAGCGCTTTATCGGAGACAGCGCATTCATTGAGCATTCATAGTTTTTGCACAATGCGTAGGCGATCAATTAATTTATGCATTACATTCATCTTCGTCTCTTCCCTCTCTCATCTCTCTCATCTCCCTCCCTCCTCCCTTCTCAGCTCTTTTCAATTTGCATATGAAATTTGATTTTGGGCCACGATTTAACTGGCGATTTGCCTGCTTTGTTTCACTTTCCATTCCATTGCATTTGTCATTCCATTCCATTTCACTTTAATTTCATTCCATTCCATTTCATTTCATATTCATATATGCCGTTTCGTCATATATTTCATTTCTTACGTTTCATTCCATTGTGTTCCACTTTAGCATATATTGTTTTATTTATTTATGTTTCGTTTCATTCCATTGTTTCATTTTTGATTCACTCATTTTGTTGTATTTATTTTTGCTACATGCTAATATCGCCTTGATGCTTAGCTATTAACGTTCTTTAGGTACACTGTTTCATTCCATTTTGTTTCGTTTGTGTTTGATATGATATGGTATTTTCTTTTTCTATATTACCACGCATCTCATTTTGTTTCATTCCATTTTTGTTATATTTTACTATAGCCTTTTCTTTACTATTTACTATGTTTCATTCCATTTCATTCCTTACATATTTCATTTCATAATCATACAATATCAATGTTTCATTCCATTTCATTCCTTACATATTACATTTCATAAAATATCAATGTTTCATTCCATTTCATTCCTTACATATTTCATTTCATAATCATACAATATCAATGTTTCATTCCATTTCATTCCTTACATATTACATTTCATAAAATATCAATGTTTCATTCCATTTCATTCCTTACATATTTCATTTCATAATCTTACAATATCAATGTTTCATTCCATTTCATTCCTTACATATTACATTTCATAAAATATCAATGTTTTATTCCATTTCATTCCTTATGTTTCCAATGTTTCATTTCCATTATTTCATTTCCCATTCAATTCCTATACTACATATAATCACTTCTTCGTAGCTCTATCAGAAAACTCTCTATTATAACGGGGCTTATGCAAGCTTTCTGCTAACACCTGTCCTTCCCCATAATTAAACGTAATTTGTTATCTATTTTCGAGTTGAGAAAATTGATATCCGCCCAGTCGAAATCGTCGCTTAACCGCCAAGCGTCGGGTGAGCCCAACGGAAACGCAACCGATACCTGGACACAGGTGATGCGGGCGGACAGGTAACGCGGGCGGTCTAATTGCGCGACCAGGGCGCTCATTAAAGCCAATCAATATTCAAATTTCCACGGCAGTAATACCCATGGAGCGCACTTTTCGGGGGTAACTCTGGCCGGCGGCATTTTCACAGTTTAGTTTGCTAAGCGGATGCCGGCCAGCCCCTAGCCGAGGCTCCGTTTGCCGTTGCCGTTGCTGTTGCGTTTCGTTTTCGGTTCCGGCTCTATAATTATGCATATGCATGTGGTGCTGCCGGGAGGCGGGGGCGGGGCGTGGTCGGGGTTGTGTTTTTTGTGTCGCAACTTAAACCCTTTTTAACCCCAATCGTTGGGCCAAGTGGAAGATGAAGGCGGCCGGGTGAGTGGGGGAGGGGACTTAAATTACAGGTTTGCACGCAAGTTAACGGAAGTTACGTCGGTTATAAGAAACTGTCGCTGTTCCATTCCACGTTCCCAGTTATGTTTATGGTTTATTTATTTGGCCAACGACCAGTCGCGGCCCAAAGGCCAAAAGCTGCTGCAATTTCTGTGACATGTTTTATGCATGCGCTCCACAAAAGTAGGCAACAGGGTGGCTCGAGCGGGGGGGTTGGTCTATGGTGCAACTGGGGTGCAGGCAACTGTTGTCGCATGTCGTCATGTGGAGCGGATTTAATGACACTAATTAGTGGCCGATGCTCATGTGACAGAAACGCGTTACGCCAAACGAGCCCACACAGCTACCCCAGCCCCCCAACCCCCTCCACCCCCTACCCCCCATCGAGCACTTGCAGGCATATGCCTGCTGCAACAGCTGCAAATCGGAAGCCGCAACTGCTTTGATGCAGTCTGTGTGTGTGTGTGGAGCTCAGCCCTTAATGCCACCCCCTGCCCCTCGCCGCACCCTCTCTCCACCCTTAATTGGTAATTAATTTATTTTGCATAATTTTTGGCGCCGTTCGCTTTGCCCGCTGCACATTATGCTGCTGACAGCCAGCAGCCAGCCCTCGGTAGGGGCGAGGGTGGGGGCGTGGCTGGCTGTGGAGATTTCATATTAAGGACGAACGCAATTATGTTTATTTGGTTTTGGGCTTTTGGCTCTGACGGACACAGCGAAAGGTGTCAAAAAGTGCGAATTAAGTGCGAATAAACGTGCTGAGCGTGCACAGGACACGCCCACACACAAACACACACACACACGCACACCTGTCTGTCTGCGCACAAATTTGCATTGGCGCACAAAACTCACATAAATTTAATTTGCACACGCAACGAGCGCGCCGCGAAAATTGATGGCGAAATTATGGAAAAATAATCAAGTGACTGATCAAAAAATAAATAATAAATAATAATAATAATAATAGTATAATAAAATAAGCTATAAACAAACGTTTCAAATCGATTAACATTAATACATAAAAAAATAAACAGTTGAATTAAAAATAAATTTTATAAAATCTGTATTTCCCATATTTAATTGTTAAATATTCAAATTAATTGATGTAAATCAATAATTAATGTTGTACAACGGCAGGGAATTTCCCCTTAGGGAAATGCTGCAAAGAGCAAAAATGTCCAAAATGACCCATAGGAAATGCCCAAAATGCAAGCCAAAGGCGTGCTCAAACTAAGAGACATTTTTATTGCCTACTTTTCAGAGCAAAGGGAAATTCTAGAATATTAACGTTTGAGGCTCAGCCAGATTATAATTATTAAAAAAAAAAGAAAAGAAATATGCATAAATAAATAAATAATAAATTTAAAATAAAAAACAATTCAAAGTATATTAAATTTTAAATAAACTCAAATAAAATTATAACAAAAAAATAAATTTAAATAAGTAAATTTATAAAAAGTAAAAAATGTAAAATGACAAAGTTATACAAAATTTTTAAAAATAAATAAAAAATAATATTAAAAATTTAACAAAAATTTTAAATTTTTCACAAATTTATCATATATTAATTTCCCTTATTTAAATATAAATGAGCTAAGTATTTGTTAAAGGTCAGATGGCTTTAATGGTCAGCTAGCAACAGCTAGAGAAGTCCACTTTCAATGTCCTTTGGCCATGCAAGGCTTCCGCGCACAAATTAAAAAGAAAAACGTCAAAAAAAAAAGGAACAGGCAAACCAAATTTATGCAAAACAAAGAGAAGTATAAAAACAACAACAATAATAAAGAGCGAAAAACAAAAACAAATTACGGGCAACAAAAGCGTTGGGCAAAAAGTTCAAGTACGCGATAGGAAAAACTAAAACAATGCCACAAAAATATATACAACGGGGCACGAAGAAGCAGAGCAACAAGAAGTCGACAAGAAAGCAACAACAACAGCAATAACGGTAAACAAAACAATCAAAATTCATTTTTAATTTTTATGCCATAAAAATGTAAACGAAGACGTCAAGGGGAATGGGCACAATTGGAGAATAGCGAGTGGAGAGTGGGAGAGTGGGAGAGCGAGACAGAGCTGCACAGCAAAATGGTCACCAAAGCCAGGCACAAACAAGAGCAGCGAATGGGAAGGGCACTTTGCGCCCGTTTCATGCTTAACGGTTTTCCTATACATAAATACATATACATACATACATAATATATATATATATTTATATAATTTCCTTTTGTTTTTGCTTGTAGTCCAGATAAAGTTTTGCAACAGAAAACGAGCTTTTAAGTGGCCGGGCCAACAATTAAATGGCAACGTTTGCCGTTTTTTATGTCGTCGTCATCCTTGTTGTTGTTGATTTAATTATAGTACACCCATTGCTCATGTGCCGGCCCTTCGCCCTTCGCCTTGGCCTGTCAGCAGCATGTGTCGTCGCAGCCCAATAAGAATTCCCAATTTTCGTGTTTTCAATGTACTTAAACTGCCATAAATACCAATCAAAATCAAATGCACGCATGCCAGAGCGAGAGGTGACACTATGTGCACTCTATCTGACTCCCTTTGACTGCCTGTGCTGTTTTTTGTTTTTTTTTCTACTTGACACTTTACGCTGTCATAGGCAGCAGCTTTAACGAAACTCTCCCCGCCCCGCTCTAACTCGCTCTCTTTCTTTGTTTGTGTGCGTTCAAAGGGCGACAAAAGTTGATAAAACGTTTTTGCAGTCATTAATTTCTAAGTAAACAAAAAAACTTTACTGCTAACTTTACTGCTTTACTAAAATAATATTTTTACAGAAGCCGAAACTTTAAAATTGTAGAGCTCAGCGATATAGGAATTATGGCAGATTCTATTTCTTGTTTATTGAACACTTCGGCTAGCGACCAATTCGCTGCCTGCACAATTTTGGCAGAGTCTACAAAAACGCTGTGAGAGTGCAAAAGTGTTTGCTTATGCTTGTTTATGCGTGTGTGTGTGTGTGTGAGTGTAAGTGTCGAGTTTGTGTTTACGCCTGCTCTAGTGCTATCGAAAGCCGAACGTTGTTGTTGTTCTCGTTTCTCTCCATCTCAATAACTAACAGCAACAAAAAATTGATGGAGGAGTGAGTGGGAGAGGGAGAGGGCGACGCAAAGCAAATGCTGCCACATGCAGTCAGAATTGACACCGCCGCGACCCTCTCGCTCGCTTGTTTGATTTATGCGCCTTGTTGTTGCCGCTCATACGGTGTTTATTATTGTTGTGGCAACATATGGGGCAGGGCATTTGTAGTTGCTGTTATTGCCGCTGTTCCTCTTGTTATTGTTAATCTATTTGTACAGATTTTTCGCTGTTGTTGTTGTTGTTGGTATTTCTGCTAGCGATTCTAAGTGAGATTTATGCTACACCCGACAAATCACGCCCGCTCACCACGCCCTTGCTCCCAATAACATTTTGGGCCGCGTCAGCGACACATTGCGCCAACGTTTTGATTTGTGCGACAATTCCACAATTCGCTCACTCTCCAACAAAAGTCTCCCCTCCTCTACAGTCTCTCTCTCTCTCTCTCTCTCTCTACAGTTGTCAACTGATGTACAACACGGCAGTGGAATTTTTATTAAGTTGTTTTATGTGCACTCTGTTGTTGTTGTTGTTGCTGTTGCTGTTGGCCATTTGCTGTTATTTCTTTCTGCTTAAACAATTACGACAAATTGCGCTTTTATGGACTGAGCAGCGAAGACGTCGCCGAGATGCCATCGACTGCAGCCAGCACTCACGTCGTCATGTGCGAAGCCCACTGCGCTAATACGCTCGCTCACTTCCAATTGGAACTGTGGGCGCAGCCAGCTTCAAACAGTGCTGCTTAATTGCCAGACAATGCCAAATGCAGTTGCCGTTAAGCGGCGCTAATTAGGTGAAAGCATACACGAAGAGCGCGCGCTATGCGCTCTTATGTGTAGACAAATGGAGAGATGGAGAGTGAGAGAGGCTAGACAGCCAAAAGGAATTTTTGAGGGGGGATCTAATGAGAGCGGGCGAGCGAGACAGCGGCTGGTTAGCAGTAGTTCAATAGACAGCCAAAAGGAATTTTTGTAGAGTGACCAATTGAGAGCGGGAGAGGCAGCAGCTGGAATTTATGAGCATAGGGAAATTATAAAATATTTCCCTCGATTATAGTTTGCTCGCCTGTGATTGGCTGTTGGCATTTCGCTTGAGCTTGCACGTGCCGATCAAAGGGGACATTCAGCAAATAGCGCGCGAGGCGCGTCCACTACCGCTTATTTTGCGCTAATTAATGTGTTTTCCACAAAATTAGCAATTTGCGCGCAAATAGAAATTGCAAACGATCGCATCGCAGCGCAGCGCATCGATCGCTGCCTTTGCGGCCAAACCAGTTGCACGCGCACTAGCCAAACAAAACAGCGCAAAAATGAAGAGAAAAAAACAAAAAGGAAAAAATAAACTAGAGTCCGGGCGTGCGGCCGGACGCACAATTAATTAAGTTGACGTTGCGAGCCAAAGAAAATAAATAAAAAAAAAAAAAAACTAAAGAAAGAGAAAGAAAAAATCGACTGCAAATGCTGGCCATGTCCATTGCCAATGCAATCGTCTAAGAATCAATGTAATTAGTGGCTCGAAGAGCTAGAGCTGGAGCCAGCATCGACTGGCCAGCTCCCAGCTCCTAGCTGCAGGTGCGCTTTGAAAAGCATTTCCTTTTGGTATATCACTTATGATTAGGTGGCATGCCGGCCAAGCAGGAGGCAGCATCATTTAATTACAGACGCAACGCATTTGGCCAACTGCACAGACCGCATCCGTTACCAACTTGGCCAACTTAATTGAACGTAATTGCCAGCCACTTGAGAGCCAACAGCCAGCAGCGCCCCAGCATCGCAAATGGAGCCATGCCAGAGCCAGAGCCAGAGCCATGGCCAGAGCTGCCAGAGTGTTAAAGCCTAATTGAAACTGTCAACCGATCGGCGATGGCAACGCCGTAACGCATAAGCCATGGCCAAAACAAATAACAATAAATAAAGTAAAAATGCGCAGAAAAGAGCAAAAATCCTTTAACTGCCTCTAGATTATGCGACGAAAAAGGTTTAACGCTACACTGCACAAAACTCTATGTGAATTACAGAAATATTTATAGGAAAAATATGAAAAAATCTTGAATCTTGGATAGAAAATAGAAGAAAATTCAACAAATTAGTTTACACTGCAAGAATATTATAATTAATTATTTTCTTTTTTTAAATAATTTTTAAATTAATACATTAAATTTTATGTTCAACTTTTATTAATAGTTAATAATTTAAACTTTTAATAATTCCTAACAATTTTAGCCTTTTTTTATTTGAATTTTCTTTATTAATTATTATATATATTTTTTTTATATTTTTAATTTTTCAGTTTTAAATAATTGATTATATTTTTAAAAAATGAATATTTTAATTTAATATTTTAATTTTATAATAATTATTCAAAATGTTGCTAATTTTTTTTAATTTCAATTTTTATTTTTATTAATTATTGAATACTTTAAATAAACCATAATTAATTTCATTTTAAATTTTATTTCATTATTTTTTATTTAATGTTAAATATATATATATATATATATATATATATATATATATATATATATATATATATATATATATATATATATATATATATATATATATATATATATATATATATATATATTTAACATTAAATAAAAAAAAAATATATATATATATATATATATATATATATATATATATATATATATATATATATATATATATATATATATATATATATATATATATATATATATATATATTTAAAATAAATTCATATTTAGTTTAATTTTAACTCAATATTTTATACATATATAAAATAAATAAATATTTATTTTAATTTTAACTTAATTTTCAAAATATTTAAAATTGATTAATATTTATTTTAGTAAAAACTTTAAATAAATATATAAATATTTTTTTGTTTAATATTGAAATAAATATTAATTTATTTTTTATTTAATTTTTTGGTTTTTGATTTTCAATTATAAATAATTTTTAACAATTATAATATTTATTGTCTATTATCTACCTTTTACATAATATTCTCTTTAGTATAAATATCAATATATACTTTTAGTCAAGTTGCCGCCTTCTTTCGCTCAGTGTAGCACTTAGGCCTCTAACGCTTAAACTAGTTTAGTTCTGTTATGCGGCTAATAAAGCTTTGCTGTTAATTAATTAAAACAAACAGCGTGCAAGGCGCTGCAAGGCAGCAAGTCCAAGTGCGAGCGAGAGCGAGTGCGAGCTACTCAAGCAGATAATGATGAATGAGAGAGAGGCAAAGAGGAAAACTGATTGCACGCACTTTGCGCTAGTTGTTGATGTTGTTGTTGTTGCTGTTGTTGTAGTTGTAGAATTGTGTCAATTAATGTTTGGCCAACACTTAGCTGCCGTCGCCCATTTACAACATTTATGATGATAATAATGATTTTAATTTGCTTGCCTCGTTGAAGATAAAGCAAAAACAATGTGAGCGAAACTCTCCACTTGGCCAAATAGCCAAGTGTGCGTGTGCGTGTGTGTGTGTGTATTGATACAGTGGCCACACACACACACACACATAGAAGCTCTGCTCGAGCGCTCAACATTACAGTTAATTACATTTGCCGTGGCGTATTTCCAATTGGGGCCCTTGTAGACAGTGCACATTAAATAACGGTTAACTGCCTGGCATCATTCTCACAATTAACAGCAACAACAACACCACGCACCGAGACAAAGGACAATGTGGTCTCTCCCCCTCTCTCCACCTCTCTCTCTCTCTCTCACACACACACTCTCTGTGTTGTCATTAATAACAGAGCAACTGCATGCGCCATACACACACAGCTGTGCCGCTTGCATTCCACTGGCATATACACACACACACACACACACACGCAGGCACAGCTATTTGCATGGCTATTTACATAAGCGATTTTATGCTGCGCCACCTCGGCCTCGGCATCTGCTGAGGCGGCGACGACTGCCGCATGCGGGCAACAATGTTCAAGAAAGCCGAGCAAATGCCTAAAAACTTGACGAACTTAACGAACACACATACATATGTATGTACATATAACTTAACATAGGCTGACATACTTGCGCGTACAACTGCCTTAACCGCTAATTGGTAACTGTAATTACCGACCGCATTGATCACTAGCTGCCTCAATCCATAATTACGCACACACACACACACACATGCATCCACTGTATATAAATATAAACGCTTGCCCTCACAGCGCACTCCGTTCACTGCGCTCACTCTCCACTCTCTCGTTCTCCACTCCACGCTCTTTTGCTGACAAAAGCTGCGCTTAAACTTTGGCTTCGCTGCCGTCGTCGACGCCGCTGTGCTGCCGCTGCCCATTCATTTCTTCTACATAGCTGAGCACGAACCGTTTTATCAGCACGTTTACACCATATTTACTTCATTTTAATAAAATTTCATGCGATTTTAAACGTCGACGCGTCGCGTCTGCAAATGAAAGCGCAGCAGCAGCGCATGTGTGTGTGCGTGTGTGTCTGTCTGTATATGAAAAATGCACAATTGCTCATTCAAATGGAAATTATTTACACATTGGACACTGATTTACTTGATGGCAACAACAACAACAGCAGCAACAGCGAGCAGCTGGCAATGGCAGCCACTTGTCCATGTGCACACACACACACACATATACATGCAAATGGGTGCGTGCGTGTGTGTGTGTGTTTTACGTCGGTTTATTAATATCCTTTCTACTTGGTTATGTTTTATGCGAAATTACTCAAGTGCAACCGACTGTTATTTACGCCGGAGTTTGTTTTTGGTCGCCACGCCCCTCTTCACCTGCCGCACCTCTTTTTTTTTTGCTGTTTGTGCTGCATTTTTTATTGTGAATTATCATATGCAAATTGCTTTGTCCCCCCATCGTTTAATTAATTTAATTTCGCAATTATTTTCAATGACATTTTACTGAATCTTTTTTTTATTATTTATTTGAGCATAAAAAATAAGCCTGCAAATAAAAAGATAATAAATAATACATAATAATGCTATTATTTTGTGTGTGTACAGTGCAGCGCGCTGTTAAATGCGTGGCTTAACATGGCCACTTAACAGCGAGGCCAATTAACAGCGCGCTGCAGCAGAGGCCCGTTACAGGGCATCTGGTCGTCGCGTACCGTTGGCAACATAAACACAAGCATCTAAACAAAACGAATTGCAATCCGTATGTCTGAACAATTTCATTTTTAATTGCATTGAATACAAATTAAGCTTATAGATTGCCGCTGATAATTAATGAATGAACGTCGCGTCGTCCATTGTTGTTGCCAGCGTGCTGTGATGCAAGACAAAACTATTTGCACACAAATTTATAATGATCGCTCGCTAAATAATTAACAAAACGACAAACAGCGCCAAAAAAAAAATAAATAAATAAAAATATAAAAATAGCAACAACAACAACAAAATGACAATTAATTGAATATCATTTCAGAATTCTGCCAGCAGCAGCAGAGGGGGCAGATGAATGTTAAGCGCAAGTCGACAACGCTCATACACTGTAAACACGCGCTGCAGAGAGACTAACATAAGTATGTTAGATATTTGGAGAAATGGCGCTGCCTACTCTATGTAGAGTTATTGCTCACTATTCTTAAGAGCAAGTGTCATTGCTATTTGATATTTGGAGAAATGCTATGCAATCGCCGCTGCCTGCTCTGTGTAGAGTTATTGTTTGCTCTTCTTAAGAGCAAGTGCCGTTGGTACTTTGTGCACACTGGTGCAAATGCCATAAATATGAGTAGAAACTAGAAAAATCTGAGATCAAACCACGCCTACTTTACAACACTATAAAACATAACTATATTAACTGTTCATGTACATTTTAGTTTTAATTTTAATTTATTTTATTAGTTTATAATATTCATTGTTCATATCTAAATCGAACAAATAGTTATCCCATATATTCGTTAGAATCATCTTCATCTTTTTCTGCCATTCGTCATTCGCACCAGTGTGCAGTGTATGCAAAATGTCGACGCGTCGCTGCCGCAGCGCTGCGTCGCCTATCATAACATTTCTGTAACTGTCGGCATTGTCGTTCTCTAAACGAAATAAATAAATAATTGGCAATAAAAATACAATTTGCACGATCATATAAGATTGTGTCGTGTAATTGGCTAACTAAGCGAGCGCACTCTGCCTGACTGACTGACTGCTGCCTGACGCATTGAGTTGCGCGCGCAGTTGCTGGCTGCTGTTAACATGCACTTGGCATTTATTAATCTCCGCTTAAGGCTTAGGCGCACGCTCTCCCGCTCACTCTCCGCTGCTCGTACGAGCACATTTATGCCGTTAATTAAATTTGATTTTCTCTCTCTTTATTTCCCTCGTCAGCTTCCGCTATGTCTGCGCCCGTCTCGCTCTCACTGTCTCTCTCTTTGACTCTCTGGCTGCCCATGCATTTCTTTTGCGCTCTCTTTGTGCCCCTCCTCTTCGCCATCGCGTTCGCCTTTGTTTTTCGTTTTACTTTTTCCTTTTCGGTTTGGGTTTCGCTGCTCGCGCCTTTCGTTTAATTTGCTGCCTTTATGCTTTTGTTCTGATATGCGGCTGAGCGACGTTCACTTAATTGGCTGCCAATTTATTTTATTTGCGCGAAATTGCAGTGCAAACGGCAGCAACAACAGCAGCAAGCAGCAGCAGCAGCAGCAGCAGCATAAAAACTAGGCAACATGTTGCGCTCCCACACGCAGTTCCAATTGCAGTTCGCAGTTGCTGCGCTGCCGGCCTGCTGCTACTGCGCTACTGCGCTGCCTGCCTGCTTGCCAATTAATACGCCGTTCTAATTTTTATGACATTATTAAGCAGCATCTCATGGCCATGATACTCGCAGCAAGCCGCTTGGCTGGCGACATCTTCCCTGCCATTTATGTGCAGTTTACAAACTTAATTGTCGACATTGACTATGGCACAGCATGTTGCATATGCGAGGTGCGCCTGCAGAGTTGCCCCAATATGCCAATTAAATTTAACTAAATCCCAATTGGCATGGCGCTTATGTTGCAGGGACATTTTTTGTTGCTCTATAAAATGTTCGTTTAAAGGGAATTTGTTGCTAAATGCACCACAATGCCGCTGACAGTTCAGGGAAATTTGTGCTCTTTTTGTGAATAATCCTGATTTGCAAGGGTTTTTTTTGTGTCTGAAGTGAAAATTTTTTACTGGCTATCAGAATAAACCTTCTATAAAATTATATATATGTGTATATTATTTATATATATTACAGTTATCTCTGTTGCTCTTGCTTGTATGTACACCATTCCAATTAGAATCATTCGGCTATTTCCATTGCGTATGATATGCTTGCGTTACTTTTCGTTGCCACCCTCGCCGCATATGCCAGCAGCAACATTGGCTACACTGGCAACATGTTGCTCCCATTTATGTGTGAAGTTGTGCGCTGCTCTCCACGCCCAGTTCCTCCTCTTTGTCGTTCTTCACGTTCGCCGTTCGCCGTTCTGCGCGCTGCGCTCTGCGCTCACTCTCCACTCTGCGCTGTGCGCTCTGCGCTCTTCACTCTTTGTGTCTGCATTCCTTAGCAGCTTCATTAACAATGTTTGCCGAGGCTGCTGCTGCTGCTGTTGTTGTTGTTGTTGTTGTTGCCCTTTTTGCCACATGTCTTTTGTTGTGTTTTTGCTACTGTGCCACACACTCGGCGAAGAAGCAGCGGAGTTTGCCGCAGACGAAGGCCGCTCTTGCTGCAGGCCTTTCAGTTTTTGCCGTTGCTCGATTGTTGATGTTATTGTTGTTGTTGCTGCTGCTGCTGCTACTGTTGGCCACTTGCCACTTGTTGCGCTGGCAGCAACTCTGCCGCTGCTGCGGCTGCTGCTGTTTTTATTAATAATTGGCTTCAATGAGTTCCATAATTGTTTTGCTTTTGGACTTTTAATGATCTCTCTGCCTCATTGCTGTTGTTGTTGTTGTTGTTGTCCTCGATGTTGTCGTCGTTGTTGTTGCTGTTTTTGTCTCGCTCGTTGTTTGTTGTTGCTTAGGCTGGCCTGTCCAAGTGCTAGTCATCAGTTTTGCAGCCTTGTCATTTCGCCGGGCAACGTGCAGCCAGCACCGTTGTGCGGCAAGCCTTGGCTGACACACAAATAAACACACACACACACACACACACACATGCACACTATGTAAATAAATTCCAATGAAATGATTTTACATTCTTATTAACAGATTTTCGCCGTGTTCTATGCGGCGCAAGAATGTTAACTTTAACATTTGCTGCTCGCGCTCAGACTCTACACCAGTGCTGGCAGCTTAGCCATTTTACAGTCAGAGTACAGAATGCCAAAATTGTAATTGGCGTGAGCTCTAGCTACATTAAATGTAGCTAAATGTCAGCAATGCTTAAAGCTGAATTATTGATATTTTTAACTTTGCATATGAATAGATATATAATATAAATATGCAAAATAAAATTTAATAATAATGTTTTATCTAAATTTTGAGCCTAATCTTAAATTTATTTTAATTTTTCAATTTCTATTTAGCCATTTCTGGCCATATTTTTGAGTAGCTTGCCGCTGCCTCAACACTGCTTGCCCGCACTGCTCTCTCCACTTCACTTTACGCTCTTCGCCGCATCAAGAGAGCCAGCAACAACAGTTGCCTTTTGTTGCTGCTGTTGTTATTATTATTTTGTACAAGCAATTAAATGCCTGCTGCGCTAGGCTGCTCAGCCTGTTGCTCTGTCTCGCTCTGGCTTGTGTGTGTGTGTGTGCTCATATCCCGCTTGAGCGTCGCCTGGCGCGTTTTGTGGCGTGTTAATTAACTCAATTACGATTACTCGTCGACGTGGACGTCGCTCGCTGCACTTTTTGATAATTATAATATTTATAGCAGCCAGGCAAAGGAAATTTTCTTTGCCCACTGGAAAAACTCTAATTAAAGCAACGACAACGGCAGCAATAAGTGTGGCCATTTAATTTTATGACATTATCATGTGCAGTTATGTATGTATATACATCAAGTCGCGTGTGTGTGCGTGTTTAATTGCATTGCGTGTCTTGGCGAAAAAAAGGGTTGCTGCCGTTGCCGTTGCCGCTGCCACTGCCGCTGCCGCCGCTGGCTGCATTTAATTGCAGGCAAAGTTGCAACTATTTTGCGGCATGCGGCGCTTGATCTTGGGGCGTTTGGCAGCTTAGCGTTCAAAAAAATTATAGAGCTTAGCTAAAGAGAGAGAGAGAGAGAGAGAGAGAAAAAGCCCAGCACTGTAGAGGCATGTGAGGCGCAGCAGAACCAACAAAAAAAAATACCATCAACAAAGCAAAGAGAACGCAAGGGTGGCGCTTTGATTTAATTACGCAAACGGGATTTGCATGCGAGTGAGCAAGACAGCGAGAGTGTGAGTGTGTAGAGTGTGAGTGAGTTAACAAATAGAATTTGTCAGCCTGGCAGGCAGGCAGGCAGGCAGGCAACTCTCTCACTCCAACTCCCACTGGCTCTCCCACTCTCCAGCTGCACACTCTACACACACATCACTCTACACTCTTACGCTCTCAAATGTCATTTACAATGTGCTCGACTCATCAACGTCAACATCATCAGCAGCAGCGGCAGAGGCAGAGGCAGCGGCAGCATAACTGATGTCGCTGCCTCGGCCGCTGTCGACGTCTCAGGCAACGCTTTAAGTTGTCATGTTTTTGACAGTTTGTTTGCTAAATTGTTTTGTAACATGATTCAGACATAATGTCTTTATGTGTGTGTGTGTGTGTGTGTCTCTCTCTCTCTGCTGTTGTTGTTGTTTTTACAACAATAGAAAGAAACAGTTGACAACAAACAAACAACAAAAACATGCAACGCTTTGAAGCGTGCAACATGTTGTCCATTAGCAGCAGCAGCAGCAGCAGCAGCAGCAGCAATGCTAACTCAGCTGTAGGCAAAGCCAAAGGGGCAGGGGTGGGCTTTGCCTAGATGCTCTTATGTGTTATGCATATGGCCAGACACTAGCAGAGTTGCCAGACAACAACAAAATATGCTAATGAATGTGTCAACTCTGCTCGAGTCTATGCTGGAGTACAAAAAGAGGCATTTATTAATTGAAAGCTCAAATATCGAATGATCATTAATAATAATGATCATTTAGAGCAATGCAAAAATCCTAGGCAAAGTTAACATGTTTTGGCATATGCTCGGATGTTAACATATTCCAATTGGAATATCTGACAAATTTCCCTTTAGGCAATTTACAATAAAATGCCCATTTGGGATTGGGATATAAGCAAAGGCCCTGTGGGATATTTGCAGTGCCAATGGGTACATGTTTATATACATATGTTTATATACATATATAAGTCTACATAACTAAACAAGTCATATATGTATATAGTCAACTGCAATCTAATGTTAATTGCTAACAATAATGCTCTGTAATTGCGCTGCTTCCGCTTGGGATGTGGGCTATGGCAAGATTAACTGATTCGCAGCTCTGGTTAATGCAGTTGCTGCTGCTGCTGCTGCGCTAACGGCAGCTGTGCGATTTCCCAGCAGCGGGCGCTGCTCTGGCCGCTCTCTTTTGCTGCCAAGTGACAAATTGAAAAACCAATTCAAACTAATCCATTCGCAAAGAGTGTGAGAGGGAGAGGGATGGAGCGACGTGTTTACTTCAATTCAATCGGTTGCAAGTTCCAGCGTCGAGCCAAACTCATTTCCTCCACAAATTTGCGGCGACTTCCGCTCAGTTGGCAGCAGCAGCGACGGCGACGACGGCGACGACGACAGCGACAGCAATTGCTAATTTGCAATGCAAGCGACGACCGCTAACTCTCCAACTCTCCCCACACGCGCTCTCTTAATGCCAGCTCAGTCGGCGCGCTCTTTAGCCGCGCTGGCCCTCCACTGGCCCAAATGCTTGGCGCATAATTTTTGTTGTTTTTGTTTCTGTTTTTTTTTTTCTCATTTGATTTTTGCTCGTTTTTCTCAGCGTCTTCGTCATCGTCTTCGTCTGCTTGACATTTTCGTTTGTTGCTCTGCCAAATGCGAAAAAGTGGCAATTAATTTTGTCAGTGTTGCATTTAATGGGCCCACCTCTTGCCCGAGTGGAGAGCGGAGAGTGGAGACTCGGGGCAGCAGGCACTGCAGGGCCGCCTCTGCTCTATAGATATTTCTGCCGATTTGCCGATATTTAATTAATTTTAATTGATCTTTGCGTAATTAACACAATTCACAAAAAAAAAAAAAAAAATAAAACCTTGGCCCTGTGATATCATCCAAACTGTAAAAACAACTAATAAAATAATAAAAAAAAATATTTTACAAAAAACCCAACTAGTTTTATTATCTTCACTTTTCCGACGTCATAGTGAACTCCCAAAAAAAATATAATAATAATTAGAGGGCAACAACACGACGCCCCCAAATAGAATTGTTTATGCTTGACTCTAAGCACTAATGGCTTTATTAGATATCAGACGACAAAGTCAATTAATCAATTTCAGCTAGAAGCTAAGTTAAGCAGAAGAAACTATTGACTAAACGTGAGGAAATTGTAGAGTTGATCAGGCTATGCCAATTGGAAATACTTTACAGTGTTTCGAAATGTAAGTAGATAGCATAGAAATGTTATTTAACATAAGTATTTACAGAGTTTCGTTCAGTTTTGTAGGGCGGAAGCAAAGAAGGAAAAATAAGAAGAAAATAGAAAAAATTAGGGAAAGTCAAGAAAAATCTAGAAAATTCAGGGAAAATCAGAAAAAATTAGGGAATGTCAAGAAAAATCTGGAAAAATAAAATACATTCAGGAAATATCAGAGAAAATTAGGAAATATCAGAAAAAATCAGGAAAAAACTAAATAAATTAGGGAAAATAAGAAACAAATTAAGAAAATTCAGGGAAAATTTAGGTAAATCAGGAAAACTCTGGAAAATTCAGGAAAAATCGGGAAAAGTTAGGGGAAGGCAGGAAAAGTCTATAAAAACAAGTGAAATTCAAGACAAATCAGAGAAAATCAGGAAATATCAGAGAAAATCAGGAAAAAAGTGAATAAATTAGGGAAAATAAGAAACAAATTAAGAAAATTCAGGGAAAATTTAGGTAAATCAGGAAAACTCTGGAAAATTCAGGAAAAATCGGGAAAAGTTAGGGGAAGGCAGGAAAAGTCTATAAAAACAAGTGAAATTCAAGACAAATCAGAGAAAATCAGGAAATATCAGAGAAAATCAGGCAATGTATCTTTCAGAGAAAATCAAGAAAAATCCGAGAAAAAAAATCAAGAAAAATCCGAGAAAATGTCATATTTTCTTAACTTTATGCAGCGCCCTACAGTCCCAACTGTCCCCCAAAACTCTGCTACTGACAGCCAGTTAAGCCGCAAAGCTCTGCACACCTTGACGATTCTTCATATGTCGTAGAGCGCGTAATGCCCGCCAGAGCCGAAAGCTGAGCAGCGGCACGATTTGTAAGCCCTGCGAAGAGCCGCGCTGACAACTCGGCCATAATTTGCGGCTTAATTAGCCTTAAAATATGCGCAAAGTATATTTGTTGGCTGATTAAAATGCCTGCTAGTTGGTATATTCGGCTGGCTTTTGCCGCCGTTCGCTTTTATGACACAATAAACCTTTGGAAAAAACAAAATAAGACCCGAAATAGACAGCGAGATATTGCTGGCACTGGTGGGACTGGTGACAAGTGTCTCGCTAAGCCGTTAAGTGCGTTCTCTGTGATTCTCAGCTGTTGATAGCGCCGCTCTATGCGCGTCTCACAGCTGATAACCTCATGGAAGTAATATAATTTTTGTTTATAACTGTATTACGTACGTACGTACAGGCGTGTATTAGTGTATATATGCCAGGTGTTAAAGCATTTTCACCTGTGGAGCGTGGAAAGCTGGCGTTACTTACCTGAAAAGAGATAGAAAATAGTGGGAAATCATTAACAAAATGAAATTTGGGTATAAATGGGAATATATAGATATATAGATATATATGTTATATGTTATATGTTATATGTTATATGTTATATGTTATATGTTATATGTTATATGTTATATGTTATATGTTATATGTTATATGTTATATGTTATATGTTATATGTTATATGTTATATGTTATATGTTATATGTTATATGTTATATGTTATATGTTATATGTTATATGTTATATGTTATATGTTATATGTTATATGTTATATGTTATATGTTATATGTTATATGTTATATGTTATATGTTATATGTTATATGTTATATGTTATATGTTATATGTTATATGTTATATGTTATATGTTATATGTTATATGTTATATGTTATATGTTATATGTTATATGTTATATGTTATATGTTATATGTTATATGTTATATGTTATATGTTATATGTTATATGTTATATGTTATATGTTATATGTTATATGTTATATGTTATATGTTATATGTTATATGTTATATGTTATATGTTATATGTTATATGTTATATGTTATATGTTATATGTTATATGTTATATGTTATATGTTATATGTTATATGTTATATGTTATATGTTATATGTTATATGTTATATGTTATATGTTATATGTTATATGTTATATGTTATATGTTATATGTTATATGTTATATGTTATATGTTATATGTTATATGTTATATGTTATATGTTATATATGTAACTGCTTGATATCTGATAGATCTATCAAGCAGTCATTTGCTTTGATTGACGCACAGCCAAAATGCAGCGAGCTTTCATTCACGCTGATTAACGCTAATTTATTTACGTGCACACACACACACACATGCACGCTATCAATCAATCATAAAAGTCGCCTCAGGCTCAGCAATTATGCTGACGTGCAATCAGCTGTTAAGCAGTTGTATAACTCTCCCTCCCTCTCCCTCTCTCTCTCTCTCTCTCTCTCTCTCTCTCTGCCTGTCTAAAAATAGCACAGTTTTTATTAATTTTAAGACAAGTACACCAACAACAGCAACAACAACAATCGCTCATAAAAATCGTACACAAATAAATATAATTAAAAATAAACGCAATTGACCGAAATCTACGAGATTTCGAGTTCGAGCAAACGAAACTTGTCGCCGCGACGTCGCTGCCAGCGCCAGCGCCAGCGCCAGCAGCGCTAACTGCAGGCCGGCTAATTGGCATGCTGCTGACATATGTATATGTACGCTCTCTCTCTCTCTCTCTCCCTCTCTCTCTCTCTCTGTTTCGCTGCCTCCCACCTAATCGTTTTGCGTTTGCGCGCGTTGCCATTTAAATTGTCTGGTTATTTCCAATTGCTGCGCCCTCAGCGCTCATCGCGGCAGCACAGCTATGCTGCGCGCTTTGCGTCGCCAGCGGCTTAGCAGTGTAGAGTCAGCGACTGTTAATAACATAATAGCATAAGAGCAGAGCAGAGCTTAGGCAGAGGCAGCAGAAGAGAGCAGGGGAAATTCTAACTGCCAATTAGCAGCTGCTGTTAATGAAAGCGTAATGCAATGTGATCTGCAAGAGCAGTTGCGTCGGCAGAGCGCTGATCAGTATAAGGGAAATTTTGAATGCAGCTGCTGTTAATAACAGAGTAATGCAAGGTGCTTAGCAGAGGCGCAGGACTGCAGGCTGCACAGCTCTGCTGCAGGCCGACAGAGGCTTAGCAGAAGAGAGGAAGGGAAATTCTAAATGCCAATTAGCAGCTGCTGTTAATATTAGCATAATGAAAGCATAAGAGCAGCAAAGCCATGCAAGTTAACAGTGCAAGCAAAAGGGAAATTCTAAATGCTGCTGTTAATGTTAGCATAAGAGCAGCAAAACCATGCCAGCAGAGGCTAAAAGAAGGGAAATTCTAAGCGCTGTTAATAACAGCTGAATCTCAGGGCAGAGCATTCGCACTGCGACTCGATCGTTTTACTTGCGTTTGCTTAATGCTTTAACGTTTGCCTGAATTATTTGTAATTAATAAACGACTGTGCGCTGTGTGCGTTATTTATTTATTCTTTTTTTTTCTATTTGTTTCATTTGATTTGCTGTTAGCCTGGGTGCTTAGCATATTGATTACGTATGCAAGTCAGATCGGGCCACATTTACATTTAACAAGGCAATAGCAAAATTTTATTAACAATAAATCAATTGCGAAGCGAGCACAGCAAACCGCAGGCATTTCAATTAAAAAATATATACAAAAAAAAAAAAAAAAAAAACAATCGTGATTGCTGGCAGAGAATAGAAAGAAAAACAAAAACAAAAGCAAAAGCAAAATAAATATAAATAAATATATCAACACTAATTAGTTTGTTATTCTATTTAAATTAGACACACACAGCGGGGAGGCGGGGCTGGCGCGGGGGGCGTGGACGACCTCTGGTGACGCTGCTCAATTTATGAGAGCGCGAATTGTCTCAGCAGAAAGAACGGGCGAGCAATAAAAATAATAATAATAATACGATTTCCAATTACATATGAAATACTACAAAAAAAAAGTAACAACAACAACAACAATTTAATTGTTCGCTTTGCGCTTTAATTGCATTTGCTGGCAAATATTAATTAACAATTAATGCACTTGGCGCAGTTGCAAAAGCAAAAGAAAAAAAGAGAAGAAAGCACAGAAATGAAATGAAAGCAAACGAGCGAGCAACTAAGAAAAAGGCGTTAATTAAAAAATATATTAAAGTCGGCGACGGCAGCCAGCGATTGCCGCACATTTAATTAAAATATATATATAAATACATATCTATATGTATATACACTCATAGATGCATTGCTGTGCACTTGAGTGCAAGGAAGTGCCGTCATAACTTGATTAACTGCAAGGCAACGGCGCGTATGCGTAATCTGTTAACTGCTCAAAGCAAATTAACATGAATGCCAATTGTCCAATTGGCATTGCTCAACTCTCCACAAATGCCCACTGCACAGCTATTGCAGCCAGCTTAACAGCGTGCTAACTAACTGCTGCTCATAACATAGTTGCTCAACATTCTGGAGAGTTTCATTAACAGTTGACGCAGCTTAACAGCGTGCTAACTAACTGCTGCTCATAACATAGTTGCTCAACATTCTGGAGAGTTTCATTAACAGTCGACGCAGCTTAACAGCATGCTAACTAACTGCTGCTCATAACATAGTTCTGGAGAGTTTCATTAACAGTCGACGCAGCTTAACAGCATGCTAACTAACTGCTGTTCATAACATAGTTGCTCAACATTCTGGAGAGTTTCATTAACAGTCGACTGTTAATTTGCATGCTCTTTTTGTTTGCTGTTAAATAGGCTTAACTAATGCAATTGGCAGCTTAATGAGCCGCATTGTTGTTGCGTCGTAATTAGCATTGCTTGTCACTTGCTTACAGGTAAGCAACGGGAGTCTGGCCTGACCTGCAGATCAGCTAGACAGCTAGACGTGTGTGCAGCGTGCCCCATGCGGCTGCAATGCTAATTAGAAGCCAAGTAAAAGCAAATAAGACTATAGCGCAGAACTCAACGCCCACGTTTGGCCCGTGGGCTGCTCTCTGCTTGCTTTTGGCATTTTATAATGTGTGTGTCTGTGTGTGTGGCTGGCCATAAATCTTGAGCAGTCGCCTCCTGCTCCTCGCTCACTCATTAAGTTGCACGTTGCACGTTGCTGCTTCTGCTCTTCACTCTCCATTTAGTTTGTTTGTTTCTTGCTGCTTCTGCTTCGTCGTCTTCTTCTTACGTTTCTTTTTTCATAACATAATTAACGAAAATTGAAACAAGCGCAGCGGCCGGCCACATTGGCTCTCCATTGTGTTTGCTTAGTTGGCCGCCCAGTTGGGGATTTGTTGGCCATTGTCGCAGTTGCAGTTGCAGTTGCAGTTGCACTGCCAACAACAACAGCAACACTGACTCGCCTGCCTAGCTGCCTGCCTGCCTGCCTGCTTAGCTGCTGTGTGTCACTGTTGGAATTTTAATGATGACTACTTTTAGACATACACGCCTCTCCATAGCACCCCCTGCCTCTAGCCCCCCTACTCTCTCTCTCCCTCTCTCTCTCTCTCTGCCTCTCTCACTCACTTTTATGCTCTCCCTGTGTGTAGGCTTCTAAAATGAAAAGTTTTTGCGCTTAGCCATTAAGTAACACTCCGCTACACAGTAACTCTACATAAGTAACAGTTTGGAGAGTTTTCCGCTGCGCTCAAGCTGGGAGAGTTATGTTAAGAAAGAATTGTATAAGGAAATTCTTTATGTCTATAGAACTCGAAATTATTTTAAAATTTTAATTTATATTGTAAAATAATATTTTTTAATGATATTTAGTATATAATTATATATTAATTGGAATAAAAATAAATAAATAAATAAAAGAAATATATATATAAAAATAAATATATAAATTTAGTTTAAAAAAATAATAAATATAAATTAAGTAAAAAATAAGCAGCTGCTTAACAAAATAATTAATATAAAAATATAACAAAAAAAAAAATAATAAAAAAAAATGAAAAAAAAAATTATTTATTTTAAAAAATAATTAAAATATAAAGAATAATTAATTAATTAATTTAAAAGCATAAATATTTAAAGAAAATACATAAAAATGGCTAAATAAAAAAATATGTAAAATAAATAATAAAATAAATTAATAAAAACAAAAATATATAAACAAATTATTTAATAATAAATAATAAATGAATATAAACTAAACAATAAATTATATTAATTAATTTAAAAAATATACATAAATCATACAATTGATAAATACGTAAAAATATGCAATATGCCTTAAAATAAAATCAATAAATGAATATATAAATATGCATATATCTAAAAAATATATATAATATACATAAAATTTCCCTATTCAGCTCGACATCTTTCTCCCAGCACACTTGTTGCACAGTGTAATGATGAATATGTGTTAATACGTTGCCAGCTCTTGCCTGTGTCAGCAGCCAAGCGCTAAGACCCCAAGCATTAAGAGCCAACTGGCAACTAGCAACTGGCAACTGGCAACTGGCAACGGGCAACTGGCAACAGGCAAGAGCCATCGGCGTCGTTGACTTGGCCTTTACAACTCAGTTTGCGGTGCGCAAATATTGACTTAATTGTAGTAATGATGCATGTAACGCTATCTTGCGGATAGTGTGATTGTTGTTGTTGTTGTAAGTGTGACTAGAATAAATGCTAATGAATGCACTAAATGGCCCATTTGCGCTGCCTTTGCATTGTTTATTTATTTTAGTTTCAGTTTCAATTTCAATTTCAATTTCGAGTTTTAGCTTTCAATAAACATTTTTAGGCGCTCGTAATTAAAAAAAAAAAAGAAAACGCTTGCTGACTGCGAATGCTGCCGCCGCTGCTGCGCCTGGCTAATTGGCAACTGGGTGCTGCTTGGCAGTTGGCTGCCAATTCATGGCCTGCATCGATAATTGGCTAAAACGCGAACCGCTCCAAAGGCAGCAGCGCGGGCCAGCTGATGAGACGCGCATGCCACATGCCACAGGCCGCATGCCACATGCCACAGAGCGAAGTACTTAAATCAAAGTCAACTTCATTTGGAATTCTTTTTATATTTTTTTTTTTTAATATAAATATGTGGGAAAAATATTCATTTATATTTTTAAGAAAATTCAAATTGATTGATTGATATTAATATTTGTTAAGATATTTATTTTTTATTATTTTATTTTATTTTTTATTATTTTATGTTATTTTTTTATTATTTTATTTTAAATTATTTTTGAATATTTTTATTATTTTTTTTTGAATTTTTTGTAATAAATAAATATAATTAAAAAATTTAATTTTCAATATTAAATTTTTTTTGTTTTTATATAAAAAAAAAAATAATATACATATTTTATTTTATTTAAAAAAATATATATATAAATAATTAAAAGATAAAAGCTTTCATTCTAGTCCGCTTCGAGTCCCTTGGCCCTCCAAACGCTATTTATAAACATTTTGTCAACTTTCAGCATAGACTAGAAACAGTTCCTAAAATAGATTCAAATATATATTTATGATCATGCATATATATACACACACCTATATATATTCGATCACAATTAGAGCGCTCTAAAAAAAAACTCGATCGACTTTTATAGCCAATCGAAATGTGCCTTATCACGGCTCGGTCTGCCAGCGAGACGTGGAGCTATTTGTGTATCGGGCAGTTCGAGCTGATTAGTAATCAATATGTTTTATGTCTCTTGGCGCATACACTAGCCGAAGGCACTATGAGTCTATGACTGAACTGTTGCTAGCAGAAAAAAATCATTTTATTTTAAAATTATTTATATATTATTTTCATATTATTTTTTATATTATATTTTTTATATATTTTAAAAATATTTTTATACAATATATATTTATAATGTTTATTATATTATTTTTATATTAATTTTTATATTATTTTACAATAATTTTCATATTTTTTTTAATTATATTTATATATTTTTTCGTATTATTATTTTTTTAATAATATTTATATTTTTTCGTATTATTGTTTTTTATAATTAAAAAAAAAATTTTTTTATAGTTATATTATTTAATTTACTTTTTAAATATTTTAAAATTATTTATATATTATTTTCATATTATTTTAAAATTATTTTTATATATTCTATTTATAATATTTATTATATTATTTTTATATTATTTTTTTTAATAATTTTCATGTTTTTTATAATATTTATATATTTTTTCGTATTATTATTTTTTATAATATTTTTATATTTTTTTTAATATTTGTATTATTTATTTTACTTTTACATATTTTAAAATTATTTTTATATTATTTTCATATTACTTTTTATATTATTAAAATATTATTTTTATATTCTTTTTAAATTATTTTTTTATATATTTTAAAATTAATTTTTATATATTCTTTTTATAATGTTTATTATAATTTTTGTATATTATTTTCATTATATATTATTCTTGCATTTTTTAATAAGCATTCTTCATGCTTTCATTCAAGCTGAGCTGGCAAATGGACTTCATGCTGATATCAATTGAATATCTGACTTTTAATGTGTATATAGAGAAACTAGAGATATGTATATATATATATATGGGCATATCTAGAAGTACTCTAGCTCTAGTTGTCTGTCTAGAGTATCTGATACTCGTCTTGTTATGCTTAGATCTCATGACTTTTTCTTTTATTTTATCGCCTGGCAATGACTTAAGTGTAAATCTATGTAATCCAACTAGCAACAACGACAACAACACAAATTGAACATGCAACGCAATCAACGCTGACACAGTTCACATTCGCCTCTCTCTCTCTCTCCAATTTGAATTAGAATACTATATAGATTGGGTTTTATATACATCTATATATGTACATATGTAGCTACGCAGCTTAATAGCTTCTCTGTTCTATAAAAATCATATCAATTTGCATTTCGTTTTGTTCCGTTGTTTGGCAATCGCAGCTAAATCGTCGCACACGGCGGCAATCAATCTGATCGTAACATTTTGCTGCCATTATAGGACAATCTCAATCAAAATCAGCATTTACGCAAAGCGTGAACGTCGACTGTTAACCTGCCAGCAAGCATTTCACTTCAGCTTTACTTTGTGCTCATCATCAATTGATGTTTATTGGGGTCAAGTGTTAAGGCGTCTGCTCAACGCAAAACAGCTGTTCATCAAATCTATATAATATGCACATATATAAATATATATACTTATATATTTATACAAATTAAACTATTTTTAAAATAAGAATTTAGTTTAATTTTTAGCTAACTAAAATTATTTTTAATATTGTAATGTTTAATTTATAATTAAAAACAATTTCAACAACTTAGCCTATTGGAAAAACAATATATTTAATAATTATTAAATAATAAAAGTCAATTAAAATAAAACTGGTTTTTAACAATTTAAAATATTTGCACAATTTATTTATTTTTAAAAATTATTTTCAATATTAATCAAAAAAAAATATAGTAATATTTAATTTATAATTAAAAATTATTTTTAAACATTTTACTATATATTTAATTATTATTAAATAAAGTCAGTTAATATAAAATATTATTAAAATTTATTTTTAAATATTTGTACAGTTTGTTTTCTTTTAAATTAGTTTCAATATTAATTTGTATTATTTTTTATTGTATAAATTTTTTATAAATGTTTATTATTAATAAACTTATTAACTTAATTAATTAACTTATTAGAAAAACATAATATATTCATTAAAT
The DNA here is from genome assembly GCA_018903745.1 of Drosophila repleta. Lineage (NCBI taxonomy): Eukaryota > Metazoa > Arthropoda > Insecta > Diptera > Drosophilidae > Drosophila > Drosophila repleta. The sequence continues at coordinate 676,839 of JAEIGN010000154.1, read as the reverse complement.
AATTTTAATAATTTAATATTTCTAGAAATTAATTTAAAGTGTTCTTTAAAAATTAATTTAAAATATTTAAAATAATTTTTAATACTTTGAAAATTTATTTTGTCTTTAATTTTTTTAAAGTTTTAAATAATTGTTAATTCATAGCAAATAAGAATAGAATTAATATATATTATTCTAAAATGCAAATTAATTTGAAATGCATTTTCAAAGCCAACCAAAATTAAGCTTAATTAGCGCGCGAGCAACTCATTAATTAAGCAACAAATTAAGCGAAATTTGTTTGGCTTTTGGCTTTATTTCTATGCCGCTTTGTTCGCTTTGTTCTGCCTGCCAACAGAGCAGAAGAAGCAGCAGCAGCAGCAGCAGTCGCAGCAGCAGAAGACAAATGCATTTTGTGGGCTGGATGCCACAATTCTAGTGGCTGGCAACATTGTCGCGGCTTTTAAATAGGCTTAATTAAAATACAGCAACATTGCTGTTGCCAGGATTGTTGCAAATGTTGTTGTTGTTGTTTGTTGTTGTTTGTTGTTGCTACTGTTGCTGCCAGCGCACAGAAATGGTCTAATTAAAACGATCGCCAGCGTTTTGGCCCAACAAATGAGCAACCAAATGATAAATTAAACTAAATATACACTGTCAAATGTGCGCTGAGCGGATAGTTTGGTTTGCAAGTCAGCTGAGTTTAAGTTACAGATAACTCTATGTTAAGTTCTCTCAGACAAGGAAGCTTCTAAGCTTGTGCTTGACTCATAGCAGCAGCCAAACCACTCAATCCATGCTTCTATCTCGCTGTTTGTCTCCTTGTTTCATTTTCCCATAGTATGCGCCGCTCAAGTTTATCTTAAAATTGCTTAAAATCAATATCAGATTTTAGCATTTTGATATGTGAATATTTCTAGTATTTTTAATCGACTAATCAAGTGTTTATGCTATATATATGATGAGTATTGGACACTTTTTTTTTGTTGTTTTGTGTTTCTATATTCATTAAACTCTTTTTTACGGGACAACAACAGAGAGGAAGACTGATATAAGTGTGACCGTATAGCTTAAACAGTTTAAGCCTTATAGTAGAGTGACCAAATAGGAGTATTCTTCCTTTTTCAGAGCAGCACTCAGTCGTGACAACCCCTTAGAGCTGCTTAAGGCAATCAAATTTTTGAGAGCAGCCGTCGGCGCGTTAAACAATTTGTGCCAATTGTTGTTGCTGTTTGTTGCTTGTTGTTATCGTTGCATATTTTTGTTTAGCTATTGTTATTAATCTTGTTGTTGTTGTTGTTGTTGTTGTTGTTGTTGTGGTTGTTGTTGCAGTTGCATAAAATGAAATTGAATTACGCGCTTGGCTAAATGCATTTTCACTAAATTTCTGTTAGACATGCATAACATTATATATATATATAACATTGCATATATATATATATGTTAAGTGTATGTTATATATATGTTAAAGATATATATGTACATATATATCTATATCTATTACATATATATATATATTATATATATATATATATGCATTTACTTAGCCCATGCTCACACCCAAATCTTAGCCAACTCAGGCAACCACCCACACTCAACAGCTGAACTTTTATGGCTGTTTGTTTGCTGTTGTTGTTGTTGTTGCTGTTGTTGCTGTTATGTTAATGCACGTAATATAAAAAAACAATTAAAATTGCAAACTTTTAACGGGCCCTTATGCCAGTAAATGCAAAGCAATTGATTCACATTTGATTACATCGCATTTTGAAATACACTGTGCTACAAGTTTCACTTATTCACTCAATATAAGCTTAAGCTTAAGCTTTATGGTCTTCAAATCGAACTATATATCAGCCTTCAGTCGCAAACTGCTCGCCGCGTCGTGCATGCCCGAGTGCAGGCAGAGCCAGGCAGGCAGGTAGGCAGGTAGGCAGGCAGGTAGGTAGTTAGACGACGTCGTCGTCAACGCCACCGCATTGTTTTCTCAATTATGGAAAGTCAATTAATTCTAATGAGTGTGTGTCTGTGTCTGTGTGTTGTTTGTTGTTTGTTGTGTGTTGCGTGTGTGTGTGTGTTTGAGTTGCATGTAATTTCCATTTTTTGCGCGCTTTGGCAACTTAATTTAATGCGTTGCAACAACAACAACAACAACAACAACAACAACAGCGGCAACTGCAACGGCAACCGCAACAACCAACAAGCAACAATTGCATCCGCATTGCGTGGCTTCGTTTGTGTTTGCTTTTTTTTTATTGTTATTTTGCTTTAGCCTCTTCTGCTCGTTGTTGTTGTTGTTGTTGCTTTGCATAATTGCCTTTTGGCTTTGTAATTATTGTTGCATACGCTTTTAATTCGTTAATTAATTACGCTGCACGTTCGCTTCGTGCTGCAGTTGTTGTTGCTCTATTGCGCATACGCAGCGTTTGACTGTTAGCTGTGTTAGCTAACAGCGATTTAACAGACTATTTACATTGTGAAAGAAGCTCGAGAGTTAATGCATATTTGAGCTTTTCTTTGGCTTTGTGCATGGAGTATAGCTAACAGTTAGTGTACATTCTGTTAAGTTAACATCTCTGTTAAGTTAACATTGCACTTGAGCTTTCCTTTCGTTTTGTGCATGGAGTATAGCTAACAGTTGGTGTAAATTCTGTTAGTTTAACATAACAAATCTGTTAAGTTAACATTGATTTAACATACTACTCTACTTATTGTGCCAGCTCTGTTAATTTAGCATTGCGTGTACTGTTAAGTTAACATAGCCCACAGACTACACACATAGCAGCCACTGTGAAGTTAACATATCATTTAACATATTTGGTATATAGTCTGTTAAGCTAATTGTGTCAGTTCTGTTAAGATAGCAGAGCATACTATTGTCTGCTCTGTTAAGTTAACAGAGTACTGTTCCAGCTCTGTTAAGTTAACATAATATACATATATAATATTGTATAAAGCTAACATACAATTTCAGTTATGTTAGTTAACATAGTTAACATATCTTACTAGCTCTGCTTAGTTAACATAACATTAACATTTGTCATAGTCGTAAGCTCTGCTGTGACAGAAAACTCTTCCACTGTGAACTATCAATATTATATAGAGAGAAAGAGCTAAAGCATAAGACTTTTAATGAATGTGGAATGGAAACAAAGTTTTTGTGTTTTAACATTTAAAAAAAAAAAGATTTCGATTTCATAATGAGAATCGGAGAGGTTCGATTGGTATTTCTTGAGGCAAAAAATAAATGCGAACAAGTCGATGACGAGGCAGCATGAGAATCATGTTAGTGGAAATAGATATAGGCTTCGAAAAGGCAAATATTTGGCAAATAACATCAGATGCGTCCAATTTGTGCGCTAATGATGATAAATCCAGGTAATGGGACACGCGGCGTGTTGAATTTATGAACATGAACATATAGCCGATGCCGCAGCGCGGACGCAATGCGGAATTTTAACAAGTTGCAATAACAACAAAGCAGTGCTAATTCCCCAAAGACAGCAGCAACAGCAGCAACAATAAGCATCGCATTAACAATTTAAATACAAGAAACCAAATATAAATGAGAAAGAAGCGACGCAGCAGCAACAAATACAAATATAACTAAAATAAAAATAAAAATCAACAGAGAGTGGAAGAGAGAGAGAGAGAGAGAGGGAAAAAAACGTAGCCCGCCGCGCGGACATGCAACAAAATTTGCACTTTTGCCAGGCAGCAGCATACCAAGAAACCGCTTTGGAGCGAGCGAAAGAATACAAAATAAATACAACAACAACAAAATCAGAAATACATATATATATATATATGTATAAAGAATAAAATGAAAAACAAAAATCAAGAACGACACGAAAGCAACGTCCAATATCACCGTCAGAGACCTGTGCGCCGATCTTTGTCCTGGCTGAGAGGCTGAGCCTCTCGACGTCGCTTGGTGCTGCTTCAGAATCCCCGAGAGCTCATTAAAAAATACCAAAATCTTTGTACTGAAAATGTGACAAAATTTTTAAATCACCTTCACTCAGCGCTGTCGCATCGCATCGCATCGCAACGCAGAGCGTTTAACAGCCATGCACCGTGGTCCCACCTCAATCAAATCGGGCGTGAAAACTTTTTGTAAAAGCCAAAAAAAAAATATTTTAAGCTTATAAAATATTTAAAGATCAATATACAAATGTTTGTTGAGCTAGCTTTTCTGTGGCACTTGAGAAAATACTGCAAGTTCTTTAATTTGATCAAACCGTACAATAAAATTTATAAAATATTTTTCTATAGTTCTTTGAATTGAAAAATATTTGTTTTATCATTTTTCTAATTAAACAAGTTTTTAAGTTAAAAATTTTTTTTAATAAAAAAATTGTATTTTAATATTTTTTAGTTAAAAGATATTTTTCTATTATTTTAATATTTTTATATTTTTTTTATAATTTTCTAATTACAGATATATTTTTTTTTTTTTTTTTTTAATTCAAAAATATTTGTTATATTATATTTTTTAGCTAAAACGTATTTTTTCTATTATTTTTTAATTACAAAATAGTTTTTTTTTATAATTTTCTGATTAGAAATAAATATTTTTTATTTTTTAAATTTAAAAATATTTTTCTATTATTTATAAATTGAAAAATATTTTTCTATTATTTTTTTAGTCAAAACATATTTTTCTATTATTTTTTTAATTACAAAATATTTTTTTTATAATTTTCTCAATACAAATATTTTTTTTATTGAAAAAATATTTGTTCTATTATTTTTTTAATTTAAAAATATTTTTCTATTTTTATTATATTTTCTATTTTTATATTAAAAAATGTTTAGTTTTTTTCTAACTAAAAATATTTTTTAAATAATTTTATTTAAAATTAAAGAAATATTTAAAAAAAAAATTAAAAAAAAAATAAATAAAAAACAATATTTAGCCAAGCCGAAATCAAAGCTTTCTACCTTTGCCACAGCTCTTGACACACTGTGCTCGCTGAGCGTCGGAATGCGGCAGCCTTTCTGAGTCTCAGTCTGAGTCTGAGTCTGAGTCCAGCTCCAACTCTAACTTCAAGTCGCAGTCGCAGTCGCAGTCCGAGTCCTGAGACCTCAAACAAAAGTGCAAGTGATGCTCATGTACGGAATCAAGTCGAGAGTCGAGAGTCGAGAGTCGCCAGAGGCTGGTGGCTGGGGACTGGCAGCGCAAGAAACTCAGTCACTAGACCGCAGGCACGGAGACACTTGGCTTGGGTGTGAGCCAGCGAGAACTTTGTGTGTGGGTAGGAGAGGGGCAGGGGGGTAGGGGGGTATTCTCAAATTGCGAGTTGAAAGTTTGCGCTTTTGCGCATTTTTTAATGAGGCTCTAATTGACATCTGCATTTATTTGCGACAGGAGCAAGCGAGCCTAAGCTCAGCTCACATCGATCAAGGGGGCACCGAGAAAGAGAGACAGAGACAAAGACAGAGAGAGAGGGAGAGTTGCAAAAAAAATATTTTAATTGGCATTTTAACTAAAAGTGTTTAGGCTTTAGTTAAAATTGTTGGCCAACTGAAAACTGAAAACTGAAAACCGAGAACTGAGAAAACTGAAATCCGAATAAACTGGTTTCCACACATGTGTGTCTGTGTGTGTGTGTGTGTGTGTAAGTGCATACGAGAGCGGATTCAACAAAAGATCCGCGCGGTACGTTCAACCCAATTAACGCGTTGCCAGTTGCCAGTTGCCAGTTGCCAGTTGCCGCGCCCCCCGCTCGGATCGAATGACATACAATTTAGTATGGGAGGCTGGCCGTATTATGCAAAAATGCATATTGCAAATTGATAAGCGACTGATCTCAGATACACAGAGCGAGAGAGAGAGAGAGAGAGGGAGAGAGAGAGAGGGGAGAGAGAGGAAGACTGATTTGACTGTCGGCACATAAAGCGAATGTCGCACGCACTGTTTGCTTCATTTACTCAAATTGAAAGCGACAATGTTTAGGGGCAGCGCTCGGCTAATGATGATGTTTGCCAATCTGATCAAGCCGATGCTGCCGCGGCTGCTGCTGCTGCTGATGATGATGACGATGATCGTCGCAAAGATCTGCGCACCATGGGGACCAAGCGAAGCGTAAACCCAACCACACAGCGCAGACCGCACATACAAAAAAGGGCAACAAGCAGCAGCAGCAGCAGCAAAGGGCCGCAGCCAGCCGCTCGTACGCACCATGCCGAGTCGAGTCGAGTCGTCGAGTGGTCGACTCGTTCGTTGAGTCTTCCTCGCCGTTGCCGCCGGGGTAAGCCAATTAAATGTGAGATCGTGTAATTGGCAAATTAATTTCAAACCAATTATAAAGAAAACGACTACAAAAACAAAAAAAAAAAAACAAAAAACAAAAACAAAAAAACGAAAAAACAACAACAGCAACGAGCGCAGGACCCGCCAGCGGCAGCCTTCGGCTTGCGACGCTCGGCTAGCTCTTCGGCTGTCGCTTCATTTGCAGTTCGTTTAGGTGCGTGCGCTGCTCAGATAAGAATCTGTGCAAATGATTCACAGAGCCAGCGTGTGAGCGAGACGGCGCTATGCAGTGCAATTGGCAAAGTGAGCTGCAAATTTGGAGAGTTAATTGAAGAGAGAGAGAGTGGGAGAGTGCGAGAGTCAAAGACATAACTTGACGAAAAGTAGACAGCAAGTAATGAGACTCCAATTGGTATTCTAATTGGATTACTATCAAATTGAAATATTCAAAAGAAATTTGAATAGGAAAATGTGAAAATTATCAGAAAATATATATGTTAGATTTATTATGATGTTTATAGCATAATTAACTATATTTTTAGCAAATTTTGAGTAAGCAATAATATATTCCAATTGGAATTTGGTGTACGTTTTAATGGGATTGCTATAAAATTGAGGCATAAGAAAATAGGAAAAGCAGCAGAATATACATATATATTTATATTTATTTTGAGGTATATATTCAGGTTATATACATATATATTCATCAAGTTTTCAACTAAAAAACATTCCATACGTGAATCCAATTGGATTTTAATGGGATTCTTAGAATTTTGAAATATTCAATTGCAAATTGTGAAGGAATTAGTGAAAATTAGCAAAGAATATGCCAATTTTATATTTATTTTGATGTATTTTATATAGTCAGCTGATTTTGATATAAAAATATGAATCCAATTGGATTTTCGAGCAATTAAATTGAAAATTGTAGAAGAAAATAGGCAAATTGGCAGAAAGTATATATCTCGTGTTATATTTTGATGTATATAGCATGTTGTCTATATCTGATGCAAATTTTGAGCCAAAAAAGGATTCAAATTTATGAAATAATGGCCGATACCCAAGCAAAGTCTCTAGAGTTAATATTAAAAGGACTATAGGCCACATGACTATGTGGCCCTTTGGGCCCCTTTAACATGCCAAACGAACTACAACTTTATGCAACACGAAGGACACGCAAGCACTCGCCAGTTCGAAGCGTGAAATATCCTTGCATTTTGCAGGCTCTGTGTGTGTGTGTGTGTGTGTTTCAGTGCGCCCTCGTTCAGTGAGTGCTTTAATGAAATTATAATAAAAACACATTATGTGCGAAAGAGAGGCCGTTGTGCACTTCATTTTTCATTTTGGCGCGACGCACTTCCTTTGACAAACAGCAGGGAACGCAAACCGGGTGCCGCCCTGCACCGCCCCCTTTTTGCATGTGTCCCGTTGATGTCAGCGGCAACGGCTGCAGTCGAAACCGCAATTCTGACGATGATAATGACGATGAGCGCTGACGCTGCTTCTTAATTATTAATAAAACCAATTGCAAGCCAAGTTCAGCATTGAGAGCCGTCTCCGGCCTCGCTCTGGCTCTGGCTCTGACTCTGGTCAAACCAACATGTTAACTTTTTAATTAACGAGTTTTCTTTTTCGATTTCAATTTGCCAGCCAACACACACACACACACACACACACGCCCACAGAACTGGCCCACAGACTGCAGACGTTCGACAGTCCCTGGCTGATCCACAGTCGCGAGTCGCGAGTCGCTCGAGTTACCGTTGCCACTGCTCTTGCAATTGTAGTACACTGTGATAATACCCTGACTTGTGCAATGTATATATAGCACTAAATATCTAGTATCTAGTGTATCCCTGAAGTAGGACATTCACCTAACTAGGTGGACTAATGGAAATATGATAATGATACTATAATAATTTATCATATATCTATTTTTTCATATTTCATTCAGTTTACAAATCTGGTTCTCCATAGGTAGTATATACTGTACTATACTCCGCACTCCTCTTTATTTCTTTGTCTCTTTAGCTTGGCTTTCCACAACAAATATTTCCATTTAAGCCAAAATATGATATGGTTCGTCTTACGGTCTCAGTTCAGATTGCGTCTAGAACAAGTTGATGGGGTTTAGGATTCGGTTCGTTGTTCTGAATCGAATTACACAAGGTTTCGTTGCAAATTGCAAATATTATTATGGCATATCAATCGAATCGAAGCGAAGCGAATCGAATCAAAGCATTTCCCAACAATCTTTGCTTAGAGAACTTACAGAGGTAAAGAGAGAAAGAGTAGAGAGCAAGAAATCCATGAGAAGAAACAGAATTGAAGAAGTATAAGGAGAAAGAGAGAGATAGGGAGAGAGATAGAGAGAGAGTGAGAGAGACAGAGAGAGAGAGACAGAGAGAGAGAGAGCAGGAGAGAGAGAGAGAGAGAGAGATCTTACTCTTCTCATAACAAATTGCAAAAGAGAGAGCTTCATCCTTTTCATATCAAATCGCCCTTCAATTTGAACTACAATCGATAACTCACAATCGATAAGTAATCTATATCGATTCACCTACTTCTTCTGCTTCTTCTCGTTGATCACACAGCTGACTTAAGCTCTGCCAGGAATATCCCTTTCTCATCTGTCAATAGCTTAACTTACAGATCATCTGCTAGTCGAGCAGACTCGTCTAGAGAGCCCTTACTTAATATAGCTGCAAAGTTGTTGCATGCTTCGGTGCACTCTCTCTCTCTCTTCTCTCTCTCTCTCTCTCTCTCTTCACTCTCTCTCTCTCTTCAATCTCTCTCTCTCTCTCTCTCTCTCTCTCTCTCTCTCTCTCTCTCTCTCTCTCTCTCTCTATCTCATGCCATTTATTAATAAAATATTTGCAAATTGTTCACATGGAGGCGGCCGAATTCCTCGCTCAGCTCTGCCTTGGCCAAGTTCTAGTGCCAGCTTCGCTGAGTGCCATAAATTAAAGGATTACAGCGCGGCGCAGGGACGAGCGAGCGATGGGAGCAGCTGCTCGGCTAGCAGGGGCAGGCCCAAGGGCTCAAGGGCATGGGGCAGGGGTTGGAGCCGCCTGAAGTGCTGCTTGCTGCCTAAGCAAGTTGTTAGCATTAAAAGGCCGCAGCACAATGTGTGGCAATTACACTGAGCAACAAAATAGCGATGCAAATCAAAGAGAATGTGTGCAGAGAGAGAGAGAGAGAGAGAGAGAGTGGGAGAGTGGGAGAGAGAGAGAGAGAGAGTGAGAGAGAGAGAGAGTGGGAGAGAGAGAGAGAGAGTGGGAGAGAGAGATAAAGACAGAGAGAGTTATCTATTTAGAAATTGAAAGAGATACTGAACTATAGGCATCGCTCTTCTATGCAATTCTCATACATGAAATATATATGTATATTAATATATAGTATAACTTTCATATTATAATCCATTCTCTATTCTCCCAATATGTCTCTTCTCTCTTTCTTCTTCTCATTCATCTTCTCCTTCTCCGTATTCCCCCTTTCTTTTTCTGTCTCATTCTCTGTAACATTATTTATTTTCTTTCACTTTCTTCTTTTCCTTCATATTCTTCTCATTTTCTTCCCTTTCATTTTCTCATTTTCTTTCTCTCTTTCTTCCTCTTAGCCTTTCCTAATCACTTATCATGCCTTATTCGCTCTCATTCCCCTTTTCGGATTCCTTTCTTCTGATTCTCAATTCCTTTTTCTCTCATTCTACTTCTCTCTCTCTCTCTCTTTTATTTTCTTTTTCGTTCTCTTTTTCATTATCTTTTTCAATTTATATCTCATACTCTCTCTCTCTCTCTCTCTCTTTCTCTTTTTTCCTATTCCTTTTTCTTCTCCATCTCTATCTCCACTTCTTTCTTTTTCTCTTTCTCCATCTCCTTCTATTTCTTTTTCAATTCGTCTTCTCTTTCTTTTTGCTTTCTCATTCTCAGCTCATTCTCATTCTTATTCTCTTTTTCTTTCTCCTTCTCTCTCTCTCTCTCCTTCTTCTTCTCATTTTCACTACCATTCTCTCTCTCTCTCTCTCTCTCAATCTCTCTCATCTACCATCTTTTCCCATTTGCACCTCAGCCACAACTAAGACCTCATCCCAGCTGCGCAGTGTTCTTTGTGCTAAGATGCCCCGTTGGAGTCACTGCCTGTGCGTGCGTGTGTGTGTGCGTATGTAGACATACATACATACACACACACACACACACATACATACATACAGCTGTACACATGTAGATGTCTGTCTATATGTAGGTGCGTCTGCCTCAGCCGCTGCCGCTGCTGCTACTGTGTGAGCCGCGAGGTGCGCGTGCGCGTGCGCGCCCTGCTGCCGATAAGATCGTAGCTGAGGCAGGAGCTTAAGGCGTGATGGAGGCAGGGCATGGAGGTGGATAGAGGATCGGTAGCCGAGGCAATAAGCCATACTAATAGGCTGTTGCTGCCAGACGCAATCGGCGGCCGCATCAGTTGCCAGTTGCCGGTTGCCCGTTGCCCGTTGATGAAGGTGCCTTCACGCCGCACCACTCCCCTCCACTGCAGCCCACTGCCGCCCCGCCCTCGGTTACATTTGCCACATTTGTATGAATAATTTAATTATTGTTTAAATGTTAATTAATGCAACGTGAGTCGCAAGTCGCAAGTCGCAAGTCGCAACTGAACCAATGCACTTCGCTGCAGTTTTTTCCTGTTTATTTATTTATTTTTTGTTCTCCTCTTTGTTTTTGTTTTTGTTTTTATTTTTGCACCTCCACTTTACACGCTCCACAAACAGGCGAGACGCCCAGCGTCTGAGTTTATAACTTGACAGACACGCATTTGGCATTAATGGCCTGCTTGACAGACAGCGAACAACAACAACAGCAGCAGCAGCAGCGGAGGAGAAGTCTCCACTGTGGGAGAGTTGCGAGCGCTGAGCAGAAGAGAGCAAGCGAGCAAGCGAGCGAGCGAGCGAGCGCTTACAAATGCGTAAAATTTGCAATTAGATGATAACTAAGATCGTTGGGGTTGACAACAGACACACACACACACGCACACTCTCTCACACACACACACACAGCATGAAAAAGGGTAACTAATTAACAGACCGCGCGTCGCTGTTAAAGCAACAGCACATTGCCAAGTGACACGAAAAGAGAGTTGCAGTTAAGTGCGCGGGAGTGAGAGGGCGCGAGAGAGTGCTCTCCAACTGATCGAAGGCGCAAAAATATATTTAACGAAAGTAGCTGAAACTAAACATAGAAACTGGACTTTTGGGTAATTGGAGAAATATTTGCAAAGAGGAGAAAAGATTGAGCAGCGGTCTAATAAGAATGGGAAATTATTGGAATTAGAGTTTTAACGTTAGTGATAACAATAAAAAGGGAGCTGGTTCCAATTGGAATTGAGTTATTATAAAACTTCTATGGAAATACGAATATCTAAGGTCTCGGAGCACGTTTTCAACTGGAAACATGTTGAAAGAGCAAAATTGATCAGTTTTAAAGCTAAAAGTCCAACTATATTGACTCATATATTGATGCATAGCAAGAATATATTATGGATGCTGATCAAGCATATCAAATTTAACCACTTTTAATGCAGATCAAATTTAATTTTCTGCCAACACTGCAGAAAAGTATAGTTTATCTGATATTGATTTAGATTGAATCTAAAAAAAAAATAAGAAAACTGCAAAAATTCCTGAATTCCAATACGAAAACAACCCCGTATTTTTGCAGGGTTTCAAATAGCTTTATGAAAATGTACATATATCTATATATTCCAGGAAATATAAACTTTAGATAAATAAAAGATATATTATAAAGAGCTGGAGCAGTGATAATAAGTACTTTAGCAGTCAATTATAGTTTATTAGGAATGAAAATTTAAATAATGGGCTATAAGATTCCATTTTTATTTTTTATTTTTTTTTTTCATTTTTTTTTTGCAATTAGCCATAATTTAGCTATTTTGGCAAATTTTAACACATTGAAAATTTAAGTTTTTGCACAAATAGCAATAACAGTGCGGAATCTTATAAGAATTCCACCGCTAATTGGAAACGACCTCCAAGAAAGCTTTTAACTTGTGCGCATACGAAATTCTTAGCATTCCCAATTGGAATTCGTCAATAGTTTTCGCATTTGTTTGCTTGTTAGATTTTGTTGTTGTTGTTTCTGATTGATTTTATGTAACTCATAAAGCACTCACTCACACACACAGAGAGAGAGAGAGAGGAAGAGAGCCTCTGTTATGTGCAGCGAAACTTGAAACTGAAGCAATTAACAGAAAAGATTTGCGTTTTGTTGTTCTTGCGCCGCTCGTTTTCTGCTGGGCTGCCAAATGCAGCCGACGTTAATTAAAACAAATGGCAAAAATAAACAACAACAGCAGCGGCAGCAGAAACTAAAAGTAAACTAATTAAAAGGATCGCAGCACAAAAGTTTCGACTTACATATGCAGAAAATTGTTGCGAGCGATCGTCGAGCTCTGCCTTGAAGAGGGGGATATTTTCTCTTAAGACTTATGTTTTTTTCTTCGCTGTTGTTGCTTCTCCTTGGTTCTGGTTATGCGGCAAGGCTCGTTTGTGCTGCCTCTTTTTCTTCTTCTTCTGCTTCTTGATATTTATTTAGCGCTGTTTGTTGTACAATTTGCACCGAGGAATTTGCTAGCGTTTCTTCTAGTTATTATTTTGATTGTTTTCTTAGCTTTGCTTTTGTTTTGTTTATGTTATGAATTGTTGTTGCTGCTGCTGCTAATTGAGTGCGAAACGGACGAAAACTGCACGGACAGCGCGAGTGTCAGAGCGAGAGAGTGGGTGTGAGAGCTGTTAGCGCGCGTGATTTACCGTTGATTGAATTAATACAGATGGCAAGATCGGAGAGCCTGCCTGAGAGAGAGAGAGAGCGCGCGAGCGACTGACTGAACGAAAGAGTGCGAGAGCGAGAGAGTGAGTGAGCGAAAGAACTGGCCGACACCTGCAACAACACAAAGCACACGCGAACCGCGAACTGAACTCAACTCGACTCAATTAGTTAGCTCGTAAATTTGCATATTTCAAATAATTGCGCCACACACACACGCACACGCACGCAGAGTGAGAGATCGGGAGGGGAGGCGTAAACACACACACTTGACTGTTGCTTCTCTAGTTGTTGTTGTTGTTGTTGTTAAATATTGTTGCACGCACACTTACACACAGACAGGCATAAATATATGTATGTGTATATTTCAGCACTTGCATAAATATCTTGTTTTCAAAAAAAAAAAGAAATAATTATATTTTTGTTGTAATTTTTTTTTATTTCGTTGTTGCTTGTTTTCATAAACAATGCGCTGCTGCTTCGCACTCGTCGACAAATTTGAAGTTTCGCGTAACGTAATTTCAGTTGCTGTTTGCTACTACTACGCGCACACACGACCGCCAGCGCCGAAGTTCACTTGACGAATGCGACGACGAGGCTGCATGAATGAAAACCGAAAAGCGGCAAAAACGTGTGCTGTTGTTGTTGTTGCTATTGCTGTTGCTTGCCGCTGCCGCTGCGCTGCTGCTGCTGCTGCTGGTGCTGTTGTCGTTAGGTGGTTGCGCTCTGGCGCTCTCTCGCTCTCACTGGCTTATCAGCTGCTGTAGCTGAGACCGGCATTTGCTGCTGCTGCTGCTGCTGCTGCTGATGTCGCTGTCGCTGCCGCTGCCTCTGCAGCGAGGGTTGTTTTGGCTCTTGCGCATATTTGCCGCTGCTCCAGATACTTTGTGGTTGGGGGTTTCTTGTTTTTGTTTTATGTAATGTTTTTTTTTCTGCTGCTGTTGGCTTTGGGGCTGCGCTGCCATTGGACACCAAGCGGTTGGCTTTTGCCAGCCAGCCGCCTATCGCAGGTGCCGGCCAACGAGGGTAGAACCTTAACAGCGCACTGTTAACGCACACCTGTGCGTAGGCGCGCGCTGTTAACCAGCTGTTACAGCTGACCGGGCCGCTCGTAGGTGGAGCCAGCTAGCTACTTATCTAACCTAACTGTTTACCTGCCTTTTCTCTCTCTCTCTCTCTCTCTCTCTTTTTTATTTTTGTTTTTAATTAAATGACAAACCCTTTTCAAAGCGCTAAATGGACCAGCCGAGCAGGACCTGGCGCCGCTTTCATCGTCACGTCTCTAATGAGTTGACAAAAATGTAATTTTTTATATCTGACAGGGGGGGGGTTGGGGGGTTGCTCGGTGAGTTTGCTGCTGGCCATTTATAATTTTGCACCTCGCTCTGATTTGATTTGATTTGATTTCGCTTCTCTTGACAGCGACACAGATAATAGTCCTGCCTAACCCAGGAATGCAGCCCTCCAGCCCTCCTCCTGCCTTCACGCTAACCCCTTTTTCACGCAGTCCATAACAAATTTGCAGATGAAGCAGAGAGAGAGCGAGAGAGAGAGAGAGAGAGAGCAGAGAAATATGAAAAACGCGACCCATGGACAACCACATAATGAATTGGCTGCATAAATAATAGGCTCAAACTACTTAGGATAAGAAGCATAGCGCACGCACCCAAGACACACACACGCACACGCACACAGAGACAACCCCCTGGAATGCATCCCTTTCGGCAGGACGACTGCTGGCAAAGAGCAGCATTATTCATACATAAAAAGCCAATTAAAAATTTATAATAAACCCCGCGCCAACTGCAGCAACCCCAAAAAAAAAGCGAAAATAAAATTTAAAAAAAATGGAAAAAAATAAGCAACATCTAGCAATGCGCACAGTGGGACCCAAAGAAAAATCAAAGCGGAAAGTTAATTATTTGCTTTGATATATTTATTTATATATTTTTTTATTTGAAAAAAAATATATATATTTTAAATTAAATTACAATAAAACTAAATTATATAAAATAAATTATATAAAAATCAAAATTATATTTAAAAAATTGATTTGAAAAAGATGAAAGCGAATATATTTTTTTTATAAATCGAAAAAATGTATTTAAAAATTTTATATATGTAAAAATGATTAAAAGTTATATTTAAATTGTTTTTTTATAAATATATTTAAATATTTTTTTATTTAAAAAAAATATATTTTAAATTAAATTAAAATAAAATTAAAATATATAAACAAAATTATATAAAATCCAAATTATATATAAAAAATTGATTTAAAAAAGATTTCACTAAATATATTTTTTTTATACATCAAAAATATCTATAAAAAAAGTGTTTATATGAGAAAAAAAAATATATTATAATTGTTTTTTTTTTATGATTTTAAATTGAAGCTAAAAAATAAATAATAATACAAATTAAAACAAAAAATTTTAATTTGAAATATTATATATGTATATCAAATAAAAATAAAATAAATGAAAAAAACTATTGTACATATTACTTAAAAAACCCATAAGTAAATTAAATATGTTATAACTAATTTATTTTAATTTATTTATTTATAGTAAAATCAAAATAATATATTATTATTATATTAAATATATATATATTATATATTTAAATTATAAATATATATATTATGCTCCAAATCCACATAAAAAATAATAATTAATTCCCAAACAAATCACGCTTAGCCCACTGTGCCGAGCGGCCTCAAAGCTGAAAGCTTAAAAGCATGTGAGCATTGTGCACAGGATTCGTCCTGTCCGAGCATGGAGCTGGAGTTGAGTTGTTTTCGGCCTGCGAATCTAGAGTTCGAGTTACAGGGTTCGAGGGTCGGCGGGGTTCGGGGGTTCGGGGGTCGCACACGCAAGCAGCGCTAAATTAGATGTAAAATAATGAACATTTCAATTAAAATAATTAATATTATGGAGTGCATGGCGCGCCTTGACAATGGCCAAGGCAGATAGATGAGCTCAAGATCCTGCGGCTGCTGCAAGTCCCGGCCCAGCCCGGCCCAGCGCGGCCCGGCCACTAAGCACTCAATTAACCATTTTAATGTTTATGCCAGAGTAAGCGATGTGTGCTTGAAGCGTGTGCGAGTGGGATGCCGCTAGGCATGTGCCCATTGGCCAGAGCGAGAGCGAGAGCGAGAGCGCTGGAGATGAGCCGAGGCTTTTTAATTATAATTAAACATGCGAGCGAGCGAGCAAGTGAGCGAATGGGAATGAATGGAAATGGAAACGGGTATGGGTATGGGTATGGGGTATCGAAACGGGTATGGGTAGATGTGGTTCCTCTTTGGCTTTGGCATAATCACTTAGCCGCGTGCAGCGCAGCATTTAAAATTAATTCTGCTCAAGTGCGTTTTGGGCGGCCCGAAAACACGTGGCACACGTGGGGCAATGGAGCGGCGTGGCCTGCCCACGCTTACCGTTAGCATTTTTGCGAGCGAAACAAATTGCACGCTAATTGCTCATGTTCAATTAAAAGCAAAGCGGGAGACGAAACGAACAACATTTGGCCACACTGTGCGCGTTCCCAGAGAACAGCTCTGCGGCGTGCGTGCCTCTGTATGTATGTATGTATGTATGTATGTATGTGTGTGTGTGTGTGTGTGTAAGTGACTGAGTATGCATGCGTGCGTGTGAGCGAGAGAGCGCAGACAGACAGACGCTGGCTTTGCTTTTTGTTTTGGTTTTGATCCTTTGCGCAAATAATTGCCTAATTGTCTCTGGTCGGGGCTTGTCAGTGGCATGCATTGCCGTTGATGTTGTTGTTGTTGTTGTTGTTGCTGTTGTTGTTGCTGCTGTAGTCCTCGCATGCAAATGGGTAACGCATATTTCTTACACAAATCCATTTTCATCTATTAATTGGCAGCGCTCAGCAGCTGCTGCTCGTTCCGTTCCGTTCCCTTTTACACAATTAAGCGCTTGTGCAAATACAAATCGAAACCGAAACGCTTTACATACGGAAATATGCAAATTTACCACTCGAATATTTTCGATGGCCAAGAGATTTGATTGTGGAACTACTAGCCGAGTTGCTTGCGGCTCGAATATCTAACTGTTGTTGTTGTTGTTGTTGTTTTTTAAATGTAAAAGTTGTAAAAAACAGAGCCAGTTGCAACTTCTTCAGCTGCGTCAACTCAGCCTTGCCCAATTTGCATATGTATATGCATGTGTGTGTGAGAGAGAGAGAGTGAGTGAGTGCATGTATGCAAATACACACACACACAAACTTGCACTGCATGATGTCTGCATATTGCGCTCTTCTTCTCTTGCATTGCTTATTATTGCAGCTATTATAGCTGCTTGTTGTCAACATATTGATTGCCTTTGTTAAGCGCATGTAAACGAGCGCGCAAAAGGGACGCACGATCGCCGACGAGGAGCCGAGCCCAGCAACAACAAGCGGAGCAGAGCAAGTCTTGCAACGGCACCCACTAGCAGAGTAAAAGAGTGTGAGAGAGCGTGACTGGAACAGAGCGGCAGTGGAACAGAGAGAGAGAGAGAGAGCGTGTCTTCTAATTGCGTTGCATTGTGCGTCAAGCGAAGGCGATATCCAGTTTCAATACATAATTTATTAGCTGTGACTGTGACTGTGAATGCCACTGCCATTGTGACTACGCGAGTGCACTTTAAAGCTGCCACTGCTGCTAGAGTGGCTCAGTTACACAGGCACTTTCGAGGCATTCGCCACCCGTGATAAATGATAGGGCGCCGCCTACGCGCGTCAAGGGTTGTCGCGCTCGCTCACTCTCACTCTCACTCTCTCCATCAGCGTCACATTTTGCGGTACGCCGCAACGCCGATCAAATGGCCGATAAGCGCTGACAACGGCAGCGACGCCGGCTACGTGGCTGCGGTTGACAATGCAAACGGTTGCAAGTCAAAATTAATTAGGATTTTTCAACAGTAGCTAGAAAACTGTGAAACGAAACGAGCTTGCGCCGACTGCCAAATACCCTAACTTAGCTAAGAAGAGGAGAGTTGTAAGGGAAAGTTGAGTTGAATTTGAAAATATTGTAGTTATGTGTTATAAATTCTATACAAATAATAATTGCTTATAAAATTTACAGTTATATGTAATTAATTTAATAAAACTAATTATTTTAATTTGAAGTTATATGTAAATAAATTTATAAAAATAGTTAATTTTATTATTTAAATTTCAAGTTACATATATGTAAATTATTTTTTTGATTATTTTAATTATATTTCAAATTTAGTTTTCTGTAATATATTATTATTACAATTTGTTTTATTTATATTTATTTATTTTTATTAAAATTTGCAGTTATAATAATAATTATTATTTTTTTATCATTTTCCTTTTAATTATTATATTTATACACAACATTACTTTACTTCCACCCCATTATGAAGTCAGGTAGTCTCAGCTCGGGTCAGGGTAGAATTTCTAACGCTAAATTGAAATCAGTAGAAAACAGCAGCAAGCAAAATAAAATAAAGTAAAAAAATGCGATCATTAATCATCAAGGCAAAAGGGTTGACGCGCTCGACAGAGCTCAAAATACAAAACACCGCAAGAAAAAAAACAACAACAACAACAACAAAAGGAGCAGAAGAAAAAAACACGCATAAAGGGTGGCTTGACCGGCGCCACAACAAATACAAAACCAAAGGCAAAGGCAAAGAACAACAACAGTTATTTTAGCTCTCGTTTAATACGCTTTAATATCTAGTTTATAACAGCTGATCACTGGCAACTCCACCTCTCGCCTCTCTTTATCTACTTTTCTCTTTTGACCTCCTCCTCCTCCTCCTCGTCGGAGGATGACTCCAGCATGCTCTCCAAGAACACGACGCTGTGCGAGCCGACGAGCTCGCGCAACGCTTCGGCAGCGTGCGGCTTCTTCATTAGCGCTGCGACGGCATAATCCGTTATGGCTGGATTGTCCATGAGGCAGCTGCGCAGCTGGTTGTAGCGGCGACGCGTGCGCCGCTGCAGCGCCGCATCGCTCTGCTCGGCATCGCCGTCGCCGAGCAGATACTGTATGGCCAGCTCCAGATTGTTGGCGGACTGCGCCAGCGCCTGCCGCGCCTCGATCTCAGCATAGCCCATCTCCAGCAGCTGCGTCAGCGTATCCTTGGCATCATTCGACATTTTCCAATCAGACGTTTAATAGATGCCGCGCAATTGTTGAAAACAAATATCGATGAGCAGCCGAAATTGACCTGATTGCGCCACAATTATTTCACAACAACTAAAGATGGGCGGCCGACGATCGTGCGTATCGATAACAGCTGTGAGTATCGTCTGCAAACATCGCATAGCCTGCGAGCGCGCACTTTGAATTTGATTACAAAAAGTTTCTCTTTTTCGGCAGCAATTATATTAGAAATAGACGCACAAATACATACAAATGATTTTATTATACAGCTGCTGGTGCCGCTATTTATGTGCTGCACAATTTTAAATAATCACCCCATTGGGAAATTTCACGGAAAGTCCGAGCACAACAATCGAAACCCTTTTGCTCTTTGCATTACTATTTGCGCGCGTGTGTGTGTGTGTGTGTGTGCGTTGCTTACACTGATTTATGGGCATTTTCTTTGGTGCGTTGTCCTTTTCGGCTAACTCTTTGTTTATAAGCAGCCCGGGGACAAACAAGTGGCCCGTAAAAAGCATTCCCATATACCCTCATCTATCACAATTTCTTGCTACAGTTACACTTCTTACATTTTTGGGTTTAAAAACGCATTATTTTGGCTTTTGGTAATTGAAGTTTTTAGTTTTCATTAGCCGAGGACCAGCAGCTGACAGGGGACAAGCCAAATAATAAATGGCTAACACATACATATATACGTATATACATATGTATGTACACTCTAAAATTAAGATATAAGAGCAGCAGTTATTTTTAAATATGTATTAATTCCCCTCTCGGCGTTGCCAGCTGTTCACAGCCACAGCAGCAGCGACGTAACAGAAAACGTAAAACGTAAGTCGATACTTTGCTCACGCACACGCACACGCACACAATTTTAAAGCGGATATCAAAAGTTTGAACTTTGAAATATGGGCAAAACGTGCGCCGGCGGCATCGAGAGCGAATGTGATAGTTATCGCAGCGGCTTCTGCAATTGTTCGATGCTACAAATGGCAAAATCACTTAACACACCGTTAACACCCACATTAGTTGTACTTGAACGCACACACACACTTATACTCCACTCACGACTTCGTTTCAATTACTTTGCTGCTCTACCCCTGCCAGGCGCAGGGATCATAATCGAATTAAATGCAATGCCAACAGAACTGAAACGAAAAAGTCATTAAAAACGCAAGCCTAACGATTGCACGCAAATTTGTTGCGTTGCGCCCCCGTTGCCCGTTTACCCGTTTACCCGCTACCCGCTACCCGCCACACACACACACGCTCACATACGTGCCAAAAACTATGGTTCATGAATGGAATTGGCAATTGCACGTGGCGTGCTGGTCACCCGAGATAAGCAACTGGCGACGCGTGGCCCGACACTGCAAGTGCATGCCGTCTCTGTTGCACTCACGGCTATGCGCCAGATAGCAATCGATCGGGCATGACGCTACGCACATACATATTTATGACCCAAAATCGGATTGGCAGCTTCATTTTCATCACGATTATCGTTATTAATATTATTAGTGTTTGCACTAAGCAACTGACTTCCGTTTATTTATGCGCTCTTCGCCGCATCTTTCGCTTCTCTTGTTCCTCTTTCATCGCAGGCGTCGAGCTGTGAATCGGAAAATTGGAACTGAAACGAACCGCTCAAAAGCTGCCTGCCGCCAGATAAGAGATCTAAAGCTGCTTTAAGCAGCACAAAGCCTCGACGGGACGGAGTCGGCCTGACGTTAAAAAGAGTTGTGAAGTGTAAACTTTATGAAATGTTAATTAAATAATATTTATTTTTTTAATTACAAAAAAATATCTTTGAGGCATATTTATGTATTTTATTATATAATTAACTATAAAATGTCGATTAAATTATTTGTATTTATTTTTGTAGTTAAAAATTCTAATTATATATATTAAATATATTTTATTTTTATAGTTATATATGTATATTATAGAATTTTTTTATAGTTTAATAAAATCGAATTATATATATATTTTAATTTATAACGTATTTTTAAATATAAATAAAATTTAATAAATGAGTTTTATAATTTTAAAAATATATAAAAACATTATATATAAAATAAAATAAATATATATTTTCATATTTATATTATTTTCAATTAATGTTAAATTATTTATAAATTAATTATATTTTTTAAAAATATGTATAATTAAATAAATATTTAGACATTAAATATAGAAATTTAATTAATTGATTTATTTTTCATTTTATAATAAACAAAAAACAAAAACGACTTAAATATATATATATACATATTTTTTTTTTTGCATTAATTGTAATTTAATTTTAAAAAAATATTAATACATTATTTTATGTTTATTTATATATATTTATTTATATTTATTATTTAAATATATACTTTAGTTTATAAAAATTAAAAAATATATAAATAAATCAATTTAATTAAATTTAAAAAAATACATTTTTATTATATATATTTTAATTTTTATAAAATATTAAAAAATTATTTGTTTTTATTATTTATTTTTTATTGTAATTAATAAATATTTTAAAATATTATTATTATGTATATAAATTTTGATATTTCAATCCTCTCAGAATCCTAATACTTTTTACCTTCACAGAACTTTTATGCCCAGAAGGAGACCTAGGACAATGCACGCGATACTTTCACACGGCGCCCACTCCTGGCCCAGCTGGCATATGGCACGCATGCATATGTTACTCTATATACATATATATGCATATTCATATAAATGAAGTTTGTGCAATGGAAAATCAAGCTTAGCAAATCACAAATTTATGAGGCAATCCATCAATGCCAGGCAGCAGCCGCACAAGGGGCAACAATTGGAGTGTCGCCTCCATGGCCATGGCCATGGCCACGGCCACTAATCGCTTCCCACGATCGCGACGAGCAACCAAAAATTTCAATATGTAAAATTGAGCCTTCATTAATCCGTAAATTAGAAGCATTGAATGATATCGGCTCACTGGCTAGACTGGGCTGGGCTGGTTGACTGCTCTGCTTCAGTCAGTCCTCCCCCCAGAGCTGGGCCCTGGGCTGGTGCTGACAAACGAGCCGCGCAGTTGAAGTGCACCCTGCAGCCCTACAACAAATCACTGCACACACACACGCACACATACACACACACATGCATATAGAGATTTAAACTGCGTCAACTTTGAGGGGCAAAGCCCGATTCCACCACCAAAAGCAAACAGCAGGCGCTGCACAGTGGGCGCAGGCTGCAGTAAATGCACTGAAAATATATAATTATAGTTATAGAAGCAACAACATTTTAAAATTGTACAAAAAAGATCAAAATCAATAATATTAAATAATAATATTAATGATTAAGAATAATAATATAATAAAGAGATGATAAAAAAGTAAAAAATAATAAGAATAGATAATAAAAAAATTCAAAAAGGGCGAAATTAAGGAATAAGATGTACAGAATATATAATAATAAAAATAAATAATAACAAAAAAACTATAAAAGTAACAGAAAAAATGAAAAATAAAGAATAACTTACAAACTTTACGGACTTGAGAACCCGAGTTTTTTTTTAAGTTTTATTTTATTATTATTATTTGTTTTTAATAAACCAATTGACGCTAGTCAACAGACAAATAAAAACTAATTTGTAGCTATCAAATTATTATATATTTTTTATTTAAATAGATGTCTATTTTATTTATAGTTTACTTATTTTATAAATTTAAAAAATTTATAATTAGTATTTTATTTATACTATACTAAATTTATAATTATTTTGTTAAATTATGTATTTATACAAAAATAAACAATATAAATTTTATTTATTGCATATTAAATTTTTTATTTGTTTAATTGTTGTAGCTTTTAGTATGTATTATAGTTTTTTTTGATTTTATATAATTATTTAAATATTCTTTTTTATTTATACTATTTTATATTTTATATACAAATATATAGATGTATATATTTTTTTTTCAATTTATTTATATTTACATTTATATGTGTATTTTATTTGTATTATATATATTTATTTTATTTATATTATATATATTTTATATAATAAATATAAATATATATTTTTTTTTTATTTTTTCACATTTTACTATTCATATTTATATATTATTTTATGTTTACTTTCTTTCAACTTATCATTTTCTCCCCCTTTCATTTAATTTCATTCGCTAACAATTACATTTGTGCCACTGTGCCGCCGTGCCGCTGCACTGACATGTCAATGACAAAGAGAACGAAGACAGCGCAGCGCAGGATGACACAAGAACTACAACAACAACAACAACAACAACAATGGCAAATGAAACGTAAAAAATAGAAAACAGAGAACTGAAAAGTTGGGAAGTCGCGAATGAAACGAAACGAAACGAAACAAAAAGAAATAAAAACGAAATTCGTATTAAAACTGTATTAGCCACGACGACTTGCGACTTGGGAATGCCGACAGCGACGTTGACGACGACGACGACGACGGCGGCGTCAGCGCTCGGCCCGAACTGCTGCCTGTCAAAATCAGCAACGCATCCTGGGTTAGGTCATTTGAATGAGACGGCGTACGCTTTCCCCCTTTTCAGAGCTCTGCCCCGCCCCCCACCACCACCACATCAGTGCCGAGACCAAATTGCACGCACTGAAGCATGAAAAATGCGGCGACCACAGCAGCAGCGACGGCAGCAGCAGCAGCGACGGCGGCAGCATCCGTCGCCAGTAGCCAGCAAGGGCCGGACTCAATTCGAGTGTAAAAACGTTGCGAGCGGCAGCCGCGCGAACGTTTGACATTTTCGTGTGCGTAATTTAATTACGCAACGCACAGAACTGAATGAGTAACGGAGCGGGGGAGGGGGAGGGGGGGGTTGGGGTGAAGCGGACAGAGCGATCCATTAGCAGGACTCTAAAATAATAATAGAAGGAGAACAAAAAAAATACGTATGCAAAAAAAAAGAACAGAAGCAGCAGCAGCAGCAGCAGAAGCGATAGATATAATGGATTATGAAATAGAGATGAATGTATGTATATATGTATGTATGTGTATGTACATATGTGTGTATAGAGTATAGCGTATGTGTCTAGAGCCATCTGCATGTCAAGGGAATTTAAGCTTTTAGTCACAATTTGAGTTGTGAATCCATATATGATATCTATATGATGATGTCTGACGCCATAAATACATCATAGATGGATGTGATGTCCAGAAGAAATATGATATATGATGTATGATGTATGATGTATGATGTATGATAATGTATGTTGTACTTTGTGGTATCTTGGGCATATGGCGAGATCATTAAGTTTAAATAGAAAATATAGATACAGAGGCTTGTACAACATACATAGATGTATGTACATATGTATGTATGTATGTACATATGTATGTATGTACATATGTATGTACGTATGTACATATGTATGTATGTATGTACATATGTGTATATGCATATGTATGTACTATGAAACTGATGCTTTCATAGCATATACATATGTACATACATACATACATACATGTGTATGTATATAGTTAGATTTGAATATACTGAATATGTGATGTATGCATGAGATACATATATGTACATATATACATATATAAGGACTATGCATGAACTCCGTATGATGTACATATGATGATATATAGATATATGATATATACATACATCACACAAACATCATATATATACAGCATAAAGAGTTCATATATACATCATATATTTAGTATATATGAACTCTCTATAATGTATGTTTATATGATGATATATATGTGATATATACATACATCACACAAACATCATATATGTATATATACATCTTAAAGATTATCTATATATGATATATATGTACATCAGACAGACATCATACATACATACATACATACATACATCATAGAGATACTTCATATATCTATTTCATATATACTTCATATATATATAAATGAACTCTCTATGATGTATGTACATATATATGATGATATATGTATATATGATACCTACATCATACAGACATCATATATATGTACATACATCATGGAGAGTTCATATATAATTCATATATTTAGTATATACAAGTATTTAGTATATATACATATATGTAGTATATACTATATACATTCATATGTTTGCATATACATAGACATATGATGTATGTATGTATATCTGATGTATTTATGAGAAATCTATATATGTATCTCTGAGATATGATGATATCTATGAGATATCGGTATATGAACGCATATATAATGCATATATGATGTGTTTATGAATTACTTATGATGCCTATATGATGTATGTATAGAATGTATAATGTATATATATATGCATTTGATTTTATGAATTCCTTTGATGCATATAATGTATTTGATGCATATTTGTTGTGTATGTGATGATGCATAAATGATGTATTGATGACTTATCTATGATGTATTTATTAGATTCATGTGATGCCTTTATAATGCATATATACTGTGTATATATGATGTATCTATGAGGTACATATGCGATGTATTTAAGCTGGAAAACGTCTCTCAGCCCCCTCCCTGAAGCTACAGCTTAGATCTATAGAGAATGCAGGACTGATAATAGACATATGTATGTATCCATATGCCTGCATAAATAGTGATGAAGAGTAGATAGAGCAAAGGTATTACGGGGTAACAGCATATCTCAGTTAGGCGCGCCAGCTGGAAGCTTAATGGAGTGAAACACCTTGTTCCCAGGTGAGCACGTATTTTGTGTACACTAAGGAAGCTATGTCTGTATAATCTCGACATATGTGGGCCGTAGGCTTTCGGAGCTCAGTTTTTCAATAGCTTCAGTAGAGCTCGTTAGCTAAAAATTTTCTAAAAATCTTTTAGCATTTTTATATATTTTTAGTAAATTTTATTTATTTTAGATTTTGACCAAATTTGACGTAATGAGTAAACATTTTAACAATTACGTAATCGATGAGCTGGAGAAGTGCCATCGGCGGAGGGGGAGTGCCATCAGCGAGGTCGATGACCGCGAGGCGATGCCCAAGGGCGACGTCTTTCTGCTGTTCACCTCCGACGACCCGAACGACAAGATCAGTCGCCTGGTCGTCCAGAAGACGGTCCAGAAGATATGCTACGATGCGAACTCCGGCCACCGGTTCTCGGTGCGCATCGAGACCGGAGCAGAGTACGTGTCGCATGTAGAGAAGCGATCGGCGGAGCGCAATGGGAACAGATCGGGATCGGGATCAGGATCGGGACGGGGATCATTGGATTTTGCCGCCAATGGCTCTTGCGCTGCGTCCGAGGATGGCTTCTGGGATGGCTCCGGGGATGGGTGTGGCGAGGCCCCTGAGGCCGTGTTTGAGGATATATTCGGGGACTCGACCATCATCGAATCGGAAGTGAGCAAACAGTTCGCGAGCTACACCCTGCAGCCAGGGGCGGTCACGCCGCAACCACAGGTCGAAGAGCTATCCAAGCCCAACGAGTTCTTTCGGGGCAGCACCGAGAGTGAAAGTGATGCGACGCCCACAGCGGACAGCTCCCATACGGATGCCCACTATGACGAATCCCATTTCCCACTACCGTTCAACAGTCGAACGTCTGAATTAGTTATGGAACTGATGTGCAAGTTGCGCAACGTCATCCAGTACTTTGTGAGGCACTCCTTTAGCCGCAGGACTCTGGCCGAGTGCTGCGAGGAGCCGACGCTGACGCCCACGCTCTTGGGCCCCAGCATCGAGGAGCCCTTGATCTCACTCTTCGATCACATATACCACGCCGCCTGCTGGCTGGCAGATACCGAAAAGCCGCGCAGAGCCCGCAAGCGCCGCGGACGAGGAGCGAAAAGGCACCATTGATCCTGCATCCCTAAAGACAATTCCCGTGAAATGCCCAAATATAGCCTAAATATACGTATTTCTATCGAAATTTCGAATATCGAAAATTCTGTTGAGTGGACTCACCTTCAGGCAGGATGTTGTGGCCGCAGGATTGAGCTCAATGTTGATGTTGTTCGGCTCCATGATGATGCCGAGGCTCTGCAGGTTGCACGCCTGCGGCATCTGCATCGTCGGCGTTGGCACCTTAAGCACCGCAACGGTGCAATCGATGCTGCTCGCGCTCACCGTTGCCGTTGCTGGCAGAGTTTCCGGCATCCTCGGGCTTTACTAGACCTTCGAGATGTTGTTGTAGTTGCTGATGTTGTCGATGTTGTTGTTGTTGTTGGTGCTGCTGGAGCGTTGCCTTTGACTGGTCAACGCTATGGTTCAAGCTCTGCAAGGATAACAAACATAGAGTGGGATTATGAGAAGTGCATAGAGAGGCGTTAAGGTTGGGATGAGTTAGTGAGAGAGAAAGAAACTGGAAACTTTGGTTGACATTGGTGATGGAAAGAGAGAGAGAGAGAGAGAGAGAGAGAGAGAGAGAGAGCGAAAATGATGTAGATAGAGAAAGGCAGGAGAAAGAGAAGGAGAACTCTTAACCTCTCTGGCATAGAGTAGAGTTGGAGAGACAAAATGGTAAAGAGAGAGTGAGAGAGAGAGATACAGAGAGGGACGACAAAGTGTGCGCAAGTAGGCCTTCAGGCTGAACTGAAAGGTCTGGGATCATTTATGGAACTGGTTTTACTTGGGCAACAACTCTCGCTTTGACTGTTCAAAATTGTAAACAAATTTAGAAAAATTTAGAAAATTTTGCACAAAGGATCCGGAAAGTTTAAATGGATAATAACATGGACATTGATGAGGAGATCAGGGCAAACCAAAGGCAAATACAGGCGCTGCTGAAAATCAATCGCCGGCTAGTCAAAATACTCGGTTTTGTGAATCACTTGCAAGCCTCTCTGGACACACTTTCAGTGTCGGCGAACCGCTACATGGTCCACAGGACATCAATGCTAATCGACCCACCCGACGCCACTAGTGGCCCCACGGAGTCGGAGGGCCACTCTGCGGCGGAGGAGCATGAGAGGCGAGCAGCGAAACTGATCGATAATGAGGACTTGCCTGACCTGTGATATACAAACATACATACATACACATATGTCCGTATGCCAATTCTTTGCCGAAGATCTATCAAGCTGCAAAAAACACAAAAACAGATGCACCAAAACGAAAACCAAACTAGAAAACATAAATCGCCAAAAAATATTGATTATATATATATATATTTCGCATGCATTGTACGTACAGTCGGAGAAAGCACACAAATATTGATACTAAAATTTTAACGTCGAACCTATTTAAGAGATTGTTTAACATGCAAAAGGAATGTGAATCTGCGAGGTATCTGCCAGTCGGATAATGCCGATGGGAGCAGTCTATCTGAGCTTCTTCACAGATCAGCTGATATGCTAGTCGGAGTACTCCATCTGCTTGTTCTTAAGTAAATGTGTCAGTGTAGGTAGCTGCCAGTCGGATAGTCCCGATGGGAGCAGTCTATATGGGTTTCATAGAACAGCACTCCCCATCTGGTATCTGCCAGTCGACTATTGCCGACGAGAGCAGCCTATATGCTAGTCAGATACTCCCACATAAAGCACCAGCATCTGCTAGTCGGCTGCGCCCGATCCAATCCAATCTTCGGCAAACCGAAGTCTCAGATCCATTCTGGGTGCCAGGATCAAGCTTTAGCTCCAGATCGCATTTAGTTCTTCACTCTCTTTTTTAGAAATAGTTATATTTGTCTTTTGATTAAATGCGTATGCGTTAGCAGTTTATTTTTAGTCTCCAGTTTTGGTATAAATTTGCTATAACTTATTCCTACGATTAAATAGTAGGTTCATATAATATAGTAGCACGTGGATCCGTTCGACGGCGCAGCAAACGAGAGCAAATATTAAAAAAAAAACACAGTTGATGCATTGATAAATAAAGCAAAAAAAAAAAAAAGAGTTGTAATATCGAAAGTTTGCGTGGATTGGCCAGAGGCGAGGATGGTCTATAACTATTTTTGGAGTCGGCGACGAATTTCGTTGGGCAGTTCAGTCAGATTGACATTGGACTCCTGCCGTGTGGTGACCTCGCGCAGCTTGACAATGCCCTGGGCCAGTTCGGCGTCGCCCAGGACAATGGCCAAGGGTATCTGATGCTCCTCGCAGTGCTGCAGCTGGGCCAATAGCTTCGGATTTAACTTGTAAGAGTGCTCCGCCTGGGGATTTTATAATTTCGATATTAATTGGAGTTTGGGTAAGGCGACGATGAAGCACTCACCTTGATGCCCGCATCCCACAGCTGGTTGAGCACACGCAATCGCTGCTCGTGCAATCCCTTGTGGGCCGAGGCCACATACACCTCCACATCGTTGGTGCGCAACTTCACTTTGCTGGCCGCAAATTTGGCCTCGAGCACTGAGAAGATGCGCTCCACGCCTATCGAGACGCCCACGCAGGGCACAGCCTTGCCGCGCGCATCGAACATGCCCACCAGGTTGTCATAGCGACCGCCGCCAGCCACCGAGCCAACTGTGCCGCTCTGCTCCGCCGCCTGATCGCCATTCTGGAGCTGCTTAACAGGCGTCGTTGGTGCACTGGGATCCGCCTTAAGCACGCCCTCGTAGATGACGCCCGTGTAGTAGTCGAGGCCGCGCGCCAAACTCAAGTCGAAGCTGACGCGTTGCTCCAGTCCGAAGAGCGAGCAGTACTTGAGCAGGAGCTGCATGCCCTCCAGACCCTTGACGGCATTCGGCACAGCCTTGAGCTTCTCATCGGCCAGCAGCTGCTCAACGAGCTCGGCGCCGCCGCTTAGACGCACATACTCGCCAATCTTGTCCGCCGTGGCGCCATCGAGGCCCTTCTCATCCACCATTTCCTTACGCACATCCGCCCAGGGGGACTAAAGAGAAGGAATAACTATTAATGCATATTCCCAAAAATAATTTGAATGTATTGCTTCTTACCTTGTCCAGTTTGTCCACCGCCGAGCAGATGGCACGGAAGTTGCTTGCCGGCACGCCGCATGCCTCGAACATGCCGTCGAGCAGCTGGCGATGATTCAGCTTGATCACATAGTCGCCAATGTCCAAAGTATCGAGCACTTCGGCCACAATTTTGACGCACTCGGCATCCGCCAGCATCGGGTCGTAGGTGCCGGCAATATCGAAATCACATTGATAGAACTCGCGATAGCGTCCGCGGGTCATGGCGGGATTATCGCGCCGATAGACCTTGGCGATGTGATAACGCTTAATGCTCGAGATCTTGTTCATGGCCAGATAGCGTGCCAATGGCACGGTCAGGTCATAGCGCATTGATAAGATTTCGCCGCCCTGATCTTTCAGATCGTAAATCAGCTTCGAGTCCTCGCCATATTTGCCCGTTAATACTTCCTGCAAATGGGTAATGGATTAACATCATCATCATCATCAGGATCTTCTCAACATTAATCAAATCAAATGCATACCTTCAGCTCGAAGACAGGTGTGTCTATGGCCTCGCCACCATGCCGCTTGAACACCTGCACAATCTTGTCCAGCACACCTTGGCGCAGCGTCATCTGCTGCGGCGCATAGTCGCGCGTGCCTTTGGGCGTCTTCAAGATGAACTTCTGATTGGCCGGCGCTGCGTCGCCGCCCAGTTTGGCCTTTAGGGCCAGCAGCCGTGAGACCTCCTCATCGATCTGCAATGGATACGAAATGAATAGAAACATGATTTCGGGCTTAATTTTCAGGTGTTTTGTATTGTGCGCTTAGATGCTAACCTTATGCATTTGTTGTTGTTGTTGCTGTTCTTGTAACTGTTGTTGTTGTTGTTGTTGTGCTTGCAATTGTTGTCCAACGCTTGTTGATAACGCACGGCCATCGCTAGATGGCGCCAGCGGCAGCTGCTGGCGGGCAGGGCTAAGGCAAGGGCACTGAAACGCGACACTACAGCGCCACTGGCGGCCAATCGAACGCAACATTTTGGTCTTTGTCTTTTACTGTTATATCTCTCTCTCTCTATCTCTCTCTCTCTTGCTTTCGCTTTACTTTGCTCTTTTTTTTTCTTTGTCTCTTTACTAACTGCTTTCGCTTACAAAACCTAATAAACAACAACAACAATGAATAATATAAAAAACAAATTCCGATTAGCGTTTATCGAATTTTTTGCTAATCAATTGTGGCAACTACGTGGAAAATGTTAAATGTACAAAATTAATGCTATATATTTGTGATTTGTTAGTATGTCTATGTATGTGTGTATGTATGTGTGTGCGTGTGTGTGGGGGGGTAAGTAAACAAAAGATCCTTGTTATAAACTATACAAAATCATTGCGTTCTCTTGACCGCCGTTCCATGACCTGTTTTAACGTATTTTAGACTCTCTCTCTCTCTCTCTCTCTCTCTGTTCCTTTCTCTCTCATACACACTTAAACACTTTTGTACACTTGAAGTTCGAAAAATTTCGAAAACTCGAAATTGGATCACGGCAAAGGCGAGTTTCAAGGACATTTTGCATGCGATTTACTCTATTGTTTGAATTGCCCCAATAGCAAATTTAATATGCGCAATATTCACATTAATTGTATTTTTTATATATTTGCCCCTATTAAATTCAAAAAATCCAATAATTAAAATTTAATTCCCCGCTTTATCGATATATCGATAAGTAGTCAGCGCAACAGCTGATGCCCGCTTGAATGCAATGAACGCATAAAGTAGCAATTAATGGCAACAGTTACGTTGACGTTAATTCTGCTTACGCACACATAGACAAGTAGCGGAGGCTGCTGAGCCGGTTTCAGCAGCAGCAGCAACGATTCGCGCTTGGCAGTCACTCGGTCATGAGCACGAAAATATCACAACAGCAATAACAACAACAACAACAATAGCATTCATTATTTTAAAGTGAATATAAAAAAAGGGGCAAACGCAACGGCATAGCTGCAGATGGCAAGGAGAGGGAGAGGAAACGGTTAAAAAAGCTTGCGGTGGTTTGCTTCAAGGCTAGCACTGCCTGAGAGAGGCCAAACGTTGCGAGTGTGAACGACAGCAGCAGTGTTGTCATTTTGGCTTTTTTTCTAGAGAGAAAACACGCCAAACTCCATGTGCAGGGCATGAGTCATGGTAAATCTTAATAATCTAATTGTATGCTCAAGTAACTAAGCAGCTGAATAATTTATTTTTTGAAAAATAATTTTGATAAGCTTTTACTGTTTCAAGATTAACATTAATAAAATATATATATTATTTACAGATTGAGTAAATATTTTATTATAATTAATCCAATAATTTATACATTTATATATTCAAAGGAAATAAAATATCCAATTACATGAGTGCAAATTTTGATTTAGCTTCTTTCTCGCCATAAACAGCTTCTTTTGGGTAACACACAAGAAATGCCAACACTGCACAGCAGCAACTCAAGAACAAAACGACGCATGTAACAAATGCCAAAAAAAAAAAAACAGTACTCAACAAATGTGAAAGTTCTCTTTTGTTGTTGCCACTGCTGATTGAGCTCTCTGTTATGTGCATGCAATCTAATTACAGAGCTAAAATTCAATAATGAGAGAGGCTGCCAACGTAGCACGTTAGGGAGAGCGGAGCGAGGGGATAACGGTCGAATACGTTATGCTGCGCTCATACATACATGTGTAACTACGCAAGTGTGTGTGTGTGTGTGCGGCTGATGAAATATATGAATAAAGTTACTGTAGTTTGATACAAGTGCAACAGGATTCAGATGAATGTATGTACACATAAACAGCAAAGGGTTAAAAACGCATGACAAGCGGCATACATACATACACACACACACACACACCCAAGCAGCCACATACAAAATTACGCACACACATACATAGGTATGCATGTGTGCTCTATGGGAATGGTTTAGCCTGCATGCACACACATACATACATACATACTAGGTAAATAATTTGCATAGACATTATGGCATTCATTATGTGTTTCGAACTGACCTTCTCTTTGGACTCCTTCGTCGCTTTCAGTTGACGCACGAGATCGCCTTGTACTTTAATTTGTTCCAAAATCTGTTCACGCGTATCACTCATATTCTAAATGCCACAACACCAACGAATAACAACCGAATAAAACACTGCACGAAAATCTCTCTAATTGTGAACAGTTTGCACAATTCCGTGGCAAAATATGTGTAAGCGCTAGATTTTGGGTAACTTCGCGCGGGCTGCAATTACTTTGTTGGCTCACAAAAAAAAATTGCACGCGGCCAGCCGTAAGTAATAGGCACGTAAATAGCGCGTTAGCGCAGCAACGAGCTACGTAGGCGCAAAAAGAGCAACGTAACGCGAAATGATAACATATCGACATTAAAGGTACGTTTTTTGCTATTTCCCCAATAAATAAATATAAATAATATAATGAGCTTAATTATTTACAGAATCTCAGCAACATATAATCGAATATTTTGTATTTATATTTTGTTAAATTAAAAATACCCAATAGGAAAATACTGAATAACAGCGCCATCTATCAGAATTATTTTGTGCTTGCCGTTGACACTGTTCAACACTACGAAAATTCAAATGAAACTTCAAAGCCGATTTCAACATGCGACGCATTTGATTTCAACGTGTGAGTCTCTAGCTTCAGTTTATATTTTACACTTGGGGCAGTGACATAACTACAAAGTATTTTTAAGAAATTTTAACAACATTTCGTGAACTTTGCAGGCCACAAAGTTCCGCCACAATATTATTATTATACCAATAGTAAGCACCACAAAAACAACGAACCGCATCAAAATGAAGCCTAACAAAAACGCGCCATGCCAGCGCCACATGAAAGTGCAGACCTACGACCAGCTGGAGTCCGACATGGAGAACGCACAGAAGACCGTGGAGCGCAAACTCAACTATTTGGCCGAATCCAATTACGTGGCCGTAAATGCGCGCTCCATCCGCAGGCGCGGCCAACGCTCCAGCGAAGGCAGCAGCGGCAGCACCGTAAAACGCAACAAGCACGGCGGCGGTGGCGGGAAGGTGTCCTCGCAATCGAAATTGAAGGACGACACGTCCACCATATCGCGCCAAGCCACGGGAGCCGTGCAAAGTAAGAAGAACCCATATATATATGTATGTACATTCGATATGTTCCCATGCGTTCCCTTTGCCCAAAGCTTTATTGCAGACGCCACGTCGCAATGGCCTCTCGCCGCGTGAGGACCTGGAGGAGGAGGAGGACGACGAGCTCAAGCTGGCGCGCTCGATGCGCGGCGCCTTGCAGGAGGAATACGAACGCCAGTTGGGCGGCAATCGCCGCAGCCAGCTGAGCATCAAGCACATGCACAGGCCCACCTACAGCTGCAGCTCGTGCGGCGCCATCTTCCATATCAAGTCGCTCCTGGGGGCGCATCGCCGCACCCACGACGATGATTTCAAGGTGCGGTTCCGTGGACGACGCTTACGGGAGAGCACCACCGCACTGACGGCCGTGGCGCCGGGCAAGCAGTGCAAGTTCTGTGATCGCATATTCGATCTGGAGCGGGCATTGCGGATCCATCAGCTGTGCCACTGCAACAAGATAACGCCGCAGCAGCGCCGTAAGCTGGGCTACACGGATCTCGCCCACGAGAAGAAGAACGCGCCGTTGCCGAACTTTCAGCGGATGAGCAAGCAGTGCCTGCCGCTGCACACCGTTGCCGATCCGAACATGCCGTATGTGGCCCTGGGACCGGCCGCACTCAAGATGATCGAGCAGGAGCAGCAGATGAAGGCCAAGAGGCGCTCCACCAAGTACACCGTCAAGGTGGCTGGCCCGATGGGACGTTGGCGCTGAATTTGGAATAAAGGATAAACGCATATGAAAACAAAAAACAATAAAAACACGAAACTCACACACACACACACACACACAAACAGACAATAGAAAACAAAATGAAAACGAAACGAATCGGATCGAAATGAAACGAAACGAAAGAAATCGGAAGACCATTGATAACAACACACGCAATAGACAAAAGGAAGAACGAGAAGCGCTTTCGCTTTGCAATTGGAGTACTTTGGCTTAGTTGGCGTTTCAGTGAACAGTTCGCCTTGCACATACAAATCAATATTTTGCATTAGCTTGCGCTACAAATTAAAGGCAAATTTTTAGTGAGAAACCGTTGTTTCTGATCCACGTCTTACTCTCTGTTGTCCACTCTGCAGCTGTTTTCGCACTAACAGCTGTTTCTCTCCCGCATGCACGCATGCTGACACCAATACACACACACACACACACACACACACACACACAGAGACGCAGGCCTGCACGTGCATTGCGCGCAGCTCGGCTCGCAGACGATTTCAAGCTTGCACAGATAGATCATGGCACGCACACACACACATGCCTGCACAGCTGTGTGATCACGCATTGTGTGTGTATTACTGTTATTATTTTTGCTAGTTTCATTCTCATTTTTTTCCGCCCGTTAAACTAGTGAGAGCGTAACGCGTAAGAGCAGCTCTCTGCAAATGTTTTTGTGTTGAAGTTGCGCTGGCTCTTTCGATAAAGAACAGTTAGTTACTTAAAAAGTGCATACATGTGTGTTTACTACGTACATAATACCAAAGCCAAAATAAAGCACACCAATTGAATCGAATGGAATCGAAACAAAGTTGTAATGCGGCGCCGCACTACGACCCAACACATCAGTCGAGGCTAAGCGTGCTAAGTGCTCAGTCAGCTAGCCCCTCTCTAACGGCAGCTGGGAATATTCGCAATCGGCGCATTTATAAAGCGGCTCCTCCAGCGCGACATTGTTAGTTTGTTTTTTTTTTGTTGTTGTTGTTGTTTGTTTTCCATTTTTTGTTACCGTTTGCAATTTGCATAATTTAGCTGTGAACTGCCTAAATTATTTATTAATTTTTTTGTTTATATTTTTTTTTATTTTATTTTTTTGCTCCCTTGGCCCAGTGTTGTTCAGGCACGATATTTCGAATTTCGCGAGACGCTAGAAGTTCAGCAAAATGAGGTAAGTGCTATATGTTATTATTAATCGTGTAATTAGCCCTATCAATGCGGTTCATAAAACTTTGCCAGACCTACAGACTGCTCAGCTCCGTCATTCCAGCTACTTATACTATATATACCATATATATATACGTACAACTGTATCCGCAGATGAATCAATGCATTACTCGTTTCGACCCCAATGTTGAGCAAAAAGTTACGATTTATATAGTTATATAGTACAGTAGTTGTTTCTAAAAGTTTTCAACTTACGTTCTATTATCATCGATCTTCGATCAGGTAAAAGCCTTAATTGCTGTTACCTTTCTGTGTGCTAACTACCGCATCGAGTGTATCATAAACAACGAGAAGAACTTGGCAATCATATATGGTATTTGCACGACAAACGTATCATATGTGCTGCTATCACAGCTGCCAAATACCCTGCAATTGAGAGCAAGCACAGATCTAATATAAAGATATATTTCTAGACTTTTATAGATCAAACATAAAAATACTACAAAAAATAATTATAAAAGAACTTTCAGTTGATATCAGATATCATACTTTAAGCAAATAGCGGAAAACGTCAACCTGTACAGGGTAGCGCCTAGTCGATCAGCCTAAATTAGAGCATTGCTCGTTAATTAGCAGTAATGTGTAACTAAAATTGGCAAGATTACAGAATTCCTTTTGCGAGAGACAGAGCGAGAGAGAGAGAAAGAGAGAGGCAGATATAGTTAAGTAGTATAGCTAGAAAGAGACGGGGCACACCCTGTGTTATCATCTGAAGAGCAATTCTTCCAGCTAAAAAACGTTGTTTAAGCGTTTTCTTTTTTATCGAAGCGCCTTTAACTTATCGCCGCGTCGTAACTTTGCAACTAGACAGTTTTATGAGCCATGTTATGGGATACCTATTATATATATATATATATTATATATATATTTATATTTTTGCTATATATATGTTTATATATGGGCAGCCAGTGCAACCTTCAAAATTTACAATATACTACAAATATTTGCGAAATGGATTATTGCGCCGCTTAACTTAACCGAATGCTAAATAAAGACATTTATGGATATATGTTAGGTGCTGCCTCCCCGATAAGATGCAGATAACGAACATAGCCACAATTAAGTGTAAAATTGTTGTTTTTATCGTTTTATAATATGCCAAAGTGACAAAGTAACTGCTGCCACTAAGGCGGCCATAAACTGCTCGCAGTGGCCATAGGGTTTATATCTGAACAATTTACAAACCTCCAATTCACTTTCACTTACGGGAAATACGCACTTGACGTTTTTATGGCCATCCATCGATTATGGATGGTGCTGAGCCTATGAATAGTTTGAAGATTGATAAAACTGCGATATATACATATATCATATATGATATATGTATTTATATACCATAAGTCCATTTTCTTATCGATATCCACATTTTGATAATATTCTTTTGATTTCTATTACCTTGACTTATCTTGAGCTTTCCCCTAAACAGAAACATTCTTTATAATGTTTATCGCTTTTTATCGGTTTTGATATACTTCCTGACTGTTCTTATCGATTTATATAGGTTTGTTCACATCGGAGATTGAATATAACTCTTTAAAGCTAAGCAGAAGCATTATATTTATCACATTTCATGGATTTCAAAATAGCAAAACAAATTCTACATATTGTTATCGATTTCTATGCATATATATGTTTATCGATTTCCAAATTTCGATAGTTTTCTGAATTATTCTTAATTTAGATAGTGTGTATAACATTAGAGCTAATATATGACTGTTAACTAGCTTACAAGCTTCTTATATTGTTATCGATTTATTTGGTTTTAATCGATTTCTACAGATTTCTGAAATAATATAGTTTCCTAAGCTATTCAACTATTAAAGCTATGTTTTTGTGGCTTTTTAGAGTTTTGTCTACGTAAATCAACTGTAAAACATACTTATCGATTAATATCGATTTCTGAATTTCTGTTTATTTCTACTCCATCAACATTGACTTCAATCTCTTGAGCTTTTCTATGCATTCTTTAGCTTGTCTCATACTTTTCCATAGCTTGGCATAGCCCTCTTCCTATATTCAATCGATAAACAGGGTATTTTTTGCGAATGCTGCTTCAATGACAATCGGACGTGTCACAGTCTTAATTATTTCTTGTTTTGGTTTTTTTTTTGTGATTTTCTGCTGACATTTTTTCCCCTCTGACATTGATACACGTAGCTGGCGTTTTGTTGAAAACAAAACGCTTGAATAAATTTGAGGGGAAAAAACCAAAACAAAACAAACACCATTAATAATAATAATTCGTGCTTTTGTTGAAACACCCAATCGACTAACTGAGAGAGAGAGAGAGAGAGAGAGAGAGAGAGAGCCAGTGCGCAGTCAAGCTAAGCTAAGCTAAAAATAGATCTAGCGCCAAGCTCACAAATTGGAACAGATCATCGATTTGTTATTGCTCTATAAAGCCTGAGATCTCTTCGCTTAATGCTACGAATATATATTTAGGAATAATATAGAGTACTATATATGTATCTATGAGCTATAGCATACTACGACTCAATAGACCCTTAACACATACACACACAGGTAATCTATAAAAAAAGTACCTGGTACAACTGTTTGTTGGGTTCTTTCCCCTCTTTACGATGGGTATTTCCGGTATTTTCAGAATCAACTATACATTATAGAGGCTTAAGCATTACCTAATCAGGATTTCGAACTAACTAGCTATGCCTCCAGTAAATCTCGATATATAGTGTCAAAGGCACATTTGGAGAGCTCCAGACGTAGTCGGAGACTATCTCTTAGGCGCACGAAGTACGATAGCTGATTGCGTGCTAAATATTTACCTTGGTCATAAAATAAACAAACGCTGAAGTCTGTTTTCCTCAATACTAGAATAGAGTTTAACATATATGATTATTAACATGAATATAAATATATATATATATATATATACATATTTGACGCACATTGTAAAGTGTTAATTCCTTATATACAAAAGAGTTCTGCTTTGGTTCTACGGGCATGACTTGCATTCTCCGGCTCACAGACGTAGCTCATGTGCTCTTAAGCAGCTGTCTATATGTAGCCAGAACTCTACCGGAAAGTCATATAGATATATATGTGTATATATACATATGTATATGTATATTAGGCACTTGCAATTGCAAAACAATTTCGGTATTTATCGATTGATAAATTTGTGATCAAACAGCAGCGCCGACGGCCCAATAAAGGCGGCTACCGTTGAACTACCGAAAGACTGTAAAACTGGCGAAATATTTGCGTATCATAAATGTGGCTCAGTTATAACTGGGTATATATCGATGATAGGCCGATCCTAATCGCCAGAGAGATTTCATCAGCAGGGCCTTAGACAATGACGGCGCACAAATTTCGCATTCGATTTCGATTTCGAATGCACTCGAAACTAATGGACCTATGATTTACCATCGAGTACTTGGGATTTGGTCGCGTGCTCTACTTCTGCGTCACAAGAAATTGGTAAACAAAGAGTCCAAATTGGACAGTCACGAGTGGCAACGACGCGCAGATACCCTGCGAGTGATTTGAGAGGCTGAAATTTGGCTCTATGTTTATATAGCTTATGTAACTATTGATGCTAATGACCCTATATATATATATCTCTCATCCTGTTTGTTATAGCTGCAATAAATTTAAGATTGCGTATTTATCGATTTCTCGTGATCGATAAAAACTATTGTCGGAAGTAGTTAAAATTCCAAAATATTTTCATTTTATTATTTGAGCTATGCCATTAATAAGCATCCATCCAATTCTGTATATATATATATATATATAGCATATACTGGACCCTTGAACGCTATCAGAAACGACAGCGCTCATTAAAATGATTATAGGGTATAAAAAATCGCCGTTAATTATGGAAAATTGCTAGTTAATGGCACTGTTGAGCCTCACCAGCCGAAAAGCGTATCTTTACGATAGGCCATAGAATATACACTTACAATACATATGTACATATATATAGCATGCTGATAAGAGAAGCGTACGAAACTAATGTGTTTTTGATGCACGTGGATCGCTAGAAGAATGACCAGCTAAATTACCAGACAGAGCAGAACAATTTGAAATGTCATGGTACTTGAGAAGCGTAATGAAACTCTTTAAAAATACATATCAAAATCAATTAAGTTATACCCCTAAGTAGATATGCGCATATGTAGCCGATAATCGAAGCAAGCTTAAGTCTTTGTTTTATCGAACTATATTAATACTATATATATACTTAAACACATCATTGTCTTAAACAACAACATTTTTGAGATCTACACAAAAATTTTGGAAGCTTTACGGGCTATATTTACCGAGATATTCACAATTGATCTGCTGAAAATCGGCTCAAAACTTTTATACTTATTTCTAGGGTTTTTTTTTAAATTTAAATATATATATATATATATATATATATATATATCCTGAAGAGCTGCTGTGCTTAATTTTCATTTATTTCAAGCAGAATAAAACTGAGTTTAGGAGAAATAAAATTTGAGATCTACAGCTCGAAGGATATAGAAAATATTGAATGGAGCACAGCTGATATATACTCAGATATACTATGGTATATATATCATTGGATATTGCTTTGTTATTCGTATGAGCACACTTCTAATCGATTAATTAAGATATCTCAAGGCGTGATTAAATGACCACACTTCAGTTTTGATTGGACAATTTGGGCTATAATTAGTTAATGATTTTAGTTGCAGATATAAAGATCTTTATCAGGAATTTGTGATTTTTATATAAGCGAAAATGCCATAAAACCGAAAGGCAAAAACTCATTAAGCGGAATTGACCAGAGAGTAATCATATATAGATATATATATATATGATGTAGCCTTAGCTCAAAATTCTTCAGATCCTCAGCATGCTTTGAGCCATGAAATAACTGTCAATTCGTTTCGATTACAGCTCAAACACTCACACACACACACATGAATATATATCATCTATATGCATATATATATATATGTCAAACCGAAAATATAAAAAAAATATAAGTCAAATTTATTGGATCGATTTTCGCCAATTAATAAGAGGCTAGCAAAACAGAATTATATTTCTATTTAAAGCTCTCCCTCTCTCTCTCTCTCTCTCTCTCTCTGTGTCTATCTATATCTATATATATATTTATAAAGAAATCGAAAAGGTAAACAATCAAACTTGGTTAGTCTAATCAGAATCGACGCGCAGAACTTGGGCAATTAAGGAAATCCCGGCTAATCCACTTGCGAGCCACTTGACTTTGCCCGCAAACCCCATTAATTGCCCACGATTTGGAGCATACTATATACATATATGGAATATATATATATATATATATATATATATATATATATATATATATATATATATATATATATATATATATATATATATATATATATATATATATATATATATATATATATATATATGTATATACTCTGATTGATTCATCTTTTGTTTATCCTTTTGCAGGCTGCTATTGAATAAGAAGAGCCTTGTATGGCTATCGATCGTCGCTCTAATGGTCACTGGTCTGACGCTTGGCCTTGTCTTCGGACTGAGATCGAGGGATACGCGCTATATTACGGGAGCCGTTGTCTCCAATGGCATCGGCTGCGCCGAGGTTGGTGGCAGCATGCTCCAAGAGGGCGGCTCCGCTGTGGACGCGGCCATTGCGACGCTCCTCTGCGAGGGCATCATGCTGCCCCACTCTATGGGCATCGGGGGTGGATTTGTTGCAACGATATATACGCGGCGCACGCGTAAAGTGGAAACGGTCATCGCCCGCGAATCGGCCCCAGCCGCTGCCCACAAGGAGATGTTTGTCGGCCAGAAGGAGGTGACGGGCGCCCTGGCTGGCGGTGTGCCCGGCGAGATACTCGGCTACTGGGAGATGCACCAGAAATACGGCCGTCTGCCCTGGAAGGATCTCTTCCAGCCGTCCATCAAGATGGCCCGCGAGGGTCACGTCGTGTCGCGCTATCTGGCCGCGGCCATCAACTCCAAGATAACACAAATCAAAAACGATCCGGCGCTGGCCAAGATGTTCCTCAACGAGAAGGGCGAGCCGTATGTGGAGCACGATTACATGAAGCGTCCCGCCTTGGCCAATACGCTCGAGCGCATTGCTAACAATGGGGCCGGCGAGCTATACGATGGCGGCGAGACGGGCGTCAAGTTCGTTGAGGACATTCAAAAACTGGGCGGCATCATTACTCTAGAGGATCTGAAAAATTTCAAGTAAGTCTTAAGGGCTTCTCGAGTGATCTGAAAGCATGGCAGAGCATCCAGATAAGTGTTAAGCTCGTTTTACAACACTGCAATGTATTTAAGCTAGGCTTTAGCTAGGGTTGAGAAGGCAAGAAAGATCCTGTTCTGATTTTATAGAAATAGCTCTTTCATAGCAGTCTGATGAAGTAGTCCAAGTTAGCTTCAAACTGAGCATTCAGAAGAGTGTTCAGTTCGTTATACAACACTATAATGTATTTAAGATGGGCATTAGTTGGGCTTACTCAGCCAAGATCAAGTCAGTTTTCCAGTTCTCTCAAGTTAAACCACAAAAAAGGTTTCCATAAGTTTCTGAAGTACGTTTTAAGCTAGGTATAAACTCCATGCTCCACTCAACAATCAGTTAATAGTTGTTG
Organism: Drosophila repleta; assembly: GCA_018903745.1. NCBI lineage: Eukaryota > Metazoa > Arthropoda > Insecta > Diptera > Drosophilidae > Drosophila > Drosophila repleta. Next base: position 634,088 of record JAEIGN010000154.1, on the reverse strand, counting down.
ACTCTGACTAACATGCATAGATGACTAACCATATAGTTTGCGCCGATATTGAAATTGTGTTTTCATCAATCATTCCCAGGTGCCGTTGGGAAAGTGAGGGGCACGTATCGGCAAATGTGACGGGCGGGTTTACATTATATACGACACCGTTGCCGTCGAGCGGTCCGGTTCTGGCCTTTATATTGAACGTGATGAGCGAGCTGTATGCGGATAATGAGGCCGTTTACTGGCAGCGTGTCATTGAGAGCTTCAAGCATGCGTACGGCCAGCGCTCGAATTTGGGTGATTACGAGAACGATCCGGAGAGTGGCGAGAGCATAAAGGAGCAGCTGGCGAAGCTGCTTGGCACTGATCTGGTGGATACTGTGCGCACCTTGATAAAGGATGACACCACCTCGCAGGACTATATGTACTATGGCGCCAATTTCACCGTGGAGCCCGATCACGGCACTGCCCACATGAATGTGCTGGCCAGCAATGGCGACGCCATATCCATAACTAGCACCATAAATAACTAGTGAGTAGAAAATCGATCATTAACCATATGAAACTAGCTGGAAATACTAATGGTTCCTTTTGTTTTGTTTTTTTGCGCTGTCTGGCAGCTTTGGCGCCAAAGTGGCATCACCACAAACGGGCATCATATTGAACGACGAGATGGACGACTTCTCGACGCCGGGCGTTATAAATAGCTTTGGCGTGCCCTCCTCGCCCGCCAACTACATCTATCCACACAAACGGCCCATGTCCTCTATGAACCCATCCATTATTGTCGATGGCAATGGCGATGTGCGCATGCTAGTCGGAGCTGCTGGCGGCACCAAAATCACAACTAGTGTGGCATCGGTGCGTATAAATATATGTTGTGGCGGGGATAATGGGAATATTTTAATATTTGATCAACGGCAGCCAACTTAATAAGTTCAAGCCTAATTGCTATGATATCGATAATTAATTTGGTATTTTTTAGGTCATCATGAGATATCTCATACGTCGCGAGTCCATGTCGCTGTCTGTCAATAACGGTCGACTGCACCATCAGCTAATACCGATGCGCATAGATTATGAGGCCGATGTGAGCCCTGAGGTGATTGAATATCTGCGAAAATCTGGACACACGATGAATGATAATCCCGGCGATGGCGGCTTCGCTGCAGTAACGGCAATTGGGGCGCTGCATGAGCCGGAGCCGTTCTACGATCGTCGTCGCGTTGGCAGCGTTTTGACCATCGAGAAAACAAATAAGATGAATCATTAGATTGGTTCGCACATGTGACTGATATCACGTTTCATCGGCAATTCGCCACTTTTAATGTTTGAACTCTCATTATAGAAATATGTGTATTCATAGTAAACAGTAATTCTAATTATTACGCGCTATCTGTACGTTTGTACAAACATGTATGTGTAATTGTATATTATAAAATCGTTATATATTGAATGATGTAAATATATATAACTGCTCGAATATTGCAATGGTCTTCGACCAAGCAATATTACAAATAATTATTGGCGCTTATTATTTAAAAAATCAACGTCTAGTTCGCGTAACGCGTATATGCGTAACGTTCTTCGAGCCACAACGCAAAAATCAGCAACGTTAGCGCAAAAATGAGCATGCCAACGTAAAGTTCAGCACCAAATCGCACGGTATGGTATTTTTTGGTGTGTTCTTAGTATATATTTCGTCTGCCGATTAACGATAGCAGCCGGCATTTATTATGTATCGCTGCCGCCAGTTGGCGCTGAAGTGCTATAGGTGCCACCTGATGTGCTAGAAAACGTCAAACGCGTGGCAGTTCCGCATACTGCAACAATTTTTTTTGTTTACGTTTACAGTGCAGTTATTTCTGCATTGCATTTGCATTAGTGGCGACCGCGTCGTATATTGTGAACACAGCCGCAGCTGTAAAAATTAATTTGCTTCGAACTGTAATTACTTGCAACTGGCATTTCAAAGTGTTCAGTCGCTACGTTCATTTAACATTAACGCTGATTGCCTTTTGATCAACGCTTTCGCAGCGACTGCTCACCTGCTCACACACACAGACACTAACATTCAGTTGCTTTCAGGCTCACACACACACACACATAAATAGTCGTACATTGACATCGCATCTGAAATCCAAAATTCTTAAGCGGCCGCTAGCTGCTGGGCTAATTGCTGTGCGCGGCGTTTGCTGACCATTCGGTTAACATTGCTGCTGCGACGCCGCCAGAGACGTCGACGTAGCCGTAGACGCCAACGTCAACGTCAAGACGTAGACACGTCAACACAAAAACAAAATTGAAATTGAAATTCACATTGGCATTGGCACTTGGAATTCGAATTCGAAATCGAGATGCGTGTGAGCAACATACGCAGCGGTCGCATTTGCCGCTTGGCCCTGTGCCTGCTGGTCATCCTGCCGCTGCTCTATCTGCTGGCCAACTGGAGCGATCACCACAAGCGGGTCCAGGAGGCCTACCACACACGCTTCGGCGGACCCAAGTTCAGTCACCAGCGCCTCGAGAACAGGCCGCGCGAGGTGCCCACCCTGGTGGACGGTAAGTCAACAGTTGCAGCTCCACTCCAAAGGCCTTGCCAGCGATGATATCATTCGATGACAGCCTTGCTGTGTTTGTATTCAAATACAACTGGTCTTCTTCGCCTGCACTCGCTCGCCGATCAAATTTGTTTTCATTTCTTTCAGGCTTTATTTATTTATTTGTTTTGTGCTGCACCTTGTGTGCGCAGCTGAGAATCGTTGTGCTAACTGTTTGCTGTTTTGCAGGTCTTGGCAATTTTGAGCCGAAAGATCTGAAGCCACGTACCGGACCCGGCGAGAACGGAGATGGGCACACGCTGTCGCCCGACAAGAAGAACGTGGCCGATGCCTCCGAAATGGAGTACGGCATGAACATAGCCTGCTCCGACGAGATATCGATGCACCGCTCGGTGCGCGATACGCGTCTCGAGGAGTGCAAGCACTGGGACTATCCGTACAATCTGGCCCCGACCAGTGTCATCATTGTGTTCCACAACGAGGGCTTCTCCGTCCTCATGCGCACCGTGCACTCGGTCATCGACCGTTCGCCCAAGCACATGCTCCACGAGATCATTCTCGTGGACGACTTCTCGGACAAGGAGAATCTGCGCAGCAAGCTGGACGAGTATGTGCTGCAGTTCAAGGGACTGGTCAAGATCATACGCAATACGGAGCGTGAGGGTCTCATACGCACGCGTTCGCGCGGCGCCATGGAGGCGACAGGTGAGTGGGAGTGACAAACTCTCAATGAATATAGCAAATGCATAAGAGAAGGCTAAGTAGATACCTGGATTTTGGCTGTGCTAATTCGAAAACCGGTTCAGTTAGTTAAATTGTATATTTCAAATATAAAGCTATACTATAGACGCGGCTAAGAACAGGTAATACAGAAAAAGAATGCTCTCTTTGCTCTCTTTTTAAGTGCCGCCTCTCTATGCTATTCTCATAGCCCCATAAGCCTATTTCCCTCTCGCTCACACTGGCTCTTTGTTGCAGGCGAGGTGATTGTTTTCCTGGATGCGCATTGCGAGGTGAATCTCAACTGGCTGCCGCCACTGCTGGCGCCCATTTATCGTGATCGCACCGTGATGACCGTGCCCATAATCGACGGCATCGACCACAAGAGCTTCGAGTACCGGCCGGTCTATGGCAGCGACAATCATTTCCGCGGCATCTTCGAGTGGGGCATGCTGTACAAGGAGAACGAGGTGCCGCGCCGCGAGCAGCGTCGCCGTGCCCACAACTCGGAGCCCTATCGCAGTCCAACGCATGCGGGCGGCCTGTTTGCCATCAATCGCGAATATTTCCTTGAGCTGGGCGCCTACGATCCGGGCCTGCTGGTCTGGGGCGGCGAGAACTTCGAGCTGAGCTTCAAGATCTGGCAGTGTGGCGGCAGCATCGAGTGGGTGCCCTGCTCCCGTGTCGGCCACGTCTATCGCGGCTTCATGCCCTACAACTTTGGCAAGCTGGCCAGCAAGAAGAAGGGCCCGTTGATCACCATCAACTACAAGCGCGTCATCGAGACCTGGTTCGATGATACCCACAAGGAGTTCTTTTACACGCGTGAGCCGCTGGCACGCTATCTGGACATGGGCGACATCTCGGATCAGCTGGCCCTGAAGAAGCGCCTCAATTGCAAATCCTTCCAGTGGTTCATGGACAACATAGCCTACGATGTGGTCGACAAGTTTCCGGCTCTGCCCGCCAACCTGCATTGGGGCGAGCTGCGCTCGGTGGCCTCCGATGGCTGTCTGGACTCGATGGGCCACCAGCCGCCGGCCATAATGGGCCTCTCCTACTGCCATGGCGGCGGCAACAATCAGCTGGTGCGTCTGAATGCCGTCGGGCAGCTGGGCGTGGGCGAGCGCTGCGTGGAGGCCGATCGTCAGGGCATCAAGCTGGCCGTCTGCCGCCTGGGCACCGTCGACGGACCCTGGAGCTACAACGAACAAACCAAGCATCTGCTGCATCGCGTCCACAAAAAGTGCATGGCCCTGCACCCGACGACTCAGCAGCTCTCGCTGGGACAGTGCGACGTGAACGATGGCTACCAGAAGTGGCTGTTCAAGGAGATACGTCCGCACTGGTAGGAACGATCGGAGGGCTAAGGCAGACAGGCGTCAAAGCAATATCTAACAAGGGTTTCAAACGGGGGGACGAGCAACGAGAGGAGGAGCAAACAGGGGGAAAGGGGGTTAAACGGGGGCTGCGGCGCCGTTTTAGACACAAGGAATTTAGTGAAAATGAAACGAAATGGAATTGTTGTTGGTTTTAACACGCACGCACACACACACACACACACACACATACTCGCACATACTCACATGAATTGATATATGAAGACGAACAATTGGTTATTCCTTTGTGATTCCAAATGATATTGATGTATAAATCAAGAAGTATTAATGTTAAATGCGAAAAACTTTAGCTAGCAATGCTCATTCTATAAAAACAATTAGCCAATTGTCTGTGTGCGTGTGTGTGTGTGTGCGTGTCAATTGTTTGTTGTGCACAACGCATGCGAGTGAGTGAGTGAGTGAGTGAGTGAGAGCGCGACGCTAGAGCGAGATAGCGTCGGCATAGTGTTTTAGCATGTGTGCGAGCAGTGCCGCTGCCGAGAAAGGAAGCGAGCGAATGCAAGTGCAACAGAGATGTCCATATAAATATATAGATATATTTATATATCTCCAGATGCACTTGCCGCCAGTTCGTTCGTCATATTGTAGCCTTGCCAGGACATTTTAATGAATATCAGCAAAAAACAAATAATTTGTAATATTATAGTACATATGTGTATGCCTATTATAACTCCATGTAACTATGTATATCTCTCTCTATATATATACTATGTATTTATATTATGATACGCCTTTGTTAATGAACTGTCTTCATTCCTGCCACATTCCACAAATTACTATAGAACCTAACTTTATGCGACTTTGCCAATTAATAACTTGAATCTTTTGCCTCATTTTATTTCTTTTATCTCATTTTATTTTGATTTTGATTTGATTCGGTTAATTTAAATTTAGTTTACCTGAAGATCCCATTTGTAGCACGCGCAATGTATAATTTCTATTATACAATATATTCATATACATGCATATATACAATATATATAGCGTATATATATATATATATACAAAATATACATGCATTAATATTTACATTCAAATGTAACTAGAGTTATAAGTCTGAATAATGAATAGAAATAATAAAAAAAATAACAAAAATGTTTTCTAAACACTAAAGATTGATTGTATTACTATAGGTTGATCGGTGGAAGGTAATATATAAGGTGTAAGAGAAAGAGACAGAGAGAGAGAGAGAGAGCGAGAGAGAGAGAGAGAAAATATCTATTGAAAACCTTTTGGGCAAAAGCTATACAGAAGATTGGATTTTATATGTAGTTCAGATATGATTAGAATATAGGAATTTAATGTATATGAATATCTGTGTATATATAAAAACAATATATGGATTTATGTAGGCCGCACTACGATGCAATTCTCATAAAGTCAGCTGGCATAAATAAGTTTTCTTTTCTTTTTCTGACTTTCTCTCTATGACTATGACTATGACTCTGCTCTGTTGCTCTGCACAGCCTACGTAGTCTACTTTCCTTAAGCCAATAGGTATAAGTTGATGTGAAAAACTAAGTTGCAAAGTAGGCTCCGACTTGGCTGTCCTCAAATTTCACCCAACCGAGTTTACTTAATACCTTCAGGCTCAGGTTTTATTCATTCCATCTCAGTTTCCCCTAAAAGTTAGACGTTTATTTTTTCCAAATTTTTTGTCGTTTTAAAAGATTTTACAATTTTTATAAATAATTTCTAAATATTTTTATTCCATATTGAAACCGATACAGAACAAGCAGAACATGAACAAAAAATCATGCCCAACCAAGAAAGGCGCACGTGCGCTGCGTGCCCTAAAAAAGGCTCCGGTAAGTACTGAGCGTCTACGAAATCGAGCTGGCAATTTGATCACTTTGCATATTGCAGAAGGTAACGAAGAAGAATGCAAAGGCAAAACTTACTAAAAAGCCAGCCACTAAGGCGGCACCGCCAAAAGCCCAAAAGGACAAAGGTACTGCAAAACTGAAATGCACCCAGAAGCGTAAACCTGTGCCCGCGAAGAAAACGAAGCGTTGCACATGCAAATCGACGAAAGCTTGTCCAAAACATAAGGGCGCGAACGTACCCCCTAAACGCAAAGTCCGCAAGGGTGCAAAATCTCTAAAAACAAAAAAAAACTAAATAAATAATAATAAGCAGCGATTGTCTGTTCCATGCGTGGTGCCGCCCATAGGTAAGTTGCTGCAGCCAGGAACAGACCTTTGCCTTATATATACCTATCTTTGCTACAGGCTCGATATACATGTGAAGGCCTCGTCAATTGCATTACACTTAACTGCTTAGCGTGCTCGGAGAATCTTTAACGTATTTATATTGTTTTCATAAATTCTTTGGTATTAAGAAATAAAATTCTAAAAGGCAAAGAAATATTTTCTTATTGTCAGTTGACGGATATAGTTAAATGAAGATCTTTACAAGGTTTTTTTTTAACTATATAGATGAGAAGACCTGGAGAGGCACCAACTGATTATCATAAGACATTCTTATAAATAAGCTAGCCCTGAGACCTAATGACGCTGATCTCTCATGTTTAGTTGAGAAGTATATTGCTGTGCCTCCATATTTCTATCGGCCTCTGCCTATATCTTTCTTTCTGCCTCTCTCACTGTATAACTTTCCTACTGCCTTTCTTCTCTTTCTGTCTATGTCTTTCTGCATCTTTATATCTCTCTCTTCTTTAAGCCTATCTCTATCTTGCTTTCTATTTTACCGTCTCTCTCTCTCTCTCTCTCTCTCTCTATCTCTGTCTCCCTCTCTCTTTCTCTCTCTGTCTCTTTCCTCTATATGATGTCTCTCCCACTTTCTTTCTTCTGTCTCTCTTCTCTCATTCTCTTCTATCTATCTTCTCTTATTATCTTTTATCTCCCTCTTCTTTCTCTCTCTCTCTATCTCTCTCTTTCTCTCTGTTCTCTTTAAGCCGTCTCTTCTGTCTCTCTTCTCTCATTCTATTCTATCTCTCTCTTCCCTCCCTCTATCTCTCTCATTCTCTCTCTCTCTCTCTCATTTTCTTTTATCTCCCTCTTCTCTCTCTCTCTCTCTCTCACTCTCTGTCTCCTCTCATTCTCTTTTTTCTCCCTCTTCTCTCTCTCTCTCTCTCTATCTCTCTTTTTCTCTACCTCTCTTCCCTCATTTTTATGCGGTCTCATCCACTCTTTCTTCTCTCTCTCTCTTTCTCTTTCACCTTCCTCTTTTCTCTCTTTCTGCTCTCTCTCTCTCTCTCTCTCTCTCTCTCTCTCTCTCTTACATCACGTACCTCTTCCTTTCTCGCTCTCTCTGTCCCATTTTTCTCTCTCTAAGCCATGTTCTACTATCATTGATGGTTAGTCCTATGCCTTTCTCTCCAGACTTTCGTCCCTAATATGCCTTTATCATTTCAAGCAAGAATATTTCTTTTCTCTACATAATACCTAGAGGTAGGGCATTGGCAATCGCCCCAAGCACAATCGAAATCTGTTTACCCAATTCTTACTTTGCCGGAGAGTCGATGAGTCAGAGGTTGACGAATTGAGGGATTGATCAATAACAAAAGCTGTTATCTACGGCCGTTGCCTAATCTTGTTTGCTAATTTGCGACAGACGATGAGATTCCACTTGGTGGTTTTTTAATTCCAGGGAAGTCCTCAAGGGTTGCGCTGCCGCCTCGATAGGGTTCTGCGAAACGCGTCAAACTAGAGCCGGGTCTAATTAGATATGGTGGGAGCTGCCATTGGGCACCAGTCTCTGATGTTCGCCATCATTGGCCAATCCCATCGCTAATTAGCGAGCTACTGTACCAGTGTCTGTCAAAAATGACAGGTGCTGTTTATGTTGTTTATGATTCGACGCTACTTATCGGCCGCAAAACGGGCAAGAGCTGGCGTTTATTTTGGCCTGCTACACGAGTCTGTTGCCCCGGAACGCAATATCATCAAAATTGTTCGATTTAATTGACTTGAAGTGACTGGGCTGGGTCGGGAACATGTCTTATCTAACCAACCATTGTTGTGGTGAATACATGTTTCGAAGAGTTTTACCAAATGTTCATGGGGTTTGCAAGGAATATATAGAGATATATAGAGATCTGCCTAAAGAGATCTTTAAAGCTTGCCTTAACAAAACTTTGCTAAAATTGAAATAACAAAAATTAAAAATAAATAAAGTTAATATTTATTAGAATTATTAAAAATATATTAAAATACATATATTAAAAATTTAAAAAAAATATATAAAAATATATATAACATTATTATATATATAAAATATTCAGACTGGACCAATCATCCTTTGAGAATATGCTATATGTTCATCAAATACTACTTCCTAATGGAAGAGAATCTCTCTTTCTCTGTCATCTGCATCATCCGATGATTACTACTAGTGGCAATCAGCTAAAGACTTATAAATATATATATTCAAAGTCAAGTTCACAAATCAAATTATATATATTTATATATTTCTTATGTATACAATCATATATATTATAATAACACAAACCCTTCCACGTGAGATAGTGCCCAAATTGAAAGAAAAACAAAATAAATTTCGTGAATATATATATTTTACATATATATGTATTATAAGTTCTGGAACAGTCTAGATTGTAGCGCCAGTAGGGCATTCGCCGAGCGTGGGGCTATCAACGAGTTGCTTGTGTTGCTGTTGTTGTTGTTGGCCAAAACATTGTCAATGGAAATTGTCAATTGGCGTGATAAGGGCCGCGGCAGCGACAGGCGCTGGGGGCGTGTGGCGCGCAATTCAATGAAACCGAAATCAAAGGCTTCCACTTAATTGGCTCTACTATAAATAATAAAGAGTTTGCCATGGAGCAGCTCATTCAGCGATTACCATTCGCAGCAGTTGGAACTATATACACTATATACTATCTCTCTCTCTTGATCCTTTACAAAAAATGTGCAAACTGAGCCTGTGTCTGTTGGTGGCCATCTTCGGTTGCCTGGTGGCCGACAGTTTGGCGGGCGTGGCTCGTGGCGCCGATGTGCATCGCGACATTATCGTGGTCAAGAACGTGCGCGATTTCGTCGCCCAGCATCCGGGCCTGCAGCTGCAGCGCCTGGTCAAGCAGCCACCCACGCGCTCCAACGATCGGCCGTCGGTGCGCTACACGCTCGGCGCACGCATCTCCGGTAAGTGTTGCGATAGCTGAGCAGCGACAGCGCTGCAAAGTATGCTCCACGCATCGGTGCCGATCGAGCTGACCATTCGCAATCTACTTTCAGGCGACAGACTGGTCGCCCAGGGCGCCGACGTCTTCCACTATCAGGCGCGCAGGGATGTTAGCCTGCAGATCACGTACCCGGAGTCGGGCGCCGGTTCGATTGTCACCTTCGTGGAGATCATCTGCACCCAGGACAACAACGACGGCAACGCCTATGTCGTGGCCGGCGGCATCGGTCAGCGCTTCATCTCGATTGTGCTGGAGGCCAAGCAGACCAATGACTTCTCCTACCAGGCCCAATACTTCGGCTCCGAATAAGCCAACTGCGCCCCGGAGCACTTCAGCCCTAATTTTAGTTAACTTTTTGTTTTTTTTTTCTCCCCTAAATGATCATATTATACCCAATTAATGAATAACCAACCATAAATCGTCTGAGCATTCAAAAGGGGCGGGGCCTTTCTTGGCACTCAAATAAACCGAAAGTACTCACGCGCTGCCCACTTCGAAGGGGTATACGAGCCCATAAATAAGTGCTAAGCCCAGGGATATTCCGAGTGGAGCTTTGACACTATCTAGACGCACATAAATTTGTCTTTATTTTCTTTCGCTCACGCGACTCGCAATAGTTGCGATGTTTGTGGTGCCAAGATCAAGGAAAAAACTTGTGATTGAGTCATAAAAAAATACGTAACGCATCAATAGATACGCTCCCCATATATTTATAGCTCTTTATGGCTCTGGCGTTTTAATTAAAAAACTGATAAACGAAACTTTCTTCATTCAGGCCTTTTGGGAAACACAATTCCATTGCTGGAGATAACCGAAACTTTCTCTGGCTTGTGCGCAAATGCACAGAAATGTTATCGTTATCGATCAGGCGCCAAATTTGACGCCTGCCGTGTGACGCGCTAGAGTTTTGATGTATGCTATCAGGAGAGTTTCTCAATATATATATATATATATATATATATACTTAATTTCTATATGTTGAATCAAGGGCAGGTGAGATATATCCAGGTATAATTTCCGTCAATCAGCTAGAAAATATTATAGATGCATATTCTCTCTCTCTCTCTTTTTTTTTATATTGATAGCAAATTGGTTGAGCATGCACAGCCAGATGCTACCCTGTCTCATTTGATTTGTAAACAAGCTCTCTTTACTTTTGATTAGGGATATTCCCGCAGGCATATAACACGGTTATGCCAGTCCAGTAAGCAAACAAATTAGGCACACTTATCTAGCTCGCCTGATATCGTTTATAGCTCACCTTATGCGTCTAGCTCTGTAGGCTAGCACCCGACTCTTACTTCTCGAAGTGCCCGCAAATATATGTATCAAGGTTACGATTGCAAAAACCAAATCGAAGAAAATAGCACGCGCCTAGAACAACATCGGCCAAATCACACCCACGGCACGGCCACTCATGTCCGGCCGTACTTCTCGTTTCATTTTTTTAATCATTCGCCTCAACTAATTATATATTTAAACTATGCGTGTGTGCCAGACACTCATATGATTTACGATTGTGCGTATGACGAATGAACTATAAATGGAATTTATATTTTAATATTATGAATATGTATTCGTGCGATAAGTTGACCGCTGAAGAAAGGAAAAGTAGTGTTTACCTATCAAAGTCGATAGTGATCTATATTTCGGGCATTAAGAGATAAAAATACTTATTTTTAGGGTATTAAATTGTTGACTATTTGTATACCCACTGAAAGATGGGCATGCAGGGTATGCTGGCTTTGTGTAAATGGTATGTAGCAGAGGGAAGTGGGCGTGGCAGAGCTCATAAAGCGTATATATATTATTGATGAGGATAACGAACTGAGCAGATATTCCTATGTTCGTTTGTCTGTCTATCCAGCTGTCTGCCAGTCCGTCCGTCTGTCCGTCCGTCCGTCCGTCCGTAAGCTACAAAATCTTTCTAGCTGCTGCTGGAAATTTCAAATGTATATTCTTGCTTAGCTTACGTAGTTCGAGTTTATCTGCTTTTCCGATATCTTATCCCATTTCCTTATTGCCTAGGTACTAGAGGCTTGCGCTCCGGTAAATATACGCTTAAATACGCTCATTATCACGCTCTTCACGTTTGATCAACAAAGTCCATCCACACGAACAAATAAACCCATAAGCGCAATATGATATGTGCGCTATATATAGTATATACAAAAGTATCCATAAAGGAAGCTTCAAATGACTCGAGCTGGGTATCTCCCAGTCGTGCAGTCTCGACTCGAGCCACTCTTGCTTTCCATACTTTGTTCTTTTATTTGTTACCAACGGGCTATCGATAAAATGCGAATGGCTTATATTTTTTCGGTGGACTTAGCAGCTTTGTGTTCTTAGAGGTGCTATCAGTAAAGCTGGAAAGGCTCTGAAATATTGGCATTATTATATATAACATATATTGATTGATATGGTAATACATATTTCTGTCTAAAGATTGTGAGTTGATTGGTCGCTAATTCAGCCAGACATTGTTAATGGGCTAGAGGGGCTTTGAGTTTTGCTGATCTTCAAACAGATCAGCTTCGAAATTGTAGTGTTTACTTCAAGTTTTTTGTTTTCAGCTTCAACTTGCCTCTGATTGAGTGATAAGATACGCATAAGGCTACGTCCACGGGGGGCTTGATGAATACGTTCTGAAGGCATAAATACAACTTAAGTCAGAGACATCGAATATATGCTATAAGAATATTTCATATTATTACGAAATCGTTTTACGACTGGCTAAGATTGAATATTGAGATAGTTGCAGTTACTTAAGAACTTGAATCACTTCCAGTTGCTTGACATGGGCCAAGTTAAGAACATCGTCTATATTATCTCGATTGTCAAATTTCTTAAGAATTTCTGATTCATTTACGATCATCTTTGTCATCGTACTGTCCGTCGACTTATCGCAGGCACTGTTGGTCGCTGAATGACAATTGGAAATTATTTTTGCTGTCGCAATACGATAAATAAGTCATGCACTATATAGTTAGCTGTTCATAATATTGACTATTGACACTCGATAAGCGAAACGGCGTCAGCTACCTGGCCAAACACGCCTCAAGTGCCCAACACGGAGACGGAAGTCAAAGCCACTCTCAAGTGATTAGGCAAATAGTAATATTCTAATAATATACACACACACACACACAAACACACGAATCCCTGACACTGACACTGGCACTGGATCACATGCTCCAGCGATCAGCTGAATTCCCGATCACATTACCCCATGTATGGAGGAAATTGTGGCCACGCGCAGCAAATCGATGCGGGACTTAATTAATTGGCTAAATCCATTTGGCGTTAGGGCATGTCTAAATTTACTAGCGCTCAAGTGTTGGCCTATTTATAGCCACTGAGCAAATAATTGCCAATTAGGTGTCCCAAAAACAAAAACAAAAACAACAGCAACATAACACACAAAAAAAAAATCATATATATATATATAAATAAGAAAAGTATAAAGCCAAACCATGGCCAATACTGTAAAGCTAGGCGGCTTATCGTTCAGTCGTCGAGTTGCTGCTGCCTTATCTAACGCTGACCGCCGATAAGAGCGTGTGGTATAAAAAGCCAATGCACAAAACAGTCGCCAATTAGATTGCAAAGAGCGCGGAGCCACACAAACCACAGACCACAATTCACAAAAAAAAAAAACCAATCACAACTCTCTCTCTCTCTCTCGCTCTGTCTCTCCCTCTCTCACTCCAACATTGCACGCGTTTCGTGAATTCTTTGTTTTTGTTTTTTTTTTATTGCTCCTTTTTTTTCGGTGTTTCGTGAAAATGCAGCGAGTGATTGTCTCGTTACTTTTGCTGGGCGCCTGCGCACTCGGGGCGCCGGCGCAGCAGCAGGAGTCGCAGTCGCTGTCCCAGATGCAGCCACAGTCGCAGCGCGCTACCGATCTCGTCTACTCGGCGATCAGGCCAGTCACCGACGAGACGCGATACACGACGAAGAACCCGGACGTCAAGCTGACCGCCCTCAAGAAGGTGAAGCATGCCAAGGGCAACATTGTATTCAGCGCTGGCGAGCGTATATCAGGTAAGTTATAGAAGCTGTTTCCTGTGTGAAAAAGCTCGCTAAACGGATTACTCTCTCTCTCTCTCTCTCTCTCTCTCTCTCTCTCTGACTTTCTTCCTTTCTTACTCGTCACTCGTTATTCATTATTCATTATGACTCCTGCTTAACCATTCTTGTTTCATTATTCATCACTGACCTTTTTTCATTACTGATTCATCATGCATTACTCGGCACTCGGCACTCGGCACTCGGCACTCGGCACTCGGCACTCGCCATAATTAGGCGACAAGCTGTTGGTGAACAACTACGATGACGAGAGCTTCACCACCGCCGTGGACATCGAGGTGGACATGACCTACACATCGAAGAGCGGCAGCGTCATCACCCTGACCAGCATCGAGATCTACGTGGACACAACGGCCGACGATGCGAGTGCCAACTTCTTCGACGGAGGCATTGGCCAGAGCGAGGCGTCCATATTACTGGCGTGCAATCAGACGCGCACCTTCTCATATGAAGCGTTCTTCTATGGTTACTAGACTAGAGAGCAAATTGAGAGCAAATAAAACAGCATCATCATCAACTTGGAACTGAACTGTGATCGCCATCGCCAGCCTAACGCTAATGCCATATTCCATTTCCCATTTCTTCTCTCAGCGGGACAAGTATTATAGAGCTAAATTTGAATTAAAGCAATGAAACCAAGCAAAAACTGAGAACAAAACAAAAACAAAACGGCAAATTTACAGAAATTATCTTCAGTTACACTCACGACTCTTTCGATCAACATTTATATGTATATGTATATACTATATGTATATACTATATATATATATATATATTATTTTGTTTCTTTGGCTCACTCATCCGGAAGCTTGAATATTGTTTTGAGGTGTATGTGATATATAGTAGTACATACTTCTTCTGATTTTGGTTCGCTCTATTGGCTTATCGTGCACACGCACACGAGCACAGCTGCCAGTGGAGACATTGTTGGGGTCTGACGTTTGGGTTTGTCCGATGCAGCCCCCTTTTAATTGAACTGGTCGTTCATTATGCCCGCCCGCTGCTTCTCCGGGCCAATAGATAAGGCGATGCAGATCGTGACACGTGGCGCTAACAACCGACTGAATAATGCGTCATTTGAATTGTTTATCGAAACACGGTAAATTGCTTTCCTGTCTGGGGAAGACCCCTACGCAGATCGTCAGTGGATCTGCCCCTAAACAGAAGCATATATGTATATATATATATATATGCGTAATACAACGATCGGGGGATCTGAAGTTTCTTCTAATTAAAACTGTTTATTTTTAGCAGTCTTTATCTTGAATAGGGAGTATCCAACTAAGTGGATACTGCTGACTAGTCGACGTCTGGCAAACTATTGCTGGAAATTCGATAAATATATATATATATATATATATATATATATATATATATATATATATATATATATATATATATATATATATATATATATATATATATATATATATATATATATATTTTATTATATATTTAAGTTTTTTATACTTTTGAGCCTGACGCATTCACACACAACAATAAATCATAATCGAGAATATTTAGCGAGCTAAGCGAGCGAGCTGAGCTCAGTTTCACTTGGCATCCCGTGCGCTACACAAGTGGATCAATTGCATCAACAATGACAGTGAGCATCTTCAGTGTGTTTACAATGTGCATGTTCGTCCAACTAAAAGGTGGGTTACGTTCACTAAGGCATATAGAGCAGAGCAAAGCCAAAAGTAGAGTCTACGTACAGCTAAAGGCAGAGACAGAGTAGAGCCAGAAGCAGAGCCAGAGATCAGCTATTGGCGGCGCCTCAGGCAGAGTCCCAGGCCAGAGGCACAGCTAGTATTACATTGTCCAGTTAAGTTTTTATCTTACATATACACATCGCTATGAACAGAGGACAGCCCTTGCCTGGATAAGAAAAGTAGTTGCAAACTACGCGAAGATTGTGCTACATGGAACGCTTACAAGGATCCATACAGTTCTTTTAGTCTCTGTGGCTTCCAGCCTACGACTGGCCACGAGCTCTGGTGCTGTCCCGAGCAGTTTCCTGAGGGCTACGTTCCACCAACAACGTCGACACCGCCACCAACAACTACACCACCGCCACACTCCTCGACACCAGCGTAAATAGCTTAACAACTTGTTGCAGTTGCTTTGATTAATTCTGAGCCAACTTCATACACCTTAGGGATTTGTCGAAATTGAAGCATCTGGCTACAGTCATATACCAATCTGACTGGATTGACGCTAATGCGTACCATTGCACAGCCATTATCCTGTCTGCGACCCGATTGCTGACCTCAAGCAAGTGCGTCGGCAAGACGGTAAGGGAGAAGCCATTCAAAATTGCAGTGGGTGTCACCGATCCGAGACTAAGCTTTGATGAGGAGCTGGAGTATGAAATCAGGGTATACGCTCCATTCTGACAGTCGAGTCGATCTATATCCTTTTATTTGTATACAACTACAGTCAGGAATCAAGGAAATAAACAACGATCTCGCACTCTTGGAACTGCACACGCCCATTGACTTTAGCGATACTCTAATGGAGAATGCAAGCATAGCTGTCCTCTGCCATCCGGATGAGCTGGCAGCAGATCCACAGCTATATGCAGTGGGCTTTGCTCAGAATAATGGTAAGCTCTAATATAGATGAACCTAATCTATGCTAGCACTTCGAACTGTTCTCCCCATGTCTGCAGAGAGCAACTGCGATTTGTTCCAGGCACGCCTTGAGCGACTCTCCGACTGCGGAGTACCGGAGCTGAAGCGTCCGGTGACCAGAATCGATACGACTTATACACACATCTGTGTGAGAGCTATGCCCGAGGATATCCCTAGGAGCGATGGATGCAAGAATTGCCTGACGGCCAGCTCGAGCGTGCTCCACGTGGAGCGCAGAGATGGTAGTTTCTGTGTGGCGGGCATTGCCACGCCCACTACATACGAGTGCACCTTGAATAGCAATTTGACGTTCTACACGATATTTACACAAAGCGTATTCAATGACTTCTTGGGTCTGCCTGCCTCAGCCAGCAACTGATCGGGATAAAGGACATATCACGAAGTCAGTATACAATAAATTTATTTAAGGACTTGCGATTCCAAGTCTACAATTTGTATTTAACCGAAATGTTATTATAAATAAATAAAGCAGCGATTGCAACCTGAATCCTGATACTTTGAGTATAATGGTTTTGTGACTCAGTATGTAGCAGGAGTGAAGATGATCAGCAGGACGAGCTGAACTGACCTGCCCGCAGATATCTCTGAATTTATATAACAGCTAGAGTTTTCAAAATTTGATATATATATTATTTATTTTATTTCTATTTTATATATATATATATATATATATATCTATATATATACATATATAACAGAAGAGGACACATCCATAATTTCTCTGCTAGATTTGGGAATTATGAATGCCTCTTTGCCTTCCCCATTCCATCACTCAGTGGGAGAATCCCGTCTAGAGCTCGCTTTATTTTGCGTTTGTGAAAAGTGGAAAGGTCTGAACGATAAGCACATATATATTGTATATATATATTGTATATATTGGACAGAGAGTAGCGACATCGCGCACATTTCTCGTGCTCACGGGCTCATTTGTTCGGGAGCTTGCAAGCCAAGCAGACGTATTATTAGGATTGAGAACGTTTATATATAGCGAATATATATAGCAATGTCTATTATCGCACCATTCATGATGTCGGCTTTAGTGCTGTTGTCGACGACTTTAGCAGTGGCTGGCTTTCCCGAAAAGAAAAGACGTAAATCCCAAGCTCTTGTTCTTCACTGAGATTGTTTTGTGAGTTGAAATATATTAATGCAGCTGGTGATCCATGCACCTGGAAGTTGGACAATTCGTCAGCCCGCTGTGAGTTCGATTACAACTGCACCGTGTTGCATGCGCCCTACGATGCGGGGCAGATAACACAGGCCGATATACCCACCTGCGGCTACTCGGGCGCCAACTCAACGGAAATGATTTGCTGTCCCTACAGTTGGCTCGGCAATGACACCACAGCGTCCACGTATGTCTCAAATTAGAGCTTACTTACAGTTTGGATATATATATATTTTACATATTCCAGAGTCAGCAAAGAACTTCGTTTTCCGCATCTGGCGTCGCTTGTCTACCTGAACCGCCATTTCGACGGGGATCTCTACCACTGTACGGCGGTAATACTGTCCTCAAGCCAATTGCTAGCCACAAGTCGGTGTGTGGGCAAGAAGTGGATGGAGAAGCCCGCCAAAGTCGTAGTGGGCGTAAGCGATACGAGAAACTACTATGATTATGAGCTAGAGTTTGAGTTGCAGGTACCGTAAGTCATGAACTCTGTTCCCCCAGTCAGCAGTCAGCAGCTGCCACAGCCGAGTCGTTCTATGCATCAAAGTCTCCCGCATCTAATTTCAGTCGCGAATCGAGCAAGTGAACAACGACCTGGCACTGTTCAAGCTGCACACGGCCATTAATTTTGCTAGCAAGCCAATGGAGAACGTGAGCATGACGCCCCTTTGCTTTGAAAGCGAACTGAGTGGACAGCCAAAGCTGTACGCAGTGGGCTTTGCTCAGAACAACGGTAAGCCCAAATACGGATAGATGTGATCTATGCTTCGAACTGTTCTCCCTATGTCTGCAGAGACCAACTGCGATTTGTTCCAGGCACGCCTTGAGCGGCTCTCCGACTGCGGAGTACCGGAGCTAAAGCGTCCGGTGACCGGAATCGATACGAGTTCCACGCACATCTGTGTGAGAGCTATGCCCGAGGATATCCCTAGGAGCGATGGATGCATGAATTGCCTGACGGCCAGCTCGAGTGTGCTCCACGTGGAGCGCAGAGATGGCAGTTTCTGTGTGGCGGGCATTGCCACGCCCACCACGGACGAGTGCTTCCTGACCAACAATCCAATTTTGTTTACCATATTCGTGAGCAGCGCATTCCAGAACTTGTATGATTTCTCTTCTGCGTCCGGTAAGCCCGTGTTCAGGTATCGTAACGCTAAGGATGCGCTCAACTGACCGATTACCCACTGTCTATATCAAGAGATATATTGTCAATGTAAGCTAACATTTCATATAAATATAAATGAAGGGGAATTCAAGGAGTTCTACGTTTGCTGTTTACGTAGGCCCAGGGAGATTTGACAGGATTGAGTTTTCATTTCTGTTCTCTGGCTTGGGGAATAAACGTTTGTTAATTTTCAGAATTTTTTTGAATACTTTTCAAAATTCTTGATCGTAATGGAGGCTGGCATCTCGACAACAGCGTTCGATTCGGCAAATTCGGAGTTCTTCTACGGCTGGGATCTGCTGTTTAAGACTGTGGAGAGTCGGATTGTTAAGAAGGCGGACGTCCTGATGGTCCTAGCCCACTTCATGCTGACCAAGCATTGCAATTTCCGTTGTGTGGGCATCGGGGATGACAAAAGTCTGCCAGACGACGAGCCCGGCAGCGAGCTGCTGCCGGATCAGTGGAACGGAGACAGTGCCAAGTACTCGCTGAGATATGTGCGCAACAAGGTCCTCTGCTTGCTGCTGGCCCACATTACGGAGGATGCGCTGATCGTCAATTTGCTGGACGTGAACACCAAGAACGTTTCCAATCTCTGCCTCATGCCCGACACGCTCGTGGCCGATCTGAGGGGTGGCATTGCCAAGACACTGCCCACGGCTGGCGCTATCGTTGAACGCTTCCGCCGCGAGCTCTGCGATCCGGTGCTGTCGGCTAACGTGCGTGAGGAAACGGCAACGCAGCTGAACAGCCAGACGCCGGCACAGACCGCAGATCCGCTGGCTGATGACGCCCGACGTCTTACCTATATGCCGCACAGCTTCGAACTGAATCCCTATAATGTGCCCGATGTTGGACGCGGCGACTTGGATCCATTAGCCAATGGCATGGGCAATCTCTTTCCATTTCCCCTCATTCCGCCGCCCATTCACCCGAGTGTGCCGGAGCAGGGCACCCCCGATCCGGATCATGCCCAACCCCCCGACTGGGATCCCGACAGTTACATGTGACGGCAGCGCATCAACTAAATTCGCTTAATAAAAATTAATAAATTTGCAAATTATAGAGAGAGAGAGATGGTAAGACTTATTAGCTGTAGAAATTTTCGTTACTGCGATTTTCCCTTTAAAAGTTAGCTCAGCTGTTAGCTGAGAATCGAGATATGAGATATCATATAGTACATGAGATATCATATACTATAACCGGACATTGTGGTACTTAATTATTTCCCAGATATAGGAAAAGTGTTATATATGAGCGCTCTGAGACAGAACTTGATTGGGTAAGGGACTTAAGGATGTTTGTCGGATGATTGATGATATGCGGAGTTGCTTAATACAGACCTTTCCATTGCTCAAGGGAATTCTGGCCATAAGACATAGCAAAGCATTATAGACTATGGAAATATTGCTATGCCTACAACAGCATACAAACTCCTTGTGAAATCCTTGTCAACTCCTTGTGAACTCCTTGTCAACTCCTTGTCAACTCCTTGTGAACTCCTTGTAAGCTCCTTGTGAACTCCTTGTAATTCTTTGACTTCGATAAGCTAATCTTTATGCAAGACGCACGCATTCCCAGCGAGCAATTAGCTCTGATTCATGGCGCGCTGTTTAGTCATGCAAATTCCAGCTCGAATGCTTGTATCGAAAACAAAGTTGGAAGATTTGCGGCTGAGCAACGCGCACTTCCTCAGTTGCCCAGCTGACTGCGCTGCGCTTCGGTCGGTGGCTCTGCTGCGGCTGGCGTCGCGGCGAGCGGCTGAGCTGGGCCCGCTGGGAGAACGGCAGCGGCAGTAGAGCGCGAGCGACGCGCCTGTCCAGTTCGTTGTCGTCGGATCGGAGCATGGCACGAGTGTGCGGCGTGATATCAGTGCTGTTCTGGCTCTGCTTGGGCAGCGGATGCTGCGGCTACTATAGCCTCCAGGGTTCGTACACACATATAGATACGTATGCAGTCTATAACTTCTCTACTCATGCAGTGGGTGATCCGTGTCCGACTCGCGACTATCGCAGCAGCTGCCAGCCGGCGGAGCAGTGCGCCACGCTGGGGCCGTTCATCAAGAGCGGGCGGCTGTCAGTGGACTCAGTGCTCAACTGCGGCTACACTATAGCGGGCGAGAAGATCTGCTGCCCTCTGGAAAATACAGCAACCACAACCACAACAACAACAACAACTACTACTACTACTACGACACCACCATCAGCACCACCAACATCAGGAGCAGCTGAAGCCACAACAGCTCCACCCTGGCTGCACCTATTTAAGACCAACCGCGAGTACGTGCTGCGCTCGGTGGCCGAGCAGGCGCGCGCCAGCCGGGACAGCATCATCTTCCCGGACACCTCGAGCTCCTCGGGCGCCGCCTGCCAGACGCCCCTGTACGAGGGCAGCTGCGAGACGGTCTCGCGCTGCCACAGCCTCAAGCCGCTGCTGCTGCAGCGTCG
Source organism: Drosophila repleta (assembly GCA_018903745.1). NCBI lineage: Eukaryota > Metazoa > Arthropoda > Insecta > Diptera > Drosophilidae > Drosophila > Drosophila repleta. Next base: position 612,732 of record JAEIGN010000154.1, on the reverse strand, counting down.
CATACGCGACGACGATGTGCAGACGTGCCGCGACGGCACCGTCGAGGAGATCATTTGCTGTCCGGCCAACTTGCCGGCGGTGCCGCGCGGCCAGGTGGGCACCGCCACGCGCATCTGTGTGCCAGACGCGACGATGCCGCAGGCTGAGGCGCGCTCGTCGATCGATGATGAGAGCGCCATTGCCAAGGCGGAGCAGCTACTGCCGCACTACCAGCATCTGGCGGCGCTGGCCTATCCGAATGCCGCCCACGATGGCTACATCCATCGCTGTGCGGCGCTGGTGCTGACGCCGCAGCTGCTGGTCAGCGCCGCGGGCTGCGGTCGGCCCAGTCACGCGGTCTTCGGGGTGGCCGATATGCGGGACGTGGACGACGAGGAGGACTTTCTGGCTGTCATAGATGTGGGTAGCAGCTCTCTCCCTCTCTCTCTCTCTCCCCCTCTCTCCCTCTCTCTCTCTTTTCTGTTCTAAATCATGCCTCGCTTTGCTTTGCAGCGCGTCGCCATCTATCGCGATGATTTGTCCGTGCTGCGCTTGACGCAGCCGCTGCCCGTGGACAATGCGAGTGCGCCGCACATCAGCCTGGCGCCCATGTGCACACAGTTCGAGCTGACGCGCCTGCAGCTCAGCGGACAGCTGCTGGCCACCGCCTGGGCCAAGGGCAATGGTAAGCCAAGCTTTAGCTTCAGTTCCAGCTCCAGTCAGCTTGACTCGATTCCAATTCTCTTTCTCAGCCAGCGATTGCCCGCTCTATGAGCTGCCCATGCGCCTGCTGCCCACGGAGGCGTGCAAGGACATTGCCATATCGACGGTGGCCCAGGACGTGCCAGCATCGCATCTCTGCCTGGCGCCCATGCAGCCCACCGCTTTGGTTGCCAGCAATTCCAGCTCGTGCGCTCCCTGTCCCGCCATCGTGGGCAGCGTGCTCCACTTGCATCGCCCCAGCGGCAGGCGCTGTGTCCTGGGCATTGCCACGCCCACTGCCGCCAGCTGCGACTCGCAGGCCATGTACTACACGAGTCTGCTGAACACGCGCCTGCAGCACTTTGTCGAACAGCAGCAGAAGGAGAAGCGTCTATAAGGACGCCGAGCTTAAGCTAGGCTTGAAGCCGCTCGTTCCACTGCAACAGCTGCGGCAGTTGCTGCAACCTCCTTTCCCAAATGTGATTAGTATAAGGTTTATATACGTTCGTATACATACATATTATAGAATATGTATTCTTTTTAATAGCTAGTATGTACTAGCGCGTAGTATATGTAGAGAGGTAAACACAAAATACATTTATTTTAAACTGGTTTTCCAGCTAACTAAAGTAATTTTTAATATTATATTTAACCAGAGCGAGGCTTGAGAAGTGAGAGAGAGTGAGAGAGAGAGTCTATATATATAGAGAGAGAGAGGCAATTAGATTCAGTGAAAGAGACAGAGAGAGAGCGCGCTTTGTTTTGGTATTTTTATCATAGAAAATTCTATACTAATTCAGTTCCATCCACAGCTGATAGCCACTTATCGGTATTTTTGGTATTTTTTGGTATACAGACTGCCTTTAAGGCGTGGCTAAAGTTCCAAATTTGACTTATATAAATTTCAACTTGAGCTGAGCGAGCATTGTGCAGTCGGTGCATTGAGCTAGCTTGTGTCTCTCGATTTGGTTTCATTATTTAATAGACTTGATAAGAACGGCTTAGTCTTATCATAGGTTAGGAGCGTTACGCACTTGGGTCAACTGCAAATGCAAATTTGTAGTTCGCACTTGCGCTCAACGCGACGCTGACTGTGTTTTTCCCTTGAATCATGGCGACTTTTGTTGTTATTGCTGCCGGTTTGAATGCCCATCAAAGGTGTGCAAAAGGGGTATGCTGACAGTGAGTTACAGAAAGACATATAAGAGAAAAACTATAAGTTTGAAGCTATTGTGTTCATATGGCTATCGTTTTCTACCTCAGTCGGTCCATCATTGAAAGGAGAGCTTGACACAGAGAGAGAGAGAGAGAGAGAGAGAGAGAGAGAGAGTTTTTATCTGTGCTCTATATATATGTTATATATATATTGCATATGTACACATACCATACGCCATAGAAGTTCAGGCTCTTTTATCTAGCAATAAAACTGCGAGTTTTGTCAAGTCTTCAAGGGTTTTCTGAGCATAGCTCGAAGATTATAAGAGCTAGGAATGCCAAGTTTGGCATATAGATTCTTGTATTCCTGGTAGAGATAAGGAAAATTTCTTTTTTTGCTGCCAGAGTTGGAAATCACTTTTATATATACATATGACTATCTACTATACTATATACTTTATTTACTACTACTATATTTCTATATATATACAATAATATCTTTTAGAGTCTTAATCTGGACTGTGAATTTTCAGTTCACAATGAATATGCCTTTTATGTCGATGCATCTATAGTATCTATAAGAAGAAGACACACAGTAGCTTCAAAATGTCCCTGTATTGGCTAGAGTATGTTTGCATCTGTATGCCTAGCATGGGTATTTTCTAGTTGAATAGTTCATTGAGTTTTCAAGCGCTGTTCGTTTATGAGTCCGTTGCTGTGCTCAGACTTGTGTATTTCGCTTCAGTTAAAACAGGTTTAGAGCTAACAAAAAAATCAAAAACGAAAAAACAAACAAAACACAAACACAAACACAAACGAGAACTTGCGACTCTCGGGCTCTGGGCTGGCAGATCTCGACTCAGCAACTCTCGGCGCTCGGCTGGGAGATCTCGACTCAAGGCTCTCAGCGGCACTGAGCGCTCAGCTGTCGGCTCTCGACTGCCGACTGACCGCTCGATCGCTCAGCTATGCGCAGTTCAGAATCTGATCTTGGCTTCAGTTGGCGAAGCGTCGCGTTGCTGTCAGGTCGTCCGCAGCCAAAGCCCCACGCCTAGTCCATGTCAAGCGTTTCCGTATTACGCCTGCCACCGGTTTACATTTTATTTTAACATCAACTGTTTGTGTTTTTTTGCTGTGTTGTTGTATTTGTTTTTGTTTGTTTTTTATTGTGCTGTTACCTTGTGCAAAGTGCTGGAAGAACTGATTGCAGAGAAGGGAGCGTAAGCAACATTTAAGACAAAGCCAACAGCCGGAGCGATTTGTTGCACTCGACCCAATTTGTTGTTATCACAAGAGAAGAGTATTCGACTTGCGTGTGTCAAAGGTTGGTCTGATAGTAAACAACAAACGGGAATAACACCGCCAACATATATAATTTAATTATTAACATCAATAAAAGCACGGCAAATGCAGTCAGTCCATCGTCATCATCAGCGATGATGCGCTGGCCCCAGGTTCATGATAATTACATATGACAAATGGCAACGGCGGATGTTCAGCAAGCAATAACGGTTCTTTTTTTGAAAACCCCATATTTAAGTCAATTTTTAGTTAAATTATCAAGCATCGGGAAAGTAATCAAACAAAGCGAGAATCTAATATGAAAATTGAAATCGAATTTTATTATCCGATTAAAAATCATATCAAAATGCAGATTGGTTTGAGAGTTACAACTAAAAGAACTGTTAAAAGGGATATACATATGTATATATATATATATAAGTTGATATATGTCAGCTAAATATATATATATATATATATATAAATATATATATATATATATATATATATATATATATATATATATATATATATATATATATATATAAGCTTATATATGTCAGCTATATACATATGTATAAACGAAAGCATTTGTGCTGCCAAAAGCTGCGCAAATTCATGCATCAATATATATGTTTAGTATATATACTAAAATACATACATGTATGTATTTATATATACATATTTATACATTTTGTTCTTTTTTTTTTCTTTTTTTTATTCGCATGTCAGAGTAATAAAATATATATTTATAGACATCAGTTTGATCACATTCAGTGAGCTTCAGTCGTGACTTCAGCAAAGCCATTCGGTATATAGATCAGCTTGAATTTGAATTTAGTCGAACATTATATATATATATATATTTAGATTATATATACTGATATATATGCATATGGATGTTTATAAGGCCCAAATTAAAATTCATTTGTATTACAGGCATTTGATATCAAAAGATCTGTTGTTTTCCCGCTCCCTCAATATGAGAAAACATTTCATTATGCATATATAATGATTAATTAATAATATTTAATATTTATATATATGAAAATATATAAAATTTAAAAAATGTAGATATAAAAATAAAATGAAATAAAAATATTAAAATTTATAAATATGTTAATATATATTATACAAAAATATATATAACAAAATCATGATTTACATAATATATAAATATATTTATTTCTATATATATTTATATTTATATATATATATATTTCAATATATATTTTAGCAATTTCATCACATATTTTCATTTGATATCAGGCAGCTTTAATTATGTTTTGATTCTTCTGGCAACTTTTGAGGCGTCAAACCAGAGCCCCCTGATAACTCCGTAAGCACTGAAATTGCCGATGATATGAAAGATAATTTGTCAATTTGCTAAAACTTGTACTACAAATGTAGCCCATTCTCGTATCTTTTGTTTTGGTTTCTTCTGTTTTTTGTTGTACGGAATCACATTATCAATTGAGTGCTAGATAAACCCTATATAGACATGGAAAGTTCCGATTTATTGTCTTCTTTTTGTCAGATATGCGTGAGCAAATAGACTCGAGAAAGGTCTGGCAAGAATCACAGTTAGTTGTAAAGAAAAATTTCCATATGAGAGCTTATTGAGATAATTCCACATTGTTGTATGTAGGCAGCATGAGCTGATAGTAAATCTGCGCTGAATGAGTGAAATTCAGTAGAAAGAGCCAAGCCAAATGGGGAATTTAAATGGAATAGTCGCGCAATATTATCTGTGAAATAAACAAAATGTTTTGAGTAATTAGCCTACTTAATAAATATTCAAATTCTAATCAAATGTATTTCGAATTAATCTAATCTTTACTATATATTGTAAATATGTGTAGTAGACTTGCTCTTGGTTGATTATCTCTCTCGCTCTCGCTGTCTTCATGCTCTATCACACTCTTAAGGCACACAATCTCTCTCTCTCGCTCTTACTCTCACTTACTCTTTCACTCTCTTTTACTCACTTACTCCATAAAAGAAAGACTTAAACTTCATCATCTCAACATCAAACTCTCCAGCAGATCGGTTCGAGTGCTGGTCGGATCAGTGACTGGTGTTCATGGCGCTGTTCTCGCCCAGAAGAATGAGGGCAAGTCGGAGTAGCTGCGTCAGCTTCAGCCTGCTGCTGTATGGACTCATGATCTGCGGTCTGGAGGCACTCGAAGGTGTGACCGACCACCTGATTCCTTTACCTCCTTCAGGCTTCGTATTGATGCGATCTCTATTTGCAGAGGGCGATCATTGCATGCTGAAGGGCAATCTGCCCGGTGTTTGCCAGGGCTCATCGAAGTGCTTGCCGCGGATCAAGAAGTATATCGAGACGAGAAGATTGACCTCCAGCGATATACCCACCTGCGGCCTGAGCATCCTCGAGGAGATCGTTTGCTGTCCGATCGCCGAGTGCTGTGGAGACGATCAGCGGTAAGAGTGCCTGAATAATGGATGGGAATCTGATTTTTTTTATTGTTGCTTTTGTTATTGTCCAACCCCCCCCCAAAGCTATGTGCCAAGTGTTGTTGCTCGTTCCATAATTTTAGCTAGCCAAGAATCCGGCCGTCTAACCTTGTTTATCTAATTTCCGTGCAGCCCGAGTAGCAGCTCAGTGAAGCCGGACAGCAATGAGCCGGCTTATGAGAATTTGGTTCCTCAAACCAATGTCGATATGACCACACCTGCACCTGTGGTCAGAACCACACCGAGAGCTGTGCCTCCAAATAACCACTCAAAGTTAGGCAAGCCAAAACTGGATCCCGATTCGCCCTATTATGACTTTAACCAAATGATGAGTGGATCAGCGCCAAAGCCGCAGACACCGCCAGAGGGCAGACGTGAAGGCTTCCAGCAGCCGCCCATCCAAACCGGTCCAGACGATGAAGACGCATCCGGAGGATATTTCACGTTGGTTCCGTTCATCGGCTCTGATTTTGACCGGCGACCCATACAAAGTCGACCGCCTTCACGTGGTCACGATCCATTTGGCAACGGACGAACCCCAGCACACGGCGGTAATCCGCATCGATGGTCCGCTCCTGACCCAAGCAGAGAGCCAAGAATCATAAACAGGCCGTTTCCGAGTGGACATCAAACTGACGCCGAGGGACGCCAAAATACAGGATCAGAATCAGAATCCAACAACGGACGACCGATTTGGCAGCCTGCCCCAGAGCAACCAGAGACCCAAACAAAAAAGAGCAATAGTGAATGGAATTGGTTTGTCCCAGCTGCATTTATGCACTTGCAATTGAACCTTGATGACTGCTAGTCTCCGATACGTGGAACAGTCAGATAATCCAATCTCTTGCCTTTTCTTTGTTCTTGTTTTCCAGGCCAGAGACCACAACGAAGTCATCTCCGCAGCCCGATCCCGAAAGCCGTAACGATGTGCCGCGGCCAGCTGTCCAAGGTGTGTAGCTCAGGGATATAGGTATATATCTCTATTGGAATTGGAGATGCTATGTAACCAGGGCTCAGCACTAATGTTTGAGAAGTGTGTAGAAAGGCGGTTGTACTTGCCTTTCTGTCTACTATATCCTTATCCTCTAATGCAAATACAGTCCCGACCCGCGCGACAATCAGTTCTATTTCAGATTAAATAGAGACTTTAAAGTTTTCCTTATCTTCGGCAGCTTGTCGCTTGATTGAGGCGCGTGAACTGGAGGAGCGGTTGACTGTTCACATCTTGGGTGGCATTCCGGTGGATCCGGGTTATTATCCGCACATGGCGGCGATTGCGTTTAATGTCCTGGGCAACACACAATTTGGTTGCGGTGGCTCGCTGATCTCGACTCGCCATGTTCTGACGGCGGCTCATTGCGTCAACAGCCAGGACCAGACGCCCATTTACGTGCGCCTCGGCACAGTGAACATCGAAAATGTGGGCGCACACTATCAGGACATTAATGTGACGGTAAGCAAGGGATATCCCTGATGTATATAGAAGCCAAGTTTGCATAGATTCAGCATTCGATTTGCCTCTGCAGGCAAACATCAGAGTGCATCCGGAATATCTGAGCACCAGCAAGTACAATGACATCGCCATACTGGAGCTGGCCGAGGAGGCCAAGCTGAATAACTACACATATCCGGCGTGCCTGGAAACGGAGCCAGGTGATCCGCCGGTAGACGCCAAGCTCTACGTCACGGGCTGGGGCGTACTGAATAAGACAAGTATGTCAAAGGTCCTGCTTGATATCGTATGACTCAACTAACTCAATCTCAACTTCTCCAATCTGCAGCTCGTCGCACTTCGAAAGTGTTGTTGAGAGCACCGCTCACGGTGGTTCCGCTGGATCGGTGCAACGACAGCTTCGCGGAGCAGCCGAGCAGCAAGCGGTATCTGCAGAAGGGCATCATCGATACGCTAATGTGTGCGGCCGATGTGATTAAGGGCGAGAAGGACGCCTGCCAGGGCGACTCCGGCGGACCGTTGGTGTTCGAGCGCGACAAAGAGAACAACAAGTTCAGCATTATGGGTGTCATATCGTCGGGCTTTGGCTGTGCAACCACCACGCCGGGCCTGTACACACGTGTCTCATCCTATCTGGACTTCATCGAGGGCATTGTGTGGCCGAATGGGTTTGTCTGACAGTACTGATATTAAAGGATCCTCAAATTTACTGCAATAAATTCTAAGTAAATCGATTTTAAATACAAACAATTTTAGGACTATAGCTCGAATGGAACAGAGAATATTTAACAGTTACGGAGAACGTGAATCGACGCTAGTTCCACATGAGCTTGATTAAAAACTGATTCATTTATGGCTCTGGTTCTTTAGCTGGTTCCAGGCTAACGCGCTCTCTGTCATCCACGCATTTACGTAAACAGAGCGGTTGTCACACGGAAGCTCGCTCTCTCTCTCTCTCTCTCTCACACTCTCTGTCAATCTCTCTCTGAGTTGCACGGCATTGCCAGCTGCCATAAACAGGATGGCCAAAGCTTTGAGCTTTTCAAAGCTTTTACATTTTCTTTTCGGCTGACATTGAATGAAACAGCCGTATTTGGCCGTTACAAAATGCTGCTGCCGGAAAAGCAGCTGACGCCGTCGCTGCTGCTGCTGCTGCTGGTGTGCGGCAGCTCCTTTTGGTTGGCCGCCCAATACCATCGTTCCACAGCCCCACTCTTCCACTCTCCCACTCTCCCGTCGCTCGGCGCTACCCACACGCATTTCGTAGAGGCAACAACTGTTTCAGCTGCTTCTTAAATGCTGCTGCTGTCGCTGCGGACGCCTCAGTTGGTCGCGGGACTGCGTTGCCGTTAGTTCGTGCCCAGCATTTAGGAAGCGAACGGAACAGCCTTGCCGACTGAGCTTCACCTTATTTTTTTTTCAAGTGTTATTTGGAATTTATTCTTGTTGTTGCTATTGTTGTTGCTGTTGTTACCGTTGCTGTTGCGCCGTGCAGCATGCAACGCTTTTGGCGCGCCTAATTTGAAAATTGTTCTTAACAGTTGTAAATTCAGTGAGCGGCTGCGGTGTGTCAAATGTAAGTTTGTTTGTTTATTTGTTGTACTCTGTGTTGTTGTAGGTTGCACGCTGCTTATCAGCGTCGCATATTGACGCATTAATCACAAGCTGGGAAATTGATTCCAAAGCTACATCTGCTGCCACGATAAGCATCATAAACAATACAAAAAAAGATATATATATATATATAAATAAAAGTAACAAAAACCTGCCCAGCAGTAGCTTAGGCCAATCGGGGCAACGTGTGCCACGCGATAAGCACAGTGGACAACAGGTGCTCCGCAATCTGAATACCAAATATCACATTAGCCCATTTGATAGACATTTCCAATTATTTCATGTTTTCCAAATTTGTTGCATATGAATTACAGAACAGACCTTAAGAAAGGAGTCGATTTTGATGTGAGTTCCAAGTTTGATCTATGTTTAAGTAAATGACTTCAAATGCAGCTGGAAAATTCAATTTTATTTCAATTCAGCTGAGTTTTCTGAGTTTAAATTCTTCTCGTGAACTTTAACTTAATTTTTGAACTTGATTTTTGTACTTTGCTAAAATAAAAAATATATAGTTTGCAATAAATTTTTATTTATTTTAAATATTTTTTGTTTATTTAATATTAATTTTTTTACATATTTTTAAAATTTCATTTTAAAAAAAATATTATTTTGCAATCAATTTTTTAAAAATATATATAAATATATTTAAAAAATTTTTTAAGTATTAATTTTATAAAATTTTATTAAAAAAAAAATATTATTTTGCAATCAATTTTTTTAAATATTTAATATTTTAAAAAAATTTTAAATATTAATTTTTTTATATACATATTTTTAAAATTTTATTAAAAAAATATAATTTTCCAATTAATTTTTATTTCTCAAATATTATGTTTATTATATAGTTTTTAAATTTTTATTTTTAAAAATTATTTCACAATCAATTTTAATTATTGAAATATTTTTTTACATATTTTATTCATAAAATATTAATTTAACTTTACGTATTTTATTGCTTTTTACAATTATAAAATTTTAAAATTGAATTCTTTTATTTTCTATAAACTTAGAAACTTTAGCAAGTTTAAAAACAATTTCAATTTTATTTCATTTCCAATTGGAAATCTTTGATATTTCGAGTATCGATTCGAACCAAATGAACTGCAGCTTTAAGTTAACTTTAATAATTTTGGTTGGCTATGGCGTTTCATATAGATTGGGCAACATTAATTTGATGGCATATTTTACTGGCTTATCAGTCAAGCTGACAATTCGGGCGATATTTGTGCTCAAATTCCGTTTGATAAATTGCCAGCAATGCGAGAATTTTCACGGTCAGCCGGTCAATCAATTAGACATTATCAAGTGCATTTTAAAGCAATTTGTTGCCAATGCGTGGGGGGCGTGGCTGGAGTGTATAGAGAGAACTGTTGCTGCTCATGTGTGTGGCCTGGGGCGCGTGGGTGGGTCTGTGCTGTGCTGTGCTGGCGTTTGGTTAGAAAATGTGGCTATAAATGTGACACTAAGTTAATAAATTTATGGCCAAAACACACCCAACTGATATGTTCCCCCTGCATGTGTGTGTGTGTGTGTGTGTGTGGTGGTTGTTGTGGTCTGCTGCTAATTTCCCTCTTTGTCCATGTGTGTGTGTGTGCGGCTTTGACACGACACCGCTGCGGACATCAGCAAGGCGGATGCCAAAAAGTCGAGAATTGTGTGTGTCGTTGGCATATTAATAATATTTTTATTGGCCGCTTATTTGCCTTTTGTGGCCGAGCTCGGTCTATGTCCGTGTCCCTGTGTGTGTGCTAAATACTGTACTAATTTGGGCTGGCAAATACAATCGCCCACAAAGTTGTGACCTCCTTTAATTAATAAATGTGCGCGCCGATAACACAAAACAAGAAATAGTTAATAAAATCAAAAAGCAAATAAACAAAGCAAAAAAAATTATTGAAGGAAAATCAATTTTGCCAGCACTTTTTTTTTGTACACAGGGAAGAGAGCAATAGAAAATTGGTGCAGGTCGCAGATGTTGCTTATGATGTTTCTGCTGTCAGGCAGTGCGAATTCGAGTCATTTATTCATAATGTATGGATTCATATTAAAGCCAATGGCAAAAAATGATCTCATTGAATATGCATGTGCCTCAAGATATTTGGCTGAAAGCATTCGCAGGTGTCAGGATCTGTGTCTACTCGCGCTTAGCCTGACAAATTGCATATCAAATATTCATAATTTATTGGTAATTTTTTGTATGGAAATAAGCACAGCTGCTGGCTGGCTACGGCCATTGATTGTGAACGGACGTAGCCGATGGCGTAATACTCGTTCAAAGTTCAGCAGACTACAAATGTTTTGATCTTTATGGTTATATTGGGGAATATACATACAAAACAGCCATTACAGACGACAAGTGCAGATATTTGCTTACAGCCGATATTCCAATTATTTATGTTAGCTTTGTGATTAAGCTGAAATTCGTATTTAAAATGCCATAAGCACATTAAGGAATGGGGGAAGATTGATATTTAAGAGCGCGCTAAAAAGTATGCTACACTTTTTTGACACGCAAATTGTGAGGCCTTTGCTTATATCATTGATGAGGCTTGATTTGTAGCTGCTGCAACTATATTTTCGATCTTTAGACATGCGTTCTATATTAATCTTAATCTCAAAGATGTTTTTAAAAGAAATCTATTAAATTTGAGGACTCGGGTATCGAAATATATCACATGCTCTTGCTAGTTCAATCTCAATGATTTGGAAATTTGAAGTTCTCTTTATCCGCAGAACGAAAGTAGAGAAGACTTTAATTATTCTGCAAAAAGAGAGTTCAAATGTAAACAAATTAGACAAGAGCTATTAAACTTCCTTTGGCATAGACGTCTTTAGACATCTTTGGCTAAAATGCATAAAAATTTCGAGGCTAATAATGAGCAAACGAGGTTTGACAGAAGAGCCTAAGTAGACACATTTCGATTTGGCTATTTTAGACATGCTAAACACACATATTTGGGCTTTGTAAAAAGAACAAATTTGTATTAAAAATGTATTCATATCAAAGAAATGATACAATTTGCATCAATTTAAGAATTTTTTACTAACGCGCTCAAAAGTATGCTACACTTTTTAGGGCATTTGTGCATATAATCCATACTTATACTAGATTTATGACAACATCAAATAGATTTACGACTAGCATTAGAATAAGAAAAGTTTGTATATGCTGCTGTCAGTCCAATCTGAATTCCTGGAAAATGTGAATAGCTTTAATTGTCAAGCAGAACTAGAGACGAAATTTGATATGCTGAAAGCTGTAAAACTATCTTTACCTTAGAGGCATTTGTCATTACAAATACAGTTTTCATTGTGGCTTCGCTCAATTTCAAAGAATTCCAGTCGAGATTGACAAACATTTAGAGACAATTTCCTTGGAATGCTGTCGACTTATTGCCGTAGTGTGTATAAGCTGCAATAGATTCTGTTTTAATTCCAAGCAGAGCATTGCAAACATGGTCACAAATTAATAGTGCGAGCTGCACGAACACAAGGACAAAGGTGATGTCTCTTATACACACAGATACATATATATATATATATATATATATATATATATATATATATATATATATATATATATATATATATATATATATATATATATATATACTACTGTATATATATATATATATACAGTAAGAAAACCCCTCTCTGTATACTGCTAAAACTCCAAAGCCGACTTAAGCAGAGATTTGCCGCAGAGACTTTGATGCCGCTTTGAGGAATGCAGCAATAAAAATGCCAGAGCAGGACGAGGGCCGATGCTCCAGCGTAAGCGGCTAATAGCGTTAGTTACTTAGTGGAGTCATTTGACCAGCCTGCCGATGGAGCTCAGACACAAACGCACACACACACAAAGAGAGAGAGAGAGGCCCAATGTGTGAGAGTGTTAGTGTGTGATTGTAATGCACATAAATTTACAGAAGTTCATTTTTGTGTAGCGCGTAAATCTTTACACAAATCTCTCATTTCGCCGGGTCATATGAGGCCCTAAAAAGAAAAACAATACAAGTCATAGTGTGCCAGTCGGGACTTATAGACTAACCGATGACCTGGCAGTGGATGTGAGTTGATGCTAACTAGAGTTGGTTTTTTGAGAGATCTTTCTATACTTTAGTATTTTTGCTTGTCTCGATTTCACTATGATTGATCTCTAAACTTCGCGTGCGTCAAGCACTTCTAATAAATATCGAGTATCAAGCTAATAGAGGAGAGTATACACTGCAATTAAACAAGATATCAAAACGACTTTCCACTGCTCAGAGTTACCTATAACTTGAGTAGTCCATGCCAGCCTTTGTCAGACATGAGCACAGGGTATAAAACAAAATCACTGCATACAAAATCGCTTGAAGGAAACGAAAAGATAAACAAAGCATAACGGTAATACACACACAGTCAAATGGAAGAAAAAAACAAATTACATATATGTATGTCTACACACACACACACATGCATATACATATAAACACATATATATAGCCTATATTATACTCTCATATGGCACTTAACTCAGCAGTGGAAGTCGGGACCAGGCGATGTTAGACATAATTTCGTTTTCGTTTTTGGTTTTTTTTTGTGCTCCGGGTCTGTCACTTTTTAGCTATATGTAGCTGTAGCTGTTCTGTCTGTATGTGTGTGTGTGTTTGTCTTGGGTTGAAAGGTCGTTGACAATGGTAAAACAACTGAAAATTTATGGTTTGACATTAAGGAAATTTAATCGATTCGCTGCAGCACGTGGTTGAACCATTTAACCCCCGCCCCTAGCAATAGGCGCACACGCGCCCAACCCCCAACTCGCACAGTCCCTATTCAAATACGTCCTGGAAGACAGCGGGCATTCGTGCCGCTGCCTGCATATGTATGACTATTACGATTACCTAGACATCAAGGTAGTTCCGAACCTGAAAAACCTCAGCCACACGTCTCCACACGTCCCCACAGCGCCTACGCTGCCTGCTTCCGTTGCCGGCAGAGCACGCGCCATAAAAACTCTCTCATATGTGTGCCCACGTCTACCGTATGAAATTTGCTTAATGAAAAAAAGTGACTGCAAATAATTGGCCAAGCGAAACTGTAAATACTCTGCGAAATAATTGTGGTCTCTTGGGCTTGTGCCGCAGCTAACTTCGCCGTTTACCAACACTGTCGCTTCGCATGGGATCTCCACGGCAATAAAACAAAACGAATTGGCATTTGTAACTGCGCATATATATGGCTATCAATATAATCAATTGTCTAGTTTGATTTCGCTTTTATATAGTCTTATCAATGACTAATAAATCATGATATATAGTATGGCAGACAGCTTGCGATAGGATTCATGCCCGACGGGTTAGGGTATTTATACATGTGTTTACATTCACAAAAAGCAAACTGAGTAAAAAGTTTAGCCTGTGGAAGTTTCTGCTGTGCGTGTGTAAATTATTTTTGATCTTGTTTTGTTGTTGCTGCTGCCGTCGCCGTCGCAACCGCCGCTGCTGCCGCCGCTGCTGCTGCAATTTAAATGCCTGTTGCTGAGGCTGTCAATTAAAAATGTTGTTAATACTGTTGTTGTTGTTGTTGTTGTTGTTACTCTTGCTGTTGTAATAAAGTTTTCCATGGCTCATACAAAAAAACACTTTGAAAACAATTTGGAATTGAATATGCAAATTGAGCAGCGTGAAAAAATCTATATTTACTTTTTTGCTTAATTTATTATTTATTATAATTATTATTATCACACATTGCGAATGATTTACCAATGCAATTTTCCATAAATAAACTTTTTAATGCCCGCTCTAGATGAGAAGAGACAACAAAAGTGTTTCGAAAAAATATATTGATGTATACATATATATATATCGTATATATATATATCAAAAATTAACTGTAAATAACTGATGAGCAACTTTTCGATGAAAAAAAAACAAGTAATAAGGCTTTAGTCGGGTGTACTCGACTGGCAAACACACTGCACATTGCTTGACAATGCCTGAAACTTTATGAAAGGCTTCCTGTCGGCATAGTTAATTAATAACACACAAACACACACACACACACACACACACACACACACACACACACACACACACACACACACACACACACACACACACACACACACACACACACACACACACACTCTTCTCTTACTGCTCATGTGGCTGCATTATGGGCATTACTATGGAAAATTAATTATTGAATAACTTTTGTTCTAGATGCACTTTCATCCTTAATGCAATTTTCAGTGCGTAATAACGACATCCGCTCGTGTGGCGTGCGGCAATTTCTAAAGTTCTGCTGCTCCATGAATGATGTAAATTTTTTTTTAATTGGGACTAAATTGCAAAAGGTGTGCTACGAAATATTCACAGTTTTTAATAAAATGATGATTTTTAATGAAATAATGCACTGGGTTGAGTTAGTGAACAAAGAGAGAAATATGTTATGCATAAGATACATAAGAATATATATTTAAAATTGCAAATCTATAGCTTCTATAGTTGAGCGTAGATAGAGGAGCAGGCAGTCAGGCAGAAGATCAAGTCAGCTCTTTGTTCTCTCACACCACTTGCCATTATTACTATATTTATATAGCTATTCAGTATCCAGCTTTCGTTACATATTTAAATTAAATTGAAAGTAAAATATTTCCTCATTCTTATGGTATATAAAATACTCCATTAGAGTGGTCTTAAGTGGTCAACTAAAGGTTAACTGCAAGACAAATCTAATCATAATTCATTTTATTTATTTTTTTTCTTAATTAAGTTTATTCCATTTGCAAAAACTATTCATAGAATATTACGAGACTTGTAATAGATGTGTATTATGTAAATATATAAATGGCAGCAATTGAAGGCACTCTGGCGGCCATTTGTCAGCTGGGGCGGCGAGTACAGTTCGAGGACATTTGATGTTGCTGAAAGGACTCTCTGATGTTAATCATCAGTTGGCTTATTAGATTGGTGCGCAGACTGGCGCGTGGAAGTGTTGAGTGCTGCCATTTACAAACAGTGAGCGGCAAAAAATATCGCACATCGCACATCGAACGACAAACGGCGAACGGCGAATGGTGAACGGCAGCTTGTCAGCTAATAGAGCCAAAATTAGCTACGCTAATTGAATTAGTCGCATGGCAGCTACGACAGCTCGCCCAGCTCGCTCGGCTCGCTCGACTCGCACAGCTCTCGCTGCTGCTCTGCGAAATGCCATCTCAGTTTCATTTAGCATCTTAGGCTGTGAAACACCCCGCCCAGCCCTTTGATGCGGGGCTGGCCAAAATGCTTTAGCGCACAACTCAGCTGAGCCTGGCTGGCTGGCAATTAGCCTGTAGCCTTGCTTCAATTTCAAGCCTTTTAAAATTTTGGCGTCCGCAAACCGTTTGCTTTTACTTGCGCTTTCGCTTTAGCTCCCTTTCTCGTGCTCCTCCACCTCCTCCTCCTCCTCCTCCTCCTCCTCCTCGTCGTGCCCGCTCCCCACTTCGTCGACATTCTAATTCAAATGAACTCATTAAACTTAATGAATAACAGCGTTGTGGCATTAAAAAATGATGGCAGCCAGCCATTTGATGGGCTTAAAACTGATGCCGTAGCCGCGACACAAAGTCAACTCATATTGAATCCCAGATGCAGCTGTTCCCGAAAACGCAAATGCCTTGTTTTCTATAATGGCAAGAGAAAGCGCTCGAATACGCTTTCAATTAACAGCCAGCGCGAAAAGATATTGAGTCCCAGTCAATAGACGACATATCAGTATATGGCCAGTTAGCCTGGCTCAAATCGATTCGCTGTTAGCGAAATGGCGTTGAATGCTTTTTCGAAAACAACAGCGGCGAGGAGCACAAGCCTCGCTTGCTATCGCCCATAGCTGCTTTTATCACTTACAAACTGTTTGTTTCGCGCACACCCAGCTGGGCGTGACTATAACGCCCCCATTTGGGGCCGCATGTTGCGCAGGTGTAAATTTCAACCGCAAGTCCCCGCTCGCGCGGGAAGCCATCGAGATGGTCGCACGCGCTGGCTGTTTTCAATTGTGCGCCAGCAGCGGCTTTAACTTCATCAATAGTCGACGCACGCCCAAGATGGGCTGAGAAAATGGCTTTAGAATTGGGAATGTCAATGGGAAAGTTGGGGCTGGGCCTGGAGCTGGGCCCGTGTCTGGGCATGACGCGTCAGAAGGGTTGTCCAATTTGGCTGCTCTGGCTGGCAGCCCTACAGCTGTTGCTGCTGCTCCTCAATATTTCATTTTCTGCTGCCTACTTGAGCACTTCAAACGCATCAAAAGCGAATTTCGTAGAACACTTTCAGGCCGAACTAAATGAAACCTCACGCAGCACACTTTGTCGGCGAGTATCATCCAAGAGTACTGAACTCAAATTTAAATGAATGGATATAGTCCCTTAAATACGCATACACATACATCTATTTGACACACTCATATGTGTATATATGTATTGTGTGTGTGTGTGTGTGTGCTTTCATTAAGCCCGAACCCTGCTCTTCTCGGAAAAAGCCAGCCACCACCCGATTGCCTTTTCTGATTACGAGAGTCGGATTAGTTGCAACAAATTCTGGTTAATTTGAAGTTGCTCAGCTCGAAATTGAATACAAAAACATTAAATTACTGCTAAGTACTAAATTTCAGTATTTAGTTTCTATATTTTACCTAAAATAATTTAAGCATATATATACAAAATTTTTAAATAAATATAAAACTAATCCTTTGTTGTAGTTTTTGAAAATTAAATAATATTTCTTAAATATTTCAAAGTTTCTTTTATGCATAATAAATATTTTACATTTTTTAATGTTTTTAAAAATAAAATACAATTTTTAAAAATTTTTAAAGTATTTTTGGATTTTTTGTACAAATTTATATTAAACCTAAAATAATTTCTTACATTATTACTCCTTGAAAATTAAATAAAATTTCTATTATGAAATTAAAAACCAAAAATTCAAAGTTCTCTACATATTTATATTATATTTTAAAGTTATACTAAAGCTAAGCTTATGAGCATTAAAATTGGCTTCAAAATTGTAAAAATCGTTGAGCTAAATCGGCTAAGGCAGGCAATTCTCACCTGATTTACTTTTTGCACTGAAGCAGAGCTAAGCTTATTTGATTTATTTACTTAACATTCATGTATATGTGTATATATCTGAGGAAATAGTTGCAGATACGTTTGCTGCAACCTTTTGGGCAGTTCAATGTAAATCGAAATGAATTCAATATATTTTATAAGGTATTGGCAGTTAACGAGCACAGTATGCATAGCTTAGAGGAAGAGAAAGCGAAAGAAGATAAAGAGTTATAGGGTATCACATGATATACAGAGGTTAAGAGGGTATATATTTTAAGTAAAGACTCAAAAGATTTTTTGTTCTACAAGATCTCGCCGGGAGTCTAGTCTCTCGAGATACTTTGAGGTATTTATTTAAAGTTTTTCCGAGCATAATTAAAGACTTTATTTGTTCAGCAATGGCTGCTCAAGATGCTTGCTGCTCGGTGTCGTCAGGCTGTCATGTGTCGGTGTCAATGATTATATAATTTGCACATAACGCATACGCAGCGTCTGCTGCGGGGCTTTAAAATGAATATATGAGCAAAATTAAAACCCTGTCAGCTACAGTGTTTTTTTCTTTTTATATATTTTTATTATATAGACAGTGTCGCTGTCGTTGTCGCTGTAGCTGTAGCTGTAGCTGTTGCCATCGTTGCCATCGTTAATTTGGCGACGCATTTCGCACTCTGCTTTGTACTTGAAGCGGGCGCACTTCATTTTTAATAGCAATTTATTAGGCAACATCTTCACTTTTGCCTTTGCCTGGCAATTAATTCGGCGCATTTATTATGTCGCGTCTCTTTTTAATCTGACAAATTGGTGACTTATATACCCGGCCCTAATACATGAGCGCGGCAGATAAAATTTAAATGAGATTGCAGAAAGCTATCCTCCCCTGCCTGGCTACGTCCTTGTCGCTCGCTTAACCCATGATACAACAAAATGAAAATGCGCACTCGCTGCTTTTGTTATTGTTAGCGCCTGACCCCAAAAATGCAAATGTGTTCGACATTCATCGTTTTACGGCCCAAACACACAAAAGCGTAAACAAACCACCAGCAGCAGCAGCAGCAGCACCAGCCTATACAAAAAAACAGTATTCGCACCGTTTGCGTACATAAATGTCTGAGTCGCTGGCATCTCTAGCCCGCCAGTCGGCCCGCCCGCTGCAGCCCCGCTAAGTTCAAGGATATCGAAGCGTCAGCGCATTGAAAACAAGCTGCGAACAGCGCTGCGAGCTGGAAACCAAGTCAAGGTAACTTAGCACCCAGGTCAAAAGCCAGGCGCACAGTCACTAAACTCGGCTCAGAATCACTCACTCTGCCATGCGCCCAGTCAGATTGTCACTCACAGCAGATAGTGCACGAAAAAGGGCATGACAGCGATTAAATACCCTTTAGTCAAACTTCTGCAAAAGTCGAAACTTTTCTGCTCCAGAAACTTTTATAGCAGAAGATCAAGTGTGTTGAGAAGAGCTAAAAGTTGCTATTGGATATATTGCACAGAATGTTAATTAACATATGTTAACTATCATGTACTGTGCAGAAGGTTAGTTAACATATGCTCTCTATAGAATGTTACTAACATGTATGGACATATGTATGTCATATATTGTTGCATTGAACAGAATGTTAGTTGCTTAACATATGTTAAGTATCATGTATTGTGCAGAATGTTAACTAACATATGTTAATTATTATGCATTCTACAGAATTTTACTTGCTTATCATAGTATTGAACGTATGCATGTATGTTACTTCGTTAACATATGTTAACTATCATTTATGTTATTAAATATATGTTAACTGTCATGTATGTTATTCAACATATGTTAACTCTCATATGTTATACAGAATACTCTTCCAATTCTTCTATATTACTCCGCATGTTACTCAACATATGAATTGTTAACAATATCTCAAACATGGATAACTTTCTGTTTACTCTGCTTTAAATGTTTCTCAGCATTTATGTTAACAGCGTGCAGATTGTGTAAGTTTTGCAGTTATTTGTACTCTCATAGAATTCTTATTAGATTTCTTGAATGTATTCTGTGGTTGACCCGAGCTGTTGGCTCGTTTAATAATTCAGTCGATTACTGTGAGTTTAGCAGTCATTGCTACTTCTATATTCCAGCTGGGCATAAACTTGGTCCATTCGCATTGTTCGAGCTGATGCGACTAACCAGCTTCCCCAGCTGGCGAATTCCCAATACAACAGAAAGCTGCTTACAGCTGTCATAGATTTCGGAATCAAAATTTGAGCGATAACAAGAGCAGACCTATGCAAATGAATTGGCGAGCATGTGGGCTGACATTTGGCTTAGATTGGGATTCGTGCAGGGCCAAAAATCAATATGGCCCGTCTCTGGAGACGGGTCGGCAATTAGTGGTAGGCACTGCCCCATGAGATTGCCAAGGCATTTCAATTTCAATTTCTGCGCAAATTTGCAATTAGTCAAGTTTTCTTTTGGGGTCCCGGCCAGTCGTAGACGCCCGACCCCATTTGCTGCCACTTGCGTCCAGCGCCGCAAATAATCATACGCACCGTTAAACAGTTCCACAGCCAGAGTCGTTACTTTGTAGCTGTTACTGTTTGGGGGTCTGGCTCTTGCGATTTGAATATGGTCATGTCTTTATCTTGGCATAAATAGATATAAAGCAATTGCACTTACGTCGCAGACCAGGCGCGCGCGACCACTCCTGGCCACAGGCCATTGACCAAAATCAATGCTGAGTGTTCGGTATCGTTGCTTCAAAACGCTGCTCGACAGTCAGCTTTCGACAATTTCGTATAAAATTCATGTCGCTTTGAATTTTTGTTGCTATTGACAATTGCTTGCGGCGTGGGAGGGTGCGGGAGTCAGAAGGGGCTGGAACAGGGTGTTGCTGATTTGTTGAAAATCGCAGCGCGCCAGGCAAGTCAATGACCGAAGACGGGCGGCTCGGCCCAGTCGAGCAAAGTTGAAGCTGAAGCTATAGAGAAAACAAGCAAACGAGCGGCTCTGCCATGTGCCACTGCAGCAGTGGGCGTGCCACAAGGCGTTGCAGCATTGGGCTCAATAGACTCGCATAGACACAGCCATAGACACATAGACACAGAGACACACAGACAGAGAGACAGAGACATAGACATGGCCATAGATACACTTAGACGGAGACAAACACAGGCGCAGGCCGATGCCAACGCCAGTGCTCTTTGACTGCATACTCGAGTTGAAACTTGTCAATTTGTAGAGGCGCCAGCCCACTGGGCTCGCCCGCTTCAGTCGCTGCCTTTGCGCTTTTATAGTTTTCTTGTTACTCAATAAAGAAGCAGTGCACTGCAAAAGCAAAGCAGCAAAATCAAATTAAACGAAGAGTTAACGAAGTAAAGTCAACTGCTGAATGCTCTAACCAAATAGTTAATGTTGATCTAAGCTGTTGCACTTAAGTTGTGTTAAGTGTGGTCAAGATTGATGCCATGATTGTTATCCTGTGGCATTTGAATTACTATTACGACTATCGATAGTCGATAATGATTATCGAACTTAAAAACTATCGAATACTCTTCGCAAAAGGCAAATATTTAACTTAACTATTTCTCATAAATTCAAATTGAGATCATGCTGTGATCCATTGGTATCTCGATGAGTATTGCTGTTATCGATAATCGATAGCCCTGACCGACATTTACATATATATTTAAATATTTAACTCATGAGTCATGAAAAGCTTACTCTGGTCTATCGATATCTCAAGAAGTAGCGCTGCTATCCCTTATCTATAATCGATAGTCATTATCGATATACTCTACCTGTAGTCAGTTCTTCTGTTTAGTTTTTCTTAAGGAAGTTTTCATAGTAAAAATCTGACTTCCTTTAAATTATCGTTGACATGCGCTTTCAGATTATCTATGAAAGCATTAATCGACTTCTTGTGTGAGAGTAGAGGAAAAATCAATGCTTAAACTGCTATGAATGTTGCGAAGCAGTTGATCAGCCATCGGCTTGCAAAATCAATTTCCGCTCAGGGTTTGGCGTTAAGCACTGGCAACGGCCCAGCCATAAGACTGCCAACAGGATTGGGAACGGGACTGGGACCGGGCCTGGGAACGGGAATAAGAATGAGTTTAAGCACATAAAGGACATGGAAATGGGAATAGTAATGCGAATGGGAATGAGATTGGGAGTGCGAATAAGTATACGTATAAGTATAAGTATGAGAATGAGAATGAGAATGGGAATGAATGAGAGCGCCAGTGTAATTACTTTGAGTGCCATAAATGCTCCACAGAGCAGAGATAACAGCGTGCGAGAGAGAGGGAGAGGGGGAAGAGTTACGTTTGTCTGTCTACTTATGCAGAAAAGTATGCAATTATAGCCACGCTCCCTATTTGGGCAAAAGGTGGGGCCAGAACAGCTGGATCGGGTGCACGGGGCAACTGTTGCGCTGACACCGACGACAACTGTGATGGCTGCTCTGTTGCTCAGTGTGTAAATTGGCTTGATTGGCACTATTAAAATAATTAGCTTGACTTCATGCACCTTTCCGTCCAGCTACCCCCGCACGTACCGTGTCCATACCAATTTGCATATACCCAGGCGGCGTGGCACACACCTAGCTTCCTTCACAGTTGTTTTTCCTTTTTGTTTTTTTGCGGTTTGCATACGCTCAAATGAATTAATTGCGCAATTAGGGCAAAGCTTATCTATGAACAAGCGAACCGAACTATATCTGTAATTGGTTGCCCCCGCCATAACGGCTGCCCACTATATCGATGACTCGTGTTCACATAGTAAGAAATGCGAGAAGCAGACATTCTTATGCAACAGAAATGTTTAATTGCAGTCGAACGTGATTGGAAATGAGCTCAGCTCAGCTCAGCTCAGCTCAGCTGACGTCTATGGCTAGATATGTGGCTAGATAACTTTTCGATTACCAAACCCTGCCTGTCAAACTGTGAATAGAGAACCAATGACTGGCAAACTGTTCCTCTAGTTATAAATTTAAATGAATTGCCTGGGCGTGACATGAAATTTCGAGCACTTTAAGCAAGGTCAGAGGCGGAAAAACTTTATTAGACGGGCAGCGTCTGGCATAACCTTTACACTCCTGCCGCTGGAGCTAAACTATACAGAAACGGGATGTCGATAAAGTTTGGCAAACGTGAAAAAATAAAAAAGTATTTAATATATAAACTTGTGACGAGAGGGAGAGATGATGCTTCCTATGGCATCAACGTGCTCCAAGGTAAAGTTTCAGTGAAAGTCTGAATGAAATGGAGATGGAGATAGAGATAAAAATTCTGTACTACACATTTTGTGGGTTATGAGCAGCATTATAAGAGCGGCCAAGAATAGAAGCATAAAATTGAACAAGTAGGACAGAAGGTCTAAACAATTGCAGTCGCAGCTCTTAGACATCCTCAGCTTGAAGTCAAGCTGAAGTAAGAGACTGTCACTGCTGCGTTGCATAAGCCATAAGCGTCGCAGCTGAAAGGCAAACAGTGAAAGTTGATACCAATTTTCAAGGGTAATACGCTCAAAATTAAATGCTCATAAACTGAGAGAGAGAAAGAGAGACAGATGGATTAGCAATGGCAACATCTGGAAATCTTGTGGCTTCAAGTTCAATCGAAAATCCCGCAGAAGGCAGCCAATGTCATAAAACTTTCTGAATGTGTGTGTGGTTGTAGCTGTTAACTGAAATTAAAGTCTCAAGCCCTTAAAAGTCAATTGGTAAAACATAAACAGCGGCACGTACACACACGCACACATGCATATCCGCATAAAATGGATAGACAAAGTGCGCGCAAATATTTTTTATAGTCATAAGCCGGAGAAAGGCCAGAGAACAGTAAAAAGGTAAAAAGGAAATGCATGAATGAAGAAGCCGAAGACTGAATGCCTTTTTGCGGTGCGAGATTGCTTAACTGCAAAGCAGTCTATAAAGCTTGTTGAAAGGCTGAATATCATTAAGCTATCGATTAAAGCAGTTATCGATCTGTGATCATCAATTCGGGTTATCGAATTAAGTTATGGCTAATAGTAGTAGTAATGTGAATAGTAAACTCAGGTTAGTTAACGCCTTAAAAGTTATCGATCTCGATATATTATATGTATATCGATTATATACATAGAAGTATTCAGGTTAAATAAGCTTTAAAAGCTTAGTTACACCCATGTCACATACGATATACCAATTTGGTCAAGATAAGTGTGGAAAATAGTTATCGATATATAATATGTTATCGAATATATGTATATAGTTAACTTATCTTCTAGCTCACTTAAGTAGTCGTCTATTTGTTTGTTTTGCTACATGGTATCTCAATTGCACAGCTATCGATAAAAATCGATAATCTATGCATAGTAAATAATCGAATAAATATAGTTTACCCATCGTCCATCTCTCTTTTTCATAGTTTCTCTACCCCTTTTCTATATAACATCACAGCTTTCCAGCCAGTTCAATTTCCATAGGTTATCGTTATAAATAGATCGTTAGGTTATGAAAAATATGCCACGTATATTTATCGAATAATTATATAATACGTCTCAATGTCGATTTTACCACATCACATCACAATTTGTTATCGTCAACTCCTTTTGGCCCACTTCTCAGCATCGCTTTCGCCAACGCCCTTCGTCTGGGAATCGGTTGACTCTGTCGACTGGGAGGACTGCTGGCTGGACTGTAAATTTTGCTCCCTTATATAGCGGACGGTGCTCATCGAAAGCGATTCCAGCGAGACGCCGAGGCGATTCACAAACTCCATCAAATCCGCTAGTTGTCGATGAATTGTTAACAAGGCAGTGAGACGTCTCTCGTTTCGCAGAGCTTCCTCCTCAGCATCCATCTTAGCTATATGTAAATATATATATATTGATATAGAGAGTAGTTTCCTAAATATGTTCAGTGAATTGTTTCCGAAAGTTGGGTGGTCGAAAAGATTGTAATGTGGAATTTATATTTTTGTTTTACAATTTGGAAAGCTCTCTGAAATGTTTTAAATACTGCCCTATTGAAACGTAATCTAAGCCAAAAAGCTACTCTGTCGACAGCACGAAACGTTTACATTAGTGTGAAAGCCAACTAGATGGCCTGGCCGAAGGCTGAATCAGTTTTATAGAGCAGCAGCGGGAGCTAATGTTAAATCTATCTTATTTATGTCTTTGTGACACTAGCTTAACTATAACAATAAATTTGATGGCATTTTCTGGCCGAGTCTTGGATGAATGAATCGAATGCTTCATGCTTTATGGCATTGCTTGGATAAATTTCATGGCAATGTCAAAGGTGTCGCTGCTGAGCCAGGCCAGCAGAGCAGCCCGCAGCGCTGTTAAGTATGCTACACATTTATGTGTGTAAGCCTCTCTCTCTGTGTGTGTGTGTGTGTAGCGAAAACAATAAACATAAAATGCACAAATACAGGCACAAATCACATTAAGTGCGTGTGCTGCTGCTGCTGCTATGGACTAAGTGTTTGTTTGTGTCTGTATGTATGTGTGTATGCATGCATGTGTGTGTGTGTGTGTGTGTTTGTGTGCGTGTGTTTGTGTCTGTGTGCGGCTTATCAATTTCAATGTCTTTTGCGCTGTTTTCGAGTAGCTGTCGCCCGCCTCGCATCGCTGCTTTATTTCGACTCGGCTCCGCCTCTCCTCCGGCTTGCCACTTGACTCGCTCATTTGCCTGCCATAATCAGTCAATGCAGGCGGCGGTGCTATGTAAGTGGGGTGGGTGGGGCCGCTGCCATTAAAGCAGCTGATAAAAACTTTTCGAAATTGCCTTTCGTCTCAATGGCTTTTACTGTGCGCTAATTTATGACCGGCAAAACTTGAAGGCAGTTGCTTTAGATGCGATTTTCATTTAAACAATTGTCAACCAGTATGTTTCTCTCTGGCTGAGCGTGTGTGCGTGTATGTGTGTGTGTGAATAGACAGCGCAGAAAATTACCTTGACAAAAAGCGACAGAGCCTAATAGGCCTTGACGCGCATATTTCATGACAATTTTATGGCCGAATAATTTGGTTGCTCTGTTAATTTTATGGCTCAGCTGTTGTTTGACGATGGGTTAAGCTGGCAAGTGTGTGGGTTGTGGGCTGTGGGGCGTGGGGTGGTGGGTGCGATGCTGCCTTTGAAAATCATTTGTTTGCTAATTAAATATGTTGCCATCCATTCGATATGACAGCTGGCAGCGCAGCTTTTGCGTGTTGCCGAACAATTAATTCGCATCAGTTCGCGTCTCTTGTTGCCTGTTGCTGGCGCATACAGCCGGACGGACGGACAGTCCGGCGGACGGACAGTCGCATACACGCCCATTAAGCCTGGCAATGTATGCAATTAATTGAGTTTCACGCCGCGGCAAACAAACAGCAAAGAAAACTCGCCATTATCATTGCCAAATTGCATATCATTCAACATATAACAGAATATTTCGTGCGTAGCCAGGTGTGTGCAAATATGCGAGAGTCAATCGATGAGTTTGAAGTAGAGTGTTGAGAGCTGAGTGAGAGCTGATGAGCTGATGAGCAGGAGGAAGCTGAGCTAAGTTTGGGAGTTTTTTTTATGGAAGAGCCCTAGAGCTCTCTCTCTCTCTCTCTCTCTCTCTCTCTATTTGAGTGAGTTTGGGTAGCTGTAAGGGTGAGTATAGTGTGTATATAGAATATAGAATTCATATAGCTATGGCTATAGCCACATATTTTGTTAGCTGTTATCTTTAGAATAGATCTGTGCTGCACTCAGCTTCTGCATGAGTTCGAGCAACTAGTGAAGAAATTGGCTCGCCTGCTCTGGCGGGAGACTCTTAGAGCAGCGAGTGAGGCACTACATGTTGTGCGCAGCTCTCTCTCTCTCTCTCTCACGCTAAAGAGAGAAGAATTCTTCTACAAAAACTCATATGCATTGCAGCATAGGGCCCAAGTGCTCCATATGACTTCACACTGAATCGCTCTGACGTTGGGTCTGATCGTCAGTGTCATACATGTTCAAGCATTCTCTGTCTCTTACAACATATGTTCATGCCTGAACAATTATAATTATTATGATGCTGGTTATTGATTCTAAGCCCAAAGTGATTAGCTTCAGTTGCCAAGTGCTTGGCCCACCCGCGCTGTCTCATTTGCACATACATACGTTCGGCTTGCCAAGGGCAACGAAATCCCCTCGCAGATGTACAGAAATTTACACAATTTAATTAAAATGCAAATTGATAAACAGGATTTGTGAAATCTAACAACAATGCGAGGCTCAACAAAGGCCTCCCGCCCCTCCACAATGCCTACCATATATGTTTACTGTTGTAGCGCGATTGCAAACCAATTTAATTACCTAATTTATATCAATTAAAGGCTTAGTGCAGTTAATTGGCAACGATAATACGCCAACGAGCACACTTTAAAATCACTTATTATTTATTGTTTATTGAACTCATTTGGCATATTAGTTCGACTTCTGCTTCATATTAAGGCTGGCAGCCTTGTTCAGACAGCTCAGACAGACTTAATGAGAGTGGGAGGGGGAGTGGGCGTGTGGGCGAGAGAGAAATGGTAATTGACTTGAAATTGACAAAATTATGCAGAACTTTGTTTGTCTTGTTTTATTTTCTTTATTTTCTCTTTTTGAGCCGTGAGACGTTCGTTCATTAATTTCTCATTATGTTGCTGAAAGATCTCGCGGGAATAGAATTGTTGCGATTCGATTAAGTGTGCGACGCGGCGAAGCTGCGTAATTAGCAAAGTTTGGCAGCCAAATAAAATTGGTGTTAAACAATTAAATAGGCGATGAGTAAGCTAAACGAGCAAATAACCTGTGCGACAGGTGAGAGATTGCACGAACTTTGGCTATGTAGCT
The DNA here is from genome assembly GCA_018903745.1 of Drosophila repleta. Classification (NCBI taxonomy): domain Eukaryota; kingdom Metazoa; phylum Arthropoda; class Insecta; order Diptera; family Drosophilidae; genus Drosophila; species Drosophila repleta. The sequence continues at coordinate 585,184 of JAEIGN010000154.1, read as the reverse complement.
GGCTCTAGCCTTGAGACGCATCAAGTTGTTGCTGTTGTTGTCACATGGCATGTTGTTGTTGTTGCTGTTGCTGTTGCTGTTGTCGTTGTCGTTGTCGTTAATAGCACCTTCGTCTAGTGTGCGATGTTCCGCATCAGTGAGCTGTTGTAGAAATCAGTATTAATTACTTGACTTCTTGTTGGCTATGAAAGTCAGCCAAAAACAGCAGCGCAATGGCACATGCCATACCCAGACAGAGAGAGAGAGAGAGAGAGAGGGAGGGGGAGGGCGACAGTGTTGTGGTATGGCAAATTGTTTTGATGGCATACAGTGCATAGTCGCCATCTAATCTAATGGCCAACTAAATGGCGCAGCGCATTGCCCGCTCTTGGCCAGGCTAAGTGGCTGTGATTGATGCACCGCAACATATCTGAAAAAGAGATAGAGACAGAGACACAGAGAGAGTGAGTGAGAGTCGGAAAAACCACGTCTGTCTGCATTATGAAGTGGCTTTGACTCTGCCAAAAGTTGATTCTGTTCGCACGCGCGAACTTTCAGCTGGCTAATGGATTTCTCATTTTGCCCATTATTCAGGCCAACAAATCGGACTTTAATGCTCGCAAATATTTTCTGCTGCACTTGGCTTTCATTATCATTTTTTTGTGCGAATTTTGAATTAAAAATTTTATTTGAAAATGCAAATTTGTTTTCCTTTTGTTCACTTTTGCCATAATTATGATGAAAATGTTGAAGTGTAATTAAATGTAAATAGCTTTTGCGCATGGAAACTGTCAAAGAGTGCATGAAGTTCAGTTTGCATTATCGTTCAATATTTTAGCTGATGAAATTGCCAAGTTTAACTTTGTGGAGAGAGAAATTCATAAGCTGCTTAGTTGGAAAGTTTTTTTTAAAGAAAATTTGAGGGCTTAGCATAATTTCTTTTTTATTTCTCTGTTATTTTCATAACAACTCACGAGTTCGTTTTGAGTTGAAAAATAATTTGGAATTTCAGTTAAAATAGCTGAAATATTCTTAGCGCTCGCTCGCTGTCACAGCGCAGCCACAAACTTGAGCTGTGCCAGAGGCGTCGCAGCCGCAGGCCGCAGCATGTCTATCAAAATTTTGGAGAAGAAGAGAGACAGACAGATAGAGAGAGAGAGAGAGAGAGAGAGAGAGAGAGAGAGTGGGAGTTCTCTCACTAATCCTCTCTCCAGTTTGGCAGAGTGTGGCATATCACATAAGTTGCACAAATTAGTTAATAAAATTATAAATGTCTCGAGTGTCGGGGGAACTTTTGCAGCAAACTAGCCAAATTGACAGCAATTGGGTTAATTTGTATGTGGGTGTGCGTGTGTGGGTGTGTGTGTGTGTGCAGTGCTCAACAAGTGAGAAAAATTATAAGCTATTCAGCTAGTTTCATGGCCCGTTGCAAATGCAGATGAGCAAACTGAATGAGCTGAAGCGAAACTGGGGCGATAGCTGCGCACAGCGCGTGGCACGCTGCACGTTGGACGGTGCCTGCCCCAGCCCTGGGGAACACCCTGTGCCCCTAATGCGCCCTGTCAGTGGGGCATAAATCATTGAAGGGTATAATAAACCCAACCAGCCAGGGCTGGTGCACAGGGTGCGCCAAACGTGCTGGCCAAAAGAAATGCTGAGGCCTGGACAGGCCCTGAGACTGAGACATTACAACAGAGTTGGCCCATCTCTGCTGGGGCACATGTGCGATGTGCGATGTGTGTGTCTATGTGTGTGTGCCCCCAAACGTGGCACAGATAAGCTCCACCAGGCACCAAACAGAGGGCAAAAAACTACTAATGTTTGATGCCTGTTTGCCTGGCGCTGCAACAAAGGGGTTGGCCAGGGTGCACCGACTAAGGGGGGTTGCATTGCGGGCATGTTCAAATAAAATTAAGCGCGCCAACAGTTGCCAGTGCATGGGTCATCAAACTGAGCGGCCGCTGCAGTCCCAGCGCTGCGTCCTGCACTTGATATAGGGTGTTCGAGCTACAAGTTTGCAGCAGAATCAATTTGATTTTATGGCTAAATTAGGATATTCATGATATTCGTGATGTGATTATGTGATATATGTGATACGTAATTTAGAAATCAGTATAATTTGATATGAAACATACAGCTGGATAAATGAAATATGTCGTACAACTACAAGCCAAGCTCTTGGCTTAGCCTTGTCTAAACTTCTGCCTTATCTCTTAAGACACTTGAGAGCTAAGTTGAATGACGAAAGTTCGACTGCTTTAATTTATATGAAAATCAGCTTTGTGTTTGGCTTGTATTATTGCAGCTTACTTTGTCAATTTGTTGCTGAAACTTATGCGAATGTTCGACAGCTGAAATGGACATGTCTGGCATACAGGGTGCTCTGCGTCGATACTGTATTGAGTTCTCAGTGCGCGCTTGGCTCAGCCCATTTAATATTATTCCTTGTTGTCTTAATGCAAATTGGAAACGAAAATTGAATTGAATTGAGAATAATTGGCTTTGGCAGGCCCGCGGCACCCGTTAAAGGGCCCAGACAGCAGCAAACAAATATTTTTCGAAAGTGAAGAAAAATTAGGCACAATAAATTGAACGGAAGTTGCTGCTTAAAAAGGAAAATAAAACAAAAAAAAAAAAAAAAAAAAAAATGCCAGCGAAAAAGAAATAAGACAAAAGCCATTGAGAAAAAACAAGAGAAAAGCTGGCGGAAAAAGCGGAAGCTTGCAAAATAGAAAAACACCGACAACTGGCAAATGTCGAAGGGAACAGACAGAGAGAGAGAGTGAGCGAGAGAGAGGGAGAGAGAGAGAGAGAGATTGGGAGTGGGGGTAACTGCTGTTGTTGCTGGTGTTGTTTGCCTGCGGTTACTGCTGTGGCTATTTGGCCAATACACACACACACATACACACACACGAACACTAACACTAACACACACATACGTGACAGCCGCTGCGTGTGCTGTGTTAAGCCAGTTGTTGTTATTGTCTAGCCATCTAGATTGAAATTCTTGCGTCGCTGTAGGCTTTATTTTTATGCGCCTCGAGCGGGTATTATAAGTGTATCAGGCAACTTGTCACATATTGAAAGCTAAATCCGGTCTATATATATTTTTTTTGTATATATGCATATGTACATATCTGTACATTAAAGTGTTTGTTAAGGTGTCGTTCTGTGCTTGGCTGTTGGTGTCTTGCTATCAGTGCCAGTTCCAGTTCCAATTCCAGTTTCCAGCTACAGTTGTCAGTTCCAGTTCCAGTTGCCATGTCTAGTTCTAGTTTTAGTAACCAGTTCCAGTTGCAGTTCCAGTTCTATTTGCCAATACTAGTTCCAGTTCCGGTTGTTAGTTCTAGTTGTAGTTCTAGGTGCCAGTTCCAGTTCTAGTTCCAATTCCAGCTGTCAGATCTAGCTTCATTTCCAGTTCCAGTTGCTAGTTCTTGTTCTAGTTGCCAGTTTCAGCTCTAGTTCCAGCTTTAGTTCCAGTTCTAGTTCCAGTTCTAGTTCCAGCTCTACATTTAGTTCTAGCATCAGTTTTAGTTACAGTTCAAGTTTCAGCTCTAGTTCCAGTTCAAGTTTCAGCTCTAGTTCCAGTTCTAGTTCCAGTTCTAGTTCAAGTACTCAGTTCGAGTTCTAGCTGTCAGATCTAGTTTCAGTTCCTGTTCCAGTTGCCACTTAAAAGTTCCACTTCCAGTTCCACTTGCCAGTTCTAGTTCCAGTTTCTAGTTTCTTCAGTTTCTGCTGTCAGTCCCAGTTTCAGTTGCAGATCCCAGTGCTAGTTCCAATACCAATTGGTAGTAGTCAGTTCATAGCACACATACAAGTTCCAATACAAGTTCCAGTTCCAGTTCAAGTACTAGTTCTAGCCCCAGTACGAGTTTCAGTCTCAAATTCCACATTCTAATAGTCTTCACAGTCAGTTTGATATATCTCTCATTAGCTAAGCTGCCTTGCTCTGCTCAGGGTATGCGCACTTCGATGCTTCCCATTTACAACAGTTTTCATGTTGCATGTTCACGTCTAGTGTCTAGACACATGTACTATGTGCCCGTACATCCTTACGCGCGGCCTCAGCACTTGTGCAGCTCTGCCAGCCGTTCAATAGAGGCAGACGGAGAGAGAGAGAGAGAGACTAGCCTAGGTAGCTGGTAGCAACTCAGCTGACAGCCATGATTATATAGCATGCATATATATATACATATGTATGTATGTAAATATATCTGCATATATGCATAGACAGACGTTCTGTGTTGCATGGAGATTTTCAATTTCCATATTATGTTGCATGCAGTGCCGTTTGCAATGCTTTTGGCAATTTCCGTTGCAAATGCCAAACAAAGGCAAACTGAGCGTAACTGGCAACGGCAACAACAGCAACAGGGGCCAGCCGAACAATGAGTCAAATGAATGAATAGAAATTTTATACACGTAATGCCATCGGCTGTATTCAAGCCAGCCGACAAAATTGTCGCCGATACTCAGTCAGCCAGCCAGCCAGCTAGTCTGTCCACAAAGGGGGAAAACCAACAAAGGCATTTAGGCTTGGTTGGTTCTCTCATATTTCTTCTTGAGTTCACGTGTCTCAAATTGCATAAATTAGACAATTCCATGATTGAGACAACGAAGCCTTTGTCAACATAATTTCATAGAGTGCCAGCTTAGCCTGTGCCCAATGATGCTTGAAGATGCAAATAATTGCCAATGGAAAATGGAAAAGTAGAAGAGTGCTGCTCCTCTCTTTCTCTATTTTGCTCAGCCTATATATCTGTCTCTATTTCAATATTTTCCTTTGCTTATATCTCTCTCTTTCACTCCATATACATATATTTTCCTCTGCCTATATCATTTATGTATATATCTATTCTCTCTCTCTCTCTCTCTCTCTCTCTCTCTCTCTATCATTCTCTTCCCTTCAAACTCTCTCCATACCTAGCTCTTCCAACTTGTTCTCTGCGTGTCTATCTATCTCTATCTCTATCTCTCTCTTTATCCCTTGTATCCTTAGTCCTTCTCTATCTCTCTTCTTTATACACTCTCTCTCTCTCTCGCTCTCACTCATCTCCCTTTCTCATACTTTTTGCCTCTCTCTCCCTCTCCTTCTATATACTAAAAATATATCATTTTTCATATTATTTGTTAATTTATTATTATTTATCATTACAAAATAAAAATTTAAATTAAAGTCCCACTAAATCTTACTCAACTGCAAATTTTTGTATCAATCCTTTGTTCTTCAGACAACGAGTTTAATTAAAGGATCGACTTAGGTTTGTCAAAACCAATCCGATTTAAAGCTTGCTCGCCCTCTGCCCTCTACTCTTGTCCATCTGCTTTTATGCCATCATCAGATTGTGGGTGTAGACGTCATTTTCTCTTGTTCGACCCGAGCAAATCCTTTAAGCTGCATTCATTCGATTGTTTGGTCGGGTGTGCGCGGCCAGGTGTGATACACCTAACTATGCTCCATCTGCCCCTGCTTCACACTCAATAAACAAATGCAGTTTGCCTGCCTAAGCGGCAGGACGCAACTATTGTTAAATTACCTCCTATGCCTCCTCCTCATCCTCCTCCAGCAAGGGAGGGGCTGGGCCTGGGCTTGCCTGTCATGCAAACTATTCATAGATGCCTTTTTTTTATCTTTCTCTCTCTTTCTCTCGTTATTCAATTGCAGGTGGTAAGCATGCCGCCCGCTGAGCATCATGTGGGCACGCCCCACGGCCAATCGGCCAGCGACGAGGACTATCAAATGTCGGCCAGCTCCAGCCAGTGGAAGGATGTGCCGGACAAGTATTTTATGGTGATAGCGCACTTGCTGGCCGGCCACATCAACGACACGGAGGACATGGAGCGCGTCAATGGGCCAATTCTGAAGGCGAGCATCAAGTCGGTCTATTGGCTCTTCCTCATCCAGTACGCAACTCTGGCCCTGTTGGGCGTAATCCTGAACATTGCTATCATTGTGTACATCATGTATAATCGGCTCTACAAGGATGTCACGCATGCGTTCATCATCAATTTGGCTTTCTGCCATTTCGTGCAGTGCGCTTTGGTCCTGCCCGTCTCGCTGATGGTGATGCTGCTCCAGAACTGGATATTTGGCCAGTTCCTCTGCTTCTTCTTGCCCATGTTGCAGGTGAGTGCTCGAGCCACATAACTTATTGCTCCAGCCGGATAGCTGCTGGCCAGGCCAGCTCGTTGGCCCCAGCAAATTTTAATTAAACTTACTCATGAGCATTGTTATCTATTGTGGCTCCCAAGTACAACTCTCATTCCCTCTTGCTCTCTCTCTCTCTCTCTGGGCTGGGCTGGGCTGGGCTGTAAAGCTGCCAGCGGGCCAGATGAGCCGATAAACCTCATGGCACTATGACAAGTTAATAAACTTAACGCAGTCTGCTTTATCGGCTCTGGCCTTGCCTCCGCACAATGGCCAGCGCAGCCCCGAGACGAGCAGCGAGCCGGGGCGCCGTCTCTGCGTAGCTGAAAACAATGTGGAGCACGGTCCGAGAGAAATAGATAAGAGCCAATAAGACACTAAAATATGAACCTAGTGCAAACAATGAATTCAAATGATTATTGGGATTTTCGCCATCTGTGCAGCTTCCACTAATTTCATTTTCGCTTTCAAGCTGAACTTTTTGCGATAGTTTCTCACTTGAATCTTTAAGAGTAAGAGAAAGTTTCTTCATTAAAAGAAAAAGAAATAATATATAGGTATGTATACTATATATTATTTTAATTAGTAAATGCATTTATTTTTATTTTCCATTGATTCCAACGTTAATCAGCGCTGGCAACGCGACATCCCTTTCGATATGTAGTATTTTTGTTAAGTCTAATATGATTATACATAAGTATGTACGCGCTCAGTCTGCTGCCAGGCATTATGTTTTCCATTATGCTTAATTAAAATATTTTGTATACCCTAGACGCGGTGCGAATGGAAGGCGAGGGTATAATGTTTTCTTGATATGTTATGTAACAGGCAGATGGAAGCGCGGCAGATCCCATAAGGTATATAAATACTTGATCAGGTTGACGAGCTGAGTCGTTCTTCCATCTCGTAAACTATAAAGTCTAGAGACTAGACAATTTGAAAGCAGCAGGAACTTACCAATCTTCCTATGAATACCTCATCTCATTCCATATTCGCATAGTATGCCTCTTATTCAAAATTATATACATGTAAGGGAATATCAACCCTTAGCAGATTGCAGAGTATCTGCTAGTCGAAGCTCCCGACAATTTCACTTTTACTCGTTCCTTAAAAGTCAACAGCGGCAGCGTAAGCCAAAAATGCACTTCACATCTCAGAGAAATCAAAATCAACCGCATGCGAAGCACATTCTTGCGAGCTCGAGCAAATATTTAATTTGAAATTAAAGCTTAAAGCCGGGTCTGGGTGTGGGCGTGAGTCTGGAATGACATTTAAATTGCTTTCGAGGTAACCACAAGTGCTGCAGCATTTGAGCAGTCATAACTCATGCGTTTGCCCACTCGAGTCAACGATTTGTGATTACTAATTAGGCACTCATCAAATCAGAGAAACTGAAGACCTTCAAGCAGTTGCTGCCATTTGAAGTATATTTTATGGAATTAAACTTAAAATAGATATGAAATGGAATTGTATTCAATTTACACACTGCGAGAGTCAAAGGGCTGCCACCTGAGCCTAATTGGCATGTTGTTCTCTGATAAGCACGCACCTGGAAATCAAAGGAGCGTCGCGTCACCTCTAGCCACGCTCAGCTCAACCACCCAGAGATTGGCAACACCCACATAATAGCTTCAGCCGCATCTTATTGTCAAAGCCACAATGATTGACACATCTCACAGCTGCAGGTACATACATCTGTACATGTCTGTGTGTGCGTGAGAATACAAAATAAAATTTACTTTCATTCAATTTGTTTTCTTGCTTTCATTTAATGTCCTCAGCTCAGCGTGTGACGAAAATAAATGTTGCTGGACCAACAGGAACTTTCGATAAATCGATTAATTTTGTTTTCTTCTTGTATTATTATTGTTATTTCATTTTGTCAGTCTGTGCTTGGGGTGTATAATGCCCATATTAAAGTCTATTTATATTGAGTTAAGAGTACTATGGACTTTGTGAAGAGAATCTTAAAGAATGGGAAGAGCCACTAGAGTTCTGAAAAACACTTGTTTGTCAAGCTTTAAAGCTCATGAATAACTATTATCAATGATCAAAGGAGAGAAAATACGTCTTAGCCGAGCTTTAAAGCGCATTAAAAGCTATTTTCAATGATCAAAAAAAGCAAAGCTCGTGAAAATTTAGTTTTTAAGCACATTAAAGCTCAACAAGCAAACGCAAAAAGAGCCCAAGAACTCGACTCAAATTTATGGACTGATAATAGCCACACAAAGAGACTGCCATATAGAGTCTTTTCCAATTGCAAAACATCAAATCGTGTGTTTCATTTTGAGGACACAGCATTTAGAGGCGAGTTGCTTGTCTTCAGATTGAATTACAGACACCTACAGCAGCCGCAGCAGCAGCAGCAGCAGCAGCTGGGACAAAAGTTGTACAAAATGTCAAGCAACGGATATGATTCGATTTGATTGCTATCACAATGGGCGACAAATAGCGCTCATACACACACACACACACACACACACACACATGTAAACGGATATTTGTGGCATTTACACACACAGAGAGATGAATACTCACTGCTTGAGAGTGAGGTGGATTTGTATGTTTGCCTCGTGCCCTTGAGCCCATCGAAATTGATTAATGCCATTGGCGCCGCAGACAATCCGCAAACATTGCAATTTACTTCGATGAGCCTTTAAATTTCCTTATTTCCACTCGAGCTCGAGATGAATGCGCATTCCATTTGCGACAATTACTCCGCTTAATTCCAGCGCCGCCTTGCATTTTGCTGAATTCGCTTTGGGTGACAGAGCGCAGGGAATGTAAATCGAATGCAGTCAACTCTGAAATGCCTTTGTTCTGCGTGAATTGAGTATAAGAAAAAAATGTATATATATATATAGACTTGTGACAGATAAACAGAGCATGTGATTCAGGTCGAGACTTCTGTTCGAAACCTTTCAGCCACAATCAAAACCTAAAGGAGGTCATACGGTTATAGATCGCAACTCATATATTATGCCATTAGAGCACTATAAATATCTTTGATAATGCATTATATATCAACATATATTTGGGATACATGCCTAAGAGCTCTCTCAATATTCGACTGCCTCATACTCTGTTCAACAACTGTTTAACTGAATATTATAACCCCAGACATATAACTCGCAAATGGCATTAGTCTAGCCTAAGCTGTTAACAAGATTGGTAGGCAAATGGAGTTGGTTGTGCTGCAAGTGCTGTAAGTCTGGCTTGGGCCAATTGATGCATGCTTTATGTTGCTTTGTGTTGGGCTCTACTCAGATGAATAGATTGACCATTGCCAAGTGCTAGACAATCTGTTAAATATATGTATGATGTACACACACACACACACACATACACACGCACGTGAGGTGTTGTCACAAAATCCAATCTGAACTCAAGCAAATAAATAAACAAAGCAAAGGCCTAGCCGAAATGGATAGCCGGGCAAATCTTTGGGATTTCGCATTGAAGCATAACAAGATGGGCAAATGTCTGCAGGTTGCCAGGACACACACACACACACACACACATATGAATACATATGTGTCTGTTTGTAAATGCTCAACGAAGCGAGCCCAACGTGCTTCATTGCTGCAACAACAATCAGAGGCAAACAAATTTGTTTCAATCACCGCACATGGCCGAAAAATGGTTGGCCGAGCCTAAGCCTAAGCAAAAGAACAGCTAAGGGGCAGCATCCATCTCCATCTCTCACTACCCCATCCACCTATATATATATACATATATATATTTGTAACTGTACTTGTGCTTTCTTGGACTTTGCAGGACATACCGATACATGTGGCCATGATATCTCATATTCTGATTGCCTGGGATCGCATGCGCTGGCTGAATGATCCGCTCAAGGGGCGCATACCTGGCTTCGTCTGTTGCTGTGCCACCTGGCTGACTGGTATGGTGATTGCGCTGCCCTATCCCATTTATACGATGTACGTGGAGCTTGGGGTGAGTACTGAACTGAGCCCGAACGGGCTTAACATTTTGCTTTATTAAAAATTACGCGTTGTCACACACGTGTGTATGTGTGTGTGTGTGTGGGTCCTTGGGTGGTTGGGTGGCTTGGTGACTGGTTGGGTGTGTCGTTTTGTACCTGTGCTCAGATCAAAGCGTATGCAACAGACCGTTATAGCATTAAGCCACTTGGCGTGTCTCTTCGTCATAGACAATGCCCCATGCGCTCTGCTCCAAATGCGGTTCAAGGAATTTTGCATTAGCATTTTGAAAGGCAAATTTGAATCTCATTCAGCTGGGCCACTTTTAAGTGGAATTTCGCAACCTTTATTATGCAATCAAATCGAATGTAAACAGTAATTTTTATTCGAAATAATAAGTAAATATGGCCTTCTAGGGTATATGCCACAGGCTGATATATCTTCCAGATGCAAGCTCAAGCTGATGGCAGTTTGTAGTTGGTATTGCGCCTCTTGGCCAAAATAAGCAGGTTATCTCATTAGGTTCGGTACGCGGAATGGTTCACATGAGTGTGTACGCGTGTGTGTGTGTGTTGCCGTTGTTATACAACGAGCTGTCGGTTCGTTTGCATTCACAGTGCCATTGTCTGGTAAAACCCCAACGGTCTGATTAGCAACTAGAAACTGGCAAATGGCAACTGCAGCGGTTCATGGCAAGGCGCCCAAACAATGTGGCGGGGCTTACGGGCTGGCGCTGTGGCTCTGGCTGTGGCTGTAGCTGTGGCTGCGGCTCTGGCTCGGGCTCGGGCTCTGGCTCATGCCCTGGCTGCGCTGTCTGCATGGCAGCACGCTTGATGGTGTGTGGGCCAATTTGAAACTCGTTAACATGGCTTGTCAACTGCGCTTCTATTTCGCTGCCAAAATATTTGCAACATGGGGCTTTAAAGTGCGCCCACGACAACGACAACAACACACATAAATATTTATGGCCCATAAAGTGTTGCAACTTTTTGATATACTCAACGTGTTCATGTTTTCCTCCTAGCCCTCTCGCTCGTTATGTCTCTCTTTCTCTCTCTCTCTCTCTCTCTCTCTCTCTCTCTCTCTCTCTCTGTTTGTGTGTGCTCCTGTGCTTCGTTGCTTGGCATCGATAACTATCAAATTCAGCGTAGTCTACTGCAGTGCTGTTCACCCTGCAAGCAGGCGACCAACTGAAGCTGGTATTATCGAGAGTGGAGAAATGAAGATACAAATTTAGCTAAAAATTGTAAGCAAAAATTGTGTATAATATTATATTGTATTCATTATATTTTATATTATATTGTATTATATTATATTATAATATATTTTCTTTTATTATATTATATTATATTTAATATATATTTTATTAATTATATCATATTTTATTTCATTATTATACTATTTAGTCCATATTGAATATGGTCCATTCTAGGTAGCTAAAATAAGCTGTTTAGTGTGCGAGCAGCGGGGCAGCAGTGTTGGTAAAGGCCATGCATATTGGCTAGGATACGTGAGTTCAACTCCTGGCATTAAAGGCTTTTTTACATTTTTTTTTTTTAGTTTTTCAAGCTATAAGTCGCAGCTCAAGGTATTTGCCAGTCGGTTATGCCTGACTGCAATATTTTTTTATATTTTTATTAAATATTGCCACTATTATTATATAATTATACTATTGTGAGTTTCAGATATCAGTTATGTAAATAAAAATAATATATTTCAGATATTATAAAAAAACAGAGATGGAAAGGGAGAGGGAGGCAGGCCGAGGCTGCTAGAGTGAGAGTCTGGGTGCCTTGGTACAAGTATTTAAGATACAACTGCAGGCGACAAAACTTTGTGAAGCACAAAACTTGCCATACAAATAATGGAAATGGATATATATATAAATACATATATATACACTCATATATATATATTGAGGAGCCCAGAGGATTTTATAGAATTGCCCCATAATATTTGGCTGCGTTAATATTGTAAATGAATTTATGAGTCTAAATAAGAGCGCAACAAGATTATCATTTATATTCATTCGTTCGTTCGAGGCGGGCTAATGAAGCGCTAAGCCAATTGTGAATTGGGATTCCCAATGGCCACTTGCCACTTGGCAAAGTGGCTGAAGTGGCGGCAGTTCGGGCAGGTAGGTCTATGGGGCCGAAAGCCCTTAGCTTGAGTACTAGTTCCAGTCGGGGGATATGGCTAATGGCTATGCTCGGCGCATATATCATTATTGGGCCAGTTACGGTCGCTCGGTCGATGGGTTTGGCAATTATATGCGGTATTTATGATGTCGCCGGGGCTATGGCCCGGCACTTGTACATTTCTGGGCGACAATTTGTATAATTTATGTGGCAGTTCAGTGAATGTCTGGGGCCCATAAAACTGACAAGACGACGGCAACAAGTGGCACAACAAACGGCGCTCATAATGACAGCGGCGATGATGACGATTGTCAGCGTGATAATCGGCTTGACGATTATTATCGAGCTGCTTTTATGGCCACAATAAGCCTGATGATAATTGCGTCGATTTATAATATTTACGCCTAAAAGTCGATTACCATAACGCGAAACTACCAATGTGTGTGAGTGTGAGTATACTTAGATGGCAGTCAGACTCAATCAGTCGTCAATAATATCATTAATGTGCGTGTGTCTGTGTGTGTGTGCGTGCTTAATTTGATAGAACCGAGAGACACACACAAAAAAAGACACAAGGAGCGCATAAGGACACGCAGCTAGCATCTGTATTCACTGGCTGGAGAGAGCGAGAGAGAGAGAGAGAGAGAGAGAGAGAGAGAGAGGGAGAGAGAGAGGGCTTATTATCTCATTTGGGTTTGCCTCATGTGCAATTTATGAATATTTTACGTATACGTTATGGCCGAATTGCCGCTGAAGAGGGTAGAAGTGACGTGCCATTTGGCTTGGTATTTCTATTTGGGTTCAACAAATTGCTTTGACATGCGCACACACACACACACACGCACACACACACAGTTACAGACAATGTGAACTTTGATTCGTCATGTGGCAAGCGATTGAATGATGCTTCTGAAATCTTTCACATTCCTTTGTGTGTGCTCTCTGTGATTAACAATGATATTCGGAAACGAACTGTGAATGTGCGTGAATATAGCATTCATAATTTAATATGCTTAGCTGTAGGCCTCTTAAGAGAGACTCTAGCATAGCCGCTTACTCTTATCTACAAACTCTTTGATAGATCCTTAAGTATATTTATTATTAGACTTTGCTGCCTTTGGCATCAAGCGCTTATGAATCGTTTATCGATTTTTAAGTTGGGGCTTAATTGCTCCGTCTTTGGCCATAAGTCAGCGAGAAGAAATGCGTTTCAGTTGCGAGCTGAGTTTGGGCCGCCAGCGATTGCTACGCTTGGCCAACTTTTGTTCAACTTTGTCAAAAAAAAAAAAAAGAAAAAGTTTGACAAAACGAAGAAAATGGGAAGGAGAGGAAAGCACTCAAATTGAAAATGTTTTTATTGTTTTTTATTGGTCCCAGTTCGAGTTGGGCTGCCCCATGTTGTGCAATGAAAATGTCAACGCCGCAACAAATTTGCCTGGTCGAATGAAGGAAAAGGCAAAAGTAGAAGCACAAGCAAAGTCAGAGTCAGAAGGCAGCGCCAGGAGGCAGAGGCCGAGGCTGAGGCATAGGCAAGCCTTTTACCTACATCAAGTCCAATCTGTCATAAGGGCGATATTGTGTGTGTGTGTGTGTGAGGCGTTATTCACAATATACATAAATATATATGTATTTTTTTTTTATAATTCAGTGCCATAAAACTGTCAGGGAATTTCGACCGCAGACTGTCAATTAATTACAAGTTATGCGAGTCTAAACATTTGCCGACATGAACTGACGGCGACGGCGGCTAAGGGATTTATAACTGGCTTAGCTCAAAGTTTCGCTCGGTGCTCGCTTCATTTTGGGCAAATGGAGCTCAAAAGGCGCCCAACAATGTCGAAACGTGCATGCCGCCTCCACGTCGTCCGCGTCGTCCTGTCACAGTCCTTGCTGGGCCACACCCTGCATCCAGCTAGAGTTTATTTATTTGTTTACCACGATGCCATTGCTTGTTGTGCGCAGCGAGGTCTTGTTACGAATATCCGCTTGCCCGCATTGACTTTGGCACGAAGCGTTTCCTAATCCTCGGAGGTGGCACCCACGCTGCGGGGTAGCTGTGTGGCTGGCTCTCTCCTCGCCCCTTTCCACCCTCATTATTAACCATTGAACTTATCCGGATATGCGCTTGGAAAGCGAAATTATGCTACAGGCCACGAGCCATGAAGAGCTGAAAGGAACGACAAAAGTTATCGTAAACAAGCGTCGGACGCGGGCCGCACTGACGAAGACTAAAGTTCCTCCATGATGTTTAACACTAAGTTAAATTGAAAAGGGGCGAGAGAGAGAGAGAGAGGGAGAGAGAGAGAGGGAGAGACCAAAGTATTCGATCCCCAGTAAGATCGTCAGTGCTTACGCTGGACTGTGTGACATTAGTTTATTTAAAATGTGAAAAATATCCTTGAGAAATGATTACAAATTCGCGTTTCATGTTAGCTGGTCAGGTCATGCGTCAAAAAACAACTGCAGACACTGATCATTGGGAATCTTTTGGTGGCCGCGCTAAGCGTCGCAGCTGAACCGAACGACCTTGTGGCGCTTGGGCCCATTTGGCTGTTTCAGACATGACTTGAGGACCTGAGTGGGTGCCTGGGGCTTGGGGTGGCTGCACTCCAGCGACCTGTTCTTGCTTGGCGGTGAAATAAACTCCCGATACGAGTTGGGCTTCAATTTCTTAGTCTTCTTGCTGGTGACTTTTGTCACACATGCCGCCTGTCCGCCCGCCTTGCCCTTGGGGACCTTGAAGAGCGAGTAGATCTGGGTAGATTCCTTCAACGGCAAATGGAGAGATCGGAGTGCCAGCTTCTTTTGCATCCCTGTTAGGTTCAAGTGAAACGAGTTTGACATGTCAAATAGGTGGGTGCGCCTGCGTTACTGCCAACAACGCCACAATTCCTTGCCAGATAGCTACCTGAAACTGAAAAGCCAATGAAGAATTTTGCACAAATTACAACCGAAAATTGCTGTGAGTTTTACTGATTAACAAATTGGTAAGTCAAAAACTAAATAAATGTACAACAAACGACAATATTTTGAGCTCACAATTTAAAACTGGCACTGAACGAAGTCTGCCAGAAGGCACGAGCATATTTTCAGGGCTCCAGAGCCGACTGAGATTCGGTTTTGTGTCAGCCGAAAGTTGCTTGAGTGAAGTCTTGGGTTCAACGAAGCCAAGCAGTTGGCCATTCATTGCCTATGCTCCCCCATGTGCAATATTAGCTGACAGCATTATAAATTTATATTCATGTCAAATGTCCTCGTGTCAGGTTGCCTCAACTGTCTGCTAAAGCTGCTCGACCAGGTGCAGGGGAATGGCGAAAAAAGGTGATTTAATTTCAAGAAAAAATTCGAATAAATTTGTGTTATTTTTTTTTTATCGTTGCCTTAAACAAATAAATAAATTTAAAATATATAAACTTCAATAATATTATTTTAGGCTAGTTGAAATGAAAGCTTAAGAGTTTTTTTTTTGAAAATGTGTGTAAGAGGATAAAGCAGGCGTGGCAGATACCACAAAGTATATATAATCTAGTTGAGGACGAGGAGCGCAGGCTATATAGTCATGTTCGTCTAGATTTAAGAACTTATGAGATCTGCTGATCTGAAAATGTTAAAAATTATTGATAAATAAATAAAGTTATCAGACTTTAGTTATAGAACTATCTCTTATAAGTCTTTTTAGCTAGACTCTTCAAGTTTTATATTTCGATTCACAAAAAGATTCTAGAATTTTGATTTTTTTTATATTTATTTTAGCCCATTCCAAAGTGGCCCAATATAAAGCCAATATGTGTAGCGGTTTTTAAGTAACGAAAATGACCAATATCTTTATAGAATATTCATTTAAATCCATTGAGTAATACAGAAGTCAGCGTAACACATATTCTTATTCATATAAATCCTATTATGCCCGAAAAGTCAGTTAGTTGAGGTATTAGGGCATCTCCCAGTTGTTCACTCCCAGCTCGGCCACTCTCTGTTTTTTTTTTCTATTTGCAATTTATGATCATATTTCAGTAATTCGTGCCACTGAGCAGTCCTGGACAGTCCTAGTTTGTCTACATCCTCGCATTATTGTGCGCAAATCAAATATTATCGTCGCATTTGTTATTAATACAACAATTTAAGTTGAGTTTGTTACGCACATGCGAGTGCCGCTGCCGCCCGGACCGGAAATAGAAACGAAACGGTCCGGAGGCGCGTGTTCTATTTAGTTGAGCGTGGGTTCCCCTATTTTTTTTTTTATCACGAGCATCATTATTGTTATTATTACGAGTGTAACTTTGTTAGGGGCTCGCGCGTGGGCCCCGTCTGAGCCTTATTAAATTTCCCATTTGCCGACCTGCCCATGCAAATGGCGCTCAGTCAAAGAAAATTAGCTGCGCAGCGCCACGGGCCACACGAGCTGATTGCATTTATGGGCGAACACAAGTCCATTGCTATGCATGGAGAAGTTCTGAGATGCTCGAATTCTGAATGTAATTGGCCAGCTTAAAGTAATTTCGACAACATTTGAACTTTTGAATATGTTCAGTTGAGGAAGCAGCCATCCCATAGACAGCTAATCGAATGTGCAAGTCTCCACGCAAAGGTTATCCCAGCTTATATTGTTTCATTGCTAATGCAGCGAGGGGAAGCTGAAATATGTAGCATACTTATAAGGGCACATGTCAGTGATTCCCTCTCTGTGTGTGCGTTTTGCTCGTTATTAATGGACAAGCGAGAATGGAGAGAATGGCAGCCAGCAGCCAGTAGCCCGCAGTGCTGAAATGCTTGTAGATTTGTTGCACATGCAACTACATAAAAAACCGATTCGCAGCTCGCAACTCGCAGCTCGAGTGTTTATTTTTGTGTGGTTGCATGCTGCATGCAGGGAGGGGGAGGTGGGGCAGTTTAATGGCGCAGCTGTTGTGCGAATTGAGTGGAAATGGCCAACGAACCTTCGTTGATTTTATGCGACTCGCAATCGCGACTCCAGGGGCAATCAATTTTTATTGCCCGCGGAGCCAGCTGCTGGCTGCTGGAGGCCAGCGTCAGCTGCTCTAATAAGATGAAAAACAACCTCAGCAGCTCAAAGGTTGCAATAACTTGGGAGCTCAGACCCATCGCCCTCTCGCCCTGCTGGCCTTTTGACAAATTTCATACGCGCACAGGTAAGATTTTGTCGTTTGTTGCCGCGGCAACATTCATATCCTCCGCCATTTCCTGTGTACTCTATGGCCTGCCGTACGCATTACCGAAATTTCGGATAAATGTTTTACATATTGTAAAATAACAATATAAAAATTGAGCACACGGCAAAACACTCACCTATACACGTGGGTTGCTACGCAAGTAATCGCAAAAAGTAAACTGAATGAGAAGCTGAGGAAGGTCCAAAACCTTTCATATTTGACAATGAAAAGATATATAGAAAGTATTTCTGATTGTTGGAGTTGGCCTTAGCTTGGCCAAGCTTGAATCAGCATTATGCTATAGTATATATCTGTTACATATATATATGCATATAAATATATACATATATGTGTATAAGTTAACACTGCCAACTTCAGCATTGACCCTCGCACATTATCCTAAAAGTCTGCCAGAGCTGGCAGCTGCGATGGATGGAAGCTTCATACTTAACTTGGCAGCTAAAATTTCACTCTAATATATATGCACTCGTAATATATGCTTGGGTGTACGTGAGTGTGTGTGTGTGGGGTGGGTGGAGTGGGCGAGGGGGTGGGCATTCCGAGTACCTTAATATTGTTGCTGGGTACTTGAGCTGTAAGTCCTGACAATATTATATGCCAATGCTGCTTGTTCAAGTGGTTGGCCCCAGTTGATGCCTTTGTTGCTGCTCATCTTATGGCCATATTGTAAGCGGCTTATTGTTGTAAATCATGAACTTTTATGACTGCCCCAATTGTTGTTGCTGCTGAATGAGTTATGCCCAGGAGCAGGATATGGGAATTGGGCATTCGTAATGCAGTTTTTGCACCAGCTTTGACTTGTCTGCACTCCGATCGAGAGAGAGAGAGAGAGAGAGAAAGAGAGAGTTAGAAAGCCATTCAAGTGAAATGTGTCCATTAGCAGTTCAGATATGTATCGGAGCCAAAAGGAATATGGTATTTGCATAGCCCACACGACGTGTGTGGCTCACTTAGCTAGTACCTTAGACTTTTGGCCCAGCCAGCCCCGCCCCGCAGCGAATCTCATCTGCATTTTAAACAGCGTCTGGCTGCCTACAAGTAGACAAGTCGGCATACAAATGCTGATACAAAAGCGAGATACAGATATACAAAACATTTTCAAGTGCACAAACACTTCTTACAAAGTCGGAGTCTGCGTGTGGCTCGTCAATTGTAATACAGCCATCTCCACCCACCCACACACATACACAGAGAGAACGATGTTTGTCGAGGCTCAGATATTGGCCAACTGCTGCTCTGTGCCAGCTTCATGTTGGCATTGTCAGTGGCATTTGGGAAGGAACCACTTGTTGTTGTTGTTGTTGTTATTGTTGCTGCTGCTGCTGTTGCTATTACAGTCGCTGCTTTTGTGTCCCGTTATTGTTTGGCATTGGTTCCCGTTGTTATGCACACAAGCATAAAATATTAATACCCTTAACTTCAATAGCAAACAGTAAAAAAAAAAAGGAAACAACAACAAAGAGGATGCTCTAGTGGAGCAGATACCCATTGCTTGGCCGCCTCTGCAGCAGATTCTTTGCCCAATTAGCTTGGCATTTACATATGAAAATGAAAGCAATTGATGAAGTGTAGGTGGAAGCAAGCTGAAAGTCTATCAACTTCATAAACATCTTGTTATGCCTATAGGGTATTTGACAGCTTAAGAAAAAAAAAAATAACAAAGGCCTTTGTTATGAATTTACAATTCTTTTGATATACAAATTAGAAATAGAAATCGAACTTAAGCAGGCAAACGAAACTCCATGCAAATATACAAAAAAAGCTGAAAATAAAACTGAATAAAATCTACAAAATTTAAATGACTTAATTTTTTACCCAAATTTGATTTAATAAATAAATTTTCTTTATATATTTGAATAATAATAATGTTGGCAAAATTACTATTAAATTTTAAAAAAGTTTCAACTTTTTATATAGCTAAAAATATATATGAAACTATATGTATATAAACTAAAAAAATATCTAGCTGTATACATATATATTCTATATATTTATTTATTTATTTATTTATTTTTATTGTTACCAAGAATTAATTCTTAATAACAATTTTTCTTTTAAGCCAGAGCGACAAAGGCCTTCAGGCGTATATTCTATATATAGTTGGTATTCTTGCTGCATGGGCAATATTAAATTTTTTTACTATAAATTCTAATTGTAGTAATAATTTAATAATAATTAAATTTAACTTTATATATACATAGAATACATATATTTATATATATTTTATAGATATGCCAAACAATTATAGTTATGCTTTGAAGTCTATATGTTTATATATATATGTTAAATTAAAATAATTTAAAATTGATTTAGCTATGCAAAGATCGTGTCCGACAAGTAAGAGTGAAAAAGTTGCCAAACATATTGTAAGGGCAATCGCAATCCCATCCCACTCTCTGTGTGGACGGACAAGTGTGAACAGCATCAGTGCTGCTCTCAGCTATGAGAGAGCTGCATTCCCATGTATGAGTTGCAGCAGCTTCTGTCGGAGTTCGATGTATGAGTGACAACAGCTTGTGTAGAGCTGAATGCTGAGGGCTCGTCTCGAGCGACTCAAACAGCCAAACACGCTGCACTGATCGCAGCTCCAAAGAACTCAAACTTGTTGATGTTGGGGTTGGTTGGGCGTAATGCTCTCTCATGCTCAGCATGCTCAGACCTGTGCAGCTTGTCTGCCGAAATAAAATCATTTTGCATTTGAAACTTGAAGCGGGCGGACGTGTCACTTGGCGCTGCCAGAACAGAGGGAAGAAGAAGCGAGTTGCAGGTATATGTAGTTATTGTTGCTTGAATAGATCGTAAACTATGTACAGAATCAAAGCAAGTCTGATGATATGATGTGATCTTCATAATTAACACTAAATTTATATATTTCTGATATGCCAAAGCGCTATGTATATTTGTATACTTGTTATCAAATCTGGGCTTAATTTTCTTGCGACTATCAAAACACTTTTGCATATTTAAGCATTCAAATTGTCTCGAAGCTCAGCAACTAACGCACAAATGCTGACTCAATATATATGCATATATACATTTATATATATAGATATATACATATATATAAATGAGAGTTTTTGTATTCTGTTTATTTTTTTTGTATACCTTTCTTTTGTCTGTGTTTTGTGCACTTTTACGACTTTAATTATGTAAGTACATAATTGTGTTATTATCATAAGCGCACGGACTTGGCCTTCTGGTCGGGACCCGTGTGCTCTTTATGGTCCAAAGCCCCATCGTGTATCCGTATCCCAATGCTCAGTGTGCGTCCAGGCCTAACCTTGTCTGACCGGTCTGCTTGGCAAGCATTTTACGGCCATTAAGCCTCTGCAGTATCTTCTCTTTTTTTCGGTTGCCTACGATGGGCCGTTAATGCCACGCCCCCCGAACCGTCAGTCTTCTAAAATTTTGGAGGGGCTGCAATGGGGGGGTCAAGGGGCCCAACTGACATTGTAATCTGTGCTCCATCTCCTGGCATTGTTGTGCTTGTTATTATTATTTAAATTATGGAATGCGCAGTGATTTTAATTATGCATTCGAACATTTTCCGTGCTTCGCTTAGACTTTTCAGTTTTCATTAGCAAAGTTGCGAGCGGGAGGGCGGGGCAGAGGGAGGCCGGGATGGCGGGATGGCGGAACGGCAGCGAGGCCTAATAATTAAAACCTAAACGATGATTATTACTCTTCGCCGCTTCACGTTGTTATTGACAACAATTTATTTACTTTCAATTAGAGCGTAAATTAATTACACATACGCACGCATGCCTCTGATTTTCCTACTCATTATCAGCGTTGTCGTTGTATTTCTTTCCTTATCATTTATATTTTATTTATTTATTTTCTCTGCTTTTCTTCTGTTTGCTGCACGTTGTTTTCCATCAAACGACTGCTAATTATATTATGGCTTTAAATTATTTATTATGCTTACATTGCTTGGATCTTGGCCCCCTCGTCCTGTGGCTCAATTTCATGTAGTATTTATTCTGGCTCTCCGCCTCCCTCTCTATGTGTGTGTGGGTGCTGTTGGCATTGACAGCCAAAGAGGATTCTCGAAATGCCTGCTGCTAATTGAAAACAGAATGTAATTCAAATGTTGTATCCCATTTCACGCTCCGCCCACATTTCTATTAGCCCGAAACACTTTAAGAACTACATATATGTACGTAAGTGAAGTTTGCTGAAAGTTTTGATGTGGCCCATAGAAATCATAGAAATGCTCTGAGCCAATGCCTGTTGAAAGCTTTAAATATTTATTAAACATTTACCATTTATTTTTGTTTCATTTGCTGATAAGCTAACTTTCTGAGCCGCTCTTTTCGTTATAAATATTTATATTAAAATATTGGAAAAGCTAAACAAATTAAATATTGATAGGAGTTAAGTAAAATTTGATTTAATATTAAAGAATTTAATTTCATATCAAACACACATTCATACACCCAATATTTACTTATATATCATATAGAAACTGTACCTGACTAGGCATTTCATGCTTAGCTTCGTTCGCTGCCAGACGATTTTGAAACAACTTGTTTTGTGGCTCTGGGCAGTTTACTGTTCCTCATAACAAATATGCCGCGGGGCAACAGCATTTTGACTTGTAGTAAATTATTATTAAGTGCCTTTCATTATAAGTTTACAGAAGACACAAATACACACACACACACACACACACACCTATACACAACCACCCACAACGACCCAAACTTTTAGGCTCTCTGATATTCTTTTAAAGGCAATTCGTCAATGTCAGAATTATGACAGTGGGCACGATAATGTGTGTGCGAGTACTTTTTGCGCCTGCTGTTGCAATTTGTTGTCTGTGTGTGCCACACCCCGAACATTTGCCGCCCTGCCACTTGCCACTTGCCACTTGCCACACTTGCCTCCATCTGCAGGCAGTTTCCAGCCCACTTGCCTCACTTATCTATCGGGCTGTCTGCCTTGCTGCCTTACTGCCTTTCTGCCTTGCGGCGCGAATCTGCGGAATGTCGCCTTTACTATCCTTGCGCCTAGCCTCTTGCCTCTTGTCGCTTGTCGCTTGTTGTTGGCATGACGGAAATAAATTGTTATTAATGCGTTTGGTTCGTACGACGCCTTCGGCTTTAGTCTTTCATTCAGTTCAGTGCCACATTCAATGAATTATTTGAAACGCGCGCTAAATTCTAAATGGCTTTGTGCGTGCGACTCCGACGCCCGCCGAGCCCGAATAATGCGCGGCAATTTAATGTGCCTGCCACTTGTTGAAGAGGACACGACGCGTCCATAAACGGTTTACGGCTGCCGTCAAATTGATTTGTGCCTGGCAAACGAAGCAAATCAATTGCACTGCTTCAGCCAAGGTAATCATAACGCGACTCAATTGACGGCGGGGAAACACACAAAGATGCCACGCCCCCCGCCCCCTCGCAGCACGACTTCCTGCCTGCAGTCATCATTTGCCAACTGAAGCAGGGCGTCAGAAAGCTTAAAAGCAAAATCAGCAACAGTCACAGACGCTGCACACGCTGGCAGCTGAGAGCACGGCTAAAGCTCAAGTAACGGTAAAAATATAGGTATACACGAGTGTAGATGTATGTATATGTGTATATAGAGAAAACAAAATAAGGACGGAAAAATAAAGCGGAATGTGGCCATAAAAACGGCACGGAAGTTTCCCGAGAAGGACAATATTAAACAGAATCAGAGCTGAGGCGGCAATACACTAATTTCATTGCTAATAAAATAAAATATCATTAGGATTGTCATTAGTAATACTATTGTCATTATTAGTATGTGCAATCGTATTACGAATCATATTACATGGAATTTCATTATTATTAGAGTTTGTATTGTTCATTGCCGTCTTCATTAGCATTATTATTACTCATTATTGTTATTATTGTTGTAATTAGTATGTGCAATCGTATTACTAATCATATTACATGGAATTTCATTATTATTAGAGTTTGTATTGTTCATTGCTGTCTTCATTAGCATTATTATTACTCATTATTGGTTTCATTGTTATAATTAGTATGTGCAATCGTATTACTAATCATATTACATGGAATTTCATTATTATTAGAGTTTGTATTGTTCATTGCTGTCTTCATTAGCATTGTTATTACTCATTATTGTTATTATTGTGGTTGGAATACAATAATAAAATTTCTATGAAAACTAAATTTTATTTATCATCATTATCTTTGTCATTAGCATTATTATAATCATTATTAATATTACTGTCATTATTAGTGCTTCTATTATTATAAGTTTTTATTGCTCATTATTATTAT
Source organism: Drosophila repleta (assembly GCA_018903745.1). Lineage (NCBI taxonomy): Eukaryota > Metazoa > Arthropoda > Insecta > Diptera > Drosophilidae > Drosophila > Drosophila repleta. The sequence goes on along the minus strand of JAEIGN010000154.1, from coordinate 561,505 downwards.
CATTAATATTGCTTATTACTGTTGTTAATAGCAATACCTTTACCAACCATAATATTACTCTACTGTAATGTAATTATTATCATCATCATCATCATCATCATCATTATTATTATTATTAACTTAGTTCAGTCAAAGTTTAAGTCTTCTTCTCGACCGACAAACTCGATGATATAGCTCACGTATTGTTTTTGGAGAGTATCAAACAGAAGATGACCGCAAGACTCGAGACTCGTTAAATTGTATACAGCTTCCGTTGAATGTGCCACGCCCAGTTCTGGTGGCATTGGGCAGGCAGCGTGGTTGGCCGCAGCCGTAATAAAATCGCAGATTGCCTCGTTTAACGCTTTGCAGTCATCCTCAGCCTGATGCTCACCCTCGAGCTGCTGCTCAGAGGCTCATCATCGTCGTCATCTTTGGTATCGTTGTCGATGTCGATGCCCCTCGTCTTCTCGTTGTTGTCCTTGTTGTCCTTGTTGTCCTTTATTTGCATTTTACTGTGCGTTGGCCGAGGAATTTCAAAACAGATTTCTTGGCCAGATTGTACGGCGCTAACAGTTCATTACCCAAATGACTGCTGTGGGCGGCAAGAGGCGGGTTAGAGCCGGGCTTTGCCCGAGCTGAAAGTGCCGTCTTCTTCTCCTTTTTTTTTTTTGTTGGTTTTGTCGCATTTTCGGGCCCAAGTCGAAAAGTTTTGGCCATCTTTCTTATGCATATTGCGCTCATAGCTGACGCCGCTCTCTAATTTTCTCCTCAAAACTTTGAGTCAACTTTTTTGGGCCAGCCACGCCCACAGCGCGAACTGTGCTGGATTGAGTTACATGACTTATGTATATCTGTGTACGTACGTATTTATTCTAGCTGGGGCCACTCTTCGGCTGCTCAGGGAGCTGCAAAAACTTTTTAATAGTTGCTCATACAAAATCATTTACGAGTGCCTTTCATGTGTCTGTGTGTGTGTGTGGGGTGTGCTGTGCCCAGTGTGTGCTTAGCATATGTAAAATAATATGAAAACTTGATCAGAGTGCCAAAAAAGTGTGGAGCAAATGTTAACAAGGATCTGTCGAAGGGTCCTTCATGAGTGCTCTCCAGGACAAAGCTCACGTAGGAATTCCCTTGAAATAATTACGTAAAATAGCAAACAGCTCGAATGAACACTTGACTGGCCAGAGTCCTTGACAGTTAAGGATTGCAGAGGATGCAACTGAGTGTTTTATCTAGTGTTGTCCGGCTTCGGTTAGCTTGCACAACTTTTGATAGCAGCCATGCCATCAATTCTCAGCTTAATTTATAGAGCGACTCCCACACATATGTACATATATTTCATGCTGAGCCGCCGGCCGATGTTTGGGTCCTTTTCGATAATAACTTAATATCCATAAATTCATTTTGTTTCTACCATTTTGTATACGGTGGCTCTTCGAGCTCCTGCTGCTGCTGCTGCTGTCAGTTGAAAATACTTGCATGTGTATGTGTAATTACAATTACGCGAAATGCCTCGACAAAGCCGTCGTGGTGGCATGCCACGAGCGTGGTGCGCGGCCCAATGTGTGGTGGGTGTTAACAATACAATTACGAGTGGGTCGGGCCAACCGAAGCGGCAGCATGGGGCACGCATAGATAGCATGCCATGGCATCTGTCACGGCCACGGGCAGGGCCACGGCCTGTGGTACTTCTACCGTTACCTCTGTTGGTACCGTTGCCAGTACTTGGGCATAGGCATGTGCCCGGGCCCGGGCCCGGGTCCGGACCCGGCCAGGGACACAACGAATTAAACTTTCGTGTGTGCTCAACTTTAGCGGAAATTCCATTCAATTATCCATTTTTTTTCTCCACTTTGCTTTCTGTGCCGTGGGCTCACCTGGAATCGATAGCGCGGCGCAAGTGACTACTCAGCTGAATGCCCGAGTACAAACGAATTGTCTCTGCGAATGAAGGAGCTCTTCTCTCGCCCACACACACGCTCAGGACTTTAAGAGTGAACCCAATTATTAAATGCGTAATTACAGGGTATCTTTAAACTAAGCATTTGTTGACGTCTCTCTGCTCCTCTTTTATTGATAATGTTTTTGTCAGTTTCACAGCGCCCAAATGCCACGCATTGACCTTTTAATATAATTCGTTTTCAATATCTTTGACTTTGTTGTTATCCTCTCTCGCTCTCTGGTTGCTTGCAGGCCTACATACCCCAGCTGTCGGGCATTGGACTGTGCGTGGTCAACTTGATGGATGACATGCAGGAGTATACTCGAGGATTGTTTCTAATTATGTATGTGCGACGACGGCAAAGACTAACCAGCGCGAATATACTCAACGAGTTCGCTTTTACAGGTACTGCGGTCCGGCCGTCCTCTTGTCCTATCTCTATATACGCACCTCCCAGGAGCTGCGTCCGCCGGACGGACCCTTTGCTGTCATGATGTATGAGCATCGCGTCGATCTACGCATGCGACAGAGGTAAGTCAGGGAATGTCCACTAATTAGTAACACTTTCCAACACTGAAAGGGTACAGTGTTGCATAGTTTTGGTAGTTAATCTAGATTGTCTTGCTGCTGCCATTAATTAAGAGCGGAAGAGAGAATCGCTCTCTCAGTGCTATAGATTGCACAATATACTATACTTTCGTCAAGGACATCCCGGCGCCTCCAAGGACCTATCGAATAACAACAGTATTAATAATAAAATAATTATTATTCGTAGCTCAGTTGATTATAATTGGATTTATTGGCATCGAACGGTATATTTAGAATGTTTATGAAATTTTCCAAAAGGGACAAATAATACCTGCGGCCACGACCCGGGGCGCGCGCCATTAAATTGAAATATTAAGCGCCTGTTGGGCCCGAACGGGTCAGAGGCAGACGAGAAAAAACATGAATAAATGTGGGTTCATTATTCAGTTGGTCGTTTTGGTTTCGATTTGGGTTACAGTTGCTAATTGCGCTGATTAATTTTTCGAACGGATTGACATGGAACACTTGAGGCATGAGCGTGGGCTCTGGCGTGGCGTGGCGTGGCGTGGCGTGGCGTGGCGTGGCCATGGCTACCGTAAAAGGCCAACCAACGGACGGGCGCACCTGCGTTCACTTCGGGCTGCTCCATTGCTAATGAGCTCAATTTCAATCCAATGGCAGTTTAATGACTTCGATTTCCTCAACAACTTTGCCGCATTTCTCTTGCTCACCTATCGCTTCTCCTTCTGCTTCTTCGTCTCCAGGAACTCGTCCGCTTCGTCGGAGCCCCGTACGCACAGCGGCGGCGGCGTGGCTGGGCTGAGCAACGGGCACGGCACCAGCACCCGCTCCTACGATCTCTACAGCGCCGAAATGGACGTGTGCCGGGAGAAGCGCAAGCAGCGCAACTTTGGCAGCATGGCCGCCACCCAGGTGGTCTGCCTGTGCCCCCTGATGATACTGCGCTTCGCAAGGCTCTCGCTCGAGGAGACCTACGAGAACCAGAAGCACTTCGACTTCACCTACCTGATGTTCGTCTGGGTCGCCTTCCTGCCCACGGTCATATTTCCCTGCATCTATGCCTCCCAGATACTGCCGAGGTGAGTACAGCAACTGCCACTGGCGAATATTTAGTTTCCCTGCAGCACTTTCTCTCTCTCTCTCTCTCTCTCTCTCTCTCTCTCTCTTTCTGCTCACTCACTTTTAATCTTCAAATTAATATCGAGTTATGCTGAAAGCACTTTCCAGTTGAACTACTTTGATATTCTGTTTCAGCAAAGCTTTACTTATTACTATTATTTCACTCTCTCTCTCTCTCTCTCCCTCTCTCTTTCTCTTGGCAGAGATGAGCAGGAGCGTCTTCGCGGCTATTTTCGGCTGTCGGCCAAGCGCGCGTCCAAGTCGCAGCGTCGCAGCACTGCGGGCTCGCATGAGGACTCGATTGAGAAGGACGAGCACAGCAATACAACGGGCATTGGGGGCAAGGGACAGGGCCAGGGGGCGACTGATTCGCAGAAGCATCCAGGCAAGGGGCACGCAGTCTCTGCGCGGCATGAGCGCAGCCAGGCTCATGGCGCGACGGATCGGTACAGCGGTGCGCCCTACAGACAGGGCCAGTCGGGCATGAAGGAGCGAGATCGGGAGCGGGACAAGGAGCGCGAGCGGGACAAAGATAGGGATAGGGATCGGGATAGGGACAGAGATAGAGATAGAGACCGGGATCGAGATCGGGATCGGGACAGGGAGCGGCAGCGCGGCGTCTTGGGCGGTCGCGGCGCTGGAGATGCGGGCATGGTCAACAATCTGAGTAAGAATATGCGCGGCAAGAAGCACGACGTCAAGATCAACATCATCTCGGATGGGCACGCCTCCACTGGATCCGGGCGCAAGCAGCCGCCGAGCTCAAGCAGCAACAACAGCAGCCGCACCATGAAGGTCGCCTCCTCGTCCGGCTCGGCACGCCAGAAGCTGGGCGTGGAGTACATGTCCGTGTCGAACAACTCGGTGTCCAACCTGACCGCCTCCTCGTACTGCAATGGCAACAACAGCGCGCTGCTGGACGACAGCGGCACGAGCAACTACGGCGACGGCGAGGAGAGCTCCGTGGTTAGCAGCATGATGCATCCGCCGCAGCGCTGGCCCAACGTGGGCGGGCTGCGCAACAAGGACGTCTCGTTCAGCGAGTGCAGCAGCACCTTCTCGTCGAGCACGCTGGAGCGCGACCTGGAGATTATTGATCTGCTGGAGCGAGAGCGCAGCATGGACATACAGGAAATGATGCAGCGGGAGCAGCAGGACGACAAGGTCCGTCTGTCCGCGGGCGGCGTCGGCCGCCAGCTGCCGGACATCGAGAAGCTATACGCCCAACGCTCGCCCAAACCCAAACGTGACTCCGGCTACGGCTACGACAAGAGCGGATTGGCTCTGGTGATGCCCGGCAGCGATCCGCTCAGCATGTCCCTATCGAGCAGCAGCCAGCCCACTGAGTACAGCCTGTGCTCCAATCTGCAGGAGCAGCAGCAGCACCTCCATCAGGCCCAGCAGCGGCTGGGCCACCTGCAGCAGCAGCCACAGCACCAGCAGCACCACCTGGACGAGGAGGAGGTGCCGCAGGACTTCTACGACAGCTACACACCCGGCGGAAACAACAATTTGCCCCGCTCCGCCATGGTGCAACCCCCCCAGCCCGCTCCGCCCCCGCCCGCCTACCAGTATCAGTACACGCGCCGTCTGAGCCGCAAGAGCTCGGCGGCCGGCTCGCATCACGGACCGGGCGGTGGCGCCTCGCGCGGCTCCAAGCGCGACAGCTTCAACTCGCTCAACGGCACGGACCTGATTGCTGGCGCCTTCTGCGAACTGGACCCCACGCAGCCGCTGAACAAGATGACCGGACTGGAGGGACGCATGCGGCGCAGCAGCCCCAGGAACACCAGCTTCAACTCCAGCTCGGCGCGCAGCTCCATGAAGTCGCGCGACTATGGCCACGGCTCGGCCCACTCAGCCCACCCGGAGCTCGACTTCAGGGAGAACATATTCGCCGAGCTGTAAGCGGGGGGGCAACCAGCTCCCGCCCCCTGGCATGAAATGCAAAAGCATTTCCAACACTTTTTTTTTGGCTCTACACATATATATATATATATATATATATCTAGTGTGTATATATATGTAAGTATTCGCAGCTTTGTGAACTACCAGAACTTGTCGAACCAAAGCCATTTTGTTGTACTCGTTAGCTTAGAGGAGCTCACGGAATGTGCGAGGCTTAGTTGAAGCAGAAGAAAATCTGACAAAGGAAAATCCAGTCGACGACGACTGCTGCAGGTATTGTAGGAGCGTTTTTTAAGCAGTTTTAGGACAAATTTTTAACACGAATGGCAAATAAACCAATTTTATTCAGCAAAAGGAATATATTTGCTTTTTCTCAATGTACAATAAAAAAATCTAGAAAAAAAGGACGAACGAAACAAATGCTTATATACACGTAATGCTAATCAAAAAATACGATTAAATTTTTTAAAGTGGAAATGGAAACGGAAATGAAAATGAAAATGCAAATATAATCATGTATTTTTTAACGATCCATGAAAAGTTGCTCAGCAAAAGTTGTTAAACCGAAACACGAACAAACGAAATTGCGATTGACATATTTTTAAAGAACTTATTCCAATACGAAAATATCAACAACAAAAAAAAAAGAGGAAATATGAAAAACTAAAAAATATATATATAAAAAAAGAATATTGAAAGTTAAATAAAGTATCAAATGTTAGCAGAATTTAATGTTACACACACATATATTTATTACCGTTGTTATAAGCCACGAATATTTTTCAAACTCAGCAAAATATTTAAGGAGCATGCGGAATGTGCCAAGCAATAGCGTTAAAACTGTTCTCTTTGGAAAACTAATACAAATAAACATATATATTATATATTCTATTTGTGTACCTAGTCTCGATAGCATATTTCGTAGCGTAAGCATACAGCTGTGAGGCAGTGTATTGAATGTTGTTTGTTAACTTAACCAGAATTACGAACTATTTCAGTGTCAACAGAGACTCAAGTTAAAAGCGTACTAAACGACTAACAAAAAACAATGAACGTAAATAAATATACTCCATATACAAAATAAATATTTATGGTGAAATATTGTGTAACAGGCGATTTTTTTTATTTCATTTATTGTTTATATCGAAACGAAAACAAAGAGAAATTTTAAATTAATCAGAAAAAGAAAACAGTTTACTGAATGTTATCAAATGCAGAAAATTCAAGTTAAAACCCCAAACGAAATCCAAGAAATATATATATAGTTGAATTCAACACAAACATAGTTATATATATATAGAAAATATATATATTATTATTAATAAAAAAATCGAAAAATAATTGCATTTTGCAGTTCTTGTGAGCCCCGAGAATTGCAATTCCTTATTTGTACTATACACCCGCTCTATATACATCAACCATATAGATCTACTATATTAGCTCTAAACTATATCAAATCGACTGTATGTATACGCGCGTCCCTAACTTAATTTATTCCAAAAAGAAAAAGAAAAGAAGAAGCAGAAATTAATAATACTTGAGCTAAGCAGCGCTTAATACAGGCACAACATAATAAGATTCCAACCAAAGTCCAACAAAGCCCCCGTAAACTTTAAGTCCCCCATCTAAATAAGTATCTATATGTGCTATATGTATGAATATCTACATATATATATATAATATATATATATATTTGATTATTTCTGCTTATATTGAATACTGTTTATTTTTTTTTTCGTTGTTGTTGTTTGGTTTTTTGTATTGGTGTATGAAACAAAGAGAGAAACTAATAAAAAACATTTTATGTGAGTTAAACCCACAAAAAAAAAAACTGCTGCATTGGTGCGTTTTTATTCGTATTTGAACAGTGCACAGTGGCGCAAGGTGCATGAAAGTGGCCATTAAAATAAAGAAAGATTAAATATTTGATTTTTATATTATTGATAATATTTTATTTAAATTTTAAGTTCACGATGACAAACTTAAGGACTGGCTATAAATACTTTTTTTTTATTACTTTTATATATTTATTTTATTTTGTTCTTTATATTTATTTAAAGACTTGCTATAAACACTTTTTCATTACATTAATTTTTTTTTATTTTATTTACTTTTTATTTTATTCATTTAAGGTCTTTTCCATTATTATTATCTTTTTATTCTATTTTTTATAATTATTATTTTTATTATTTTTATTATTATTATCACCATTTGTATACCTTTTATTATGCCTATTATTGTATTTTGTTTAGTATTAATTTTTATTATTATTACATTATTAATTTTTAAGCGAAATTGTACAATTGTTTCATAATTTATATTTTAAAAAAATAGTATTTAAATTATATTTAACTTTTAATATTTATTCAAATTTGTATAATTGCTTTTCAGCACATTCTCAACACGCTTCAACCACTGTGCCTAGCACGCCATAAAACGGCTGATGCCTGCTGTTTGTCTTTCGGCACCAGCCTAGGTAAATTGCGTATAGTATGCGAATGCGGATGCCGTTGGGGCGTCGTAGCCAGCAGCAGCTGGAACTGGAGCTGAAGTTGAAGCTGAAGCTGAACCTGGAGCTGGAGCCGGGGCTGAATCTGGCACAGATGGCACGTGGCCTGTCTCCTCAATTTAATCTGTGCAAATGCAAAAGCGAAAAGGGGAGCCAAAAATAATTTGTAGCACAAGGATTGGGTGCAAAAGTGCGTGTGTGTGAGAGCGAGTGTATCTGTGTGTGTGTGTGTGTGTGTGTGTGTGTGCAATGAGGTCAGTGTGCGAGTTCAAAAGTTCAACGTTTGGGTTTAATAGCCCCAAATCGGATGCTGGTCGCCTGGCACGCTGTTATATGCAGTTTATTTTGACCACTCTCTGTCTCTCTCTCTCTCTCTCTCACTCTCTGTCTCTCTCTCTCTCTTCCTTTCTCTGTCCGTCTCCCTGGTCCAGTTACGTTAGGTCAGTTGGCAGCGCCGCATTGGGCCGGCTCGACTTGTGCCTTTTCAATGACCCAGTAAAATGATTAAGTACCGTTATTTAGCAGCTACCGCGTTTCGACCAAACTCATCTGCCGCTTCCGGCTGCTGCGACACGTCCGCAGACTTTTCGACTTCGCCTTTTTTTTATACTTTTATTGTAATTACTTGCCTTTTTTCTTGGTTTTATTGTGTTATCGTTAGAGTGCACGCATTTTATGTCTAGCAGAAGGGAAATAAACATTCGTCTACAAAATTGGACCTTTTTATATGGAAGTCTCTGGGCCAAAGCATTCGATTGCAGACAGCGCCAGTCCATGTCCATGTCTCACTTAGGTATTTGCATAAAACTTGACGTTGGTCTGCTAGCTTTGCGCTTATCTAGCCCTTCATCACATGGCCAACAATTTGCCAGGCTTTAGCCTTCGGCTGTCGGCTCTGGCTCTGGCTCTGGCCGGGCCAGTGCAACAGCTAAATATAAATATTGCACTGTGCCTGTGTGTGTCATAGGCCAGTGTGTGCGCTGGTTCTGGTCTCTTCATTGTCGGCTCATTGGCTTAATTGCAAGTGCGTGACGTGGCGATGGAGATATACATATATATATATATATATTATATGTATATATGTATTTACATACGCTGGAACCACTGCGTGGGGGAACACATACGTGCCCGTTGGGGCAATTGACGTACATACATACTTAATGGGCAACTTTCAATCATATGAAATGCGCTTTCGATTGCGATTGCGTCTTCGAATCGAAATGAAATGTATGTGGATCACGTATACGCCCTGTATGAGTGTGAGCGTGTGGCAGCCACGGTTTGACCACTTGACACATTTGTGAGTGCTGCGAGCACTCGTAATAGTTTTCTTTCATAATCGCTTTGGCCAACACAAAACACAATTTGAAAAGTTGGCAACGAGGAACGAACGAGCCAATTGGCAATGCAATTGCCAATGCAATTATGGAGACAGCAGCGTCATATCTGCTTAGCCTTAACCTCGCTCTCTTATCAGCGCGACGCACACAGGCACTTTTATTGATATCGAAATGTTGCCGTCGCCAGCCCCGCAGACACTCAGGCACTGGCGGAGCTTGCGCATGCCACGCACGTTCCCATAAACAGCGTTTTATGCCGGTCTTTATATTTAGTTGGCCCTCTGCTCGCATCACATTTTCGCTCACTTTTGGCCCGCTTTTCTTCTTCTTTTTCTTTTTTTTTCTGTTTTGTTTTTGATTTTGTTAGCGTGTGTTATGTCAGCGGCGCGACTATATTCAATTTTGTATTGAATACCATGTCCAAAGGGCCTATAGAGAGATGGCTGTTGTTGTTGTTGTTTGGTTTTTATTTACATTGAAATTCAAAGCGCAATGCCCCCTGGTTTAAAGAAAGTGAAATATTCATGCAAAATTAAATACATATTTTAATGCATAATTCAATTCAATTAGAAAATACTCGAAAACGCCTGGGCGCAGTTGAGGCATAGCTCGAAAGACCCAGCATAGGTAAAAGCCATTGCTGGAGTTTGCCTTGGTAAGTGCCATAAACTGAATCTTTAATCTAATCTAACTGAAGCTTTAGCTAAGAGCAGAGTCTCTGCTCGTTGGACGAACTTGAGACTAGCTTGAAGATAGATCGAGTTGAGCGCCAGAGTAAAAGACTCAGATAGATTTTATATTGAACTTACGCAACTCTTCTTTTCCTCGCTCTCTCTATCTCCCACATGCCTCAAGCATGGCCCATTGGCCATCTACCCACCTCGCCTTCAAAACCTTCGCCTCATTCATAATTATCCTCGCTTATATAACTTTGCTTTAATTGCAGCTGTCTGTCTGCCGCCTGCCGGCCTGCCTGGCTGCCTGCCTTCGCAGTCCCCTCTTAGCTCTCATCAGCCAGCGAGCCAAAGCAACTTTCATGCAATTCGCTTTGCAGGCCAGCCAGAGCTCGGGCGCTCACGCACATTGGGTCGTAATGTGGCCGAAATTGCGGCACTTGCCGCTGCCACTGTCAATACGTAAATTTTCCATGTGCCATCAGCTGTTGCCGTCGCGAGCGCCGTCTTCGCTGCATGCCAAGTAAATGGCCAAGGCCCTGGGCCGCGTATAAAATGCTTGAGTGGCGGGCGGGCCACGCACAGTCGCACTTTGGCCAAACTGCAGCCGGTCTGTTGTTTGTTTACTCGCTGATAACGGTACATCTTCTTTTTTTTGTGTGTCGTCGTTGTTGTTGTTGTTGTGAAACTTTGTTATTAATTAAGGCAGCCATCAGAGGCATCAGTGGGAGCAGTCATTAGCCCGGGCAACGACTGCATCACAGCGTGGAAGCTGATCAATTACAATTAGCATTTGGCCGCAGGCAGCATAAATCAGAGAAGCAAACATGCTCGGCTTGTGGCATCCCGTCGGTGTGCTGACCTTCTGCCTGGCCCTATTCAGCGGGCTGCAGTCGGTGTGCCATGCGCAATTATCCTTTCACACCGACGCCAACACGAATTCCTTCACGCTGAAGACGCCCAGTCTGCAGCAGAGCTTCACCCGCTACTACGGCTCGGCCAAGCAGCAGGAGCAGCAGCCAAAAGCAGCCCAACAACAACAACAACAACAACAACAGCAGCAGCAGCTGGTAAGTTTAGTTTGTGCATTTATTTTAGCTAAGCTCACGACGACGACGTCCTGGCGGACGCAGCGCATCGCCAAAGCCGAAAGATGTGGCCCCGCCCAGCTTCTGGCCGAGCACCTCGACGCTGTGCTCGTTACGTGCCGCGGCGCCGCTCTCCACCAGCTGCTTCATCTGGGCAGCGGCCAGCAGCACGCTCGTCTCCAAGTCCTGTAACCAAAGACAAGCGCAATCAGTGTGTGTGTGTGTGGGTGGGTGGGTGGTTGGGTGTGTGCAGCTGAGCTTACCTGCGGCCTGGCATCCGTGCAGCTGCAGGTGAGCAGCAGCAGCAGCAGAAAGGCAACGAGAACCGAATACATTTCCATGGAAATGGCTTAGCTGTCGGTCTGGGACTGGTTAACTTCGCTCTTGACGTGGCTTATTTAACAGAGGTGTCGGGTGAACCAGCCAGCCAACCAGCCAACCAGCCAACCATTTGACTAATTGGCAGCAGCCAACGCCGGCAACACAAATCTGTTATAATTACCGTCAACAGTTGCTGTCGTGTTGCACACACATCCGGCACATCCTAATCTCAGGCAACATCTAGCCGAATAACATGACTGACAGCCGATGTAGAAAGGGTAGATGTAACTGTATGTGTGTGGGTGACCCAATATATGTACATGTTTGCGTTCACTAATTAACGGCAAATCTAGATGCTCTCTCTCTCTCTCTCTCTCTCTCTCTCTGATGTGGCGCAAGCCCGGAAGCTGCCTGATCAACAGAATGACAATGCAAAGATTACTCTAAATTACAGTTATCCAATGTGATATTATTTTTATTTGTACCTAATGCGACGTCATTAATTAATACACTAATTAATCTTCGTCTATTTACCACCTGTCAATCTAGCCAGATTTATAAGCAGGCAAATGTCAGCCAGCTGATTGACCCCTCGCCTATCGCCTGATAACTCTTTTTTTCTAAGCTCCTGATTAGTTAATGCCCGTCTTAGTCAGAGCTTTGAAGGCTAGAAACAGATCTTCTTCTTATGGTGTAGGAAGAGGGGAAGGGGGAGGGGGGCTATATTGTCCTTGTCCGTCCGGCTGTCTGGCTATCCAGCTGTCCCTATGAAGCCGAACTATTTCTAGACAGAGATATAGAGTATATATGCTCGTGGTTACCCTCATCTGTGTTAAGTATTAAGATTTGCTGATACGCCCATTAGAGGCGTGGCAAATCGGAAAATACTATATATACGGCATATCAGGGAGACTCTTACTGCCAAGTGCTAGAGACCTGACTTTAAGCCTTTGCTGTACTCATACCTGTCAGCCTTAAATACTCTCTCTCTCTCTCTCTCTCTCTCTCTCACTCCCACACACCCCTCTCTTCTCACTCCCATCAGCCCTTCAATCAAGAAAACTCCATAATTTCTACATTTGTTATAGCTCGAGTTTTAATCTTTAAGCTTTTGCGATTCTTGGCACGTGGAGAGCCTGCGCTCAGCTGCTCTCAGGGAATGCCGCGCCATTGTCCTCGACTCCGTCGGCGAATATATTGCGCAGATCCTCGAAATAGTTGTGAAAGGACTCGGCCATGGACTCCCAGGCATTGCGAACGCTCTCGCCAAACTCCTGAGCTGCCGCTGACAGGCGATGCTCCAGTCGCGGCTCGTCCGGATAGACGAGCATCGGCCGCACATTGTCGTACTCGTCCGAGTAGTCCAGCTCCAGATCCTTCTGCCCGCTCGCCAGCAGCCCCAGCGTGCCCAGGGCCCAGACCAAGCCAAATACAAAGCGCCAAGTGGAAATCATTTCGCTAACTGCCGTTCAGCCGACACAAATCGTCGGCTTTTGTTTGAGCGCCAGCATAGCGCTGACATAAATTGCCGGAAATGTCGAGCGGCGCAAGTGCTTGTTGTCATCCGCAGAGATAAGGATCGAAAATGTTACGGGTTTTAGCTTGTTTTGAGCTAGATTAATAGCTGCGCCTTTGGCTAATCTCAAATGGCTTTCACTCTGACTATTTCCTTTAGCATCTCCTCTCTCTCTCTCCCTCCCTCTCTCTCTCTTCCTCTCTCTCTCTCTCCCCCTCTCCCTCCCCCTCTCTCTCAATCTTAATTACAAATTCTTATGTAATTTATTTACATATTTTTTTAGCAGCTTTTTCTCTTTATTTAAATTTTCAATATAAAAAAAAATCTTAATTTGATAGTTCGAAATATTTATATTGCTTGAACGCCGTTGTTGGCCTGGGCGGCGGCTCCTTTGATGCGCTCGCGCATCTGCTGCACCGCATCGGCCATGTTGTCCACGAACGAGAGCCACATGTACTTGAACCGTTGGCCGAGCGTGGGTCCCGGCTGTCCCTGCTGCTCCTGCTGCGGCGCCTGGCGACGTCGCCGGACCTCTACCGCCAGCTTCTTCTTCTTGCTGTTCGACTTGTTGATGCGTGTCCTGGAGGCGTTGTTGGCGGCGCGTTTGCGCGCCCGTTTCTTGCGCGCCTCCACGTCCTCGGGCGACTCCGTCATGGCGCCGCCCATCATCTTGCACGGCGCGCGCTTGATGCGATGCAGCGCCTGATGAAGGTAGCTGCGACGCCTGCGACGGCGGCGTCTGTCATCCGACTCCTCAGAGTCGGAGTCATCCACATTGCCGCGCATCGCGTCGCCGTAGCCCATGTCCGTCTTGGAGCGCACGGCCATCAGGCCGTTCTCAAAGTCCAGCTGCTGCGTGGCCACGGCGCCCTCCTGCAGGCTGCTCATCACCTGCGTGCCCACGCCGAGGGCGCCCACCGCCAGCTTCTCGAGCGGATTCTGCGGCCGGGCCCGGGCCCTGCAGCAGACCACCAGCAGCAGTTGCAGTAGCACTAACTGCAATTTCAAATACATTTCGTTCGACTGTGTCCGCCGCTGGCTGCGGACAGCCGTTATATGGCTCATGGGTTTGCGTGTAGCGAATCAGATCGATTAGAGCGGCCCTTGGCACCTGTCTCTGTCCCTATGTGTGTGTGTGGGTTGTTTTTGCTGGCGTCAAAGCAGGCCGCGCTCAACGTTTCCGGGCTGTCAGGGCCGGGCTGGGAGCTCCGGGCGGGCGAACACAGTCAGTCTCGCTCGCTCGCTTTATCAGATTAGATTTCAAATTTCCGAATTTGTGAATTTTAACTTTTTGCCTCAAAACTGCAAAATTTCGATTGGTTCTTAAATTGTGATCGTGTGTGTAGATCAGGTCCCCACCCCCACGCAACTTAGCAGAAGATGAAAGCTGTCAAATCTCGCCGAAACCATGCTCGACTGGTAAAAAAGAAGTACCTTGGAGTCGGCAGACAGCTTGTACTTATTGCAACCCACAATCCATATCGGAGTATACCAACTGCTCACGCTCTCCCTCTCTCCATCTCTCGCCCACAGTTTAGTCCAGCCCAGTACCCCGGACTGCCCGCGGGAACACAATATTCAAGCACGTATGAACCGCCGGCCAGCAAGTCGACGCCGGCATTAGACGCGCGTGGCCAGCAGCCGCAGCAGCAGCAGCAGCAACAGCAGCAGACGCTGCAGCAGCAACAGCAGCTGCAGCAGCAGCAGCAGCAATATCTCGCACAGCAACAGCAGCTGCAACAGCTGCAACAACAGCAACAGCTGCAGCAGCAGCAGCAGGCAGCAGCGCCTTTGCCGACCTATGCGGACCAGATGCATGCCGCGTTCCTCGACTACCAGCGCCAGCGTTTGCAATTCGAACAGCAGCAGGAGCAGCTGCTGCAGAAGCTCTACACATACTATCCCGATGTCTCTGGCCAGCAGCAGCACCAGCTGCATCATGAGCTGCAGCACGGCCAGCAGCAACTCCAGTCCCAGGTCCAGCCGCAGCCCAGTTCCATTCAGAACGACGGCAATCGGCTCTTTGGGCGGCCGGTCTTTGGATCCAGCAACGGACTGCAGTCGCAGCAGCGCCAGCAGCAGCAGCAGCAGCAGCAGTCGCAGCTGTCGCTCGGCCAGCCGCAGGCAGTCGCCGACAACGGACTGGCGAACTTCTACTCGACCCAGCAGCACATGGGATTCATGCAGCAGCAGCAACAGAACGTGCTGCGCGCCCAGCAGCAGAGCGTGGCCCAGCAGTTCGCCACCGGCCAGCTGGCGCCCAACACCAGCACCAACTACGGCATGCCAGTGCCCGACACCACCGATCTGGGCGCTGCCCCGTACCAGCCTGCCTCAGCCGTATCCCATGTGAGATACTCCAGCGGCAATCTCAACTACAGCTTCTAGGCCCCGAACCACGTCGCTATTGCACCTCGGCTCACAGATCGTGACCGAGTTGTGGATCAGAGTCCCAACATCATCATTTCCCTGCCAGTCAACTCTGATAGTCAAACCACACATATTTTTTTTCTCGCAAACAATTTTTTTCCCCCTCATAATTAGTCTTAGTTCATTTTTTATCGTAATGGTCATATTATCATAATATTTTTTTGTCATATTGTGCAAATTTTGTAGCAGCGCAGCTAGGAATGAATAATAGTAATAAACTTTGCTTAACAACCAATATTGTAAGACTTCAGGCTCGTGGAGTAATGGTGAGTAGCTTGAAGTTTGTATATGAGTCGGTGGTAATAGCAGAAAAAGGATCTGGATTAGCCAAAGGATTCTTTTACTTTTAAATCTAATATATATATTTATGTATATGTATATGCTTTATATTTGACTCTAGCTCTTTATATGACTTAGTAGCTGAATTTCGATTTTAATCGATAACTTTAAAACAGAAATAGTTATCGAGTTAATGAAAGAAACTCTATCTGGGCATGGTACACAGGAATCTATAAGACTTTGATAGTCTAGCTCAACAGATATACAAAATAAAGCATAATAACTGAATTTCGATAACGATTCTTATCGATAACATAGAAATTAGTATTATTGTCGATTATTTAAAATATTTCTACGACACACAGACGAGCAGGGCTAAATCAACTCAGCTCTTCTGCCTGTTCAAGATTACATATGTCTTATGTCTGCCGTGTCTCCTTTCTACTTATTTTGATAACAAACCCTTCTCCATTCACATGCTTAAACAAGCATTAGCTTTACCTTTAGTTTGTATAATCTCTAAACACAAATTGAGTTCCGCTTGACCTGAGCATTAGGCAAGCAAATTGCTGCTTCAAGTGTGTGTAGAGTCGGCCAAGTTATTTGCCTAATTGAATTCGGCACACACAGACACCTGGACTTAAATTAGTCGAAGTTGAATGGAATTTGGTTGCGAGGTCTGTGGCAACTCTGCAGTGCAGCACACAGCGTGGCATATTCATGCCGAGCTGTTCATCAAGCATTAGTCAAGGTGTTGACTGAGCTGCGTTTCATATGCCACACATTCTGGATCGCTCTTTGTCACTCTGTGCGCTGTCAGCTGGGGAAATGAACAGGAAGCGACGCACCACACGCCACCAGCCGCAATGCTGTCCATGCCTATGCGTCTACACCTGTCCAGGTGTGTGTGTGTGTGTCCAGTTGGTATGTGGTTTCGACTCTGTTGACTGTCTTCTTGCCTCTGCTCTGCACTGCACATTGCTGTTTGGCGAACGCACCAAATTGAAATTTTTTATTCAAATATGTTCTGCAATGATCAACGGTGACCAGACCCTTGCCCCTCTCCGTGTTTCTGGCCCCGCTCATGCTCAATCCCTAACTGTCGATTCACCTACGCTTTACACGGCTTTTATTTGCTCGGCCGTGGGCAGCCGCCACGCGACGAAATTCACTTTGATAGTAAAACATTTTTTCATTTATTTTGCGAACGACTCGCGCTTAATTAGTCTGCGCAATAAAACGGAGCATTCTCAGCGGATGCGTCGCCTCGAATTTAATAGAGTCTCTAGGTATCTCATAAGAGACTCGCATCGACTGTCGAACGTCAGCTTTAAGCGACGTCCATAAACCAGCCTGGATTGCTAGGACTTCAGACCGAACTTAGCCCACTCAATGCGGGCTCCACTTTCAGCGCTACTTTTGGCTGCCAACTATAACAAGGGGACGCAAAGCGATGCGTATTTATTTGGTACAGCGTCTTCCATTGCCAACTTTGAATAGTTAAGTGACGACCTTTGCAAAAGTTGTTTGTTTTGTTTGTTTTTTTCTTTTTTTTTTTGCTTCTTTTCCACTTTTGTGCACTGCTTTGGCATCTTGGCTTTGCCGAGTGCCCTCCAGGAATAGCTGACTGGGCTGGGCTGGGCTGGCCTGGGCTGGCCTTGCCTCAATACACGTCCTGGCCCTTCCTAGTCCCTACCTCATGCCCCTCATGCCCTTCGCTGATATTTTGAGAAGCTGTCTCGCAGCTGCATTTGCTAATGAAATTGTTGTGTTTTGGCTTCGAGCTCGCCATCTTGGCCGCTGTCTGCTTGGCCAGGTCTGGGGCTTCTTCAGCTGTTTGCAGTGCTATTTACATAGCGACGCGACCTTGGGCCCAGGTGTCCTGTATTTCCAGCGAACAGGACTCGCTTTCTGTTTGCATTTGCATTGTGTTCCCTCTAAATGAAAATGCCAACAGTCTTTGGCGGACAACTGTTGCTGCTGCCCCACCTCTACATCCCTCTCTCTTTCCCTCCCCTCGCTCCCAGTTGAATTTAACATGCTGGCTAAATCAAATCAAATAAGCCACAAGTCGTGCCACGCACCAGCCGAGGGGCGTGGCTGCTACTTTGTTATGCCAGAGTCTGGCATAACTTTGCATCTTAATTGATATCCAGCTGTTTGTCAGAAATGCTTGCTCTGCTCTCCTCTCGGGCCACGCAGTCCTCAATCAATATTTGAATGCCAAACACACGACTCTGCGTGTGTGTGTGTGTGTGAGAGTGTGTCTCTGCAGCTAGTGCGACTTTAATAAGTAAACAATTGGTTGAAGCTGCTCTGCCTCGTCTGCAGTCCAAAATTCCTATTACTAGCATTTCAGCAGCAACTTGTGTGCGCATATTCCAATTAGGAGCTCTCTGCAGAAGTCGATGCATAAAATCTAATTTTATTTACCATCAATTATATTTTAATTACAAATGTTAATATTATTTTGAATAGGAGTGAGCCAAGCGCCTGGAGCAGTTAGATTTAGTTTCAGAATGCAGCTCGGCAGTAACTTAACTATTCCGTTTTGGAACTGTAACTTCTGTCATACCTATTTGGTATACCCCGAATGCAAATGCCAAGCCCCTAGTGATAGTATATATAAGTATCTACATACTTTCTATATTTGATTTATCTTGGTCTAATAACTTGAGCAAACCCTCCAATATTCAAGCATTAGAGTTTCTAGATTTGCCACGCCTCTAGTGGGTGCATATGGAAAATCTTAACAGTTCATCAGGAGAGGCTTATCAACAGGTTATATGCTAAATTTCAAGGGATAGACGGCCAGCCGGACGTACAGCCCAGCGGATAGGCCACAAATCCAATACACCCGTTACCCTTACTGAGTAAGTATAAGCATATATACTATATAAATAATCAACCTAAATAGCTATAGCCTTTGTCTAACTTCGTAAATATTTTTCTATATTTTTTTAAAGTCCGCTTCAGGCTATGCATAATGTCAGCTTTTTTTGGCATATGCCTTGACATGCTGACACGATTATATTCTGCCATCTCTCCTTTTTTTAGCATTTATCTAAAAATAAGTTTTATTGTGCTAAATCTGGCTGGGCGGGCAGGCGCACGCGGCGTATGCGTAATATGGAAACGCTCTAAAAAAACAGACGGGACTTTGGTCATTTGAACTTTAATACTTTCGGCTGGCATTCGGCACACGGCTGGGCCAGATGCGGAGCTAAGCCCGTGGCCGGGGCAGATACTCGTATTCATATATGTTGCGACTATGATAAATTCCACGCACTGCGCCATAAACTATGCAGTACGTATGGCAAGTGCTCAACTGGAGCGTGGCAAATAAATCGTAGCATAGTTTTTGGCGCCCATATATCATCTTGTAACTGCAGTATTGGGACTGCGCCCCAACAGAGGCCAGTCCATGGCAATGATACACAGGCGGGCGGACAGAGAGACAGAACTAACAAGCCCTGCATAGGGTGTTCATCAAATTGAAGAAGATATGTATGTATCTGGTGGATCTATGTATATGTTATGTATAAAATGATTTTTATTTTTCCAACATTTCACATGCATTTTCTGTACAAAATAACTTTTCCATAAAACGTAAATTCAACCGCGATAAAAAAAAAAACACGCACAAAATACAGAGAAAAGGACACAATTAATATTCATGCAGCAGAGAGACTTTCCGTGGGTGGACATGGAGCCTGGCCAATGCTCATAGCATAATAACGAAATGTACAAAATTGAGAGTCAAAAAAAAAAGGAAGAGAAGTGGCAACGCTGCCACTTGCTGCAGCTGCAGCTGAGAATTTGAGTTGCATTATAAACATTTAAGCTCGACACGAATATTATTTTTAGACGTTTACTCCATGCTGTGGGGGTGGTGCTGGTGCTGGTGGTGGTTGGATACGTTGTCTCATCCCGGGTCCCTAGTAGCCATAGTGGATGCCATGGCCGGAGACGGAAGTGTGCACCAGGGCAGGTGCGACGGCGGCCCTGTGGGTATGTGTGTGAATAGATGATAGAATAGTGACAGGAACATAATGTGCATGCAGCGTGCAGCACGCTGCGATCCGTCTCTATTTATAAAGCTGGCTGGCATTACTCACTTGAGCACTGGGGCGGCGGCCAGGTGCGTGGCATAGGCGGGTGCTGCGTAGGCGGGCGCTGCATAGGCGGGTGCGGCATAGGCGGGTGCGGCAGCCAGTCCAATGCCGTGTCCAATGATGCCAGGTGCTGTGGAACACACGAGTCGCATTAGTAACCGCCTTGCAATGGCAATGGCAAAGGCATTGGCAAAGGCAATGCAAATGATAATGCATAATCAGAGTCAGAGTCAGCGTCAGCGTCAGAGAGTTAGCAGCATGCTGGTACGGCCAAGCTACGGCTGGGTGTACGAATTCGAATGGCGGGTATCGGACGGCGATCAATAACTGGGCGGCCGCTCTGATTGTCAGCCGTAACAATGGAAGTGGCCCCTGCAAATTGGGCCATTGTTACGAAAGGGCAAACAGTTAGGGTGAACGCCTCGGGATCTCGGCGGGGTTGGGCAATATCCGAGCACAAGCAGAAGGCAGCTGACAAGTCGACATCAATCAACTGGCAGCGCCAGGTCTGCAATTTTGTATTGTCAAGCTAACATGAAATGAGACACGGGAACCTGGGCCACACTGTGGCAAGAGCTTCGCGAAAGCACGCCAAAAAGGTGAGATGTTTTCCCCACTGGGTCAATAACTCTGAGGAAAGTGAAGTGGGACTTGGTCTAAGGTAAGGCAAATGGGATAACGAGGGGGGAACTTGGGAGAAATGTGACAAAAGCGTCGAGCTTATGGAAAGTGAAGTAGGGCAACGTTGCAGGAACTTTACTGAAATGTGGCAACACCGCTAAATATGGAACAGGGAATTGTAATATTATGAAGGTTGGCAACAGTGCAAAAGCTTTTCAGCAGGTATATAGGTTTGCTGAAATTCGGCAACCCTGCTGAAGTGTGTCAACAATGCTTGAGTGAAATGCGACAACAGCGCATGAAACGGAAAATAAACTCCATTGGCTTTGCCAATAGCGCAAAAAAAAAGGTAGATAAGTAGTTGGGAAAGCATAGTGAAGCGTGGCAACGCTGCAAGTGGCATAGATTGGCCAGCTGCTAGGAGATGGCTGTCCTGTTGACTTGCCAAGGCGTGGCACATGGCAATGCCAACTGCCACTTGTTCAAATGGCTGACGAACTTACTGCCCCACTTGGAAAGCGATACGGACACATCAACATTACCAACATCATCATCATCATCATCATCAATATCATCATTATCATTATGATTATCAACGACGACCTCATCGGGTTCGAGGGACCCGCTTGTCAATGGCTTAAAGTAGTTGGCAACAATATATGAATGATTGATTATACGACTTGGGTTGACCGACATGGCTGCCCCAACGAACTGTCTCCCAGGCGCCATCTCAACTCTCTCTCTCTCTTTCTTTCTGTCTCTTTCTCTAAGCAAGCAACAGTGACAGCGCCCCGAATGTTCAGCTCAACATTTGTTGGTAGCCACTGCCACGCCCATTTACCATTGCTAATGCATGAGGAACATTTCAACTGGCGCAGCGAGCTGCTCAAATATTTATGAAATAATTGCATAATTGCATATCGATTGTGCATTTCTCTATCCTTTCCGCTAGCATAACTTAAAGAGGCTTCAAATTTGAGCACAAGTTGACGAGTGAATGAATAACAAAGAGAATTAATTGAAGAGAGTGTCAGTGGTGGCCAGGGTCCGGTCCGAATCGAAGATACACTGCAATCTGGCAAGAGCTAAGCAAACCTTGCAGCAGATACTCCTGGGACATCCCTCTCTAGGATATAGGATAGGATTCTTCAGCCTGTTGCACACACTTCCCAATAACCTTTTACACTGATTTCCCATTATCAATTGGGTAAGAGTATATATAACCACTTTAACTCTCCCACTCCTGATTGTCCTGGTTCTTCTTGAAGTACACTTCCACGCCCACCCTCCCTGCTAACACAAAGTTTAGTGTTTGTGATCTCGCTCGTTTACTGCTGCTAAACTTGTCCTAAAATTCAACGAATTTATCTCACTTTTACACTGACCTCTACTCTGGCTGACAGAGTTAATGTTTGTGTTTTGCTCAGATTCACACTGCTTTAAGCACACACAGGACCACCCTCAGCCCCTCCCTCACCCAGCCCCAGCAGCTGCACTGCAGCGTGGCCTGATTCGACGAAAAGTTGTGCTTTGTATTTGCAGAGCATCAAGTTTGCTTTGGCTGGCCAAAGCGAAAATACAATAAACTGCAGCGAAAGCAAAGGAAACCGAGGCACAAAGGCAAAGACAGCGCCAAGATAAAGCCGAGGAGTCAGAAGCTGAGGAAGCTCAGCCCAGGCTGAAAGAGAAATGTTGAATATGCGTGGCTGGAAAATTAGTAAAAGCAACAAGACTACGACTACGACTACGACTACGGCTACGGAGTAAGCGTAAGTGAGAGGTGCAGAGATTAGCAGCTGCTTCAAAGTCTACTGCGGAGCCAGCGAACGAACACCTACCATAGGCTGGAGCGGCGGCGTACTTCACAATCGGAGCAGCTGCAGGGGCGGCCAGTTGGTAGCCGTGGGAGAGCGCGGGCGCGGCAGCAGCTGCGCTATATCCATAACCGTAGCCCAGATTGCCCAGGCTCAGGTGAGAGCTGCCCGAGAGCTGGAGAGAGGGCGCCGTGGCTGCATAGTGGCCACCGTAGGCCAAGGCGTGGCCAGTTGCAACGGGGCCGGAGGCATAGTGGCCGCCATAGGCGATGGCAGGTGCCGCGGCGGCGGCTGCATAGTGTCCGCCGTAGGCCAGGCCCTGGCTCAGGCCCCCATGGCCGCTGGTCAGCTGGATCTGGGCGGGCGCAGTGTGGCCGACTGCATAGGTGGCGACTTGTGGCGCGGCTATAGATTTATTTTGTTTTTTTTTTTTTGTTTCTTGGTGTTAGCATATCAACTACGTGCATATTCAATGGATAGTGAGTGCTCTTTGTGCGTCAAAGTGACTGTGCATGAGTGTGAGTATCTGTGTGGAGGAGTGTGTGTGTGGGTGTTAAGGCGGAGGTGACTTACCAGCATAATGAGCAGGCGCCAGACCGCCATCGTTGCTGATGCTGGAGCGCTGCACGTGCGACTGCGAGTGGGCGGTCTGGACCTGGCTGGCGTAGTCCGACTGCGACGACTGGCCGTAGTGTCCCTTCACCGTATGCTCCTGCGTGTTGCCAACGGAGGCGTGGTCCACGCTCGGCGCGCTAATCGAATAGGCAGCCGGGCCGCCGGGCTTGGCCTGGGCGCAGGCAATCGCCATGGCGGCAATGCAGAAGATGACCTGCAATAGATAAATCGTAAACAACTTTAAGCACAGCCCGGCACACCACACACACAGACACACGTGCATAATTCAGTGAGCGCAGCAGACGGTTGACAACTCATTTGTATTTGGCTTGCGTATCGACAGAGAACACACGACGCACGAGGAAATTGCAGTCGCATAAACTTTTAATTAAGTTGGCAAAGTAGTTGGAAATTCAAATTTTTCACTGCTCGCTCGCGCTTACCCTCTCTCTTTCTCACTCTCTCTCTCTCTCTCTCTCTCTCTCTCTCTCTCTCTCTGTGTATTGTAGGTAAACTTGCGACAGCCTGGCCACTGCGTCGCATGCGTAATATTTAGAGAAAATATTTACTAGCACTTTGCCATGGCAACTCTCTGTTTGGCTGACTGCTTTATGCATTAACATATGACAGTACTTAAATCATATCAATTACGTCGTCAGCATTGAACTCTATAATGTTTAACCAGTATATACGTACGTAGCCCAGGGTCAGTTACTCGGCTTTTGTCTGCTTGGCTACAATTTAAATATTTGCTCGCAATTAGCTCATTTGTCAATGGTTTTACGTATTTTATTGGCCTTTGGTCTCTGTGCCAATTACTCGTTACAAAATTGCTGTTTGCTGCTCGTGACTGGTTATTTGAAGCATTATTCGTCACTTACTACTCGTTGCATGCTTCTGCTAAGTTACTGAATAGCTGCTGTTCGGTAATCGTTGCTAGATACTCGTCCCTTTCCTTTACGTATTTGATAATGACTCGATATGCTTCTCGTTACTAGTTACTTGTCAGTTAATACTCGTTAATAGTTACCCGTCTCTGGTTACTCGTTACTTTTACCAACTGCTCGTTGCTTCTCTCTTTTAGGTACGATTCCTTACACGACTTTCCTTACTAGTTGCAGTTACTCCTTACTTACTACTCATTGCTTTCTCTTACGCTACTCGTTACTAGTTATCCCATAATTGCTACTTTGCCACTCATTGCTAGTCACTTATCACTTGCTATTCGCTACTTCCTAATTGCTCGTTACTCGCTCTTTTCTGTTTTTTTATGAGCCACTCGCCCTCCCCCACTGCCAATTGTTGTTTATTGCGCAATCGTTTGTCCGCTAACATTCCGTTCTAGGTGTTGCCAGCAATGGCTTTCTCTGTAGCTCGTAAAGTGCAACTCGCATCGGACGATTGCCATTGGTGTTGCTGTTGGTACTTAAGTTCCATGCGGAATTTCAATTGCCCTATCACACTAGTTGCCTTGAAAACTAATCTGGCTGCTCTGACATGTTGGCTGCTTGCTTTTTGTCATTCTGCGCACTTTGGGTTTCGTTTGCATTTGTTTGGGCTGTCCTTTGCGACCTTACTCTCACATTTTTTGTAAACAATTCCATTGAATTTCAATTTACGCGGAAAAATGCAAAGAAAAAAAGCGCTTCGAAAGTCTGTGGGCCAGAGCACCAAAGCCCAACCCAGGGAGGTTCTGCTGGGCTCTTTTTTTTTTTGTATATTTTATTTAAACTTTATATCATTTCCGTTGCTTTCCCGTTTGTGTTTTGTTGTTCGTCGCTTCCAGGCTGACGTGGCCGGCTTGCACTTGACTTGGCGCGGGTTTTATTTGTCTTTGGGTATTTATCTGATTTTAATTAAGCGTAACTCACTGCCGGACAAGAATGGGCCCGGGCCGTGGCCGCCGAGCCCGCCAAGGCCGTGCGAGCGGCCCTCGAAAACAAAAAACAGAAAATTTAAAACGAAAATGAGGAAAATACGGAAAAGTCCGCAACATTTGCTTAAACAGCAGCATCAAGTGGACAGACAATTGGCGCTGGGCGTTTGCTCAGCTGTTGCCAGGACGTGTAACTTTTTACACATGGACAACAATGCGAGGACGAGGCTCGAGGATATTTTCAATTTGCGTATTTGGCATGCGAGTGACCCACTTCTGATTGCCTTTGCCACTGCCTTTGCATATTCATAATATTGATTGGTTTTTCCTCTCGCATTCAGCTGCTTATTAATTGCGAGTCTCGGGCCAGCTAATTACCATCAATTCGCTCGATTACCTTCAACGGTTTGATTGCGCTTCACATTTAACAGCTACAGCATTTGCTGCGACTTTCGAAATGAGCTAAGGCAAGGCGGAGGTCAATCTGTTGCACGCTGCTTCGGGGAATTAAAAAGTTTGCAATTCGCTCGGCTTAGCCAATTTTTTGGCCGCCTGTCGCTGACAGGCGAAATTATTAAATTGTTGCCTCACAGGCGACGCAAATGCAAGTATTCTCTGTTCGTCGAGCTTCTAATTGAAATTTTAAGTAACTTTCAAAGCTGCAACTAGCTCGACTGCCGATAAACGAATTAGCGCACAAATTGGGCGAGAAGTAGTGGGAAGAAGCTTATACAAGTTTTGCTCAGTGTTCCAGCTAAGTAGTTGGGCTTAAGCCAGGCATGTGCTTGGCGCTTAAAGCTCGCCTTTCTGAACTTTCCTGACTCTTCCTCGAAATTCAATTGCAGCTGTTCTTGCATGAGGAGCTTAAAACAACTTAAGCACACACAATGCTCGCTGTCCGTTTTGCTTTCCCCATAACAGAATGTGGAAGCTTAAAAAAAATGAAAATGGATTACATTTGCGGAAATCTCTGTGCGTGGGCTGGCCATTGTTTCGAGACCAATAGCTCAGAATTGTACAGAAATAGTATATGCTGCGAGGGAACAGAGCTCTTCAGGCGAAGATGTTTGCCAATGCAGCTAGCAGGACAACAGGAGCTTGGCTTTGTCCTTGCCAGGCAGGCACACACACTCACACACACACACACACATTCACTTGAGTCCTTACGAACCTTGAATGCCATTTTGTGAATGTGGACTTGCAATTGGTTTACTTCACGTGAAAAAAAATGAAGTTTAGTTTTGAAAACTGTTTGCTGCACCGGGCTGTTAGGCTTCGAATCGAAAACTGTCTCAGTGTCGCGTTCTTTGCGCTTATTTATACCGCGCCGCATGATTAAAAAGCGCTGGGAAAATATGGTCCAGCGTCAGTGGCAGCAGTGGCAGCAGCAGCCGCGGCAAACGGGTTTGCAACGCCGACTTTTTGGCAAAGCAGGCAGCCGCAGTCGGTTCATTGTGAATGTTCGCACTGCGCAGGCGCGGCCAACGCATTGCGACGCAGACGCAGCCGCCGTTGCAGCTTGCAGCCAACACCCGCCTCAATGTTGTTGCTCTGCCCATTTGCTGATTGCCTTTCAGTGCGCTACACATTCGAGTTAATCGAAATCGCATCAAGCGTCATTGTTTAATTGGAAATTGTTATTGTTGTTGCTACTGTTGTTGACTAATTTGTTGATCCGGTCAAGGAAACTCCACGCAACCAACTGCGGCATGCGGCAGTAGGAACAGCAACTAACTTGCTTCATACGCACTTCAGCGAGCTCAACTTCATGAACTACAAAGTCAGCAACTGACAAAATGTAACACAACATATTAAACAGCTTAAGCAGCCAGAGGTTGTTTTCGACTAGTTCCTTTAGCGTACATTCATTCACTCTTTGCTTTGAGAGCGCCATTCATATTTACTCTGCAATACTGTCTTGATAGACTCCTGGCCATGGCCAGCTGTATTTTAGTATCTTTAGTTGCTTCAGCATTGTTGTTGCTGATATAGGTTTAAGTACTCCTTCACTCGTTACTCTTCAATCTTTTATCTTTATTGCTCGCTGCTCACCCTGCCAATGCTTTACTAGCTACTCGCTGCTTACAACTTGTTACTCGTCAGTTATACCCTTTCGTGAATGTGCTACTCTCTATTTTCTCTACTCTTTACTCTTTACTCGTTACTCGTTACTCATTAGTCGTTACTCGTTAGTTATTGCTCGTTATTGGTTGGAGCTTCTATCTGTTCGTCACTCACTCCTAGTTGTGCTTCGTTCCTTTTAGCTCTACTCTTCACTTGCCACTCCTCACTTGCTACTCCTCACTCGTTAGTTCAGCGGTCTACTCGGTACTAGCATCTTTTTACTCTTTGCTCGCTACTCATTGCCAGCTACTCGTTAGATTTACTATCTGCTCTTGACTCTCCACTCGCCACTCTCTACTCATTTCCTCAGCTTTTTTCACCCAACTCACAGTTCTTGACCCATTGCAATAGCCATAACTCTCTTGCCACTCAGAACTTGTTACTCTCTGCTGGCTACTGGATTGAAACAGCTCAGAATCTTTGCATTCATTATGCGTATACAATTTGTATTGAATGCTGTAATTGAGTGTTATTAAAATGCATTTGTGCGCAACAGTCGAGGTTGTTAATTGTTCTGGCCTGCAGGCAGCGAACAAGTTGCAGCTGCCGCTTGAATCTGGTGCAACAACTAGGTACAACTCTCACTTGACGGCGCAACGCAGCCCCCACACACACACACACA
Organism: Drosophila repleta; assembly: GCA_018903745.1. NCBI lineage: Eukaryota > Metazoa > Arthropoda > Insecta > Diptera > Drosophilidae > Drosophila > Drosophila repleta. Next base: position 534,061 of record JAEIGN010000154.1, on the reverse strand, counting down.
CACGCACATTACATAACGTCGGCTGCATGCGGCATGCTGCAATCTGTTGGGTCCAAGTCACGACTTGGGCAAACGCATAAAGTGCGCATAAATTGTGCGACCCACAAAATCGAAAGCCAGCTCAAATTTAAGCAGCTAGCGACATACACAAGAATGCCAAAATCACAAATCAAACCACTTGCAAAAAAGGCCACTCCCTTCGCCCCACACGCTCCCCCATAGCCCCAAAGCCACATAGCCCCATTGTTGCATAGGCATTTGAAAGCGAAACGCCAGGCCAGCCAGGCCCCGTGTCTCGATGCAACGCATGGATACGTTGGCTGGCCCTGGCTGGCTGCCCAATTTCCGCGCCTTGTTGGCGGCGACTGCTGCGTGAGAACCCAAAAAGACAAAAAATAAGAGCAAAAAGAAACAACACAAAAAAAAATATCAAAAAACAACTTGACGAAAAAACTGGCGAAAAACAACATTTTGAACCAGGCCAAAAGTTTTGCTGCAACGTTGGCAGAAATTGCGAGCCAAACACTGGAACCCATTAATAAACCACTTGATAGAACGATTCAACTGTCCAAGTACCTTGTGTACGCGACAGTTATATGTGGATTAAATATCTTACTAGAGAGGACCATTGATATGGCTACTAGTTAACAGCCCAGCACTGAGCGCTCTCCCACAACAGTCAGCATGCTGTTGAGATAACTTCGATTTATCGAGTCTTATGTTTGATGAAACTTCGCATACAGCTGTTAGTTAAAAGTTAGTTAACAGCCGACTTAGCTGCTGTGGGCAATGCTTAGTGAACTATAACATATGTTAGCGCTGATGGCTGAATGAACCCAGGCAAAGTATCTTTTGCATAATAATTGTTAGTAGAGCTCATAGCAATGCTTTAAGTGTAAGCTCTTAGGGCTCTTAACAGTAATAGCTAACATAGGCTGTTAAGAAGAGACTGTTAATAAGTTTGACTTGTATTGAAATTGTTAACACCTTTCTCTGTTAACTATTACAATTAGCTCTTGAGTCAGTCTCTGTTAACTAACAGTTTTAACAGTAACAGTAACAGCCACTGTTAATACCTTTGACTTACATTTAAATTTAAAGAATTTTCTCTATAAGTCTTAGCTTTTAAGAGTAGCCCATGCTGTTAGTGGGCAGGGGTTAACAAACTTAACATAATATTAGCTGGCATCTGCCTTAACAGGTAACTAACATAAATAACTTAAAAGTCGCTGTATATGGACGACTGTTAAGCTTACCAGCTACAGCTGAAACGTGTCTCTTTTAAAGATACATATTTCCGAAATCGTTTGGCAACTGCACAGCTTAAATGGATTGCGTGAACGATGACGAGTTGAAGGTTAATTCAGCATGATTGCATTCGCTAAAAACTAAGAGAGCGAAAGAAAGAGAGAGTGAGAGAGAGAGAGAAATAAAACAACGGAAAAACATGGCAAATGCTTTCAGCGAAACGAATGTGCTGACCCGCTGAACACTTGCGCCACGTGGGCGAAAGTATGCTTGGGATGCCAATGATGTTAGCTATGGGAAATCCAGCTAAGAATAACGCCACATATCGCGTGGGCGCCTGTGGCGCTGCTTTAGTTGGCCAACGGGCAATGGGCAATGGGGGCTGGGGAATGGCAATTTCTCAGCTTCAAGAGCTCTTGACACTTGCAGTTTATGTGATTCGCTTTTTAAAGAATATGTTTTGCTCTATTGAGAAACCATCGATGGCCATGCGAGATAAAGTTTGCTTCCCTTCTCTGCTCTCTGCTCTCTGCTCTCTGTTGTCTGCTGTCTGCTGTCGGATATTTCCCAACTGAACGTCCACCTCGCCAGAAACAATCTGTACGCTTTTGTGTGGAAATTAATTTGTATAATTGCAGCGCGAACAACAGCTGAATGTTCAGCCAAGCATGTCCTTTGCGCCTTGACGTCCTTTCCCGCTTGTCAATTGTGCCCAGTCAGGCACGACAATGCGCGTCTATATAGGTCACAAAAGCGCGCACAATAATAAACAATAAAGCATAAACAAAACAAAGTCTGGATACTCTAGGCACTGCTTCAATTAATCAGGCAAATTGTCTTTGCTCTTCGGCTACGGAGAGGAGCGAAGCATGAGATTCTCATATACATATATTCGGCTAGAAAGTTTCGAGTTTAAGCTCTCAACTACTCAAATTAGATTTATGGCTAAGCCCAATATTTGGTTAGGGTATGCCGAGTGGACAATGGGCTGCTTGTCAGCCATTTGGTCAGAACAACAGCGTCGCCGTCGCTGTCGCCGTCGCAGGCGACGTCAGCCGAGTGACAACACTTGTTTCAATTGCTCCTATTGATGTCATTGTTGTTGCTGTTGCTGTTGCTGTTGCTGTTATGGCCAGCCATTGTTGTCCTAGCCTCAGCGCTTCTTGTTGTTGCCGTTGATTCTTGTCAGCTGGAACCACATTTGCCTAAATACTCCTCGCTGCCAGCCATTAACATACGACCGATGGCCGACGACCGCCGACTGTTGGACAGCTATGTATGTGTAAAGGTATTTTTTTGTTGCTCAGCGCTGTTTTGCATGATATTTTGCAGGGCATTCAAGATTAATGACCAGCGTTTGGCCATTTGTATTCGCTCGGACATTAGCATCGGCCGTCGCCCCACCCCACCCCACGCGCTGCGTTTGCGTGTTTCAAATTGTTGTTCACCACTTGGCGCTCGATTGAATGGGTGTTTGAATTCAGTTAACCACTAAGGAGGAAGACAACAAACTAATGCATGTGTTAGAAAGTCTTTATTAAGATGCGAAGCGGCGCTTGGGCCAATTTCTGTCGAACAATTTAGTCTCAATTAAGATCGAATTTTGGTCAGTGACAAATGCAAAATTTGATTGACATTAGATCCAAAGTCTGCCACGTCATCTCCCATCATCTGTCATCTGTCATCTGGTTGTCATCTCCCTAGCCGTCTGGCCTACTCAGCTCTGTTTCTAGCTCAGAGAGATTCAACTTCGATCATCGGAACAGGGCCAGAAATTCATTCTGTGTTGTATTCTCAACTGAAACAGTCGATTTTCTCGGAGTAGAAAAAAATAAATAAAAAATATTGTAAAATTCGAAATCCAAAAATGGAAAAAAATAATCAAAACGGAGAAAAACTTTTGCATGTGAAAACCGCAATGGATAAAAACCTGAATGCGAATACTATTGCTGGCAAAATGCAGCCAATGGTCAAGCAGACCAAAGATGAAAAAACCAATGTGACTATCTCAAAGGAGCAGCCTTCGAATGAGCTTGCAGAAAAACAGCTACAGCCGGACGCTATTGATAACAAGATGGTAAGTTCTCGCACATATTTAGTTCTACTTTACGGGCCTTATGCCTACAATTGCAATTTATGGCGAAAAGGCCAAGCTTGATGAACAGCCAAAGATGGAGAATGTCGCTGAGCCAATGGAAATCGATAACAATATATTGGCTTTGGGAGAGAAAGCATTGGAAGGGCCAATATCGCAGAGCCTGGAGTCTGGCAATCAGATTGCTGAGCAATCTGATTTTGAAATAATTGACTTGACTCTATCCCCAAAGAATGAGCAAATGCAATTAGCTGACAAATCAATTGATGAACAGCAAATTACCCAAAGACCGGATTGTGACATGGCAGAACAGACAGGGAATAAGAAATCTGATATACCGCAAAATGCCGAAGCAATGCCAGTAGCATCAGCTAAAATACCAGCAAATACCACAGCTGTGCCAATGGAAGCAGCAAAGATACCAGAGAATATCAAAGATGTCGCTATTGAAGCAGCAGCCACACCGGCAAGTGCCGAAGCTGTGCGCGCAGATGCAGCCAATACAAATGCTGTCGCTATGGATACTGCAGATAATACTCAAGCTGTGCCAATGGATCTGACAAAGGTACCAGCCATGACCAAAGGTAAGAAGAATTCCGACAAGTCCAGGCATAGGGCCAGGTCTAAGACAAGGATACATGCTGTCAGGGACAAAATCAGAAAGAGAAGTCTTTCGAATAATCGCACTAAGAGAGCACACAAAAAACCTGAAAAGCCAAATGTGGCCGACGCAAAGGCTGGCGAAAAAGCTGAGAAACCGAATGAGCCGAAGAAGAAGAAGAAGTCGGGAAAACGTGCCACTAGCAAAGCATCAGCTGACACTGTGGAGGTAAGTTCAACTGACAGAACACACAAATTTATTTGCCTTGTCAAATTTTTCATCTTGGGAACTGTCATCGCAGACGTCAAGTGGCCCAAATGCTAAAAATCAGACTGCCAGTCTGAAACATAAGGCGAGCGAGTCAACATCTCCAGTTCCAAAAAAAGTTGTGAAAAAAAGTAAACGTTCGTCTTCAATAAAGAATAAGAAGGTCAATACGTCGACCGAGTCCATATCGCAAAAGGTAGAGCAATTATTTGAACTACAAATAAAGCAGACTAATTCTGATGATAATATGCAGGAATCGTCGGTTGAGCAGCGGCAAGTAAAGATGGAAGGAAATACTGAACAGGCAAATGTCTCAGTTAAAGATACAGCTGAAGCTGAAGCAGCAAAGGAAAACATTTCGCCAACGAATCAAGCCTGTGGCAAGGGCCTTGTCAGCCGTAAGAAGGATGACCCGGCAAAGCCTGAGGCTGATGCAGCGAAGACTGACAACAAAACCGATGAAGTCGAGGCTGATAAGAAAACTGAGGTCTTAACTGAAGTCAAAGCTGACGAGAATAAAGCTGAGGCTCCAAAGGTAAGAGTGCAGCTTAGTGCAGACAAACTAATTAGGCCTAACAATTGCAGCAGGATGAAGTGCAGCCGAGCACAGCTAAACAGCCTCTATACAATAAGCAACTTATTTATGTCAAGGAAGGGCTAGTGAATCCTGCGAAGATAGTGCAACAAGAAGAACAATGCAAGCAGGATCCACCTGCGAGTGTAAATCCGGCAAGCGGTAATCAGACTACGTTTATCTTCGAGAGCATTAACTTTGCGTCCGACGAGGAGGACAACGACGATTACTTGATGGCAATGGTACGGCAGACTATTGAATTCGCCGAGTTGCATATGCGCACACCTATACGACAGGTAAGAGAAGGCGATGCAGATAAGCTAGCTTACACTCAGACATATTTCAATATTTTCATTTTTGATATTGATTTCATCTGAAATAGGCCAGTGAATCCGAAGACGACTTGGTAGGGGTAGTATATCCGCCCATTAAGAACCAGCAAACAGCAAACACAGAACAGCAAGTCAGCACTTCTGCGTCCGATCAATCGCAGTCTCAGACTTCCTCGGCACTGGAGTACGACCTACAACAGCAAAGCACCAGTCGAAGTGCATCAATCGCAATTCAACAAGAAAAGGCTAAGCAAGAAGAGGCCAAACAAGAAGTCGCAAAGCAGGCCGTCGCAGAGAAACCTCTTTCGATTGCCGGCAGCAACACCTCCTCGGAGCCAGGGTCGTCTTCGTCTTCGAGTGAGCCAAAGAAAGAGAAGAAAAATGGATCTTCTAAACGAAGTCTGTCGACTGACGCCAAGTCTTCACATAAGAACAAGAAGACTAAAAGTGAAAAACCGGATGCAACAACGAAGACACCATCGGATTCTAAGACTGATCCACGTCCAGGCTCTGAGAAAGGTAAAGAGGCTTCGTCCGATAAGAAGAAATCTAAAAGCCAGAAGGACGAAAACAAGAAGACGACGGGTGATCAAAACAAATCTAAAAGCAAGAAGGACACGGACAAGGACAAGGACAAGAAGAAGACGGATGATGGAAGCAAATCTAAAAGCCAGAAGGACAAGGACAAGAAGAAGACGGATGATGACAAATCTAAAACCAAGAACGACAAGGACAAGAAACCGACCGATGATGACAAATCTAAAACCAAGAAGGACATGGACAATGACAAAGACAAGAAGAAGACGGGTGATGACAAATATAAAAGCAAGAAAGACAACGACAAGAAACAGACGGACGATGAAAACACAACTAAAAGCAAGGAAGACAAGGACAAGAAACAGACGGACGATGAAGCCAAATCTAAAACCAAGAATGACAAGGACAAGGACAAAGGCAAGAAGAAGACGGATGATGAAAACAATTCTAAAAGCCAGAAGGACAAGGACAAAGTCAAGAAACAGGCGGGTGATGAAAATAAAGTCCTTAAGGACAATAGTAATACATCTGACGATCGGAAGAAACGTCAAAGCCATAGAGATAGCAAGGATAAAGAAAAGAAGACTCATGTGTCTAAGAAAGATGTAAAAGAAAAGGAGAATCATGGAACTAACAAGGATGTAAAGGAAAAGAAGAGTCGTGCATCTAAGAAGGATGAAAAGGAAAACAAGAGTCTTGGAACTAAAAAGGACAATGATAATGGTCAGAAAACCGATAAGGACGACAATGATAAGGAAAAGACGAGTCGTGCATCTAAGAAGGATGAAAAGGAAAAGAAGAGTTGTGAGACTAAAAAGGACGACAATGATAATGGCCAAGGAACTGAAAAGGACAATGATAAGAATAGTCATGGAATAGTCAAGGAAAAGGATGATAAGAAGAGTCGTCAAGCTAAAAAGGATGATAAGGAAAAGAGTCGTAAAACTAAAAATTATAAGAAGAGTAATGGAACTAACAAGGACGAAACAGAAAAGAGTCATGTGCCTAAAAAGGACGCTACTGATCAGAAAAGTCATGCGTCTAAAAAAGACGAAGAGGAAAAGAAGACTCATGGATCTAAAAGTAGTCGCAATGATAAGAAGCGTCATGTGTCTAAAAAGGACGAAGAGAAGCAGAAGAGTCATGGAACTAAAAATGATTGCGATGATAAGAAGCGTCATGTGTCTAAGAAGGATAACACTGATCAGATAAGTCATGTGTCTAAAAAGGACGAAGAGGAGCAGAAGAGTCATGGAACTAAAAATGATTGCGATGATAAGAAGCGTCATGTGTCTAAGAAGGACGAAGAGAAGCAGAAGAGTCATGGAACTAAAAATGTGTCTAAAGAGGACGAAAAGGGACAGAAGGCTCTTGGAACTAAAGGAGAAAAGGAGAAAAAACCAAAGTCCGATGAGACTGACAATGGGAAACAACCCCGTAAAACCAAAGCTGAATCTGCTAAAACCAAAGCATCCCTTGAAAGCGCTGAAAAGCATGATCGCCCAGCTTCTCAAGGGGAATAAGTTTTTATGCATCAAATTTAATTTTTTATACTCTATATTATAGAAATCGCAATTAAATAAATCGAGTGATTTCAAAAATACTTTTTTGTTTTAAGTCACAAGTTTCTCAGCAACTGCCAAGGCAGGCAAAGGCAGGCAAAGAGACACAAGAGAATAAAGTCAGTAAACAGAAAGACACGTCAGGGACAGAAAACAAAGTTAAGGTAACAAAGATTCAAAAATAGAACGTAGACATGAAGAGACTCTTAGTTCCTCGACTGATAAACACATAGACAGAGACACTGAGTCGACTCACAGGCTTAGCTGAGTCAGTGTAATTAAAAAATGCTATGATTGTCTTATATTACAGATCGCTTAATCTGAGGTAGATCAGCCGACAACGTCGATAGTTAAGGATAAAAATAAATGTGCTAAACGTGCACAGAGTAAACAAAAAGTTGTTCAGCCCGAACAAAGTCGGCTTTGCGTTTCCAAGCAGCCTGCGCATACCTTTTGCTTGGCAAGAAATACAGAAAGCAAAACTGAAAGGAATACTGAAAGGAAAGCTACAATCGAAAAAGCAAATTTACAGGCTGCTAAAGCAAAGCTAAAAGGAATCCTTGAAGCGAAGACAGGCGACTGCATTAAAGCTTCACCACAAGCTGTGGATAACAATTTGGCTCAGAAGGTAAGAATACTTTTGGCTAAAGACACATACATACTGTATAAGTTAAGCCTGTCGGAAACCTAATTGGGAAGCAGTTTAGACTGCGATCAGCCGATCAAAGCTGTAAATTTGAACCACGGGATGGGCTGGTGGCCAAGGCCAGCCCAATGAGGTTGGCCCCCTTTTGTGGGAGTTTCGTGGTGGCTGTGGTGTTAAAACTGTCATGGTTCAACGTGGCGTTGAATCACGGCCGGATGCTGTACCCGTAGCCAGCAGAGGTTAAGATAGGCCTCGCCCCTGACCAAGAGGGAACAACATGCCCGACAGCATATGTTCGAACTGGTACTTAAAAGATTTCTTTTAGGGGCGTTGGTGGACGCATTGAATTCACCCGCTGTACTATGTGTCACATATGTGGCACAAGCGAGTACCGTGGTTGTAAACCCCTCTCGGGGTACACGCCACGTTAAACAAAACTAGGATTTCTGTATAAGTTAAGCCCTCTCACACTACTAAGAGTAGTGGTATTGAGGGCTGACAACAGACTTGATATACGCTGATATTTGTATAATATTATAATTTGGTGAATATTAAAGTGGTCTTTGCCACATCGGAATATGAGCTGCGGTATCGAGGCTCCCTCGTGCTGTCTGACAGGAGACTCCAGCCTACTCTGTCGGTGTTAACTTGTATATATTTATATTACAGAAAGTGACATGTGAACTAGATCAGTTCCCTAATTCGAGCGAACCAAAAGTTGTTCAACCAGAACAAAGTCAGCTGTGTGTTTCTAAGCGGCATTTAATTGCTCAACACGAAATAGTGAAAGCAAAACGGCAAGGGAGTAATTTTAATTTTTTTTTTTAATTTTAAAAGGTGCTGAGGCAAAGTCAAAAGCAGAAGGTAGAACTTACAAATCACTGCCACTGGCAAGCATAACCACTTATCAAGAAAAAAAAGTTGACCAAGGCCAACAAGCTCAATCAGTGACAAAGACTAGTCTATCCAAGGAAGTATCTAACCTACCAAAGGAAGCAAATTTAGGTCCGCATTCAGCATTGGCAAGCGCTATATAAGCTGAGTCAGAAAAACGTCTGTAAGGTAAAATTTCAACTTTCGTATTACGTCGGTGCAGCCTTGCCAAGCAGGACTGGCACAGAAAACGCCTGTGCATATAGAAGTCGTAGATAAAACTAAAGAGGAAAATCAACACGAAATGGCTGAGAAACAGAAGGAGCTTGAGGCGCAGAAATCATTCGTGAACACAAATTATGAAGGTCCCGAAGAGGTAAGAGTCTTTGTGTTAAGACTGTGATCAATTGATATTATATTCATCTTAGGGAGGCCTACACGAGTCTTCTCAGCTGCCAGAGGCAATCATGCCAACAGAAGTAACTGAGACTTCCCAAGACAAGTTATTGGCAACACAGAACATGGCGAATACCGACGGATGTGAAACAAACCCAATTGCTATAACAGAATCGCACAAGGAGGGAAAAGACAGGAAGAAATCGTCAAAAGCTAAGCTTTTGAAGATCAAAAAGAAGGAAAAAAAAACTAAAAAACTAAAAGAAAAAATTGAGAAAGCAATGCTCATTGCTCTCAAAAGTAATGACAAGCAGAGCTTATCTGACTATGAGATATATCACGCATGTCTTAATGCACAAGTTGAATTAGTCGAAACCAACCAAGATGGCTTACCGGAAGAAAAACTAGATAAAAAAGCTACGAAAAAGCTGAAAAAAACACAGAAGATGCGTTACAAAATTCAGCGAGCTATACATAGGGCAGCTGGCGACATTGAATACTTAACTAGAGATAAGATAGATATGCAAGTCGAGTCAGGCAATGCCGAAAGTCTTGTGCCAAGCTCTCAAGAGGTAAGCAGCTTAAGAAAGTAGAGAAAGCTTCTAAGTAAAGCAAATCTTAAAATACTAAAACCTTAGCAAAAAGAGGCAGCTGTAAGTTCGCTAGATACCAACGGAGAGCAGGACTTGGGCTTAATGAATCAAGAGGTGAAAGGAACTCTGTGTCATCAAGGGGAAGATAAATCCACAGTAGCCAACTCGATGAATACGACCCCAAGCGTTGATTCTTCTAAAGTAACTACTGCATACGACTGAATTCCTTTACTATCTAGCACTAGCACTTTACTATTTAATACTAAACTTCACTATCTAATACTAACTTTAACTATCCTAACAGACAAGCCTGAAAAACATGAGAAAGGTTAAAAAACTCAAGTTATTCATTAAAGAAGAATCCGCTGGAGAGAGCGCAACGGTCTTTTCGCATGGCATCAATATTATGGACTTTAAAAAGGTATTACATAAGAAGTTTTATATTATCTGATAAAGTTATAACTGCTCGTATTGCTATAAACCATTTTGAAATTTCCCAGGCTGGTGTTTACGTTCCGCGACTGCCGAAAAAAATGGAAGACATTGGAGTGGAAAATGCAAGCAGTCGCAGCGGTAAGCCGAAGTATCGTAAGATATTTCCATGGGTATGTATCCTACTTGATATGTACTATTCAAATATTTACAAAATACATATATATATATATATATATATATATATATATATATCTTATATATATATCTTGGCAAACCAGCGAGGACCATACCCCTGCGCCCCTGCAGAAACGGTCCGTAAAGCATTGCCCGGTGCGAAACGGGCAGAGTTTAGTTGGACCTATGATACCCCCCCAATGGCAGAAGAGCCCAAGAGCGCCAACTTAGAGAAAGTGAGGACTAATAAATGAAATATATTTACAGAAATTAAGTATTTTTCTCTCTCAGGAAGTCGAAGACGAAGTTGCGCAGCCCACGAAGCTGAAGGTAAAAAGAACTAAAAAGCAGAAAAGGCTGCAAAAGGAGAAAAAAGCTCGAAAAGCCTTGCTGAGAAAAGAAAAGCAGGCGAAAGCTGATGAAGAAAACAAGGTAGGCCATGATACGATGACAAATACAGAGTAATCTTAACCTGAATCTGATAAATCAGCATAGAAAATTTGAAAAATTTTTTTTGAGAAAAACAGAAATAGATTGCGCAGCTTATAAGTATCAAGTGGAATTGATCTTCTTGTTTGGTTGATCATCTGCGAAGAATATCGGAAGAAATAATAGTGAAATAATGTTAAGATCTTTTCCTTTTCAGCCATCGGCACAGCAAGCAGATGAGTCGGCCGCTGCCAAGCCAGGCGACAAACCACAATCCGATGTCAATGTTAGTCAAGAGGAGAGCATGAGTTTAAGTGATTGGAATGATGTATCCTTTTTGGTAACTTGAATCGAAGACTCATGCAAATATCGAACAGTTTTTAATATGTCCTGTATCTTATCAGGATGTACCTTTGAGCGAGCCACATTTGGATATTAAACCAGCCAAGGAATCTCCACCTTGGGCTCTTCCAGAGGCAACAGATGCCACTCAGCTGCAGCAGGATGCGGTAAGTAATACCTCCAAGCTGCCAAGGCTTAATACTAAATGCAAATTCGACATACTGCTGGCAGTATCAGTCAATGTTTGGTGAGCAAATGGACGTAAGCTTTTTGAATGAGTTCTGTGAAGGCGGCGACTGGGCTAAGGAGCCCAACTTTCAAACAGTTGCATCAAGCAGGGCAACGGGGGCTCTTGTTAAAGAAGACTCAACCAATATAGACGACATCCTGGAAACTTTCGTCGAATTGTGTGAGGAGCAAAAGCAAAAGGAGGTCGAAAAATATCTAAGTGCAGGTCTAACTACGCCAATTGCGCCTCAAGTGCAGACTGAATGTGCGCTAAATGGCGGTGGATTAACTTTGTCGCAGCCCCATCGACCAACTGAGCTGCCAGCCCAATCATGGGCTACTCTTAAAACTCCCCCATTCAACAATGAAGACAGTATCACAAAGATCGAGGGATTAGGGGATAAACAGCCATCGCCATCTGATCAGCTGCGTCCAGTTGCGAATATCGAAAAATCAGCGGTTGAAAGTATCGCAAGACAGCCGCCGGCTGTGTCCAAGACATCTGGAAAGGAGAATAGGCCACCAGTGCCAACTCCTCGAAAGATTGATAACGTGAATACGGTAAGATTGGCAAGGATGGCCGCACGCCAAAATATTGTAAGGCAGCCGCCAGCTGTAGTTCAAAGTGGTCCAAAGGTTGATAACGTAAATATGGTAAGACCGCCAAGGATGGCCGAATGTCAAAATACTGCAAGACAGACGCCAGCTGTAGCTCAAAGTGGTCCAGTTAAACCGCCGCCAAAGAGGACTGGATGCCTTAATATGACAGAGCAGCAATTGCCACCTCAGACATTCCGAAGCGGAACCATGGAAGGACAATTTAAAACGGGTCAAGGGCAGCAGCAACTGGGCTTAGAGATAGCTCCAAGTGCGGCTTCTGTGCCCCGTAGAAAGCGCCTATACAGAAGGAAAACCCTGCCTGCACCGCTGATATCTAATGGTCCTGGTCGCAATGAAGAAAATTCAACTGCCGTTCAATCAACATCCGTTGGGACCGACCCCATTTCGGGAAGTGGACCCACCGAGGATAGAATATTGGCTGGAAATGTCAAAATCGGGCGCAAACGTGCAGCCGATAGAAACATTGGACCATCCAGCATGACGTCTTCTGGAAATCAGAAGCAAAATCCGAAACTGTCATCAAGGACAGCACAACAAGAGCAGTCAAACTCTATGAATCAACAGAATAAAACGGAGGAAGCTGGACAGAAGAAGAGCATCTCTCTAGCAAAAGTTCAGACCGACCCGCAATTAGGCTCACAAAATCAAAGGAAAACTGCGCTGGAGTTGGTGGCTGAGTCTTCGGAAAGTGCCCCCAAAAAAAAGAGAAAGCAAGTAGAACCATCGGCAATTGATCAGCTGCATCCAGTTGCGAACATGCAAAGTCGAGAAAATATCGCAACACAGGAGCCGGCTACGAGGACTAGAAGAACGAAAACTTCAAAGCAGCAATTGCCCCCTCAGACATTACGAAGCGAAGGCATGGAAGGACAATCGCAAACCGATCAAGGGCAGGAGCAACCGGGCTTAGACATAGCTCCAAGTGCGGCTTCTGTGCCCCGTAGAAAGCGCCTATACAGAAGGAAAACCCTGCCTGCACCGCTGATATCTAATGGTCCTAGTCGCAATGAAGAAAATTCAACTGCCGTTCAATCAACATCTGTTGGGACCGACCCCATTTCGGGAAGTGGACCCATCGAGGATAGAATATTGGCTGGAAATGTCAAAATCGGGCGCAAACGTGCAGCCGATAGAAACATTGGACCATCCAGCATGACGTCTTCTGGAAATCAGAAGCAAAATCCGAAACTGTCATCAAGGACAGCACAACAAGAGCAGTCAAACTCCGTGCATCTACAGAATAAGACAGAGGAAGCTGGACAGAAGAAGAGCATCTCTCTAGCAAAAGTTCAGACCGACCCGCAATCAGGCCGACAAAATCAAAGGAAAACTGCGCGGGAGTTGGCCCAAACAGCTAATAGTCCTGTAAGGACATTACCAGCTACTGCACAGCAGGTGGCTGAGTCTTCGGAAAGTGCCCCCAAAAAAAGAAGAAAGCAAGCAGATGAGCGATCAAGAAAAGCCAATCAACAGTCTGTCGATCAACGGATTCGTAAACAACCATCGGCAATTGATCAGCTGCAGCAGCCGGCTACGGTTGAGAGTAGGCCATCCGTGCTTACTCCTCGAAAGGTTGATGCAGTAGACATGGTAAGACCGCCAAGGATGGCCGAGCCTCAGAATAATTCTCTGCAGCCGCCAGCTGCAACTGAAGATGGTCCAGTTAGACCGTCGCTAAAGAGGACTAAAAGAACGAAAATTTCAAAGCAGCAATTGCCCCCTGAGACATTACGAAGCGAAGGCATGGAAGGACAATCGCAAACCGATCAAGGGCAGGAGCAACCGGGCTTAGACATAGCTCCAAGTGCGGCTTCTGTGCCCCGTAGAAAGCGCCTATACAGAAGGAAAACCCTGCCTGCACCGCTGATATCTAATGGTCCTGGTCGCAATGAAGAAAATGCAACTGCCGTTCAATCAACATCCGTTGGGACCGACCCCATTTCAGGAAGTGGACACACCGAGGATAGAATATTGGCTGGAAATGTCAAAATTGGGCGCAAACGTGCAGCCGATAGAAACATTGGACCATCCAGCATGACGTCTTCTGGAAATCAGAAGCAAAATCCGAAACTGTCATCAAGGACAGCACAACAAGAGCAGTCAAACTCCGTGCATCTACAGAATAAGACAGAGGAAGCTGGACAGAAGAAGAGCATCTCTCTAGCAAAAGTTCAGACCGACCCGCAATCAGGCCGACAAAATCAAAGGAAAACTGCGCTGGAGTTGGTGGCTGAGTCTTCGGAAAGTGCCCCCAAAAAAAAGAGAAAGCAAGTAGAACCATCGGCAATTGATCAGCTGCATCCAGTTGCGAACATGCAAAGTCGAGAAAATATCGCAACACAGGAGCCGGCTACGAGGACTAGAAGAACGAAAACTTCAAAGCAGCAATTGCCCCCTCAGACATTACGAAGCGAAGGCATGGAAGAACAATCGCAAACGAGTCAAAGTGGGCAGCAACCGGGCTTAGAGATAGCTCCAAGTGCGGCTTCTGTGCCCCGTAGAAAGCGCCTATACAGAAGGAAAACCCTGCCTGCACCGCTGATATCTAATGGTCCTGATCACAGTGCACAGAATGAGGAAAATTCAGCTGCGAAGACAGCCGTTAATGCAACGTCCGTTAGGAACAAACTAATTTCAGGAAGTGGACCCCGCGCGGATAGAGTAATGGCTGGAAAAGGCAAAACTGTGCCAGAACTGCAAAATAAATTACCTGCTCCTGCACAGCAGGTGGCTAAGTCTTCGGAACGTCCACCACCGGCAAATGTCAATCGACAGCCTGTCGGTCAACATATGTCGGAAAAAAGATCAGGAATTTTATTTAAAAGCAATTTAAATAAACCCGTTGATTGCATTGCTAGCGGTGCTCGTGCAGCTAGCAATCCACGTGGTGCTAATAAGCCTCTTGGTGGTGGAGATGAACGCGGTGCTAGCGGAGCTAGCCGTGCTCGCAGAGTTAGCTACGATTCTAACAGCTCTTGTCACAACAGCAATTGTAGTTGTTCCACAGGAAGTTCCGGGAGTAGCAGTAGCAGCTCAAGTAGCGAAAGTGATTCGAGCAGCCCGGTCCGACCTAGCACCACTGGCAGAGCTGCGAGTAATGTGGCCAGTGCTGGAATGGTGAGTGTAGCATTAATCACGTTGAATCCTTTAATATTCTACTCCTTCACTCCTTCATTTTGCCGACCAACTCAGGCTCGGGTACAAAATAGGCGAAGGGCCGTGGCAGTACGCAATGGTCAGCCTGAGAGGCCAACAAACCCCCGAAAAAATGAGGTAACATTGCCAGAGTTCTATTTTGTGTACCAGAACTTAATTATATTTGATTAGATGGTCGCTGCGGCCAGGCAGCCCCCACTCAATCCGGTAGCTCCAGCTACACCAGTAAAAACTCCTCAGCAGACGAGTTCCGTTGGGGCAACTCCAGCTAGAAATCGAAGAACGCCCAGAACGAAACGAGCTGCAAACCAACAATAGAGATGATGCACAGCCAACCATCTCTATTCAGCAGCTAATTTACTTTAAGAATCCAAGGGAAACGGGAAACCAACACAACTTAAGACTTGACTATGTCAGCCAGTGGCGATTATTACGTGAGTAAACGTGATTTCAGATTGAGCTTAACTAGAGCCGAGGTAGTAGAATTTTTAAAAACTAAATTATGAAAACTTTTGTCTCTTAACTAGCATCCGCGCAGCAGGCAATCCTGCCAGAGATCTCTTACAGATCTCACAATTACAATTTAATATATTCATTATCGGCAAGTTATTATGAAGCTCAACACATTTATATTTATTCATAGAGCTCTATTACAGTGCATGGGTATCGCTAAGATGTTCCGCTTCCATCTTTTCTTCTTTTTTTGTGGACTATGTATAATTCCACAAGTATAATTCCATCAAGAACATTTTTGTCCCTTAACTAGCATCCGCGCGGCAGGCAATCCTGCCAGAGATCTCTTACAGATCTCACAATTTAACATGTTCAATATCGGCAAGTTATTATGAAGCTCAACACATTTATATTTATTCATAGAGCTCTATTACAGTGCATGGGTATCGCTAAGATGTTCCGCTTCCATCTTTTCTTCTTTTTTTGTGGACTATGTATAATTCCACAAGTATAATTCCATCAAGAACATTTTTGTCTCTTAACTAGCATCCAGCAGCAGGCAATCCTGCCAGAGATCTCTTACAGATCTCACAATTACAATTTAATATATTCAATATCGGCAAGTTATTATGAAGCTCAACACATTTATATTTATTCATAGAGCTCTATTACAGTGCATGGGTATCGCTAACGTTAAGCCAGCTGATCGGCATTCCTTAGCAAGGATATTAAGTATACGCATCCTATATCATATATAAGAATTTGCTTTCATCAAACAGGTGCTCTATGATTCAAGCCATGGTTCACCTATTCTTGCCCTTCTGGGACGTGCAATACGACAAGAGCTTGAACATCTACTCCCACCTCTGTTATCTCGCCTCTGCAAAAGATCCTACGACAGGCGCTGCTACCCAGGTCTACGCGCTCTCGCCTACCACGTCATCTACGGTCAGCTGCTGGCCTTTTGGGGCTTGTTACTTTGTTACTGAACTCAGCTCAATCAAGCGGATCTCTCGGGTGATCGACGCAGAGGATTATGGCAGCGAATACTCGCTATTAACTCTACAGATTTTACACACATATAGACACGCGATAGCCCAGAACATTTTCCCGTTTCCCATAAATAATGAATGTTTAGTTTTTTTCTTATATATGCTTTCATATATTTGCTCTCTTTTTCTGTTATTATCATTTATCTTATTATTGTCATTTTTAATCTATCTATAAATATATATTTTAGACATCGTAATCGATGTCTCCAAAAAATACATTTCGCCTCGCTAACTTATGTCAATTAAGTCGCTTTTCTTAATCTTAATTTTGCTCATTTTCGCATTACCGAAAAATTTTCACTTGATGAGCTCGCAATTTGTCGCTTGACCGCCAGGTGGCGCCCAACAGCTTAATTACTACAAGTCGAGCAATTGAATTTGTGTTCGACGAGCACTTGCTGCGGCAGCCGGTGGGCGTGGCACGGTCCATTGCCGGCGATGCTGTGTGCCGTTACGCCCCATTAGCAAAGGGGCCGCCCATAGCATACTAAATATGCATATAAGTATATATATATATATATATATATATATATATATATATATATATATATATATATATATATATATATATATATATATACTTATATATATATATATATATATATATATATATATATATATATATATATATATATGGATATCTGTATGTATATTCATATATATGTATCTGCCTATCTGGAGATAAGTGCTTCTAGATACTGAGCCAAACACATTAAAATTCAACCTTCAATTTCGGAATCAATAAGCAAAAGTGACACACCTACCAACAGCAACAACAACAACAGCAACAACAACAATAACAACAACAATATCTGAAACAACATCAGCAGCTCACGCCCCAAAAACACAATGCAGAGATTTTTTCGGCGCAGATTTTGTGACATTTTGTTAAGAACTTAGCTGGGAGAGTAGTTCGATTTCATATGGAAGTCTGTAACAAGATATCTATATCCATATCTATATCTATATCTATATCTATATCTATATCTATATCTATATCTATATCTATATCTATATCTATATCTATATTTCTATATTTATATCTACATCTATATCTTTAAATAACTGAACTTTTTCCAAATGTTAGGGTATCTCCACGTCGTCCCTGCCCACCCAGATGTGCCGCTTCCATATTTTCTTCTTTTTTTTTGTGGACTATGTATAATTCCATAAGTAGAATTGCTGTCGCTGTCGCAGCTGCTAGATAGAAACGTTTGGGCCGCCAGACACGCCCACTGCGTGTGTGTGTGTGTGAGTGTGTCGCGGTGTGTGTGTGCGTGTATTAATTTGTTGTGAAATTTTGTGCATTTATTTATTGTGGGTTTTTTCATTGTGTACAACAGGCTTGTATTACATAAATATATAGATATATATACAGATGTATGTATGTATTTATAATATTCATATAGACTTTTTGCTATTTCATCTTGAGCTGAGCGCTCTGGCTCTGAGTCTGGATCTGGATCTGGGTCTGGGTGAATGCTTTTATAGCTAACAAGATTAGGAATATGATGGCTGTTGTATTTTCTGCTCTTCTGCTCCTTTAATGTCGGATTATATTCTGTAATAATTTCCAGAAATGATTCTGCCACAAAGAGAAGAAAATTATGGTTAAATTTGCAGTTTTCCTAAGAAAATGAAAATTATATGTAAGTATATGAAATACATTTAGAGATGTGTACATACATATGAATGTAAATGTAAATAATAAATATTATAAGAGATGAAAGCTCAAGCATTGGTAGAAGAAAGAGAGGCAGCTAGAGAGGGAGAGAGAGAGAGAGACAGAGAGATGGACACTTATCATCATAATGATCTTCCTACATCATCATCATAGTGCTCTTAGTTTGAAAGCCACAGTCTGTGCAGAGTATTGTGCAGTCGGCTAAGCCCAACTGCATTGCCTCCACTTGCACATTTTTCTATCCTAACAATTTTCGATTCAGCGCTAAGTCAACTGTTGATGCCATTTACAGTCAGCTGCCGTTGGGCGGGGGTGTGGGGTGGTAAGGTGGTTGGGTGGTTGGTGTTAGACTAGAACAATAAATGCCTAAATTATTAACATTTTGGCATCAATTTGTATTCGAATTCAATGGGCAGCAGAAGCCCCACTAGAATAAGCTTAAAGCGGCGTTAAGTTTATTTTCTATATCTCAATTTGATATTTATATTTTATGTAAATTAAGGAGGCTTCTCTCTCTCTCTCTCTCTCTTTGTCAAGCGACAGCTAAAGCTAAAACTAAATTAATACACTTAGCTTAGCTGCTCGCAATCAATTAAGAAATGCCGATATCATGAGCTGGCAGCTCATGAGCATGTCTCAAATGCAGTTGATAATAACAGAAAACAAGAAAAAAAAAGAAAAAAAAGAAAAGCCTCGCCCGAGACTAATTGAAAATGCACGGAAAATTGGGCTTAAATGCAGCAATTAGTTGCAGCACTCAAAAGTCGCAGCTGCTGGAAAATTTCATAAATTTTCTTGGCTTGGGCAATGCTGCGTATACGCAACGTGGCCAAAGGCGCCCGCTGCCCGTTGCCAATTGCCCAGGAAACGTCAAAGCTTATCGGACGAGCTTATCGCAGGCCACAAACAGACTCGAGCCGAAATTAAGTTTTTGGCGCAGCTCAATTGCTGACGGCTTATGTAAAGCGCGCGGCGATTAAGCGACAAATCACGCGACGCATAAATAATTGTGCAGGCCGCGCCGCCCAGCCCCGACCAACTCGTCGATCTAGCGGGGCTTTGCCACGAATACTAGATACACTTTACAGGGCAATTTTAATAATATATTTAACTTCCTTTTGTCTGACTATATATTACATAATTAGGCTTAAAATCATAATCATAAAGTTTAAATAAATGTAAAACAGTTCTAGCAAAATGCAGCCTAGTTAACAGTTTGTTTGTCTGTTCGAATTGCAATTTGCATCTGTGAAAGCTTTGGCACTGTTAACGATCTTCTCTGCTCTTCCATTTCATTATTGACTGTTGCGCTAACAGTGAGAGATTTGAGCAATGCTCAGCTCTGTTAACGATCTACTCTCTCAATATTCTAGTCTGTTAAGGCGCTGCTCTGTTAAGGCGCTGCTCTGTTTCAGCTAACGATCTGCTCTTTTAAAGTTCGAATGTGTAAGACGCTGCTCTGCTAAAGATCTGCTCTGCTAACGATCTGCTCTGCTAACGGTCTGCTCTGTTAATATTCTAATATGTTTAGGCACTTATCTGCTCAGGCGCTCTTCTGCTTAAGCGTTGCTCTGCTCAGATGCTGCCTCGTTCAGGCGCTTCTCTGCTAACAATCTGCTCTGTTAAGGCGCTCTTCTATTTAGACATTGCTCTGCTCAACTGCTGCTCTGCTTCACATTCGAGTAACAGAACAGCTTAACAGTAGTTCTTTGCTCTTCACTGTTAACGCTCTCCCTGCTAATTTAGACATAAGAAAGCTTTGCTAATGCGCTGTTTGCAAGCAGCTGTCTGTTAGCCTCATTTCGAATGCTGAAATATGCCTATTTATTAGCTATTAAACTGTGTTTTTGTTCAGCTTAAGATCTAAGCCCATTACAGCTGCTAAGTAACAGAAGCTAACATACATTTAACATTTCAAGCATTACATTCAAAGAGTATTCAGCTAAACAATGTGCTGAAAGACTTTGCAGCGTCTGAGTTGCAACAGTTTCGCGGCGACCTGATTTCGGAACGGGCCACGAGGGGACTTACAGTTTCGCAGGGGGCCATGGGCGTTGTGCGTTGTTGCCAGAAACCAATCTCCATGACATGTTGTTGTCGTTGTTGTTGTTGCCTATCGGACTGCCTTTTAATTAAATTAGTTTGATTTTTATTTATATTTGCATTTATAGCCACAATAATTTCGGCTCTCGCACTGCACGGCCGCAGGGCAGCCATACAAAGTAAGAGCAGAGCAGAGAAAAAAACAACAAAAAAACTAAGAAGAGGAGCGCAAAAATATAGGAAAAAACCCGTAAAAACGTTTCTGATTGGGAATATTTTTGGCCAGCAGCTGCTTAATTGAGTTGCTTTATTAGTTTTTGTTAGCCGAAAAGGCAGTTGGCCGAGAAGCCCGGTGGCATGTGCTCGCAATATGCGTCGCTCGACAGTCGAATGCGAGAATGCCGAGCTGGAGGTGAATCTGAATGGCCTCGACCAGCCAGACAGACAGAGAGGGAGGGCGAGGGATAGGGAGAGATAGAGATAGAGGGGGAGTGGAACTGCTTGAAGTGTCCAGGGATTAGCCTAAGCTTAACTTAGTTACCAGAGCTTATAACTTGTTTCCAAAGATATTTATATATCGATTAATGCATAGAGTATCTACTCGCCTGATAGGCTTTATGAGAGGCTCAATTGACCGTGAGAAACTTGTGTTTACTGACTATTTATATAGAATCTATAAAGAATCTATAGAGAAGGAGTATAGCTTGCTTTAAGTATTTGTATATCGATTAATTTTTAGACTATCGATAAATATGGAGCAAAAAGTATTATATATAGAATCGACATCTATATATATCTTGAACCTCCTAGATAGAGTCAATGGCTCGTTGCTCTAGATATTTATGTATCGATAAATGTGTAGAATATCGATAATTATGGAGTATAGAGTATAGTATATAGAATCGATATCTATATTTATATTATCTCTCCTAGATAGAGCCAATGGCTTATTGCTTTAGATATTTATATATCGATTTATTAATCGATATATTTATAGATTATTTGTAGATCGTTTGCAATAGAGACAATTGATACATATATAGAGTATAGAGTATAATCTAGAGAGTATATAGCACCTGTAGCTATAAGTATCTTGACCTTTATAGATAGATCTTATAGATTTTAGGTCTAGAGATAATGATACTGCAGCCAGATCCCTAGATCTGGATCTCTAGATCTGTTTTCGGACTTGCAGAGGCCTGCGAGAGGAAGACTTTACTCCACGATAGAGGATCATTAGATGACAATGAAGTTAAACATATATATCCTTAACACCTCTATTGCTCTCACTCTCATCCAGTCCTTTCCATGCCCATCCACTCAGCTCTATCTGTATACGCCCATCACTCACATCTTTATCCATCTACTTGGATGGGATTCTCTGATTTGCATAGCTTCTTAGGCAGGCCGATTTGCTGGGAACGTAATAATTTATCATATTTTAGCCAATGGAATTGATTCGCGATGTAGCCATACGGCACTCCCCAGCAGCGAGCAGCCAGCCACGTGCCACGCCCAACAATCCGCATAATCAGCTAACATATGTATGCAGTCAGAGGGAGAGAGAGAGAGAGGGGGAGAGTGGGAGAGTGGAGCCAAAAGGTAGTAGTCGCTGGGCTATCAGGGGTATTGGCTCTTATATTGTATAATTTATGAATCGATTTCGTTGTGGAAGCCCCAGCAGCAGCAGCAGCGGCAGCTACGATAAGGACGCTGACAACGAGGGCGACGATGATAACCTTGTTATGTATTCAACGAGTTTACCTAAACACTCGAATGTCTTCGTCTATAGACGTCCCCTGGCTGTCCCCCCCCTAATCCCCTCCATATGCGTGCGCCTTTCCCTTGAGTCATTGCTCCACTCGTTGTCATTGGCGCTGGCTCCAACTAAAGCCGGCTAACTGTGATTGTGGCGCTAATTACGCATACGCAGCGTACGCAGCCATTAAAGCCACGTCCACGCGTCTCATTAAAGCCAACCAAAAATAAATACCAAAAAAAAGAAAAAACTCGAGCGCAAAACTACAATCGTGATTTAAAGAGGCCCAGCCCAGACACGACCACACCAAATGCAATTAAGGTACGATCCGTAACACTTTTAGCTCAATTTGCGAGGCCACAACACGAGCTGCAACAGCAACAGCAACAACAACAACAACAGCAGCAACAGCAACAACAACTGCAGCTAAAGGCAACAATTGCCTGCAGACCACAGGCAATTGCTGCATACTCTATATAAAGGGAGTCCATACACTGTTGAGCTGAAGTGGATATGTGGATATATAGATATATATACAGATATATAAAGATATATACATAGACATATAGAAATATAGATAGAGAGATATATGTCTATAGTAGAGTAACTCTATAAGTGGAGCAACTCTTGGGTTGCCTAATACTTTTTCAGGCTAACCTATCTAATGCCCGCTCTTTCAGTTCCATATATTGATTATAGAGCAACAGTAGTCATCCGACTTGCCTTTTACTATAATATATTCCTAAATGAAAATCACTTGTTCCATAAAATAGTATATAATACCATAATACTATATAATACTCCATAATAAACCATTTACAACAATAACAAAGAATAGCTCTGCTCGACGACATTATACGACTTCAGGCTTGCTTTTTCTATATCTTTAATCTTCAAATATCCCAAATTTGCATATGAGAAGTTAACTCCAGATAGAGTGTAGAGCATGTTAGCCTCTACTATTATAGCCAAACTTAAGTTTTTGTGCCTGCAGCCGAAGAAAAAGAGAAAAAAAGTTGCACTAACTAAGCTGACAAGCGCAAAGGCGAGGCGGCAGGTGGCAGGTGGCAAGTGGTTTGGTCAGCGGCAAAGTTGCCATTGTTAATGTTGTTGTTGCTGTTGTTGTTGTTGTTGCTACTGCTGGTGTTGTTGTTTGAGCCGGATCGCTTGCAGGCCACTCCACTTTATTTACAGTTCGTCTGAGCGGCAAGTGCGAAAACAACGCATTGGAAACGCGCTCGTTTTTTATGGCTGATTGAAAAAGGAAAAAAAGGAACCGCCAACCAGGTGATGAGGCTAAAACGTTGCGTAAGACGATGCCCGCCAAATGACCAAATGGCCAAATGCACATTGGCCATTGGCCATTGGCCATTGGCCGAGGCAGTTGCACTTGCCGCTCGTTGTCCGTCCATTCGGCGTCTGGTCAGCGGCAGAGGCGCCTTTTATATGAGCGCAGCCAAAAGGAAATGGCCCCAAGTGCAGCCAAGTGGCTCGTTAGATGAAGCGGAAATTTAACTGCCACCGAATGAATGTGTTACACCTGCCGCCGCACAGCCGCAGACAGCATGGAGTATGGAGTGGAGTGGGGTGGGAGAAAGCCTTTTAAAAAATAAATCATTTTCCATTATGGTAATAGTAATAATAATAAAAAAAATAATAATAATAATAAAAATAATAATAATAATAATAATAATAATAATAATAATATTAATAATAATAAAAATAATAATAATAATAAAAATAATAATAATAATAATAATAAAAATAATAACAATAATATTTAAAAAATAAAAATTGATTATTTTTATTAATTAAAAAATAATAAAAAATAATAATTTTGTAATGAAATATAATCAAACTTAAATATAAACTCTAATGAAAAATTGATTAAAAATTAAAAATCTTAAATACAGAAAATATAATATAACATTTTTTTTAATTATTAAAAATTTAAATAAATACCTATAAAAATTCATCAAAATTAAAATAGTGATAATTACAAATAAATATGAGTAGAATGTATTAATAATTAAAAATAATTATCAATCAATATATTTAAAAAATATATATAAAAGTAAAAAATAAAATATATTGAAAATTTTAATATTTATAAATAAAAATAAGATGAAAAATTTAAAATAAAGTATAAGAAAACTTTAAAAAATATTAATAAAAGACAATTATTAATAATAATGATATGAATAATGACATAATATGTTCAAAGTATATTCTATATGTTATTTGCTGACTATCTGCCTGCCCTTGCATAGTGCATGTGCCACGCCCACGTAGAAGCTTCGCGGCGTCTCGTTCAAACGGTTGCCGCCAAAACGTAATGCAGTCGGCGCGCCGACGACAACGACAACGGCAGCGACAGCGCTGCCAGCTGCTAATGTAGTTCGGCAAAGCTTCAGCTTTGTTTACAAACAACGCAAAAGCTTTCGCCAACATACGCTCAATCTCTCTCTCGCTCTCGCTCTCTCGCTCTCTCTCTTTGTGCGTGCCTTTCTTCAGCTCTTTTGGGTTGTGCGTTTTGCGACTATGCTCAGAGAGCGCGTGCGCTGCAAACGTCAAAGTTGCAATATAAAATGTAAACGAAGGAAAAGTTGAGGAAAGCGAGCGGCAAAACAACAATTAAGTAAAGTCCGACAACAAATCGAATGAGAGAAAACAAAACTTAAACATATAACAGAGGCCAGAGCAAGAAGAGCAACAAATAAGCAGCAGAGGCGACGCGACCGCACGATAAATTAGAGTCAAATTCTTCAACTTTTCGCCAGACGTCACTGAAAAATTCCCAATTCGCATATTCACAAATTCGTCGCGTCGCGTCGCGTTAACTGTATTCCAAATACAATTTTCACATTTCAGCTAATTTATATTTCTATATATATATATATTATATATACATATATCTTTTTTTCTTGGAGCAATTCCTGACGCGCTGGAGTGAGCTTACGAAACGCGTGTGCGAAACGGTAAAAATTCATAAAGTGCGTTCGACGACTAACTGTATCAGGTATATTAACTGTGTGTGTGTGTGTGGGTGTGATTAAAGAGTTTTCTAGATTCATTTACTATTCCATTGCCATTTTGCCTAATTAAATGGTGTGAAAAATCGCTGCTAACTGTAAATGATGACTCATGTGCTCATGCCCGCTGCTGCTGCTGTTGTTTCTGCCGCACACGCAACTGGCCCATGGCCTATGGAGTCTTATTTTTAGATCAACGACTAAAACATATATTACTGTGCGGCGCACAGCTGTGATAGATCGATACACTCGACATATGTATGTACATACATATATGTATGTATGTGCGCACATATCAAAGATAAAGCATAAAGAATATTAACATTTGTTGTTTAACAGTTAATTGGCCTCAGCTCGCAAAGCTAACAAAAGCGCAGCAGCAGCGACAGCGGCAGCACAAGCAACCCTACATATGTATGTAAATACATACCTAGATAACAGCGTGCAAATGCAATATATACATACATACACATGCACATGCTCATGCTTCACTATGTGCGTGTGTTTGTCTGTTACGTATGTACATACATATAACAGTTAATTGCGCTCGCCACTGCAGCCAAACTTTCGCACTATACTTTTAGGCTTTGTTTTTGCTTTTTCGTCTCTGCTTTTGCCTTTGCCTTCCCCACTTCAAACTGCGCTTGTTTTTGTTGCTTTTTATTTGCACGCTTGATTATGAGCAGCGTTTACACAGTGTGTTTGCTGATAATAGCTAAGTGTTGAAATTTCAGCTGTTTATGTTTCTGTTACTAATGAGATAAGCCTATTATTTAACTAGCTAGAGATTTTAATCAAAATAAATCAAATATGTACAACAAATATATATATACACTTGCCACACTCATGCCACAAAGTATGCAATAGGTGAACTTTTTTGCCGGCTTCTTCTTTCACACAACACAGGCACACACACACACACACGCACATCCACACCGCACAGTTATAGTATTGTTGAATTCGTTTTATTTTATAATTGCAATCTCGCTCAATGGCTGCTGTGAACTCATCGCAAATCTTAAAGAACTTTTGCAATTGGCACTTGATCCCAAAACCAACAACAAAACAATCGAGAACAATAATAACATCTACAACAACTACAACAACAACAACAACAACATCCAAAACAGACACAGAAACAGTTAGAACCGAAATTAGCTACTGCGATAACCCGCTGCATAAACTGAGCAAGATCTGGAGTGGCTCTGCTACAACTCAACGAGTGAGCCAGAGCGGGACGGCAAGCATTAATAACGGCGTCTGGCCCTATGCGCGCTTAAGCAAAATGACAACAATGTCGTCACAAGAGGCCGATGCCAGCATGGAGGCTCAGGCTCACGCTCAGTGCGTGAGAGAGTACTACGACATGCCCTATCAAGTAAGTACAGCGTGTGAGCGAGACAGAGAAAGAGAGAGAGAGAGAGAGAGACTGTGACACACACACACACATGCACTTAGGGAACGGCACACATATGCACATCAATCAGCTGCAGCAAAGCTCATTAGCTTGCTGTACCAATTGTGTCAGTCAGACACGAGCACACAGACACACACACACACACACACACACACACACACACGCACGCACACTTGCAAGAGCATATGATTTGCCCTGCTCTGATGCCCCTTTTGTGCACCTAATTGTTTTTGCTGCATCGCCTTCTTTTTCCTCTTCTTCTTCTGCCTTTTCAATCTCTCTTGTCACATGCAACTAACTTAAGATATTTGTCTCTCTGTGTGTGTGTGTGACCGCTGCAGCCTTGCAATACAAACAAACACTTTTAGCCCTCCTTTTAGTCCTCCCATATGTATAGCTCCGATCTGTATCTTTCTTCCAGAGCGACATGAGTGACTCGGCGCCCAATACGCCCGGCCCCGGCTCGGCCCCTAAAAAATACTATCGCCAAGCGGCTCATAGGTAAGTGTTAAACGTAATCTACCTGCGAAAGCGCACAGAGTCGCAGCGAATTTCGTATGCGCTATTTTGGTATTTTAAGTATTTTAAATATACATTTAGTAATATATTGAATAAGTAATGTTCCAAACTTTTGTTGTTCAAGTTCACGAATGTGAAACTAAAGCAAATTCGAAATTTAAGATTGTATTTTTTCAGTATTTTTTGGTATTTCTGGTATTTTTTTAAAATTTTTTTAGCATTTCGACATTTATTAGCATTTCGTTATCATAACGTATATATTTGGTATATTTTCTATAATTTTCTGGAATTTTTATAGTAATTTTTCGGTACTTTTCTGGTATTTTTCACACTTTGTGTTGCTTTATCGTTGTTTTCATGCTTATCCCTAAGGTTTTCGACAATATATACATTCAGGGATATATACATCAGGGATAATGTAGGACTCATATTGGCCTACTAATCTGGAAGCCCATGCAAAACACATGAGCAATCGGTTGTTTCCTCTTCGTATAATAGTATAGAGTATATATATACATATACGTATATATTACAATTATTTTTTTACGCCTCACCTTGCCTTTTGACGCCAGGTGACGTCACTCGCCTGGGGGTCTGAGATCTAACGATTGCGCTCGCTGCGGGGGTAAACAGACTCAACGTGCGCCTGACATTGGGCGCACCTCCTCCTCGGCTCATTAGAGTGACACGAGCAGCGCTGCCCCAAATTCTTATCATCAGCGTCACTTGTTGTTATTGTTGATTGTCTATTGTTGTTTGTTGTTGTTTGTTTTTGTTTTTGTTTTTGCTGTCGCTTAACCCTGTCAGAGCAGGTGACATAGGTCGAACTGCGCGCACTTAGGACGTCGTCTATAGGCTTTTCGACAAGGTCAAAAGACGACGAAATTGAATCAACTCGATATTCACTAAATATTAATATCTTAATTAGTTTTATTCTAGTATTGGTAATGTAGTAGAATATAGTATGCATATATATATACATCTATATCCTATATATATATCTCAAATATATATTATTTGTTATCTTAAGATAAGTTTAAAGACTTTTTCACATATTCCTAAAGTTGTAGTTCGGCTTCTGCCTCTCCATTTCTCTCAGTGTATCCAGTCGCTCGCTAATCACTGCCCACATTTGTTGCCATTCTACATATTAAAGTTGAGTCTGCTCAGGGCCAATGTCGAATGCACCTTATCGCCTTATCTGAGCGGCGCAGCAACTACAACTGACAACAAACAGCAGAGAGCACAGGCTACAACAACAGCATGAAATGAGCACTACGTGCACGTACACTTTGCCATACACTGCCCTAGCGGCTATATGCTATATTTGTGTGAAGTTTGTCAACCTGAAAGTGGAGCAAAAGATACGAAACTTGATATATTGCTACAAATAGATATATGAATGCTACATGTATAGGATATATAGATATAGTTCAACTTCAAATCAAATCTATTACCATAGTAATATATATTTTTAGATATAGAGGGAGAGATAGAGTATGTGTAATAAGTTTGCTATATATCATAATGAAATTATTTAATATAATAATTTAATTATTAAATTTGATCTATATTTAACTATAGTTTATCACATTTCCATATATACGGATATACAGATAGAGGGTATTCCCATATTCAGCTTGATTTTCTTATATTTTATAACCAGTTTTTAGGCTTTTTCTTAATAAACTCTCAAGTGGGCACACCAAAGTGTCAACTGCATTTTACAGACAGGCGTGACATATATGAAAGATATATATATATATATATATATATATATATATATATATATATATATATATATATATATATATATATATATATATATATATATATATATATATATATATATATATATATTTATATTATCAGTATCTGTCTATATATATATAGCTCAACATCTGAGCTGACATTGACACAAAGCAAACTGTCTCTCTCTCTCTCTGTCTTTCTCTCTGTCTGTCTGTCTGTTTGATACCCCATTTGAATACCCTAGTTTCTGTTCAGCTTCTACCAGGCCACAACACACTTCCGATGCTACAAGACACATATATACATATACATACATATACATAAGTATATCTGTGTACTCTCCACATATTTGCAGTTGCTGTGCCAATATTTGCCTATTTTTGTTTTCGTTCAATAGATTTGGATTTCGATTTGGATTCTTGCGGCTGGGTTGGCTCTGCTGCTGCTGCTGCTGCTGCTTGGTTTCCTCTCATTTTCCTAATCGAGCCAATGGAAAAGCAATCTTGGCCAAGCATAAATAAACAGTTAAGTGCCCGAGTTGAGCAAATCAATTGGTTCTACTTTAAATATTCTTCCACTTATGAAATTCAAATATAAACACCGAAATCGGAATAACAGCGGAATGCGACCAAAAGTTATGAGCAATAGCGTCGAAATTTGCTCAGGTTTATCATGCCAGCTGTCAGAGAGAGGGAGACGAAGTGGGAGAAAGACATGCTAGATAAGTTACTTAACTTAGTTATTGTATTCGCTGAAGCTTAAGAGACTGAAGAAAAGTAACCAACTCAACTACGACATACTCTGCAGAGAAAGTATCTAGATAATGCTAGTAATATCTGAGATATCTTTATAAAGAATTTGGTATATAGATCTAGCCAAATTCGATAGATGCCTAGGTCTATATATAGCTAATATAGATTCATATCAATTTTATGATACCTGCAATCTCCCTTAACTATCCTAGAGCAGGATCCAAACTATACCCCTCAAGGTCTCTGAGATTGTTAGATAAATAGATTACTTAACAACAATCCGCATATACCCGTTTCCATTGAGGAGAGAGTATATTAATTATATTCAAATATGATAATATAGATATATAGAGAGACCATAAAAGTTTCTGTGTCAAATTTTATAGCGCTTGTAAATACTATAAAATATATATATTTATATGTATGAATATAGAAATATATAAATACGTATTCCATTGAGACGTTTTGGACATAAAATTCGCGTAAATTGTTAATGGAAACGAATCGAAAACGAGATGCAAAGCGCGTGCCTCATAAATAATATTGTATTTAAATATTGATATTCATATTAATGCCTCTACCTGGCCCGACTAACTATGTGGACATAGTATAAAATATTTATGAATCCAGCACGGCAAAAAAAAAAAAAAACACGCTCAACAAATCATTACTATAATTGGACAGTGCGTGGCAACAGTTTTCGTACATTGCTAGGCATTTGCTGTGTCCAGTACAGTGATGGCTCGCTAGAAGGGAGTCCAGTTATATTTGCTTGATATCTTAAAGTTTTTCATTTTATTTTAGATATATATATTCATTTTAATATAATTTTCAATATTTTTAAAAGTAATTTTAATACTTATTATAGCTAGAGTTAAGGGGTATATTAGTTTACTCTGTCTAATCTTTTCGGAGTATTTTTATTGTTAGCCAATAGCTTAGGAATGTCTACTGTACTTGTTGTTTCGCCCAATTCGAGTGCGTAGTCGCTGTACAGTTACTGTTGCCCTGTCATCTATGCTTATGACCCCGATACCCCGCAGCATATCAGAGCCAATTTGTCAGCCAAAGGTGTCAAAGCAAAACAAATCAAATTATATATTTGCATATTCAGCGACCAGACTAGTCCCCCCATACTCAGATAGCTAAGCATACATTCATGTGTTAATATTAACAAACGAATTCATAGTTCCATAGATAACAGCTATATAAATATACTATATAGTATATGTCTATAGCCTGTATATGTCCAAAGACACGTTTCACTTTGGGAAAAGACAAAAAATTCCACAGCTCGTTTAGCCAAGTCACAAACCCACGCACTTAATCCCCACGCCCAGGCACTAAAACCAAGCTTGAATTGAAGTTAATGTGTCTCTGTGTGCGTGTGCGTGTGTATGCGTGTCTGAGTGTGCGTGTGCGCTGTTCATTGTTCGCGCTATTTATAATTTCTCATTTGCTTTCAAATGAGTCTTCCGACAGGCACTTTGAAATTTCCCTGGGTCCCAGCTATTTTCGAGTGTACTTGTCTATCTATTCGCTTCATGGCGTGAAGATAAAAAGCAATTGAAAGCAGAAGGGAAAATAAACACAAGCAGAGCGACGCATGAATACCCTACCTGCTGCTAGGCATAAGTAAACATGAACGAAAAAAAAGCTTAAAGTAAGAATAGTTAATAATTATATATACTTAAACAGCAGTTTAGCCTGTTTGCTTTTAATATATTTATTATATATATGCAAATACAAGATTATATATATGCTCTGAGGCATGATATAGCTGAGATGCCGGCGGCACTCGAAATAAAAGACACAAAACTTTGTGTTTATTGCATAAAAGGCATAAAAACAACAACGACTCAAGTCGACGACAACATCAGCAGCAATGGCAACAACAACAACAGCAAGAGCAAGAGCAAGAGCAAAAGCAACGGCAAATACTAGCGCACAGCTGTGCTGTGTGCGCCTACTCTTTGACACGCAAATGCGGGGAGAGCTTTCGTGAGAGAGAGCATGCGCGCGTCGCTCAGCTGGCTTCGTTCTCTTTTGCTTATATGCCGTTTCTTCTGCTTGTTGTTGCTGCTGCTGCTGCTACAAGTGCTGCTTCCTTCCCATTTCTACTACGTTGCATTCGCTGAGCGTCGCCGTCGACGCCGCCGTCAGTTGAAATTCGAACGTTGACCGAAATTGTTGCTCTCGTCATAAACTCTTCATCGCCGAAGGCTAAACAAATATTAAAACAGACTCAATTCGTTTCTTTTTATATGCATTTGTATACTTTTTTTTCGTGTGTCGCACTGTGTGTATTCCAGTTGTTTATCTGATAAGCATTAATTGTCAAAAAATAAAATAAAAAAAACAACAAAAATACAAAAAAAAAACAAAAAAAACAAAAAAAAACAGAAGCGGAACGCCAACAACAACAACAGCAACAAGCAGAGCCCACGCACAATCATTCCACTTACACGCGCAGTTGTTGTTGTTGCTGCTGCTGGTGCTGCTGCTGCGCTGTCTGCGCATAGCTTCGTGACGTTTCCACCAGCAATCTGATAAGGCGCTACCCATATTTCATATTTCGCACGCACTCTGCCTCTCTCTGCCTCTCTCTCTCTCTCTCTCTGTCTGCCTGCCTCTCTCGGCCTGTCTTTGGAGCAGCGTCTGGGCGAGCTGTGCCGTTTGAGTGCTCTGCAGTCACAGCGCTTATCGGCAGCGACGCGTCGTCTCAGCTACACTGGCATTGCTCTTTGGCACCTTCGGCTAACCAGTCACAGTAGCAACAGCCGCAGCAGTAGATATTTTACGAAAATGCCGCTAAAACATCAATCACAACAACAACCGCTACAAATGCAGCAAACACATTCCATTAGTAACAACAACAACAACAACAACAACAAGAACAACAAGAGTAATTCCGAATCACGCGAACGAACACAAACGATTGGCGAAACGGACATGGACCAATCGGTGCTAAATGGCCTGCACCTGAGTGCGGACAGCAACTATCATGGCCACAAGCGTCAGCAGGGACACAGGTGAGCAACGACAACATCAACAACAACAACTAAGACAACGACAACCAGAACAGTTCGCATTAAGCATTTAAGCAACGTCTGGCTGAGTCAACACCTGAGTCAACACAGAGTCATCGTTCAGTTTCATCGAGTTTCGTCAAGTTTCGTCAAGTTCGCGTCCATTGCAATTGTCTGCGCTCAGTGCATGCTTATGAAGCGCTTTTCTCTTTTCTTCTTTATCTTGCATCATAATCGCCACATGTTTCGCACTCATTATGCGTGCGAGCGAGACACAGTGACATCCACAAATTGCTTGGCACTCGCCCTCTCTCCCTTTCTCTCTCTGTCTTGATGGGATCGTTGAACATTTGCAATTGTGCTTCCTGTTCACGCTTTATACATCATTTCTAATTGATTTGTTGATCGTACACAGATTTTAAGATATATTGTGCATATCTGTAATACATATATATTCATATATCTGCTCTCATCTTTGGCGCTGTCTGCGACTATTTCGAGTCTATGAAATTTATATTGAACAAGTTTTTGCTTTGACAGCCCCAGGCAAACTCAATTTGGTTTCTGATCTACACTTATGGTGGATCGTATGCTAAAATATATATATATTCATGCAGCCAGATGACAGTTGCCATATTTAGTTTGGACTGAAAACAAAAATGATTCACGGGCAAAGGCTTATTTACGTTTCTGCTGATAAAATATGAATAAATCTTGCTTTACGCGTTCCAAATATTAGCAACTGTCGTTATCTCTTTACTCTACTAAATTCAGTGTTGGCTAACGTTAAGTACTATATATATAGAACTATTATTTACTATAGAGCTATAGCTAAAGTTCTTTGGGCAGTGTTGTAAAATATTTAATTAACAATTTATCAATCGGCAGCCCTTTTCAGTGTTGTAAAATGCTTAACAGTATATCCTCCTTTATGCATTTTGTTAGCTGCCATCTCAATCTCGCCTCTTTCCAGTGTTGTACAGTGCTCCATTCTTTGTTTTAGCTACAAACAAATGCGTAAATCGCTCAGCTTAGCTAATTTACGGAACGGAATCTTTCGTATGCGCTTATCTCTTTACGCTGGTTATCAAGCCGCTTTACGTTAAACTTTCCGCGATTAACGAATTTGTCTAATCTAATCCATTTGGCAATCAATCAGTTCATCAATATGAACAACTATATGAACTACTATATGAACTAGTATATGAACTACTAAATGAACTACTATATGAACTACTAAATGAACTATATATGACTTACTATATGAACTATAATACTAATCTATCTCTCAGTCATTTCATCAGTATAATTCTTATTATATATTCGAAGATCTCTATATATCTGTATCTATCTTCATATCTTCTATATCTTATCTATCTCTCCATCTTCCCTTTGCAAAATATTTGCATAGATAAACTCCTTCAAGTTTTGTTTAGGGATCTCTTGAAGTAGGAGATTTTCCCATTGCTGCAGTTAACATTCACAGCCTCATTCCCATCCCCATCCCCATTCCCATCCCCATTCGCAACGTAATTTGCATTTCCACTCTCACTTTTCCCCACAGGTGCAAAGTTGTTGCATATCTTAGGGGCGGCTGCGGTGCGCCACATTTATCAACTGCTGCTGGTGCTGGGGCTGGGGGCACACGTTGTTGACGTGCCCTTGGCCATGCGTGTACCTCTCTCCCTCTTCCTACCCCCCCCTCCCTCTCTCTCTCTCTGTCTCTCTGTTAATTATTAGCGCTCGCTGGCAGCATGCCTAATTGATGTCGTCGCTTTAGTTCAGCCGGCGACACACGGCGTATGCGCAATTTCGATAATTTACTAGTTTATTTTTTAAGCGCTTTTCCCACACCCAAAGCGCTCTATTTGTGTTTGTTTTTGTTTTTGTTTTTGTTTTCTTGCCAATTAATATTAATTTCGGTGCACATGTGGTGCTAATCAATGCTGATTAGACCAAGCCCCTCCCCCTCCCCCTCCCTCGAACTGTTAACCCTTGCATCGTAAATCAGCTAAATTGACATTTATGTAATTTTCGTTTATGTTTCGCTTGTCGATTTGCATTTCATACCCCGGGCGAATAACTTTGCTGAAATACCGAGAACTCAACACCACCACCCCCACCACCCCCTCCCCCCTCGGCTCGGGCGCCCCGCTTTATCGTCAAGCTGAGCTGCCAGACGTGACCGTGCACCTGTTTTGCATGCAGCTCAATGGCAAACAATGGCCCGCCAGAATTGTCTTAAATCAAAAGGCTTTATGCAATGCCAGGCCCCCAGGCACCACTGCCACGCCCCATACCCCCGCCCCTTAGCCAGTCCCAGCCACAGCTACAAATTCGATGGCTGCTTTGGGCTCACGTAGCTGCACGTTTGCAACTTTTAGCGCTGCCGGAAACGGAAGAGTCGCGCCACAGCGGCAACAACTGTGGCAGCAGCAACTGCACCACCAGCCCCACCAGCACCACCAACAGCGGCAGCAGCAGCAGCAGCAAAAGTTTAATGTAATTTGCATTTCATTGATATTCGACTGCGAAATGTGTTTTTGCTCTTATTAGTTTCGTTTTTATTTCATTTATTAAAAATGTTTTTTGCGCTCAATTCAATTTTTTGGCCTGTTTAATGGCTTTAACATTGTAATTGGCATTATTTTCTGTTTTTATTTGT
This sequence comes from Drosophila repleta, assembly GCA_018903745.1. Lineage (NCBI taxonomy): Eukaryota > Metazoa > Arthropoda > Insecta > Diptera > Drosophilidae > Drosophila > Drosophila repleta. The sequence goes on along the minus strand of JAEIGN010000154.1, from coordinate 498,795 downwards.
TTGTTTTTAATACTGCAATTATTACGGAACGTAATTTATGCAGCTTCTGCCTAGGCCTGTGTTCAAGGCCGGCGAAAAAGGATTCGAATTGCAAATGAATTCGATCTGCGGCTTACCGAGAATCCCAATGAGCTTTATTCATTTAACAATTTGAGCAGCAGGAGAAAGCTATAGAAACTAGTGAAATTTTATTATCTACATATATACAGGGATACTATATAATACCCATTGAAGGATTAAGCTATGATAGAGCAATATCAGCTCAAGTTCTATCTCGATAGATTTAGAAATTTGTTCATTTGCCAAAGATAAGCTCAAACTTCAAGTGCCCCCACTCCTTATCCTTTTCCTCCACTGCCTTCGTCCTGTTTGGCAAATCGCAAAAGGAAACTGAAAAGCGGAAAAACATTGGCCGTGAAACGCGCGGAAAATGACAAATTGCCGGAGAGATTGACAGCGATGTCTCGCTTGGGCATTAGGAATCGTCAACGCGTTCACGTGCCAGCCACGATTTGCATCCTGCAGCCGAAGGACTGCGAGAACTAAGTACTATATGCACAGAGACGGAAGGTACGTGCTGCCAGCTGTCCGGACCGTGACGTTAATTAAATATGCCAAGGATTGTCCGCCGGAGCTGAACTTCCGCGCTCCCCGGAGTGCAAAGTAATTGAAGGGATTCAAGAGGGATTCCTTAAATGTCCTTAGCCTTGATCAGGCTGTTAGTTAATCAAGCTGCTGGAATTGGCATTCATATGAGCACTTGGTTAGCTGAGCTTCCTCCACTCTGATTTCTTGAGCAATTGAGCATTTCCGGAGTGCTCTTCCTTGAGTCCATTTCTCACGCCCCCCGCTTGATTGAGCTAGATTGAAGCAGCTAACGGCGACCGACAACAATGACAAACAGTTTAATTTACCTTTATTTATTTATTTGATCAATGACAATTATGCCGCTCACTTGTTGGCCTTTGTCCCAGCATCAGCGCAGTGGGCCGCCCTTGGACAGCAGAGTGCGCCGCAGGGGTTGCTCCCGCACTGGCCGAGGGGTGCCCAGTGGCCCTTGCTGGCTAATTAACCCCGCCATTCACATGCTAAGCCGCCTTCAATCAATTGAATCGCAAAAAGACCCGGTCTACAGCCGGCCCATAGTGCGCGGAGCTCACCGAACAGCGGCGAGCTCTCCTCCCTCCTCTCACCCCCCCCTACGGCCGCTTAACCTCTGCTTAACTAAACGTGCTCTGGCCCAAGGCCACACGCAATGGGCCGCTGCTTGAAAATTGAAAGTGCGAACTGAAAGAGCGCATCCAAGCGGGTATATACGACTGGTGCGTGTGGCGAGTGGAAGTGAAAAGACAGGGTATATTGGGAGTCTGGACTATAGAAGTATATAACATATAGATCAAGCATATACTATAACAAATTCTAGATCTCTACATTCTAGTTCAAGTCTAGAGTATCTCTTAGTCGAGCATACTCTGCCTTAGGATGTCTCTGCTTACTGTTTATACTATAGAAGCATGCCTATATAATTAATACATCGATATATTTGCTATAATTAGAAAGACAGTTCGATTGTAGGGCATCTCTTAGTCGTGCATACTCACCCTGAGTCTGCCTCTGTTTTTTTTTCGCTGTGTTTTGTTTGCATTCATCAAGTTTAGTGGACACACGCACCACCAAACGCTGGACGCGCTGGGTCGACCCACGCAGCTAGACGTAACTATTATGATCTCCGGGCAGGGGGCAGTCGGACATCGTCGAGTGGCGAAAGGCGAAAGGCGAAGGGGGCGAGGGTGAGGGGTAGGTGAAACAAGTTCTAGATAGCACATAGAACAGGTCGTTTCAGTTTTTTTTCCCTAATGGCCTCAGTTTGATTTCGCTCGAAGTGCAGCTTGGACAACGGAGCCAAACGCGAATTGTGTGTTCATTCAAAAGGACTCGACATCCTTGTTAGTCCTCCAGCTAGTTGTGTTTGTCTGTCTGTCTCTGTGTGTGTGTGTGTGCCTCGAATTGCATAGCGTATACTGTTGTGTGCATTGTATTGCGCTTTAAACACCCAAAAGAAGAACTTGAGACTTTAATGCGCTGCGAACACACAAATAATTGAATCTGTGCAGCAATTTTGTGTCTCTCTCTAGCACTGGCCAACAGCATTTGGGCGCAACTAGTTGAAGGCTGGCAGCATATATACTAAGTGATACTAGCTTGAGTTATAGCTGCTATATTTGCCGATCGTTGCACTAGCTATATGTGCTATTGAGCTAGAGCCAAAGTTGTCGTGCTTTTTTCTTGATATTCTTTCTTCAACTTTTATTAGGGTTCTATCATCTGCTATTCGTTGTCCTTTACTTGCCTAATCTTTCGTCTCTTCTCCTTGTTTCCCAGATTTATTAGAGGCTTTAGTTTTTTTTATTCCATTTGTCAGTTGTTTGATTTCTCGTTTCTTGTTCTCGAGTTTCCCCCTTTCCACCCTCTACCAGAGCTTCATTTGCTTTGTGCCTTTACTCAAGTGTTTTTTTCTTTTACAACTCACTTTTCATTCTATAACTGTAGATTCCTTATATTGTTATTCTACGTTCAACTATGTTCATTTCCCCATATTTGCTATTCAACTTAATTCTTTTGTTGCTCTACTTTTGTCTCTGCGACTTGTCATCTTTCCGTATAAGCAAATATTTTCCATTGTTTTTTCTCTCTCGCTTATTCCCTTCTCTTTTTCTCTCTTTTAATGTATCTCAATTTTTTAATACATATCTCCTCTCTCTCTCTCGCTCTATCTCTGTCTCTGTTAACATCTCTATTTATATACTCCTTGTCTCCATCTCTATCTCTAGCTGTATCTCCTTTTCTCCCTCTCTTCAGATATATTCAAACTTAACTCGATCCTTTTGTCTTTAGCTCACTCTTTGTCTACTGTTATATCTCTAACTTTTATTCTTTCTGTCTTTCTCTCTCTCTCTCTCTCTCTCTCTCTTATCTCTCTCTCTCTCTCTTACTGTTCATATATATTAATTTATCTACAACTTTATATACATATCTCTATCTCTATCTCTATCTCCTAGCTATCACAATATTTCTACTTCTATCTCTCATGATTTATCTCTCCCTCTCTCTCTCTCACAATCTACTCCTTCTCTCTCTCTATCTCTGTTTCTTTCTCTATCTCTATATGCTATCAATCTCGCCCTCTTTTTGTCTCTGCTTGCTCCTCTCACATGTTCACTTCTCTTCTGTCTTACTCTCCCCTTGGCCTCACCCCTCTCTCTCTCTCTCTGCCCATCTCTCTCTGCAACTTTCGCTCCAGCTTCATCCCGTTTGGCAAAGTTAGTTACTCGTTTAATGCTTCGCACAAACAATCAGTTGTTATCCAATTTTGTTGACTAGCGTAAATGTTTTTCCTGCTACACTTATTGTCACATGGCCACACGTGTAGCTGAGTATGCGTGCGTGTGTGCGTGTGTGTGTGTGATGTTTGTTAGGCTATTTGGTTTTGTGGTTATGCTTATTAAGTCAATTATCGCCCAATTGTGCCAGATCGGATGCGCATGTTGTGGCCAGCAAGAGGTCCCAAGCTCAAGGTCTCTGCTGCTCCTGCTGCTGCTGTAGCCGTGCCTCGTGTTGCCATGCTAGTTATTCGAAACGTTGGTGTTTGTTTGTAATTTGGATTTTAATTGGAAGCACATAGAGCAAAGAGAGACCTGCCGAGCGTCACAGCTGTCGGCTCCTGTGCGGTGTTTCCATGCTGTGGCCTTGGCAGAGAATTCAATTTATCCCAGCCCCCGGGGCACTCTCAATGCCAATTGGTTTGGCTCCTGCCAGATTTTTGCGGGTAATTGAATGTGGAGAGCTGAACCACCTTGAGCGAACCCGCACAGCAGCGGCAGCCAGCACGGGCATCGGATGGAATATTCGTTAGATAAACAATTCAGCTCGATGCGAGCTGCAGGAGACAGTTAATTAATGCGGCACTCGAGTTGTCATGCGCTCGCACTGCAGTGCGCTCGCATTTACCAGCTAGTTAAAGTATTTAGCCGCAGGATAAATACAGTTAATTGGCCGCATCGAGTGCACGCGCCACGCGCCACGCTCGCTACCTCCACTGGCCACGGGAGCGTCCAGTTGACAAGCCCAAAGCGTTGTCAAATGGCCGGTCAGCTTGTGGCCACGCTGTGGTCCGACGCGTGCAAGTGCAGGTGACAGGCGCACTTGACCGTAAGACAATGCTAGCCAGCCACGTGGCTCCCACAACAGCAACAGGGATGTCTGAGCTGGCAGCAGGGTCGGCTTTGACCATTTGAATTGTCAGCTGCATTTGATGACAACGCAACAAAGCGAAACAAAGACCGAACAATTGCAATTGTAATTCAATTGTGAGCGACAAAGGGCAATATGACGCATACGCCGCGTCGACATTGGCCTTTACGTAAACAGTTAGTGGACGGTATACGACAGACTAACTATATATATATATAAAGCTAAAGTCGTAAACTTCTCTCAGTTTATTGAACAGTCTGCAATGTTCAAATACTCTCTATGTTAAGTAGTCTATGTTAACTGTTCTATGTTAAAGTATGCCCTGTAAAGTCTTCTCTGTAAAGTCTTCTTCAGCTTGTTGCTGGCAAGCTGTTAAGCTTTATTTAACTAAAAAGTCAAGACTGCTGTTGACTGCTATGTTAAAGCTCTCAATGTAAAGTGTTCTATGTTAAAGTCTTCTCTGTTAAGTCTCCTTTAACTTGATTAATATTGCTGGCAAGCTGTTAATCTGTTATTAACAGCACACACTTCTCCTCTCTCCCTCTCTCTCTCTCTCTCTCTCTCTCTCTCTCTCTCTTTTACTCTCTCCCTCCTCACACACACATTCATCAAATGCTTCCGACAATTGCGCAATTGGCAAATTGAAACGCTGTAGCCTGCTGTTATGCATCATAAGCTGTTAGCCTGTGCCCAGTGTCCATGGCGCTTGTAATTGGCAACTGTGTGGAATCGATTGTCATTACCGTGCTTGATCCGGAACTGAATCAGCTGCAACGACAACGGCAACAGCAATGACAGGATGTGGCGTAATAAAATTGTTGTCGCCATTGCGTTTACAGCTCGTTCGCACGGACAATGGCCATAACGGTCATCCTCAGACATCCTTAGCACTGCTGTCACTCTCTCTGCTCCCTCCCCCCTCTCTCTCTCTCTCTCTCTCTCTCTCTCTCTCTCTCTGTCTCTGTCTCTGAGTGCTGTTTTGCAGCAGCTTTGCTGCTGTCTCTGCCCGAAATCGAAACTGTCCCATGTGAAGCAGCAAAGTTCTTGAGCTTAGGACTTTAGCTTGAAGCTAGATATAGATTATGTTTTAAATTCTCAATAGTTAAATATATATATAATATTATTTATATAAGCGCAATACAAGCCCCACTATGCACCACAACAACAACAACAACAACCACACCAGCTCGCAACTGAACAGCCCAAATAGTAGCTTAAGTCTAAACTCGGCTAATGCCAACTGCAAAGGAGTTGAGGCTGTGGCAACTGCTGCTGTTGTGCCACAAACCGATTTGCATGCAGACACCTTGTTGTTGCAACTGCCAAATATGAACAGCAACAACAACAACCAGCACCAACAACAACCGCTAAATTCGTAAGTGTAAAGCGCAAACAAAACAGAAAATCGAAAAGGGAAAAGCCAAAATAAGCAAAAAGAAAAGCAAAACAAAACTTTTACAATTTTGAAGGAATATTGAAAATATTGAAAGTTGCAATAACAAAACTCTCTCTCTCTCTCTCTCTCTCTCTCTCTCCCTCTATATATATATATATATATATCTTCATCGAGCACTATTTCCACCCCATACAAATGCAAATCATTTCCATGCAGCTCTGCTCTGCTTTGGTGCTTAGAATAATGCCTTTGTTTTATGAACAGATTTTGTTGATCAATCGAAGGCGACGACAATAGAAATGGCAATGGCAATGGCAATGGCCATGGCCGTGGTGCATGAAAATGTCAACAGCCCAATTAAAATGCCAATCTACAACAACGGCAACAATCTCTTGGTTTAAAGAGCAAACATAGACCCCAAGCGATGGCGAGATACTCAGCCAGACCTTTGCCAGCGCTGAGTTATTTGTAATCTTTTTTGGCTCTCACTCAGTTCCGCACTCTTTGGTGGCTCTTGCGATTGCGATTAGGGGCAGTCGCATTATCAGCCATCAGCAAAGTGCATATAGCTATATATAGTGTTGTTTTGATTTACAAGATTTGCAATTGATTGCGCACTTTAGTGACTTGTTTGCTTGTTGACTTTAGTCACTTTTGCCTCTTGATTTGCCTTTGTCTTTCTTTATATTTGAAGGAGAGAAAGAGAGCTTTATTTTATTTCCTTCATGAGCCGTGAAGACCATTAAGTGCTTCTCTTTAAAGCTGCTTTCTTTTAGAAGGGAGAAGCGAACCGTGGAAGTTCTCTCATCATTAATATATACATTTATCATAGTTTTATATAAGTAGAATCTATATAGCTGCAACTTCAACTTGAGGAGAGAAGCACTTGAGAGAAGTCTTCGGAAGTTGTTGTTAAACTTATCTAATAATCAATATGAACTGAGCAAAGATCTGACTGAGTGAGAGCGAGTGAAAATCTCTTAAAATTCAACTTGCAGAAAGAAACATTAGGGATAAGTTTACTCACATATGTATCGTATAAGACTTATCTAATAATCAATATATGTTGATCAAATATGTGTCTAGAAAAGAGAGCGAAAAGTGCAGCAAACTAAACTAAAAGAGAGCAGCAAATTAAATAAGTTTTCTGTGGATTAATGAGAAGTGTGAACACATCTAAGCTCAACTTTTTAATTTATTCAGATTTATTTATATTTTTATATATATTTATTTAGTGTTTATAAATATATCCCTACTACTCTAGACCTGAACCCCACTCAAGGAGTTTTTCTTAGTTTATTAGGCAACTATAATTAACAAATCTCATTAGCATCCATAAAGATGGTTTGCCCCGTTGCCCAGTCAATTAAGTTTTTCTTGATTGCTTCCAAAGTTATTTTGAGTTATTTTGTTGCTGCCATAAATATGATTTTTCATATATGTATATAATCTGCTTTGATTATCGTCAAAGCGTGCGCTAAAATAAGCGCCACGATTTATGGCACTGCAATTTGTGAATATTTTTAGAAATATACGTTTTATTTTTGTTTTCATTAAGACAGAGAGAAGCAAACAAATAATTAAATAAGCAACAGTCGCAAAATGAATTCGTCAGATTAGCGAGAAAATGTTTGTGATTTCTTGTCTTTGGCTATTTATAGCGAGAGAGAGAGAGAGAGGGAGACAGAGGGAGGGACTGCTGCAGACTGCAATTGCCATTTGAATGTCCCGTCGATAATAATTGCTTTTCTGGGTTAACACTTAATTGATTTCGAGCTAGAGCTTAACTTGCTTCCGAGTTGGCAACGATTGCTGCCTGTTGAAATAATTACAGTTTTGGGCTATAGCTTAAGATGCTTTTCATCTCTGGCTATGACCCCCTCTCTCTCTCTCTCACTGTGTGTGTGTGTCAGATTTATGCACTTTGTTCGAATTTGGGTTAAACAACATGCAGCAACAACAACGAGCAGCTGGATTCTGCGGCAAGGATGCAACTTTTCGCTTATTTGGCAAATTTTCAAGTGAAGCAAATTGCAAAAGCGACAACAAAATAAATAAACCCACACACACACACACACACACACACATAGTTGACAGACAGACAAACATACAGACAAACAACAACAACAGCAACAGAAATTTGTAGCTAAAAGTAAAATTTTGCTTGACTAAGCAAAAGTCTCAATATGCTGCCGCTGCTGCTCCTGCTGAGCCCATATTAAACTAGCATCATTTGATTTAGTTGAGAGCTTAAAGCATATGCAATTTAATTGCTTGAAGCAAGGCAGTAAATACTAGATCAAGCCAAGTTTGAATTTAATACAAATATTTATATATAAATTAATTGAAGCTTCATTAAATTGATGCAGAAGTAGCTGAAAGCAGCTCGAGAAAGGGAAATTTCTGCTATTTAAGCATTTAAAAGCTTTTGATAGTTTTGCAAGTAGCTGAATTTGTCAGATATTTTTGTTAGCTTATTATCTGAGACTTGGTATATATACTAACTATTTATTAAAGTTTGATTAGGTAGAAAAAGAGAGGTGCTCAAACTTAGCACACTTTCTATTATTGAATACAATTTTGTTTGGGCAATTTAAGAGCTTTCGCTAGTTGCCTAAAAAATCGGCTCCTGCTGCTGCTGCTCCTTCTATTTCCGAGCCAAAAAGTGGTGCAAAACAAAAATAGGATAGCAAGCGAAGCGCTACCAATGCTGCTGTTGCTAATGAGTTTTGCCGCAATTGGGGGCGTAACGCTAATGGGCGTGGTTATCACACAAACACACACACAGACAGAGGCAGAGCGAGCGAACTGTCAGTGAGCAGGCGTAGGGGCGTGTCAACGCCCACAACAAGTTTTTTTACACTAATTGCTGACCGTAGAGCGAAGCCTGCGGCCAGCGTGAGCCACAGCCAAGTCCCGTTGTTAAGCACAATTGCATTTGGCCGTTGTTTCAGCATTTAAGCCAATGCTGCCCACTTCCACGTGGTCGCTATATGGTTTATTGAATTTGCCTGAATTCGCAGTTGCTCGATTGGCTTTTGCGCAGTGCGCGTTGATAACCTCCGCCGGGGTTAGCCCAAAGGGGGTAGCCGGCGGATAGATGCAATTGCAAAGTCAGCGATAAGCCCACTCGCATCACACCATCCATGACGTGACGTCAGCGGCGATCGCAAATATGTATAAACAACCCAATTAACTAATTGAACATATAAATAGTCGAACCAGCTCTAGCTGGCATTACACGTATTACACAGCCTGGCCTTCTTATCTGTCCAGGAATTGTACTATATTTCGGTCTATATAAGTTGGCATGTATATTTCTAGCTGTTGTTAATGCAGCTCTGACTTGAGACACTATATTTGACCTATACTAGATACTACTTCACGCTTAAGCTAAGTTTAGTTTAGGCTACTAATACTTTTGGGCTTAAGCCAAGGCTAACAATGCTTAACTTGGCTTAAGCCAAGGCTATCAAGAGTTAGCTTGACTTCATTATTCTTCCAATCAAACTACAATTCATAGCAAAAGAGATTTTGATACATTTCAAATTCTATTTTGCCGCCAAAGTTCATTTTAAACTGCGCGCCTGAAGGTAGGCAACACTTTTTTGCGAGCTATAAAATCTGTTTATTAAAGCATAATTCTAGCCACGACTTATAAATAATATAAAATATATTTTAATAACATAAAAAATATATTAAAAATGTTTCAATAATCTGAATTATTTACATTAAATATTAATATCTGTCTAAATTTGTTATCTTTCAGAGTCTTTGTGAACCGATCGCTGCATTTGGAGAATATTAAGTACTATGGCTTCGACATGGATTACACCTTGGCAGGTATATACATACATATATATTATCTATATATATTTTTAAATTCTTTGCCATTTAGAGTACAAATCACCGCAATACGAGCAGCTGGGCTTCAACTTGGTCAAGGAGCGCCTCGTCTCGATGGGCTATCCGAAGGAGATACTGCAGTTCGAGTACGATCCAACATTTCCAGTGCGCGGCCTGTGGTTCGACACGCTCTACGGCAATCTGCTCAAGGTGGATGCCTATGGCAATATTCTGGTCTGCGTGCATGGCTTTGAGTTCATCAAACAGTAGGTTTCACTGTACCACATTAACTTCAACATCAATTAATAACTACTTTTGCCTTTGACAGCCATCAGGTGTACGAGCTGTATCCCAACAAGTTCCTCAAGCTCGACGAGTCTAGGGTCTACGTGCTGAACACTCTATTCAACTTGCCCGAAACCTATTTGCTGGCCTGCCTGGTCGATTTCTTTACCAACAGCAAAGATTTTGTTCGGTGAGTTGCAGCTAACTACAGCGTTCGACTTGCCATTGCCAGCTGCTGCGACCTGTCTACCTATCTAAGCCACTCCCTCTCCCGATCTCTCTCTCTCTCTCTCTCTCTCTCTCTGTCTCTCTCTCCCTCTCTCTGAATGTCTTTATATCTCTCCTTGTCTGTCGCTGTCTCACTCGCTCACTGTCTCTCTCTATGTCTATTCGTCTACCCAACAGCGTCGAACGCGGCATCAAAGCTGGTGATTTTCTATTTACGTATAAGTCGATTTTCCAGGACGTGCGGCGCGCCGTCGACTGGGTGCATTCCGATGGCGATCTGAAGCGCCGTACCACACAGGTGAGTTCTCGCTGCTCCATCCCTCTCTCCCTCGCTCTCAATGCCTCTCTCTCTCTCTCTCTCTCTCCCTCCTAGAACATGGCTTACTATGTGAAGAAGGACAAGCGTCTACCAACCGTGCTCAGTCGCATCCGGGAGTCGGGCGCCAAGCTCTTCATGCTGACCAACAGCGACTACACGTACACCAACGAGATCATGACCTATCTGTTCGATTTTCCGCATGGCGCCAATGCCGACGAGCCGCACCGGGACTGGAAGAGCTACTTCGATGTCATTGTGGTGGATGCGCGAAAGCCGCTCTTCTTCGACGAGGGCACGGTGCTGCGGCAGGTGGATACGGAGACGGGCGACCTGAAGATCGGCACGCACATTGGGCCGCTGCAGCCGGGCCAGGTGTACTCGGGCGGCTCGTGCGAGCTCTTCACCAAGTTCATCAATGCCAAGGGCAAGGACGTGCTCTACGTGGGCGACCACATCTTCGGCGACATACTCAAGTCGAAGAAGATTCGCGGCTGGCGCACGTTCCTCATCGTGCCGGAGCTGGTGCGCGAGCTGAACGTGTGGACGGACGAGTGTCAGCTGTTTGCGGAGCTCCAGAATCTGGACATCAAGCTGGGCGACCTCTACCGCGACCTGGACTCGAGTGCCAAGGTGAAGCCGGATATATCGCAGCTGCGCACCTGCATCCGGGACGTGACCCACAAGATGGACATGTCGTACGGCATGATGGGCTCGCTGTTCCGCTCTGGCTCGCGCCAGACCTTCTTCTCCAGCCAGGTGGTGCGATACGCCGACGTCTACGCCGCCACGCTGCTCAATCTCATTTACTACCCATTCTCCTACATGTTCCGCGCCCCGGCCATGCTGCTGCCCCACGAGTCGACGGTCGCCCACGACCAGGCCCACCAGCCCCCGCCGGCGCTGGCACCCGACTCCCCGGTGGCCGCACTCGACAGTGCCAGCAGCAGCGCCGTCGCATCCAAGCTCAGCTCGGCTCTGCGCAACGACGAGGTGCTGGCTGGGCACAACCCGTCGTCTGCCAAGGAGAGCGGCAAGGACTTGCATCGCGCGGTATATTCATGCAACTTGGAACTCTTTACAGTTATCCTTTAGCTAATTATCTACTCTCTTTGCAGAGCTCGATTGTGCACACGCGCCCGTCGACGCCCACTGTGGTGACCCACACACACGACGAGGACTACTCGGAGGAGGAGGAGTCGGCCAGCGGCGCCGAGTCCTCGGCGGAGCAGCAGAAGCGCGAGGTCTCCGACTAAATGAATAATCAACACGTCGCTCACTCCCCCTCGTGCGGAGATCAACGAATTTGCAAATCCTATTTCTGTGGTCAATTTGGCAGATCTACTCCGTATACCTAACCGAAGGTTGCAGTCTCCTTCTACCCCCCCATTGCAACTAGTGAGAAACAAGCGATTTTTTTTCGATTTTACATATACAATTATAAAGTCTATAAAATATATATAATATATATACACTAGCTGGTTGGTTCCATTTGCCCAAAATATATAGTGAATGTATTTTGTAACGAGAACAAGATCATGGATTGTTATTGCAGTCAAGTGGGAGCCGTGTGAATGTAGACGTAGAGCGTGGAAAGCAATTGTTATAGGTTCTCATGCCGTTTGAATACTGATTTCTATTATACTTCCAGTAAGAGCTTAGCTCTATGTTGCTTGCATAGTTGTTGTGACGCGAAGCTGTGGGAAAATATTGAGCTAAGACTGTATAAAACTTGTGAATAGAGCTGATTGCTCGGAAGATCATATATTAGCATATTATATAATACAATAATCTCCTTTATAAAGAACTGGTTGCTATATAAGATCAGCTCCATCAGGAAGAACCCACGAGAGTAGCTTCAACTGTAGGAGATCGTATGTCTTCAACACCTTCGACTATAAGCATCATGTGACTATATATATATATATATAGATTCTTCAATATGTATGCCCCTTTCTTCAATCTATATACCTCTTAGGACTCATTCCCAAGCAACCCAAATTGAAAGACCTTCCACGTAATATTTATAATCGTATATATTTAGGAAAAAAAAGAAGCAATATGCCCCGATCTATATGATAACCGAGGCATAGAGACACTATAGTATACGCATGGCTATAGTTGATAATGGGCTGCATTTGCAGATGCCACGCCCCTGCTATTACTGCTTGGCAATCTTGTTGGCGTCGCAGCGTAGGTCGTTGTAGATGGCCTCGGTCTGGTAGTCGCTCTCCAGCTTGGTCACCAGCTCGCCGGCATCGTCCTGTTGCAAAGCAAAAAGGGACAAGGATTGAGTGGGTTGTTTGAGTGGCTGGGATTGAGAGGGGAAGCACTTACGTTGAAGAGCACGTGGTGCTCGCCCTTCTGGTACTCGCCAAAGAGAGCGAAGACGTCGACGAACTTGCCGTGGGCGCCAAAGCGGTCCGAGATGAGCGAGAACAGGTGCTTGATGGTCTCCTGCTCGACGGGGGTGGTGTCGGAGCGGGCGAAGATGGCGCGCGGCAGCTGCACCTCGACGTTGCAGCTGGTGAAGTCGGTGACGGGGCGACGCTCCAGGGTGGGGCAGACGAGCTGCCAGTCCTTGTGCTGCTCCAGCTGCTTGGCGGGCACGATCAGCAGCTGCTGCTCCGCGCTCGACTCGATCTTGCACCACTCCAGGCTGCGGCGCTTGTTCAGGAGGGCGGCGCCCAGGCGAGCGCGTTCGCTGCTGGCATCGAAGTGGCTAAAGAGAGAGAATCAAAGAATGCAGAATCAGGAGCGGCGCCCAAGGATATCGTTTGAGTATCTTCTCTTACATGGGCACCTTCTGCAAGTCGTCGCGGCTGAGGGTGGGCGGTGCCACGGCCACGAGCAGCTCCTCGGGCTTCAGCTTCTCGAAGACCAGCGGCAGCAGCTTCTGCTCCCGGGCATCGCCGTAGTTGGCGGCGGTGGCCACCATCATGTCGGCCTTGTTGTTGGCCAGCGCCTCAATGCAGTCGGTGGACTGCACGCACTCCAGCTCGGGCCGGGCGTCGCGGGCGTAGGCGGCGCGGTGCAGGGCCTGGCACTTGGACCACTCGGCGTCGCGCTGGGTGCAGAGGCGCAGCTTGCGTATGGCGCTGCCGTCGCGCTCGATCACGTCCTTGTAGCCGGCACGCTCCAGATAGACCTTGGGATCGATAGCCTCCTGCTTGCTGTGGTACACGGCGTTCGGCTGGATGAGCAGGTGGGCGGCTGCCGCCTGGTTGTCGGCGTGCAGGCCATTGTTGAAGAAGCGCTCGAGGCGCGACTGCAGCTGGTGGAGCTTCTCGGCGCCGTGCACGGCCTGCTCGTTGGAGATGTAGCCGCTCCAGGGGCGCTGGGCCCAGGAGCAGGCGGGTCCGGTGATTGGCCGGCGCGTGCCGTCCTCGCACAGATACTCAAAGTCCTCGGGCTTGCCCTCGGCTGCGGGCGCCGTCGGGTTGCCGGTGAGGCCGAAGTACTTCTTGATGTACTGCACCTTGCTGAAGGCCACCTCGCCCTGGCCCTTGTCCAGGCAGCGAATGGCGCCGTCGTAGCCGCTGTACTTGTCCGGGTAGTTGCACTGAGCTGGGTTCTCGCACAAGGCGCACAGATTGGCGTACTTCTTCTTGAGCAGGCGGTCCGTGTCCGGGTGCGCCGAGTAGTTGCCCACCAGGCACGACTGCACGAAGAACTCCGACAGCGACTTCAGCTCGCGCTCCGTGGCCGAGATCTGCGGATCGGCGGAGACCTTCAGCACGTTCGTATTCTTGAGCTTGGTAATCGGAATCCTGTAGCCCACATTACGGCCGAAGCCAGTGTGGCACGACTTGGCGCCACGCAGCTCCTTCAGCGAGTGAATTGCCGACGCCTTCTTCACCAGGATAATGCCCTCATAACGGAAGTCAGCTGTGGGCGGGAGCGGCAGTTAGAGAAGTATCAAGTGAAATATGTCGAATCATAACTTAAGACGAAAATACTTTTGTTGAGGTAGATCATCTGCTTTGCACTTTGAGGCAGATCAGCTGCTCTCAACAATGTTGCATGAAATGTATTTGCATTGTGAAATTAATAAAATGAAAGCTTTGAACTTTGAGATAGATGAGCGATTTTATGTGAATTATATTAATATTGTGATTAAACTAAAATATATATAAATGATTAAATGAATAATTTTGTAGAAAATACAGAAGTAGAGATGTAGAGATGGCCTTATCAAATTTGTAGAGCTTAGCTTTTGGGTATTCTATATATAAATATTTTTTAAATTTCTTTAATGAAAATAATTATATATAAATTATAATATGTGATTATCAAATATAATATGTAATTATTTTTATTATTTTTAATTTTATTTAATTTATTTATTTGTTATTTTATTATTAATTTATAACCATTCTGTGATATCTTTTAAATATTTTTGTTTAATTTCAGAATAATTTTTTGAAGCTTCAAAATAAGAAGATTCATAAGCTCTGAACACTTCTAAGAAAAGATACTTTTTATATGAAAGTTTCAAAATAGTAAAAAAATATACATTTTTTAGAGTTTCAAAAAAGTAAATAAAAAAGATACTTTTTATATGAAAGTTCAAAAAATAATATTTCCAAAGGGTGTTCCAAAATTCACGCATGAAGTGATTTGAATTAAAAAAATGACAGCTGACAGTTTAAGATTATTAAACTCAAACGCTACACAAAATCTCAATGAAAACTATACATTAAAATAAAAAAAAAAAACAATTTTTGATCATAAACCTATGTTTTCTACCAAAATTACTTCTTGCGTGACTTTTGGGACAACCTTTGTATGTAAGCTTCTAGATTTTCTATTCTATATATAATTTATATAAAATCATTTTTTTTAATTATGAATATTTAAGAACTATGATTTTGCTAGTTTTAAAAAGTACTTTTGGCTCCTTTCACAATACATATATATTTTTAAAAATTAAAAATCAAAAGATTTATCAACTCCAAAGCAGAACTTTTGTAGTAAAAAATTCTTTTTCTTCTCTTTTCCGGCTATTTTTATCAGCGCACTATAACTCTCTGCCGAATATAGTCCCTTTATAATTCAGTTAACGTACCTATCACACTCTATCACATATAATTAAATAATACCACTGAATCTTTCACTTGCACTTCTTAGTATCAGATCACATCCTACTCACCGTCCTTGTCGTCCTGTGTGCGTATCTCGGAAATGACGCGATAGTCCTCGTTCTTGCGGTGGTAGGCCATGTACATGTCCTCCGGCTCGCTGGCCAGCACGTCAGCCTTGCGCTGCTCGATCAGCTCCAGGCACTCCACGCGATCCCGTCCAGCCACGCACTCCATGCGGATGCCCGCCTCGGAGGGATCGGCGAGCAGCTTCTGGCAATCGCTGAAGTAGATTTGAGGCACGCACAAGCGATCTGCACGATAGAGATATATATATATGTATATAGAGTCAAGTATTAGTCACGATCAGGTTGAGTTTGCTTACAGATTGGCTCCTCGGCAGCAGCATAGCTGCCGTGGAGCAGAAGCAGCTGCAACAGCGCCACTGCTGGCAGAATCCGTGTGATCGTCGCTGATGCCATCGTCGCCCTGGATCAACTGTGGAGCTCGGCTTGCCGGCCGGCGCTTTTTATAGGCTTGGGGTCGTCGCTGCCGTTCCGATGAGCTCGTCTCGCTTTTTGCTCTATTTGCTATTATTTTCGCGTTTGTTTTGTTGTCTTTTTTCTTATTCTTATTATTTTTTGTTTTCTGTTTTGTTTTGTGTGACTTTTTGCTGCCTTTTTGCTGCGCTGCAACGCCCGCCCAATGTTTTGATTGCCGGTGATCTTTCCATTAAGCTACGACAGCTACAAAAAAAAAAGAAAGAATGAACAAAAAACATTAAACGATACGTATGTATATAGCAACGTCTCGGGCACTCGCCGGGTTCTTCCCGGCTAACCCCAGGTCTGCGCTACGACATAGCGACTGGGCGTGTCGATCGTATGCCCACGCGCATGATCTGGATGTCGAATTACTTTATAGATCAATTGATAATCAACGTAGAAGTACTTTAACGAGTACTATATCTTCAAGCCTAATCCTAATCCAAGCAGCAACAAAGATAGAGAAACGATCTAGCTTGATTCAGGCGATAACTCGCCCAGCCAGTTAGCTGGCTTCAGCAGCCAGTTTTATGCTACAATTAGTTATAAATTGAGAAATAAAAAATGTTAAAAATCAAATTAATAATTCATTTCAGTTCAAGTATTGATTGTGAATATATATATATATACTCTATTCATATAGTTATTCAACTATTCAAGTAGTTCACTTTAGATTCTATTTGGCATAATGTAAATCGCTTGATTTGTCGTTTGCTGTTCACCTCTACCAATTGGCTGAATCAGCAAACTGTTTAAGCCTGAGCACGTTCATATCTTTTCTGAGTCTATATGCCTAGCTGCACTCAGCCAAATTTGTGGCATAAAAGTGTATCAAATATTTATTCAAAAATTGAAAACAAATTTAAAATATTAAAATTAATCTCTAAAATATTTGTAAAGTTGTTTTTTCAATAATAAAATATTTTAATATTATTACTAAGTTAAGTCAAAGGATATTCATTACTAAGTTAGTAAGTACTAAGTTAATAATTCTATACAAATATTACAAATATCTATTTTTATTTCATTACATTTTGTTGACTTTCTTTGGTATAGCTGAGCAGAAGTAAAGTTTAGGATAGGATTTTCATTGATGGAAATTTTATTTATTTATTTTAAATAATATATATTTAATAATATATATTTAATAATATATATTTATTTTGAGCATATTTTTAATGTTTTTTACTATGAAAAGATATACCTTAGTCTTTAAAAACCAATATTTATATTGTTTTAAAAAATATTTTAAAAATCCATGTTTATTTTCTTAATTTTCTTTTGAAATAAAAAAATGTATATTAAAAAAAAAACAATATTTATCTTACTAATATTTTTCATATACTAAAATTTATAAGTTAAATAAATAATGTCAATATCTTTTGATATTATTATCTTATCAATATCTTTTATTGTTATTATTATTTTCAATATCTTTTGATAGTATTACCCAGTGCAAAACCATACAAATAATCTACAAATTTACTTTTATTAAATTTTATTTCCTCAATATATATATATATATATATATATATCTATATATATATATATACTGTGCATCCCATTCGAAATTCCTTCCTTTTGTAGCCCAATCAGCTTCTATCAGCGAGCGGCTCTCTCTCTAGTGGCTGCTTTGGTGTCCGCAGGCGTCGCTTTATTGGCTTCTATTATTACTACTTT
Source organism: Drosophila repleta (assembly GCA_018903745.1). Lineage (NCBI taxonomy): Eukaryota > Metazoa > Arthropoda > Insecta > Diptera > Drosophilidae > Drosophila > Drosophila repleta. Next base: position 481,167 of record JAEIGN010000154.1, on the reverse strand, counting down.
TCTCGCCAAGTGCATCTGTGCACAGTCAGACCATTCTATACACATACATATATAGTGTATACATTTGTTTAAACAGGTTATCGCGCCGAGCGGCATCGGCATAGACCGCCAGGCACTCACAGTATAATCATTTCTGAGTATTTATTGGATTAATGCAACGATGTCCCCCTAGCCGGTCGGCGACAGGGTATCGCCCCGCCCCGCCCCGCCCCGTCCTAACCTGACCCGCCCCCTTGGCGGCCGTTGCGCCTACTAATTGACGAGGCGGCCTACAGTGGAGCCTGGCATGTGGGCAACCCGCTGTCATGCTTTTTGTGATTTTCTTAGGCAAACAATTGATTTATTTGCATGGCGGCAGAACCTGTTCTGCGCTCGCAATCGCAGTCGCAGTCGCGGTCACAGTCGACGATCCCATCCGAATATCAATTTGTACGATTCATTTAAAATGCAGGGGCGTGGCATGGCGTGGGAGGGTGGGCAAATTGGCTGAGCGAGCGCTGGGCGAGTGGTGGGCGACTTCTAAACGAAGCTCGTTGAAATGCGCTGGAAAAGTCGGGTAAACAAGATCACAAAAGTAGTTCCAAAGCAGAATTTAATTATGTATTTCATTTAGTTTTATTGCTGCCCACTAATGGTCGCCGGGCCACCGAGTTGAACCAATTAGATGCGCCCGCTATATATAGCCAAGTGCGCTCGGCTTCAATTAGCCGCAATAGTCCTCTGGCTCTAGCCGGGTGCATACAGATTAGATAACTACCATTGGCATATGCTGATTTGTATGCCATCCATGGAAGCTGAAAGGTCAGTTGAAAATCACAGCGCATCGCCGGCCGGGACTTTCCAACTGACGCAAGGGGAATTTTCAATTTAAATTTAATCAGAGCTCGCCAATTGTAGCCGCTTATTGCTGTTGTTATGCAAAATGAAGCTAATCAGACTTAAATTCGTTCTAGAGACTTCTCAGCATTTGAATTGCGCGCCATTTGGCAGCAGCAGAAACTTGTTCCAGAAACTTCTGATCATTTCACAAATTTGAATTGCGCGCCAAATGGCAGCACTGCACGCTGGCAGCTCTAAATATGCTAGCGCCACCTAGCGGGTTTTGCGTGCAGCGTGACTGGCATTTGTTCGGCAGCAGTTCGGTCACACGCGCCGAGTGTCAAACGCAAAAGAGCTGGTCACTCTGAACTCTTGCCTCGAAACAAATGACACGTCAAGTGAATTGGAAATTGGGAGGCAAATAGTGAAATAAATCGGCAATAAATATATCAAATTCAATACTAAATTCAATATATATAAATCGTGGAGAGCGCTGCCGCTTAGTTGGTGCAAAGATGACCCAAGTGCCGTGTTACACGATCATCAACTCGCCGGACCTCGAGGTGCCGAACGAGATGCAGCTGAAGCAAGACCTCGAAAAGGGCGACACGAATGTGAAAATCGAGACGCTGAAGAAGGTGATCAAGCTGATGCTGAACGGCGAGCGCTATCCGGGCCTCATCATGACAATCATACGCTTCGTGCTGCCCGTGCAGAACCACATCATCAAGAAGCTGCTGCTCATCTTCTGGGAGATCGTGCCCAAGACCTCGGCCGACGGCAAGCTGCTCCAGGAGATGATACTCGTGTGCGATGCCTATCGCAAGGTAAGTAGTCTGCCACAACTTCTAACCGACCGCAACTAACTGACCATGCCACGCCCCTCCCCGCGCAGGACTTGCAACATCCGAATGAGTTTTTGCGCGGCTCCACGTTGCGCTTTCTGTGCAAGCTGAAGGAGCCGGAGCTGCTGGAGCCCTTGATGCCGGCCATACGCGCCTGCCTGGACCACCGCCACTCGTACGTGCGCCGCAACGCCGTGCTGGCCATCTTCACCATCTACAAGAACTTCGACTGGCTGGTGCCCGACGGGCCGGAGCTGATTGCCAACTTCCTGGACACGCAGCAGGACATGTCGTGCAAGCGAAACGCCTTCCTCATGCTGCTGCACGCCGACCAGGAGCGCGCACTCAACTTCCTGGCCTCGTGCATCGACCAGGTGCAGAGCTTTGGCGACATTTTGCAGCTGGTCATCGTGGAGCTCATCTACAAGGTGTGCCACGCCAATCCTGCCGAGCGCTCGCGCTTCATACGCTGCATCTACAATCTGCTCAACTCGTCCTCGAATGCGGTGCGCTACGAGTCGGCTGGCACCCTGATCACCCTCTCGCTGGCCCCCACGGCCATCAAGGCGGCCGCCGGCTGCTACATCGAGCTGATCGTGAAGGAGAGCGACAACAATGTGAAGCTGATTGTGCTCGATCGTCTGATTGCCATGAAGGAGAACGAGAACATGGAGAAGGTCATGCAGGATCTGGTGATGGACGTGCTGCGCGTCCTGGCCGCGCCGGACATCGAGGTGCGCCGCAAGACCCTAGCCCTGGCCATGGACCTGGTCTACTCGCGCAACATCAACGAGATGATCCAGGTGCTGCAGAAGGAGGTGGCCAAGACGCACAACGTCGAGCACGAGGACACCGGCAAGTACCGCCAGCTGCTGGTGCGCACCCTGCACACCTGCTCCATCAAGTTCCCGGACGTGGCCAGCAGCGTGATACCCGTGCTCGTCGAGTTCCTCTCCGACACCAACGAGCTGGCCGCCGTTGATGTGCTGATCTTCATACGCGAAGCTATCCAGAAGTTCCCCGCGCTGCGCGGACTCATCATCAAGCACCTGATCGAGGCCTTCCCCCAAATCAAGTCCTCTAAGATCCACCGTGCCGCCGTGTGGATTTTGGGAGAGTATGTCGAGGGCGAGCAGATTCCCGAGGTCATTGCAGCCATACAGCTGACCCTCGGCGAGATACCCATGGTCGATGCCGAGCAACGTCGCCTGGCCGGCGACCTGACCGAGGAGCAGCTCCAGCAGCAACAGCAACAGGCCACAGCCGGTGCCGGCGACCACACCACCAACAGCAGCAACAAGGTCACATCCGACGGCACCTACGCCACGCAGAGCGCCTACAGCCTGGCACCGTAAGTAGCCCTCGTGCAGTCATTGACTTTTCCACAGCTCATCCCTTTCCTTTCCCTCTTTTTAGTGTTACCAAGAAGGAGAAGCGCCCACCGCTGCGCCAATATCTGATGGATGGCGACTTCTTCTTTGGCGCCTCGCTCTCCTCGACGCTGACCAAGTTGGCATTGCGCTACGTGGAGCTGGTGAAGGACGCGCGCAGCGTGAATCGTCTGACCACACAGGTGATGCTCATCATGAGCTCCATCTTGCATCTGGGCAAGTCCGGCTTTCCCACCAAGCCGATTACGTACGATGATTCGGATCGCATCATGATCTGCCTGCGCACGCTCAGCGAGCGCACGCCGGAGGCTGTGGGCGTCTTTATGCGCGATTGCCGCGAGGCACTCAGCAAGATGCTGGACGCCCAGTCGGAGGAGGATCAGCGCATGCTAAAGGAGAAGCAGCGCGCCACGGCCAAAGTGCAGCCCGACTCGCCGGTGCTGTTTGCCCAGCTCTCGAACGGACGCGACAATCAGCTGGGCGAGAACGTATTCGAATCCAGCCTGAACCAGGCTCTGGCTGGCACCAAGACTGCCCAGGTCAGCGACATGTCCTCGCCCAACAACAAGCTCAACAAGGTCACCCAGCTGACGGGCTTCTCCGATCCGGTCTACGCCGAGGCCTACGTCAATGTCAACCAGTACGACATTGTCCTCGATGTCCTGATTGTCAACCAGACAAGTGAGTGCATCCATTCCTAATCCTACCTAGTCACGCTGCTATAATCTGTTCCTCCTGTAGATGATACGCTGCAGAACTGCACATTGGAGCTGGCCACCTTGGGCGACCTCAAGCTCGTGGAGCGCCCACATCCGGTGGTGCTTGCGCCCCACGACTTCTGCAACATCAAGGCCAACGTGAAGGTCTCCTCCACCGAGAACGGCATCATCTTCGGCAACATAGGTAAGTGATGCTTACCTCATTGTCTCCTCCATTCCTGTTTGCCTGATTTCCTCCATTCGCAGTGTACGACACGGCCTTAAATACAAACGTCGTGGTGCTGAACACCATACACATTGACATCATGGACTACATCATTCCGGCCAGCTGCACGGACACCGAGTTCCGTCAGATGTGGCAGGACTTTGAGTGGGAGAACAAGGTGACCGTCAACACCAGCTTCACGGACCTGCACGAGTACCTCAAGCACCTGTTGAAGAGCACCAACATGAAGTGCCTGACGCCCGAGAAGGCGCTCTCCGGCCAATGCGGCTTCATGGCCGCCAACATGTATGCCAAGTACGTGCGCAACCGCCTTGCCCTCCCTTTGTCTCTCGATCTAACGTTTCTCATTTGCAGATCCATCTTTGGAGAGAACGCCCTGGCCAATCTGAGCATTGAGAAGCCCGTCGATGATCCCGACTCGAAAGTAACCGGTCATATACGTATTCGCGCCAAGAGCCAGGTGGGTGTAGCTTTGACTTAAGCATCTCCTGCTCCAGTTGCTTACGTTTTCCTCCTTTCCACAGGGCATGGCACTCAGCCTGGGCGATAAGATTAGCTCCTCGCAGAAGCAATCGGTGCAGGCCGCCTAGTTAATCAGCAGCGACAGCAGAAGCAAAAGCAAAAGCAACAGCAGCAGCAGCAGGAGCCAGCACAAGAAATTAAAGCTTAAGAGCTTAAGAAGTGGCCGAGCCACGGCCTGCATTCCGCCTGATTTTGAATAAAAGCAGACCACAACAGCCTATTACATACATATTATAACTATACACGCAAATATATACTTATTTAATAAAGTTAATCGTCCCAAATTCCAGTAGTGCCCCATTTATTCGACGTGGTTTGTTTTCACTGTGCGACAGAGACAGGGCTATGCATGAGAGTGAGAGAGAGAGAGGGATGGCAGATAGTGCATTTTCTATGCATACATATATATGTGTAGAATGAGTTTTGTATTTTTTACTTAATTTAGTATTATTTTTAAAGTATTTTATACATTTAAATATTCTTTTATTGTTAGCCTAACAAATTGTAACAGAAGTTCAATTTCATCATTTCATACATTAAATTTGTCATTTTTCCATTTCATCAACAAACCTCTTAAACTATTATAGCTATTTATGCCAATTCGGTGCCTGATTGAATTCTGCTTTCAAATGTTTTATTCATTTATGCAAATAACATTATTTCTCTATTTCAATGCAATTTCAAATTAACGATAACGCGCCTCTGCAACTATCGGTGTTATCGCACACATCGATATGCGATGAGCCAGCGATTAGTGTTGATACATCGGTGTTTGACAGGTCCAGCGCTAGCCGCTGACGTGTTTCAAGCAACATAAAAACACGAATCCATTTACACTCCTCACACACAACATAGTTCCGTAAATTTATCGGGCGTGATTTCGCCTACAAAATAACAACACACAAGCACACACACACACCTAGGGCAAAGCCACAAAATTTGTATACAGTGTGCAGGGCAAAATATTACAATAATCAGCTAAGTCTCAGTAAATCCGACTCCGAATGAAAGTTGCCAACTGCAAAGCAACAAAAACTAAAACAACAGCAACAACAATAGCAGCGGACATAACGGCCAAAAGTGGGGAGTAGCAGCGGCCACGAAGTGGAAAGCCAGCCGCATTAAACTGTAGCCGTGGCCACAGTCGACAGCAACACACACACACACATACACTCACATAAACATTTCCAAGTCGTAGAGGAGGACACAGGCTAGAAGATGGCGCTGCTGACGATGATTGCCCGGGTCATTGATGGTCTGCCACTGGTTGGCACCATGCAGGACGATGAGCAGGTGCGTCACACACACACACACGCAAACACACATGCATTTACACACACACACACACATACAACTGTAAAACACTTTCACTTTTTTGTGCCTTAGAGCGGACGCAGCATCTTAGACTATCAGAATCAGGCGAAAATGCTTTTTCGCAAGCTGGGCACACACTCGCCGGCGCGCAGCAGCATCGAGACAGGACCGTACTTATTTCAGTGAGTAGCGAATGTTGAAATAATTGCCGACCGACATTGAATCATCGGTTTAATCGCCTTGACTTCGCACCCGCGCAGCTATCTTATCGAGAACGATGTCTGCTACTTGGTGATGGTTGATAAAATGTACTCGAAGCGCTTGGCCTTCAACTATCTGGAGGATCTGGCGCAGGAGTTCCACACCAACTATGGCCGGCGTGTCAATTCGGTGACACGCCCCTACGCCTTCATCGAGTTCGACGTGTACATACAAAAGGCGAAAAAGCAACTGACCGACCGCAGACGCAACATAAGCAACATAAACACACAGCTGCAGGATGTGCAGCGCATCATGGTCCAGAACATTGACGATGTGCTGCAACGTGGCACGGTCCTAGCGGGTGAGTGAGAGCAACAATAAATCATGCCAAAGACAACATCAACTATAAACAAATTATATTTCTATCTAATGGTCCGCAGAGCTGGACACTAAAACGCAAAATCTGTCGATGATGTCGCAAAAGTATAAGAAGGATGCCAAATTGTTAAATCGCAAATCGATGTACGTGCAGGCGGCCGCCGTGGGCACTCTATTTCTAGTGTTTATACTATATTTTTGGGTTTTGTAATATATGTACGTACGTTAGTCGCACTAGTTGTTAGTTGCCAATGTGTATAGTTGGCTCGAAGGCGGCACGCTTCATCTCTGTGTGTCGCTGTCATCGTCATAGACGGCGGGCGGCGAAGCACCAACTCTGTGCTGCTGCTCATCATCAAAGGCCAAAAGACATTTCAATATTTAATATAGTAATTGTATAACAACAACAACAACCAGCAGCAGCAACAACAACCACAGTCTAGATAATAATAACCACTAAATTGGGGGCAGATAAATTTGACATGCTGCCCCGCTGCTTGCTTCAATTTACCTTGCGTTGTGGGCTTCAATGACATTTTGTTTCCAAACACACACACACACACAGAGCACTTAAACACACATAGCCAAAGAGAGAGAGAGCGAGAGAGGCGAGCAACAACTCCATAAAACGGCTATAATGATCCACTCTGACTACTGTTTATGACATTTGCTCATATCACATATATTTAATTGGCTTGCTTAACAACATCACGAATCGTCTTGCATGCAGTAAAGAGAAAAAGCGACAAAGAGGGAGAGGGAGTAATGGCAAAATTAGTTTAGTTTTATATTACTACTACTATATTTATCTGTTTATGGCGCCGACCCACAGGCAAAGCAATGTTTTGTAAATTATCGTAAGCCCAAGCAAATGTGTGTATAAATAGTTTGTATATGATGCTAATCATCACTATGACTAATGATGGATATCAATAAAATACTATATTAGGCAATTCCAAACCAATTATCGAACAAAGACTTAAGTCTCTATAACCCATTCCCCCCCAGAGTAAAACTTCAAGTTTGCTTTTTTTTTTTTAATGATTAATTTTTCCTTTATATATATATATATATTTTTTCTTTCATTTTGAGTGTTGATATATATTCGCCTATTCCTTGCCATATCTGCGCTGACAAATGTTTATGCATGTATATTTATATATACTAGTTGAATGTCGCCTTTATTTGTTTTTTGCGATTTGCATATAAATTTTTAATATCAAATTTTTACAAATAGGAAAAAAATGCGCTGTTGCCATTTACACAGTTATATAATGCTTGTATAATTTTCATTCGTTAAATATATATATATATATATACTATATATATGTTTGTGTGTGTGTGTGTGAGTGTGTGTTTGTGTGTGTGTATACTATATATGATATAAGTTACTTTCGAACAGAACAGAAAATACTTGAAACGATACTCGAGAAGGTGCTTTGACTTGATACTCAGCAGAAAGTGGCCAATCGGTAGCAGCTGGAGTGCTATTTGGTGTTAACTTATTCAATTTGTTTCGTTAGCTTTGTATAACTTACTATGAAAATTGGTTGGTTGTCGCTATATAAATCTCAATATTTGTTTGTATACAATAAATGTTTTTGTTTTCCTTCTCGTTTGTATCTTGTTCCCTTTGCATAAATTACAAAAGAACTCTTCTATGTTGTATATCAATTGGAATTTCTATGTTTTTTTTGTTTTGTTTTTGTCACTAGAAGCTCTGGCTGTGTTCGGTTGGCTATCTCTTTACCTTGACTTATATAAATATTTGTTTTTAATTTGATTTTTATTTTTATATTTTTTACTTCCGTTGTTAACATTTGAATAAAAAACCTACTTTGCTGTGAAATGAGCTGATCTCTGAAGCACTCTAAAATGATATATATATTTCGAAACTAAAATAAACATGGATATGATATATATATATAAATATTCAATACAAACACTTCCCTAGACAACGTTAATATATATCAAGTGCCCTTGCTAGCAGCAGCAATAATGATAATATGTGTTTAGTCTCTATGACATCTATGTCTATGCGCTACGTTATCTAATTCGCCTTTCTTTCGTTTATGTTAAAAAAAAAAAATGCAAAAAAAAACATATTTTAATAAAAAAAATTGTATCCTATGTCTGGACATGAAAAACACTATACAAAATATGGTTATACAATTGTTGATTCTTCCAGCCTGTTGCTCTAGGGTTAATCCTAATTCTTATTGCAATTTCAGCTTTATTTTTGTTCTTGTTAATGTTGTTTTTTTTTTGGCTTGTTTCATTATATTGGTTTGTTGTTGTCTACGTCTTCATCATCTACATTCAAAAGGCAGTTTTTGAGCATGGAGGGACAAAGTGAGATTCGTGACGAAGCATTAATTAGCAAGAATATCGGATATATATATATAAATATATAGGTTTATATATATAGTACATTACGAGTATACATAGGTGTGAGAGAGAGTAAAATAGTGAAAACGAATAGAACGAGTTGAAGGTGCTTGCACAAATTGCTGTACAAAAGAAAATCACAAATGAAAATTCGTTGAAGAGACACACAAAATATATATATATATATATATAAATATATATAAATTTATATACATATATATATGCATGTATGTATATATAGTATATGCTTGTACCTAACGCGGGGTACGACTTAAGGCTATTCAAAAAAAAATCTGTTTACAATATATGTATGGGCTTTTAGAGTACGAGTACCGTTATTAGCTTAGCTTAGGAAAGAACGTTCGTGTTTAGTGTTGAGAGCCGTGCACTGCCGTACAGTTTACGGCGTGGCCCGGTATTATTTATGCATTCCCGTAGACGGCCCGGCCCTGGCTGCGGCTCACTTGATGCGCTGATGGTCCGGCGTGCTCTTCAGTATATCCGGCTGATGCGGATGGTGGTGATGGTGCTGATGATGGCCGCCGCCCGTCTGTGAGTTGAGGGTGCCCTGGTGGCTGCCACCACCGGTGCCGGCACCACCGCCAGCCCCACCCGCATGGTGCGAGCTGCTCAGCGTGTGCGAGTGAGTGGAGTTAAGCGTGTGGGTCGCATGCGAGTTGAGCGTGTTGTGGGCCGTGGTGGTGGCATTTGTGGAGAAGCCCGTAATGCTGCCAGCGGCGCCGACTGCCGTCAGCCCTACGACTCCGCCCACGCCCGCGCCAACTCCGACGCCTGGGCGCTGCGAGGCGCGCAGCGAACGATGCGATCCGTTCCGGGTGAGCGAGTTCATTTGCGGAGTGCCGGGCACCGTGTGGCCCAGGGCATTCATGTAGTCCGCAATGAGCAGCGTTATCTCCAAGATCTTGGGCTTGCTCATGGCAAAGAGCAGCTTCTGCTCGCAGCCGCCGGCCAGTGTGCCGTCGTCGTGCGAGACGACGAGCATGAAGTCGTCCTGGCAGCCACCGAATGTCATCACCGTGCTGTAGGGATAGCGCGCCACGGGTGCCATCGTCGACAGCTCGAGCACGTTGAGCGCGTCCTCGGCGACGGCCAGCCAGGCGACGGGCGTGCCGGTGGTGGCGTGCGGCTCGCACTGGCGCGGCTTGGCCTGGAACAGGCAGGCGCCAAAGTAGGGCCACTTGCGGCAGCAGGTCAAGTAGATGCGGACGCAGTCCAGGGTCGAGCGACCCTTGAGCAGCGTCCACTTGGATATGAGCAGCTCCTGCACATCCTTCAGCTGATCGGCGCCGAGTGCGTCCCGATAGCGATACGGATAGAACTTGTCCAGCGCCTTGAGGCCCACATCGCGCGACTTCTCGTGCGAGTAGTCGCCCATGTCGATCTGCGACATCAGCGAGGCCAGCTCCAGCGCCAGCTCCCGCGAGAGCGGGAACCGACCCTGAACGATCTGCGCGTTGGTCTGGTAGCACAGCAGCAGCCGCTCCTTGTCCGTTTCGCACTTGATGGTGTGCTTCCAGTAGAGCCGGTTCTTGTAGCTCAGCTGGATGACGCGCGAGTTCTCAAACTTGCCGGAGCCCTTCTCGCGCAGCGCCGTCTCCCACTTGCTGATCACGTCGCAGAGCTTGGCCAGCGGCTCCAGATAGTGCTCCAGATCCTTCTCAATGGGATCATCGCTGAACAGGCAGAAGCCATTGTTGGCATCGCGGGTGCCCAGCTCCTGGGCGAGAGTCGTTTGAAATTCCTCGATGGTGGTGGAGCCGTCAAAGGAAACCACCTGCAGGGATTATCAAAATTGAATATAGTAAACGAACTAGTTGAATCTGTAGCTTGCTTACCTGGTAGGTGGTGTTCATCATGTGTACGGGTATGGCGTGCGGCAGGGAGTGATGATATGGATTCTTCAGCAATATGGACAGCACCTCCATGCGCGATGGCTTCGTCTCGCGCCCGCCATTCTTGAGGGTCCGCTCCAGTGCGCGCTCACAGTAGGCGGCATACTTGCCCGTTTCGGTTTTGGTGTCCGCGTTGCGGGACAGGTGGAGCTTGAGGTACCACAGCAGGCGACTGGACTTGGGCACAAACAGGGAGACGGCCAAGGCGAGCAGCTGCCAGCCCTGCACGAAGCTGTACGCGGGCGGATTCGACTTGCAGTCGATGATGGGCGTCGAGACGGGCGCCTGCTCCGTGCGAATAAAGAAAGGCAGAGAAGAAAGAGCAGATGGAGAGATTTAGATGAGTTGGGATTAGATCAAATTGGGTGTGTGGGTTAGGCAACTCTACAATTGGCTACGGTAACTGAAAGCAATCGTTTAACAAATCGTTTATCGCATATTTATCGTTTATCGATTATTGAATGACAATACAAATTTCCCCTCATACCTGTATCGACGTGGGCGAACTGCCGTTGGCCTGAGCCTGGCCAGCCTGTTGGGTATCACAGGTGAACAGGCTTTGGGTGGCGCACAATAGTAGTTGCTGTAAATTTCGTCGTCGTTGTCGTCAATAATTGGTTACGTACAGTGTTGGAAAACGGTTGGTATTTACGGTAATTGCGGTATACGATTTACGGTTTACGGTTATCGGTTATCGGTATTGGATTCATTGGTTCGATACACATACAAACGAAACGCAAATCGTTTCACAACCAAAAACAAATCAAACATAATAGAAGAATAGAAGAGAAGCCAAAAAACATTTGCTGATCAATTTTTGTTTGCCATTAACGGAAGTTTTAGTTTTTCTTTTGTTTTTCTTTTTTTTTATATTATTTTTTGCAGAGCATCCTTAATGTACATGTGTGACACGCTATACAAAAATCGTTCTCTTTTTTTTGTTTGTTTTTTGTAGGTTTTTGTAGTAAGCGTAACGGGCAACGGAAATGAATAAACTCGATGCGAAACATTCAAAGCCATTGAGAAAATATATAATCAAAGCGGTAAACTGAACAAATCGAACAAAGGGGCAAAACAACATAAACGAGTTAGAAAACGCCTGAGATGGCGGACAGTTGCGGGTGGGAAGCGCGCTGATGCGTGGCCAACTTAAGCGTGAGTCGATAAATATCGATGCGTTTTTATCGACAAAGTTGTTATCACGTATAAGCGAACTGCATTGGAGGCAGAGAGATTGATTGAGCGTGGGTGTAAGGCTAGAGAGAGAGGGGAAGAGAGAGTGGGCAGAGAGAGAGAGAGAGAGAGACAGTCTGGGCTAGTATATAAGTTTAGCATGAACTCTTGTTGAGCTTGTCTGGATTGAGTGATTGATTGAATCTATCAAGATATGCTATCTATAAGTATTTTATTTATTTCTTAAATTAATGCATTTTATTTTTCAGATCGGACAGAATCACAAATATCAATTCATCGAGGGTCTCAGAGCTTCGGAGTGCCGAAGGCGCAGTTTTCTAACTTGTTTTCTGGAAAAAGAGTACGTATTCATGTATTTGTATGTATGTTGTGTATGTATGTATGTTGGTTCTCGAGTGAGGTGTATTTTGTAGAGTATATTGTAGAGTATATGTTAGAAATTTACAGCAAATACTTTATACAATGATAACGAATCAACAATAATGATGTAGATCAAACTATACACATGGAAATCATTTAGATAGTTTTTGTTTTGCCTTGAAAGCTAAATATGTGTATGTGTAAGTATGTGTATGTGCACACATACATATATAGTTGATTATAGATATATATATATATGTATATATAGTATGACAGTTATGGGGGAAATTGATTGTCTGTTCAACTACTTGAGAATACAAATGAAAACAATGCACACAGAGGACAAAGGACAAGAATATTCGAACGACAATTAGAATCGATAAATATCAATAAAAAGGAACATGCAGAAAACGAGTTATAGAAGAAATAATGCTAAAATGAGTTAATGTTAAGGTTAATGTTAATGTTATGGTTAATGTTAAGGTTAATGTTAATGTTATGGTTAATGTTAATGTTAATAGGCATGTCTTATAGTAGGTATGTAGGTTAAACGTATTGATTATTAACTATTTCGATCGTAAGCTTTTAAATGTAAGCAAAGCCTTTTGTAGCTGGCCAAATGTCGCCGATCGTTGTACCAAAGCGATGAATTTTCGATAAGCAATTAAAAACAAAGCAGTAGAATACAAATGTTGGGTAGTACTTCACATACGATACCTAGTTGGATAGACTTTAGATTGGGAAGCGCTTTAAGGAGAGAAGCTTTTCGCAGCTTTTCCCTAATTAGAATGAAGTTATTTAACATGATTGGGGATTGACATGAGCTTGGTGCTCTGTGGCAGCTAAGAAGTTGGCAGAGCGCCGAGCTTTGATTCCGATACGGAATTGGAATTGCAGAGCCACGTGCAGGTCATGTACACAACAAGTTAGTAATGGGATTAGTCGGGGGAATGTTAGGGAAATCATAAGAAAACGAGAAAGTTAACGCCTAATGGGGGGGTGGAGCAAGTGGGGAGTACAACTAAAAGAGCCTTTTGAAGGATAAGAAGCTTTGCAACTGAAAAACTTACGCGCGTTTGCTTGCCCAGTTTCTTGTTTACCTGGACACCGACACTTAGTTTCTGGCCCATATGTCGGGAGGTTTGCTTTATCAAAATGCAGATCATTTCGGTCTGCAGCTCCGGCATGTCCAGGCAGTGTTGCAGCGCATTCTGGGCGAGCACCACATGATAATCGATGCCCGGCTGGTTGACGGCCACCGACATAAACAGCTGAATGCTCTGCGCACGGACAGAATACGGATTATGCTTTACATATCGTGCATCCAATCGGGAGAGCTTACCTTGAATAGCTTTATAGCCTCCGGCTGCATGGTCTCCGTGTGCATGGAGGACAGGGGCGCTGTGATCGTATCTTTGGTGTGCAGCAATATGGGATGACGCCAGAGCACGCAGTCTGCAGAGATGCAAAGGGAGACTCTATGATCAACTCTATTTTTAGATTGGGCTTCAATGATTACTCACTTGGATCACCGTCAGTTTCCATGAGCTTCTGCACCAGCTGCTCGTACTGCGTGCCTGCGCTGGGTCCGCCGCCCGAGACGACGGTCAGATGATATAGCCAGTTGTCGCGCTCCGGTTTGCCGGATAGAATCAAATACGTGGGCCCCTGATGGGCCGGGTAGATGGCGACGGTCAGGCGCGCCTGATCCTGTGCGGCATCCTCACGCTCCTCCGAATCGGAGTCGGACACATGCTCGACCTCCTCGACGCGTGCATCACGCATGTTTATTTGACCCAGAGGATTCTGCAGAGAGTTCTCCGGATTAGATTGGGTTACATGCGCAGCTCGTACACTTACGGTCTCAGCGGGTGCCTTGAAGTAGAGGAACATCTTGCCCAGGAGCACGCACCAGCACTTCTTGGCGTGGCCGTTCTTCACCTTGGTCACCCAGCCCTGCACCGTGGGCTTCTGATCGTCCCGGCTGAGCAGCAGCTTGGTCGCATTGCGACGCTGCACGTTCTGCAGCACGCGTATCCAGTCGTCCATGGTGGCGTGCGAGTCGGCGGTCAGGTAGTAGACCTTCTTGCCCGTGTCTATCTCGAAGGTGGAGGCGCCCTCCGCCCGGCTGATGCGGCAGGCCTCGTCCAGCTGGATCTGTCCCTGCGGCTTGCGCTGCACGTCGTGCTGGCTCTTCCAGTAGTTGAGACTGCCGTTCTTCAGGACGAACCAGCGCTTGCGCCAGGTCTTCAGCTTGCCACCCAGCTTGGCCAGGTGACCCATCTGCGAGAGAAAGGAGGACAGTCTTTAAGTAAAGCAAGAGAGATATAAAAGGAGCTGTTTGCTCACCTTCTCCAGCGATTCGAGTTTCTTGCTCGGCGAGTCCACGTAGGATTGGCGCATCAGGAGCGACGGCATCGAGGCGTCCATGCACGTCGACTCGGAGACGGCGTCCGGGGGCAGGGCGTAGTCGTCGGAGAGGCCTGATTCAAAGGAAAGATCTGAAATTACTGTGCCACGCATGTGGGGGCTCACGCGCAGTTGCGTCAGCTGCGCGCCAGTTGTGGGCGTATGTAGGCGTGGCAGCGTGCTCTGTATACTGTGCACAGGCGCCACTGCCGGCGCCTGTGGGTGTGGCAGCGTGTGGTGCTGCTGATAATGTGGCTGTTGCTGCTGCTGTGGTTGCTGTTGCTGTTGTTGTTGTTGCTGTTGTGACTGGTGTGGTGTGGTTAAACGTGTGTGGACTGATGTGTGTGCGTGAGTGTGTGCGTGTGTGAGTGCGTGTGTGAGTGTAGTTAATGGTGGGTGAATGGCAAATGATGGTGGTTAATAGTGGTCATTGATGATAACAGTGGGAAGCACCACACAACGAGGTGGAGGAGCAGGCGCAAGGAGCGAGATGCAACCAGTTCAAAGTTGTTAGAATACCCATTGAAAATTAGTTGACAAAGTAGAGAGTACGGAGAGTAGGGAGAGACTCAAGCATGGGTTCGGGGCAGATCAAAGCAAATACTCATGCTACAGGCTGGAGGAGTATGGGGAAAGATGAACAAATCCAAGTTTTTTAATCAAGGAGAAAAATACTGAAGGAAAAGTGATAGTAATTCCAAATTATATAATAAATACTATCAAAAATACTAGGAAATAAGAAAGTAGTTCCAAATTATATAATAAATACTATAGAAATACTAAAAGATATATGAAAGAAGTTCCGAAATTTATAATAAATACTATATGGAGATCAAAATACAATCAAAGAGTAAGGAAAAAGTATGAAAATGGAAAAGGAGAACTGAAATCGGAAATATTATATAGCCTCTTCATAGATAGTTTTCTTGGGATAGTTTTTGAATGCATTGGAAAGAATACATGATGAGAGAGATATGTCAATTATTTGGTTTCTTAGGATAGTATCTGGCTCGTGTGTGCTAGTGTTAGTTAGGAGTTTCAGTGGAGTTAGGAGTTTCTGTGGTTGTTTTCGGTTAGTGCTGTTGCTGTTGCAGTGGTTCAGTGTTCAGATACCGCTACCGCTACCTTTACGCTTTACTGGTTTTACTGGGCGCGTGCGAGGAGAGAGAGAGAGAGAGAAGATGTTTCTAAGGTCGGGTCTGGTGTGTGTACATACCACGCGCCTTGGCGTTCTTGGGGCTCTCGGAGCCACTGCGCTTGGCTGGGCTCAGGCTGGAGGAGGTCTTCAGACTCTTTGAGGGACTCGATGCGCTGCCCGAGGTGGAGGTCTCCGTGTTGTCCGTGCTGGAGGAGTTGTGCGAGTTGTGTGTTAGCATGACGGCATGATCCTCGCCATCGCTCGAATCGTCGCTCGAGTCGCCCGTGAAGGGCATCGAGCGTATCTGGGAGGCGCGCCCCTTGACCGTGGCGTAGACGGGCACGGATATATCACAGAAGCCGCCGCTGGCGGTTTGTTGCTGTCGCGTCGGCGGCTGAGGCGTGCCCGGCGTACCACTGCTGCCCAGCGTGCCGTTCGCATCGTGCCCATGCCTCGTGGCCGCCCGCCCGTTCGAGAGGGCCAGGCTGTGCTCCTGCACATCCGGCGTCGGCTCGTTGCTGGCGTTGCTCTCGGCGGTGCTGGTGCCGGCGAGTCCGTCGTTGGCCACCTGGTAGATCTTGGCCTCCCAGCTGGGAAAGCGATGCAGCGGCGGTGTCGGCGGCCTCGGCACGCCCAGCTCGCTGGTCGTGGTCGTTGTGGTGCTCGAATTCCCACCACTGGCCATCAGCGCCGGATTGTTCTTCATCCAGGCGGGCAGCTTCTCGCACGAGGGCGTATAGATCTCGGCGTAGTCGTGCGCCGTGTCCGTGTCGGAGCTGTCCGGCCGCGTGCTAGCCGTGGTCGACTGCGCCGCCTTGCTGGAGATGCTCGAGAGCGGCGCCAGGGTGAGGCCATCGACGGCCGCCACAAGATTGCGTTCCAGCTCCTGCGGCTCCATTGAGAGGTTGCGTCGGTGCTGATGATGCGGATAGGAGCTGGTCAGTGGTCGGCTGATGATCTCCTGGGGATCGAGGCTCTCGCTGCGTCGTCGCGTTTCCGGCGTGCTGGCAAAGTCCTGGACATCCAGGCTCAGGCTGTTCCTGACCGGGCCCACAATGCTGTGCCGCTGCGACTGATTGGCTATGTGGTTCTTGAGCAGCTCCAGCTGCTGGTTGCACTTGATGTTCTGCTCGCGCAACAGCTGATTTTGCTCCTCGAGATCGCGCAGCTTATTGTTCACCCACTCCTTGATCTTGGCGGCCTTCGCCTCGATCTGGCGTGCGTCGTGCAGGCGCAGCTGACGTTGCTCCTCCACCTGGATCTCCAATGAGTTAATTGTCTTCTCCGCCTCGTTGTTCGGCAGGCAAACACCCACGCCCACGCCGACGCCCACGCCGACGGCCACGCCTGTACTGCCTGTGACGCTCTGTTGGCAGGCAGCGGCCAAGGCTGCAGCGGCGATTGCCTGTTGCTGTTGCTGCTGCTGCTGCTGCTGATGTATGGGCGAGCTGGTGGCTGTGCCCTGCTGCGAGTGTTGCTGCTGCTGTGGTTGTTTCTGTGCTTGTTGTTGCTGTTGTGCTTGGGGCTTTGGCCATTCACTGAGCCGCTGCTCCATAGCACGCACCTGTAAGTAATCCAAAGCGGAAAAAAACCGGGTTAGCAATGGCTTGACTTTGATTTGCCGGGGCGAAACTTTTCCAGACTTGAGTCTTGAGCAAATTCAATTAAATTTGCACTAAGCTGCGGCTGTAAAGCCAGAACTAATGCTTACATATGACCTGCTCCCAGGGCAACAACTTGGCTAAGTAGTTGCCAGCAGTTGGCAGCAGTTGCCGGGCTCAAGTTAATGGCAAATGGAAAAAGTTCTGCTCAGCTGGGAATTGGTCTTTGCGTGGGATTAGGAAGTGACTTAAATCTAAAGAAAGATGCGAGCTAAGCACTTAAATTTTAGTTATTGTTAGGATTATTGATCAGAATTGGGTTGAGCTCTCTGTGAGCAACGTCCTAGAGCTGCTTCCTCCCATGTTGAAGCCCCATTAGTTCACTTTAAAGCGAACCACGTTCACATGGGTCCTTTGTACAGTTGCTCACGTGCAACTAGTTATAATTCATAAACTCATGAGCTCAAGGAGCTAGACCAGTCTGGGTGGCAGTCGAGAGCCACAGGGCCAAAGGACTGTCGAGCGCATTGCTAAATTATGAGGCGCAGTGGCGCAAAAACTTGTGTAATTAAACGCAGCCATTTGGGCCAGACTTTGGCGTTCGTTTAACACTTGGGCTGTGCTGCAGGCAGGAGGAATGCTTGAGTCGGGCTGCGAAAGGAGTGCTTAAAGTATATATGAGCAATGCAACTGTCAGTCAAATAGAGAGAGACAGAGGGAGAGAGGAGCAACAGAGACAAAGGAAAAACAGGACATGTGGCTTATAACTTCAATTCACACGCCAAGTGGCGAGCCTTGACAAGGAACGCAAACCCGGAAGCCTGCCGAGGCAAGTGGCATTCACGCCCCACTGCACCTATTGCATTATTAGTTGGCACTTCGGTTTGTGGCTCTACGCAAATGGGTCAATTGCCAGCTCGAGGAACTCCTAGCAGGCTCAATCTCTATTAATGGCTCTGTCATGCAATCTCCAGTTGCCGCCTCAGCTCAGCTCAGCTCAGCTCAGCTGCTACAAGTTAAAAATAAATAGACTCTGCCGAAAATAACAAACGGAAGTTCAGCTTATTGGACGCCACGCATATAAAATGCCAAAGTTTATGCCCGACACGAACAGGAGTCCTCCAAAACAGACAGCGTAGGGCACACGTATGCATGTTGGCAGTCACCAGTCCGGGCATAGGCAGAGTTATGTTCAGCCTAAACATATAGTTAAAAGGCAATCAAGGCAGAGGAGACTATGAGCATACCCTAGACAAGGCAATGTACCCTGTAAGAGAAGCCGCTCTTAGCCTCAATTAGATCTCTGAGAATCGCATAGTAAGGCCTTGTATTTAAAGCTGTTTCTAGCATTGCACACAGATAGTCAAGAAAGCCAACTGCCATTCAATGCGAAATCTGCGTTAAAGCAATTTCCAAATTTCTTTCAAACAGCTTAACGGCTTCGAGTTGAGGCCAAGAAGCCATTGCTGGTCGCATGCAAACTCCGGCCAAACTATTTTCGAGTCAAAAGTTAAAGTATTTATGGCAACACTTTGGCAGAAGTCGACAAGTTTTGGCTGGCCTGAGCGGCGCGAATCGCGGCATTAACTGCGCCCAAATAGTTTTCGGTTTCCAGTTTCTGGCCAGAAACTTGAGCCATAAAATCTGATGGCGATTGGAAGAGAGCACAAAAAGATGGTAACAGACCAGAGAGCGGCCACAGCATAAACTTGTCCGGATGATAACCATATGCGAGAACTTTTGCATTGGATGCATTTAGGCGTGCGAAAACTTCAGAAGAACAAATAGCAATAGAAAGTTCGAGGCAGAGGAGCTTTGTTGACTTTATCTAAGCTAGCAGCAGGAGCCTGTCGCGTCGCTTGTGGCAAACAAATGTTAGATATGAAAATAAATCTGCGCGCTGTCAGTTCAAGCAAATCCGGCAATTTGCGCCATTTGATTAGATTTTCTTGAATACGAATGCGTGTGTGTGTGTGTGGGTGGGTGTATATATAGATGTATATAAAGGACTCGAAAGTCCTGTGCAGCTGTTGGCTCTCATAAACGCAGTCTGTAGCCAAGTTTCACATAAACTTGACTGAGGCAGGGCGCCCGGCAGCAGAAGGGGTTTACACGCTTTACGGCTGAGCGCAGCTGCAACTGTCAGGCGCAACAGAAATGTATAAAAATGGGAAACAATTCGATTTTTATTGCGCAACGACATTTTTATTGCTGACTACTAGCCAAAATCCATGGCAGCAATGGAGTAGGTGTGGCAGTAGCTGCCTGCAGAGACTACTAAGTGCCGCCAGCTGCCCGACTAGCTACCACCAATGTCGTCTGCCCGCTTAACATAAATCTCGACTGCCAGAGTCGCCTGCCGCTGCTGCTGCTGCTGCTGCTTGCATTAACTGCAAAACCCAAAATCCTAGACAATAATTTGCCTGAACGCACAATCGGATTATGGAAACTATGAAGAAGATGTGCTCAACAGAGCCTGAGCTGCATGGTAAGCAAATACCCTGTAGTGAGGCAAGAAAGAGCTAAGTTAAGGATAAATAAAGATAAGTTTCAGCTAATTATATATAAATATATTTAACTATGCTTTTAGCTAAGCCTTCTCTCATTCTTTCTTCAATCTATCCTCAACATATGCATATAATATATATCTATATAAACGTATATCAGACATTCTATATAACAATCAGTATATCAATTCTCTCTATCTTAACACTTGACTTAAAAGAGAAAGAGAATAAGTGATCTATCTCTATGTCAGAGTTAGCCTCTTTTGCTAAACTCAATTCATAATTCTTATTATATTCATATCAATATACCCCACTTCCCCACACATTTACAGGGTAGCTAGAAACAAACTCAGCTCAATAAAAATTTCTCTAAAAAAAAAAAAAGCAACAAAAAAGCATGAAAGACGAATGAGTTGAGAAATGAATATATTATATATACTTATCTCCAGTTATGCTTGGCTGCACTTGCCCAGATCCCCCCAAAGCATTTGAATACAAATTTAGATTTGAATTTTTAATGCGTTTTGTCGGGGGACACGTTCGGCAGTGCCAAGGATGGAAATAATCATTCCCATTCAAAGACATCAAATAGTCGGAAACGCAAATGAAAAATGGGAAAATTGTGAGGAAAAACTATTCAATGCACTCGCTCTATCTGCTATCCAGTTGGACTGCGACTGACTGGCTGACTGAGTGGGTGGGTGGGTGAGTGAGTGAGTGGGTGAGTGAGTGAGCTATTAAGCAGGCTGTCTGCTCGTGAACATTCCCCTGCCACCATTTGGGCCCTACTCCTGCCCCCACTCCGAGCAGTCGGCGCAGCATTCCAATTTTTGTGGCAGCTCCCATTCGGTTGCCAAGCATGAATCCTGCTTTTATTACTAAATGAGCAGACGCAATTAAGTGGCGTAGGTTGTGTCCGCCCGAAGGGTTGAACGCCAGGGGTTGCCGAAGGGGGTACGACTGTGGTGCTACTAGCGGCAGATGACTAACGACAACGCGCCATAATGCTTGGTCGCTCCAATGGGCGCCCAGCAAGTGACTTTTTATGGAAAATGTGTGTAAGCTGAAAGCCGAAGGGAGCTGGGGAATCAGGCTAAGGGGGGAGGCAGTGCCTCTGCCGTCCCTCTGCGGTGAGTCAGTTGCTCTGTATGCGAAATATTTGCGGGCAGGAGGCGACTCTATTCACATTTAAATTGCTCTCATAGCACATGATTAATTAATTTGTAATGAACGCTAATGTGGACGCTAGATGGCGCCCCACTACGGCTTAGCAGACACTTGGGACTGAAATAATAGGAATACATTCGAAAATCAGAGTCAAGCTGAAGTGCAGTAGCCAAACGAGGGGAGAAACTATGGCTGTAAAGTGTTGGAGGATTGTATAGGATATGAGAAGCTTTGCATGTTAAGGCTGTGATGATTGGGACCTCATCTGAAACTGTTGAATAAGAGAACTCTGATATGAACCGGAATTACAGAGATAGATGCACAAAGAAGAGTGCATAGCCATGGTATCCAAGTCTGAAGTCTTGTTTACTGTTAGCAAATTTATTTAAGCTATAGGCAGATTTGGTAGCTTGTCCACAGAGACATGAAACTTAACCCCAGCATAGGCTTAAAGATCTTAAGATGTCATGTCTTCTACTACAGCTGCTTTCCCTGCCATCCTATATCCTCAGATCTCTGTATCAAGTATCTTGCATATACTTTGACAGTAAAGTGTAACACCCTCTTCACTTATCTAGCTAAGTGTATATTACTTTTCTTTCTCTCTCTCTTTCTCTCTCTCTCCCTCTCTCTCTCTCTCTCCATTTCCTCCATCCGTCAATTAATTGAGTCTGTTTGACAGCAAATCCTAGCTTATTTGTTTATCTAGGCAGCTGTTTAGACATTACTTGGACTAAGCTGCATTAGGCATTCTCTTTTTCTCTCTCTACTCCTGCCCCCTCTCTTCCTCTCTGTCTCTCTCTCTCTTAATATGTTTCTTTCGAGTTAGAATTGTGTCACTTTATTGTTTGTACAAATTGATGGCGCCATTTGGCAATTTGTGAATACATATTACACAAATGTGCCGCAACATGTTGAGTTCTGTTAGAGCTCACTCTCTCTCTCTCTCTCCCCCTCTCCTTCTCTGGCAATCCACTTTGCTTGCACATCATCTTAGGGCCTCCTATGTCTATGGGGCCCTCTTTTATTTGCGTTGCTTGTGTCGCTTTGACTTCTTGAGTAAACAGCCGCCGACAACCCCCGCAGTACGCTCCACTCCACTCCGCTCCGCTCGTCCCTCGCTCTCTCTCTCTCTCTCTCTCTCTCTCTCTCTCTCTCTTGTCATGCCACATTTTCGACGTTTAATTTCGAGTCATGATTCCATTGTTATTTATAGTCAACAAAGTGGCAGCAACTGAGGCAGCAGCGGCAGCGACAGCGACAGCCACTCTAGACAACACTCCATAAAATATTGTTGACTCCCTTCCCCGACTCGCTGCAGCCCCAAACGGCAGAAGCTCTTTGCCGTCCCCCGCCCAACCAGCGTTGGCACGCGACGCATCGTCGCTTAGTCTGGGGGTAGTTGCCGCCGCAGCAGCCGCCGCAGCAGTCGCCGCTGTTGCTGCCACTTAGCTCCTGCAGCTTCCGCTGCGCCTTTAAACGCTGGCGTTCGTTCGTAGAAATTTTAATTTAATACAAGTTTAGACCAGATCCGTGTGCTGCAGCAGCAGCAGTCGCATCTATTCATTTGTCTTCGTGCTGCTGCTGCTTCTGCTGCTGCGGTGCAGTGTCGTCGCTGCTGTCGCCGCTGTCTGTCTGATGATTTTTCCATTACAGTCAATGTCAATATTTGCTGCATGTTTTGGCAGCTTTGAAATTGAAAATGTGCTTGTTGCAAATTATTTGCGACGTGGCTGTGGCTGTGGCTGCGGCTGCGGTTCTGGCTCTTCTTTTCTTTTAACCAGCCGCACCCTCGCCTCCACTCGAGTGGCACCTTTCTCACTCTCTCGCTCACTCTGGCATTGTCGTCGGCGCGTCTCATGCTGGCAACAATTAAAAATCTCGCGGACGTTGCCACGTTCTCTTTCTCTGTGTGCGTTCCTCCTGGCTGCTGCCTGCCACATTCTGCTCGCTGCTTTATTCCGTCACAAGTGGCACTCGTCAGTCGAGTGCTGCGCCTGCCGCGTCGCTCCTCTTGACGTGTGTCATTTTGAGCAAAGTGCTGCATACTTTGGGGCGCATTTAAAATTAAATAACAATCTTAAATCGCATTTAAATTTCATTTACAAAAATTCTCAGTTTCGCATTATTTTTGTGCATTCTGCTCTCATTATCATTATTATGATTCTCAATTATCATGATATTAATTTATTAATTATTATGTTATTAAATGCTATATGAGTTATCATTGTCATTGTCATTGCAATTACCATTGGCAACTGTATAATTTTCGTTGTCATTGTCATTGTAATATATAAAATATTACTATTGTCATTGTAGCTATCATTGTCATTATCATTATCATTGTCATTGCATTGTCATTATCATTATCATTGCCATTGTCACTGTTACTATAATGTCCTTTATAATTTGTATTATCATTATTATTAATATCATCATTAATCCTCATTAGCATTGCCACTGACATTATCATTGCTATTGTCATCGATATTGTCAGTCATTGTCATTGTCATTTTCATCATTATCATTATCATTATTATTATTATTATTATCATTATTATTATTATTATTATTATTATTATTATTATTATTATTACTCTTATCATTCTCATTATAATTATCATTATCATTATCATTCTCATTATCAGTATCATTATCATTATCATTATTATTATCAATATCATTAATATCATTCATTATCATTATCATTATTATCATTCAGTATCAGCATTAGTATTATCATGATCAATATCAATAAAATTAGCATTATCATTAGCATTGGCATTGTCATTTTTACTGTCTTCATCAATTGCCATTGCCATTGCCATTGTCATTAGCATCTCTCTTTAAAACAGCTTGAGCTATAGACTCCATCAATTCCCCTATCCGTTACATAAACAAAATCGATTAGCTTAAATGTAAACTGTTCGATGCATCTCAAGTGATTTGGCAGCAGGCGACGCGTCGTCCGCCACGCCTATGCAGACGCCCATTTATAACCAGCTTAACTTAATCAGTTTTCAGCGAGTTAAAAGAGTCGAAAAGACGACACCGAGACCGAGCAGAGTTTGCAGGGGCAAAACTTTGCTGCGCCTCTTGCCAGACAATAAACTAAAACAAAAGTTTCGCCGCTGATAAAAGTTTTGAACACTCCCCCCCCGCACCCCCATCCATGGGCGCCGCAGGACTGCATGAAGCTGGCATGTTGGCTTTAAAGTGTGCTGGCTAATGCTCGGAACTGGGCGGGCAAACATCGACTGGGAATACGCTTTGCATTTCAGATTTGCCAACTCGATAGTATCTTAAGAAAGCGATGTCTGAAGTACGCTCAGCTCAAGTATCTTCGGGCACATTGTCGAGCGTGAAAAGGCAAACAATGTGCCCGGCCTGAGGAAGGGGCCGTTGTGTCTGGCGGGGAGGCCGCCCTCTTCGGCTGGCGACCAAGCGCAGAGATGCCGACCGAAAAGAATGAAAAATAAAAAGAAAATATAGAATGCATGAAAAGCGGGCAAGTAACGGGAAAATGACAGGAAAAATGCTTTTCAATAATTTTTTGCTCTTTCGAACAGACGCGCCTGGTCGCTGTCGTTTGGCGCCCCAAAGTCTGTGGCAGCTGCGCCAACTGTTTCTGACAGTGGGTGGCATGCGCCACGCCTCATCTGCCAGCCAGCCACCCAGCCACCCAGTCAGCCTCTGCTGCGGCGGTGGTGCGAGCGGGCTGTTTATACGCTCGAGTGGTGCAGTTGTCGCACTGTTCACTGAAATTACAAATTGAAGACGCGCTGCAGCCACTTCCACTGATCGAGCAGCAGCGAAAACAATGCGCTCGGCCCCGCCCATTTTTTAATTAGGCGGGGAAACCCCACAAGCTGCACAAAGCACAGCGTCTGGCCGAACGCCAGCCAGCTCCGCTTCAAAGTGCACTTTGTTTTCGCTTTTACTCAACTCAACTTCAATTTTTTGTTTCGCATTTGTTTTTTTTTTTTTTTTTTTTTTTACTTAAAAAAAGGGCTTTTGTGCAAATGTTGCCTGGGCAAATGACAAAAGTGCATTCAAGTGTAAAGCTGAGAGAGGGGCGTGGACGAGGGCGAGAGCGAAGGAGTGGGCAGGTTAGCTAGTGTGTCTCTGTACTGCGACTTTGCCACAATTCCCAGAGAGTTCTTGAAATTTGAAGTCACTTTAAGTGGGGGCCATCTGTTAATGGAGTTTGGCTTTAAGCTAAGGTTGACTGGGATTTTAGGAAATATTTAGAAATCTACATTAATTAATATAAAGTTGAGATGCAGGAGAGACAAGCTAATATACTTTACGAGTATTTATATTTATTTATATCAATTTATAGCAAATTGAATCAGAAATAGTTGTAGACTTAGCTGAGATTCTAGAAGTAGACTTAGCTGTTCTTCTTGAAGTCTAAACTCTTGCTATATTTAATAATATTTTTTAATATAATTATAATACAATAAATATCTGTTAATGGAGCTTGGCTTTAAGCTACGGTTGAGCTGAATTCTGACATATATTTAGGAATTTATATCAATTTATAGCAAATTGTATCTCAGAGTTGCAGAAGAAGTATTTCAGAAATATTTATAGACTTAGCTGAGATTCTAGAAGTCTAAGCTCATTCTCTTGCTATACTTATAACTATTTTCAATATATACATAAATATATATATATAAATATATGTACATATATATATATTCATTTAAAATTCATTGAATTGATTTACATGCTCTTAAAACGTTGCCTCTCCAGCTCGAAGTTGTCTTTAATTATAGCTATTAGTCGTGTGCGTCTTCATTTTTGTTTTGAGGCAAACTTTGGACTGTAAAGGGCAACTTTTCGATCACAACTCATAAACGTGACCTTTTCGATGTCGCTAACCAATTAAGCGTGAAGCGACAAGCCCCATTCCTTCCCTATTCCAAAAAAGCAACAACAACAAATAACAACAATAAGACAACTTCATTCAAAGTCGCCTTGAAGCAGCTCAACGATGCGTTCGACGTTGTGTAAAAACTTGTGCAGCTCACAGAGAGACCGAGAGAGAGGGAGAGCGAGAGAGAGAGAGAGGGAGAGCGAGAGGGAGACAGACAACAGCCAAGACAGACGAAAAGTTGCAAGCAATTAAAAGCATTTTTCCCTTTTCATTTTCATTTTTCTTCTTGGTTTTCCTTTTTTGTATTTTCCCTTTCCTTTCTCTGCTTGCACTTGGCAAGTTTCTTGCTTGCAACTTCTTTGTCTCTGTCGTTGCTCATAAATATTAGATTTTTATGGCATAGCGTTAAATGAGAATTCTTGAGATGAGCGAGCGCAAGCTGAAAGATCGCGTTGTCGTAGAATCGTTTCTTGAGTGAAGTCAATCAGAAAAGTTGAGCTTAAAGCACAAGAATAACTCAAACTCAAGTGCAATTCACATGAAGCTGAGCATATCGATATCAAATTTAGCCTAGAGATAGGAATTGAATATGAAATATACAGGAACTTCACTATATAAACTAATTTGATTAGAGATTATCATATTATTTGAGTATTCTTTGGTAATAGTTTCAGTATTTTTCTACGCCCAAGATACCCCGCTTTATATACCCATTGCCAAGATCTTATATTTATTATTTTTATAATATTTCTTATATAGTTTCAATGAGACTTTACATACATTTGGGGCACATTGTGCGGCTGCCCAGTTGCTGAAAAACAGTTGCCATTTTCTTAGCTTTTCTCACACACTTTTCACACAATTCGAGTAGTTTTGCTGCTTGTTATTTGTGGAACAGGAAGAAAAGAAAAAAAACAAGCGCACACGCGAATGACGAATCTTATTAGATCAGAGGTTCATTGGCATAATGTGCTAGAGCCGGTCGGTCGGTCGGTCGGTCGGTTGCTCATAAGGGTTGGGGGTTGTTTTTCCCAACTGAAACGTAACGTCGCACAATAATAATAATTCGCGTGGCCAAACTATTTGGTGAGCAAACCGGTTTTGGTGGTGGGCGGAGAAGGGTAGGCGGCCGCCGATCGCGAGTTCTGTTGCTGCTGCAGCCCCGAGGGTTGTTTATAGGCGCAACCCTTTCCAAGGCTTTCACTGCAATTGTTTCTCATGCGCAAGAAAAATTTGAAGAAAAAAAAGAATTTAATCTTAATTTAACAATTAACAAAGAGTGAAGCAAGACACTTTCGATCGAACAACTGACGACAAGTCAACATTGAGTACCGTTAGAAACGCTGTTAAACGCCGTCCAGCGACCCGCACGAGTCGAGCAACTGTGAAGCACTGAACCGGCTGCCAGGCGAAAAGCAGCCACCAACCAAGCAGCCGAGTCAGCCAGCCAGCCAGCCAGCCAGCAGGCGGTACCCAGTACCCAGTGCGAGTGCGAGGGAAATTTTTGCGTGTGGAGGTGGGAAATTCGTGTGCCAAGCGAGTGCGTGTGTGTGTCTGTGTGTGTGTGTGAGTCGTAGACAGCTGAGCGAGGGAAGTTTCAGCGAAACGAACGAGTCTTGATGTGTGTGTGTGTGTGTGCTTTATTTTCGGGGAGGTAATTCATCTTGCAATATATGTCATATATCACACACCCACACACACTCACTCACACACACACACACACACACACACACACCCACGCACAACACACAATATTGTATGCCAAGTAGCGCATAAATAAATAAATAAATAAATAATAAGCACACGCTTGTAGTATAGACCAAACGTCAATAAAGGAAAAATAGGGGAAATTTGTAAATCAATGGGTTATCAGTTATCGGCCTGGCTTCAATGCGTCTGGTTTGTTGGCCCTGTGCGGCGCATAGCTCAAATGGCATGGAATTTATGGCCAAGGAATGCGTAATTCAGCGCCCCCACCTGCCCCCCGCTGATTCAATGCCAAATGACTCACGCTGACGGTCCTGAAAGCACTTAAAGGGGACAGTCCTTAAAGGATATCTCTGAACGTTGTTCTATATCCCTGCTTGCTCAGCTTGAACAGCAATTTACAGGGTATCTGAGCGCTGAGCATCTTGTGGCCGCCCAGCCGGTGTCAATGACTTTCGCCAAGTTTTGGAGTGATGCTCCTTGAGCGGCAGAGGACGAGCGCAGACCAAACATCAGTCACTCTGCCTTCTTCCTTCCGGCCAAAAGTGCGTGTCATGTGAAGAACAGAATCAAATAGAGTGATGCGAGCGATGCGTGGGCGGAGGGTGAATCTGTGGAGCCACGGCTGGTGGCTTAGATGCATGTCAGTTGTCAGATTATGTGTCGGAACGAACAACATTGAGAACAGCAGCTCGCCGCACAATTTATCTCTCTCTCTCTCTCTCTCTCTCTCTCTCTCTCTCTCTCTCTCTCGCCCTCTCTCTGGCCCACTCCACTCGAGAGTTAGCCAAATATTGTAGCAGCTCCGCCAAATATTGTGGCTCCCTCAAAGCTGGCTCCAAGCATAAAATATATGCATGTCCATCTATGTAACATGTGGCTCGGGCTCCACTGGCAGCTCTTTAGCTGATTGTTTGCGGTTGGTGTCAACAATTTGCCTGATTAAAAAACAACAAAACACTCGCTGGCTGGCTGCTGTGGGTAGAATTGGGCGCCACATGAGCTCCGAGATGACTCAGTTTCATTGTCGTCCTCGACAGCCGTCAGAGCGCCAGCCAGCATGAAGATTATTGGCTAGACGCGGCCAACAACAAAAGGCAGCGACAACAGCAGCAGCAGCAGAAAAACAACAGAAACCATAAAAACAAGCGAAATAATATATGCTTTGACCAGCCGAATATTAAATACACTAATTATCATAGCATAATGAAACTATAGATGGCAAATTTACAGAATTTCGATTAATAAAAATAAAGGAATTCTTTAAAACTGCAGCAGAAACTTAACTTGCTTCGACCTATACGAATTTCTTATTCCTAATCATGAAAAAAGTATTAAAAGGGAATTTTTATTAACTTGGCTTGGGAATACATTTACTGTAAATCTGTTGAGTTTATATATATAACTGAAGAAAAACTTTAAGATATTAATAATCGAAAGACATACAAGCAGGGAAAAGTGTATCTAGTAACTATTAACATTAAATGAAATATATTATAAAAATATATATAACAAAATGTACAATGAATATCTCTTCAAAATTTAAGATCGAACAATAACCAAAATTAAAAAAAAAATATAATAAATATTAAATATTGCCCAACTCCATCTCGAAATATTTTTTAAAAAATCTATGAATTTCAGAAAAATTCTCAAAGATAATTTACATTAAGATAAAATTCCTAAAAATATAAAATAAATTAAATATTTATATATATTATATATATTATATATTTATATATATTATATATATTTTAATATATATATCTAATCTTTTTAATATATATCTAATACATTTATATATATATTTAATTTATATATAGTATACATATCTAACACATTTATTCGCATATTTCCACAGCTTTTCCGCCCAGTCAAAGTGTCCCTTTCCAATGGAGTGTGTTGAGAGCGAGTCAAAGAACATCCTCCGTCTAAGTGTGATACGCCCCGACTAGACTGGCTGGCAGCCAAAATGGCAAAACCTGAGGCTACCCCTGGCGTTAAAGCTGGCGCAGGAGCCGCAGCTGCTTTCGGTTGCAGTTGCAGTTGCAGTTGCTTTCCAATAACTAACTGCTTAAACTCATATTTGGGTGTGGAAAATCGCATCTTGGCCATAACTCAACTCGCGGGCTGCGTCTAAGTATCTGCCAGGGCGCCGTGGCACATCATTCACATGCGGCAACTGTTGCATGGAGAGCGCTCTGGGGCGCTATTTTTAAATGCATATTAATGCGGAGCCAACAGCTCGCGCTGCGGCGCGCCAAATGATGTCGTCGACTCGCTGATGACTTTTAAATAAAGAAAAAACCCAACAACAACACCACTTAAATCGAGAGAGAAAGAGAGAGGGAGAGTAAGGCAGAGCGAGAGAGAGAGAGAGAGAGAGAGATCAACGCATCACATTTTCCAAATGTGCAACAGCCGCGGCAGCGAGGTCCCAGCGGCGTGTGGGCGGCCGCTGCGGAGGCGGCTTCAAGCGAAAGTGGCGCCGCCACTGTTGTCGGCGTCGCTGTCGACGTCAACGTTCACGTCAACGTCAGCGTCTGCACTGCACTCTGATGACGGATGCATGCATCATTAATTCAACTGAAGCAACGGCCACAAAAAGAGGCAAACACCAACGCGCGCGCTGCCTTTTCTCCCGATTCTATGAACTTTTATGCATAATCATTGTGTAAAAAACGAGAATTGGAAATTGAATGGATCAATGTCACCCACGAATACCCTACAGATATGGGGAGCAATGGCATAGAGATTTACTTCATAATAATGTGAATGGAAGCTTAGTTGATTAATATTTATGGAAATTCGTGAATATATAATAATAATCTGAATAATCTCATATATTCATATATACTCATATTATATACTCATATTATATTCATATATATTCATATATTATTCATTTCTTATACACTTTGCACAGATTCAACTGCCTGCATACACCAAACCTCCTCAGACTTAGCTACAGATCAGCTGAAAGCCAAGTTCGACTGCATTAGTGACTCGAGTCGAGTCGAGTCGAATGGCAAATGCAATCAGCGATTGGCCCACATTGCAGCAAGAGCAAGAACCGCCAGAGGGAGAGGCAGTGGCAGGCATAACTCGCACTCGCATAACTGTAACTGCATGTAGCTGACTGTCTCTGCCCCACCCTCCCCCCTCTCAGTCTCTGTCTAATCATCTATGCGCTTTGTTTACTAAGAGATAAATGGCCAGTGTTTTGAAGTGAAGGCAATTGTGTGGAGAGCTGGAGAGAGAGCAGGAGGCAGAGAGAGAGAGAGAGAGAGAGAGAGAGAGTATGTGGCGAGAGCTGCACTTGGAGGCATCTCTAGAGATTGGCACGTGTCCAAGCAGCGAATGCAACTGGAAAGCGGCTGCATTCAATCGTCAGCAGAGGCAATCAATCAACGTGGCTGTGTGGCGCCCACGTTGAACGCTAATTGATTTTGCAGTGCTTGGGGAAAGGGGGAGGGGAGAGGAGGGAGGGGCGCCAAGCAAGAGATGACGACGCACAGTTAAGTGGCTAAATAATTGAAAAATCCCATCAACAGATTGACCCAATTCCCTGTGCCTCTTTGAAAAGAAAGGTTAAAAGTTCAAATTCGAAATGCGAAATTTTTAATTGAATTTCATTTGCAGGCAGAGAGTGGGAGGGGGGATGAGAGAAAGGGGCAAGTCATAAATTATGCGCCTCACGGCTGAGCGATTTTGAAATGCGACATAAATTTCAAACACATACATGCGATCTATATATATATATGTATATGCCGAAAAGATATATGTATGAAGAGCAGCTCTAATTTTAGCCAACTCATGTGTAAGATTCATAAAATTAATATAAATTTGTTATGCGGTTTTTAGTTTGATTTCCTACGGATAGATATAGAAGCCGATCTGGATGCGAGTTTATGCAACGCAGAGGTGTAGTCGCACAGCCAGGTGGGCGGCGTTCCAATTGGATCTTGCCCAATCGAATTCTCGACGTGCCCCAAAGCAGCGCATCGAGAATTTTGAATATGTTTTGAAAGTCATTTGGCTTTGGGAAAATGGGATCTACGCTAATTATAGCTGATCCGTAGATATCTCCTATTAAAATATAGCCAAATTATGGCATAATTATGGGCTATAGAGAGATACAGGTATGCGACGCTTGATTCAGGCTGACAAGCTGCATAGCTCAATGCAGTTGGTCGAGGGGGAAGATATATGAATATGTATATGATATAGATATATATATGGAATTAAAGAAGTCTACTATTACGAACTACAGTGAAATCTCCTTAATGATGATGCATAATAACTAGTTTCGAGGGGGAAGATATGTATATATGATATAGATATATATGGAAATCTAGAATTCCAGCTCTGGGAACTACAGTGAAACCTACCTAATGATGAAATATATAACTAGTTTGAATCTGTTTTAGGATAACTGAATTTATTATTCAGTTGAGTTATACATATATATCAAAATGAAACTAAGATCTAATTCTAGGAACTACAGTGAAACCTAGCTAATATAGACAACATATATCATTATCTTCGATCCGAATATCTAAATAATATTCAATTGAAGTTGAGTTTCAACTAGATATATCAAAATGAAATTAGGGATATTCAGTTCAAGGAACTACAGTATAGCCTCCCTAAAACATAAGACACATATCACTATCTTCCATATTCAATTAAAGTTCAGCTGAGATATATCAAGTTAGTTATATCAAAATTAAGTCTAAGATTCTTATGTATCTCTGAGAACTACAGTAGTACCTTCCTAAAACACACACACACTCAAATTCAGACCCTTTCAGGGTCCAGCCGGATAACCGATCCAGTTGCTATATGTAGAGAAGTGGCCTGCAAATCGTCGGGTCGCTTACCTTTTTTCTATAGTTATCCATTCATAAAACTGGTTCGTTGTACGTTTTGAAGTCTTTAAATCGTTGTTGTTGTTTGTTGTATTGGGTTATTCGTTGGTTGCCAAAGCGGGTGGGCGGAAGGCGGAAGGGGGCTTGGCTAACTGGCTGTGGCAGCTAGTGGAGCTGCCGCTGGACGCATTTTCTTTGTTTGTGGCGGCAGCAAACGCAGCAGCGGCGACGCTTCGCAGCCACGCGGCGACAGAGCAACATTCTAAGGCGCTGCTCAGCCTATGGCTCAAGAGCAACAAATTGGCTATAGTTGTAGTTGTTGTCGTTGTTATTGTTGCGCTTGTTGCAGCTGTAGCGGCATTCGAGTCTGGCAATGCCCGCAGGCGATGGCAACGCTGAGCGCAACAGCAGCAGCAGCAGCAGCCAGAGGCAGACTGCCTTTGTTGTTGTTGTTTGTTCGTTGTTCCTATTGTAATCAATTGTCTATTATCAGCCTATGCATGTGTTGTTGTAAATGGACGTCTGTATTTAACTATTTTGATATGTTTAGCGCGTGTGCTGCTCCTCGTCCTCTGCTCCCTCTCCTCCTCTCTCTCTCTCTCTCTGCTCCTTCGCTCCAGTTATTTATTGCTTTTATATATATTCTGTTTTATAGTTAATGCACAATTTACGTTTACAAACGCACGCGTCTTTTTCTTTTTGTTGTCTCCTTTTCTTTGGCTCTTTTATTTGCTTCCTTTTCTGCTGCTCTGCTTTGCAACTCCGCCAGTCAGCTGTCTGTCAGTGACATGTGCGCGCGCTCTCACGACTGCCAGCAGGCGCGCTCTCTTCTCCTGCACTCGCTCTTTCTGCTGCCGTTGCCCCTCTCGCTCTCGCTCTCGCTCTCGCGCGCGCCTATACACAGCGTCGGGTGGCACTCGCTCACTCGCTCGCACACACACATGCACGCACGCACGCTCATGCACGTTGTCGATGTGAATGGCCTCTCGCTCTCTCTCTCTTTGTGTGTGTGTTTGTCAGTTTGTGTATATTTTTGCGCAATGCCAAATTTGGCCTATAATTTACAACATTTAGCACATCACACACACACACAGTCACACACTCACTCTCTCACACACACACACATACATTTCGATTATATTTAACACTTTTTGCCTCGCGCACTGCAGCCAAACGTAATTTATATAAATTTTTGTTGTTTTCTTTTTTTTTTTTTGCCTTGGAGTTGCCACTCAGTTATGAACAGTTATGTATTTGGGCCGTTTGTTGCCACCCCGCGCGCCTTTTGCTATGCACCAAATATTTCTTCGTTTCTTTTGTTGTTGCTGTTACTGTTACTGTTACAGTTGCTGTTGCTGTTGTTGCCGCTGCTTGTTAATTGCGCCTCGCGTAAAATTGTTTAAACAAATGGAACGGAAAATAATAAAACACAGCCCGTGCAGCAGCGTCGGAGCAGCTACAAGTCTTCTTTTGCACAACTTTTGCGCCGTGCCCTTTGTTACGCTGCTTTAGTGGGCCGCTTGCTTTCCTGCATTCGCTCTCATTCTTATTCTCATTCTCTCTCTTTCCCGCTCTCTCTCTCTGTCAGTCAGTCAGTCAGCTTTTTTTTCGGTGGTTGTTTCACTTTTGGCTTTCTTTTGATGCCTGACGACGCCTCTCGTCCTCTCGCCCTCTCTTCCTCTCCCTCTCTACCGATATGCTGCACTGTGCTGGCCTGCACACAGCTGGCGACTACAAAGTCGCTGCCCAACAAGGATAAAACTCTCGCTGCAGCCGCTCGACAAAATGTTGCTTGATTGCAGTCATAAAAAACAATTACACACATACTCTCGCTGCGCTCTCTCAGTTTTACGCGCTCTCTCTCTCTCTCTCTCTCTCTCTCTCTTTGGCAGCTGGCTTGAAGCTTGAAGGCAAAGCAACCACCGAAATTGCGCTCACAGTTTGAGCGGCACTGTGCGGCTGCATCGTCACCGTTTGACATGCAGTTGGCGTTTTTGTTTTGTTTGCCATACGCACGCACGCGCGCGTTCTCCTTTCATTGTGTTTTGGTCGCAGCGCCAGCGTTGCTCAACACTGGCCAATGTGTGCCATGTGCGCCTATGCGTATGCAGCACCAATCGAAGCGACTTTAAATGCACCTTAAAGACCGCCACCCCCTCCCAGGCCCCTCTACCCTCCACGCCCAACTCAAGGGCAAGCCTCTAATTGCCCCGCGCTGGGGCAGAATCGAGCATGTGTTATGCTAATACGCTCGCTTTGCAGTGCATAATTTATGTCGATGCATTGGACTACGAAAGGTGAGAGGGCGAGGGCAATGAAGTGGAAAACGGGATGAAGGGGGTGCAGGTATTTGAAAGTGAAACATGTTGCGCTTGCTGCGATAGCTTTAAGAGGATACTCCGAATCACTTTGGATTAATATAAGTAGAAATATCTTGGATGAGTAGTAGAACAAGGCTTCAAGGGTGGAAGTCAACGAATGGGTTAAGTATGATACTAAACTTGATTAAATTTAAGCCCCCTTCTTTTCTTAGTAACAAGCTGCTGTCGGGTATTACAGACTTCGTAATACTCCATCCTATTTTGGAAGAGTTATTATCGTATATACCCTATCCAGATGGTAGCTTCGCTCTCTAGAAATCTTATACGCATCTAATATATAGGCCAAACTCTACGAAAGCCAATATACTCCCATTCCACTTGCCGGACGGGCATAAAAACCCCGTCAGGCGCGCATCATGGCTAATAGTTTGTAATGAGTGCGAGGCCTTGGCTAATTGAAGCATAAGTAAGCAGCCTGTTAGCGACTTGTTCGAGTTGCGACTTAAACGTTTGTGACAGCCCGTTAAAGCCGCAGCGAAGGGTTGCAACCCCTTGTGGCTTTAACGGCAGCCGGAATCAGGGCTATGGCGCTCGACCCACACACTGTCGGCCACAGCCAGCCGTTGCTAGTTAACATCCACGTGTTTGCCCATGAATTTAATCTCGGCGCAAACAAAGTAACAAGAATTCAATTTGTCACAGTGGTTGGCAAACGATAACGGTAAGGCTATAGCCAAAGCCAAGCACGGGCCGTGGGGACGGCGTGTGTTCGGTCTTTCGACAGGGTCTCGCCATGGCCAGGTTGAGCCAGCCGTAAACGAGAGATAAACCTGCCCTGGAACTTGGAAAATATTTGCATTTCGCCTGCTCTTTGACGAGTGTTTTACGGAATGGGGCTTGTGCGGGGGTGGAGGAGATGGGGATGGGTTAGGTTTGGGGACATTGCGTAGGTAAAGCCAACAAACCCCTCGAGACTTGTTAATGCAAACAATGCGCATTTGATATTGAAAACGCGTCGAGCTGAGCTGTGCCGTGTGCCAGCCCACTCGCATTCATTCATTTGGGGTAGTTTTCTGCACTGCTCCGGGGGGCCTGGAGTAGGGGGGTGTGCGTGTGTGTGTGCGTGTGCCAAGGGGCAGATGCTAGCCAAAGCTCAGCAACACATGCAGCGACACGAACTTCAATGAAATGCCAAAGCTAGGCAACACCCAGTCGGGGCAAGGGTAGGGGCAGGGCGAGGGGGCAGCGGACAGCGCACGCAGCGCTGCATTAATGTGAATTTCCGGTTTCCGGAGCGGAAGTCGATTTATGTATTGTCCAAACCGCGTCTGGGGGACAGTTGGCGCCAACGCTGTTTGTTGCTTGGCTTGTTGTCCGGCATTGTGTTTGGTCGGTTGTACGGTTCGGTACGGTTGGGTCTAGTTCGTTGTTTGCTTGTTTGCCCGCATGTGACAAAAGTTTGCGGCGGTGTCTGCACGCCACTACCCCTTTGGATCGTCCCCCTTGCACTGACCCTTCGCCTGCTATCTCCAAAAAGGAGCTGCAAGCAGATAAAATTCGCCAGTGGAAAAAAGAAAGAAAGTGAAACTCGACTATGAGATACCCTCTGTTCGTTGCAGTATATAAACTGTCAACACTTTGCGACTCTCAAACGGTATTTGCCAAGCAGTGACTCTAAAAGAGGCGTTGCCACCTGTTAGTAGTTTCACATTTTGGAAACTTTCATTGTTGTTTTACAACACTGTGACTGCAAAACTGTTCAGCTGAAACTCTAAAACTGTAAATGCTGAAGAAAGGAGTTCATATCTAGATATATGAGTATATACTATACGTATAGACAGGGAACCAATATGCCCTACATTTGCCCCAGGGAATAGAATAGGGTATTACAGCAGCTGTAGCCCTCGGCTAGGATGGTCGCATTGTCATGTTAATGCTTTAAACTGGCCTCTAATGAGGCACGGCTGCTGCTGCTGCTGCTGATGTCTGTTGCCTGTTGTTGTCTGGTCTAGGATGCTACCCTTGTTTTAATATATCCCCCATTTCTATATCGTTTAGATGATGGCTGGGTGTGGGCGCCTTGCCAACTGTCAGTCATTTAATGACTTACCTTATCTTCGGCTTCCTCGGCGCGTTCTTCCGCTTCGATGACGCGTTGCTCCAGCTCCGTTAACTGCAAGAAGAAAGTGAAAATGGCATGAGTAAGGAGAGTGAGAGAGAATAAGATAGATGGGCAATAGTATTCGAAATGTCCTTTCAGGCAGTTAATTGAAGGACGCATATAATGTGCAAATCCTCGACTCAGCTGCAAAACGCATGTAGAAATATCTAGTATTCATGGCAAATCTGGACTAGATACAGACTTCATATATCAACCAAAAATCCAATCTGAATATCGAAAAATAGAAAATAATTTCAATTTTTGAAGCTAGAAGCTAGGATTATTAGGATACTATTATGACTCCTTTACAGTTAAATTTGTAAATAGGGAGAGAAAAGCTCAGAGAACTTCCCTCGCAACAAATTGCAAAATCATACTTAAGTTAAATTAAATCTCTATTCAATAAACTTAAAGTATCCTTCAAGCTATTCAAAATCCTTTAGAAAAAGCTCTTGCTAAAGCTTTACAAAGCTAACAAAGCTCTGCATGGACAGCAACCAGCTACAGCACAGACACAAACCAGCAGCGAATTTCCCATTATTTGCTGTGTTGAAATTGCAAAGTCAACTGTGTTGAGTTGCAGCTAACGCACGATAGATGGCGCCAGGCATGCCGCCCAGGCCCTTTCTAGCTGCTCGGCTGCCCTGCTGCCCTGCTGCATTCGCATCAATCAATCAATCAAGCAATCAATCAATCATAGCAAATGACAGACGATTTGCGGTTAGTAAGGATAATGCGGCAGCTAATACAATTCATGGCGAATGCTTATGGGCTAGTGCACATCAGCGAAGGGTGGGCAGGGGTTGGCGAGTTCCAACAAACTCGTGCTCCATATTGAGTTGATGGCGCCCAAATGTCTGCCAATATTATATATGTATATATGTATACGTGTATAAGGTTGCATGGGTGGGGCTTTGTTTTTGGCGTGTGCCACACCTTGGCGCAGCCCAAAGGCCACTTGAGCAGTCAACGAAGGGTGAGGACTAGGGGTTTGAGGGTTGAGGGCTGGCAAACACTTGTCAAAGGAGCTCGCGTTGCTTCGGGTCATGCTTCGACTATGCGGAAATGCTAATCTCGCACTTTTAACTGCTCAATGGTTTGCCATTAACAGGGCCATAACGGATATACGGCAGCCAACAGCCCCTCGAACTCAAGCTCAACCTCAACTTCGACAAACAACCCCAACCCCCCCAGCCTGCCCCAGCCTATGGGTGTGTTCTGGGGTGGTGCGGCACTCGTGGAATTCCATCAATTAATCACCAGAGTGGCCCGCGAGCGCCATCAACGTTAAAGACTTGATTCCGCCATATAGAGCAGAGCTTAGCTCTGAGCTATCAAAGCAAACCAACCCCCCCTCCGTCCTGGTCCGCCCCTCTGGCCCACGTCTATTTGAATGCTTTGAGTGCATTAATTTCCGCTTTTTATGGCATTTAAGTGGCCATTGCGAAGAGGCCGCCATTGATTGATGGCTGCCACACAGAAATATGAAGCATCTCGAGACGAATATGAGATACAACACAATGCGGCACATGCGAGAGTGGCGGTAAGGGGCGTGGCAGCGGAAGTCATCGACATTGAGTTTGACTTTGGCGAGGCTTGCGTCTCTCGGGCGAGAGTCCTTAACGCAATTTAATAGCTGATTAAGCCAGCTAATGGCCATGCGCTGATAGCGGCAAATGATCGAGATTAACGTCTTCAGAAATCGCTCAGATTTTGAGTGGATTCGGGCTGTGGAGTTGGCTATGCCCAGGAAATTCGATAAAGCAAATTTGACTTTGAAAAATGCATAAAAGTTGCTGATGAAAGTGCGAGGGGTGTGAGTGGGAAGGAAGGCAGGAAAGTATGCGCTGTAGAGCTTTGTAAAAAGTCGAGTAATATAATATGATATGATATGATATTATATATAGATTTATATGATTTTTAAAGTTATAATATCTTGAGTGGGCACAAATTTTAAGAGAGTGGCTGTACGAGGTGAATAATATATTGCTAAGTCTTATCTTTCTTTCTTTCTCTTCTAGATAAGTCTTTCAGTAGAAATATCTGATATAGTATTCCCATATGGTAATACCTAGATATAAGATATAAATTTAAAGACTTCAAGTCAAACTATGATAACTTATCTGCTCCCTTAACAACAGCTTCATATATAAATATAATTATTTGGTTTTACTTTTAAGTTTGAAAGCTTCTATCACTTCAAAGAAAACTTTGATGCGCTTCAAAGAATCACTTATGATGAAGAAAAGTTTCTGCACTGAAACTTTTCGTTTTATATAATTTTTCATAATTTTTTTTCTCATGCTTAACCTAAATAAACTCTATGATTGGATGGTATTGCTCTTAAGATAAAATACATTTAAATAAGACTTAGATTAGTTACGGCTTAGAGCGATGACTTATCGATAACAGTATAGAAACATATCGAAACATATTGCGGCTGCTGCAGGCTCTTACACTGGCCACAATCGCTGCCCTCATTGGGTATACGCCATGTGTGCTAGGCTCAAGACTTTAGAAAACCATGAGGTTGGACCACGTGATATTGGGATTGGCCAGCGGCTGCTGCAGCTCATCATCGACAATGACCATCTCCAGGGTGAGCGTGGATGCCGCGACATCGGCTGGCTGTCCGCGGCAGCAGCAGAAAATGTGGTCGATAAGGTGCCTCCACATGGCGTCGGCAAGCACTGTCGTCCAACTGACAGGCCAGGCTAGGCTAGGCTAGGCCATTAAGTCAATTAAGTGGCCAAACAACTGTAAAAGAACAGATGCCAGTTAGCGAGTCAGCCAGTCTGTGTTGCTATCAACTGCCGCTCGCCAGGTATAAAGCAGCCGGACAGACTGCAAGTGGCGCACAGTTGGTCCGCTGTTGCAAGATGTGCAACGGGCTGGGCAAGTACTTCAGCTGCACCCAATCGGCCGAGGAGCTCGAGCAGCGCGAGCGCCGCCAGCCGAGGAGGAGCCACAGCGCCGACAAGCACCACAGATGCCAGGAGACGGTTCTAGACAAAATGAACAGCGTGGCCATGGCGGTCATAGCGCCGCCGCCAGTCAATCGCAGGCAGCGGGCGCGACAGCGACAGCGCGTTCGATGCAATTCGTATACGGCCATGGAACGGCACGATCAGCTCCTGGAGGAGATTGGGGAGCAGCTGCAGGCGCATCGATAGAGCCAGAGCCAGAGGCAAGAGAAAGTGAAAGCTAGAGATCAGCTTCAACTTCAATATATATAATGATTTGAAATCAGCTTGAGAAAACAGCTTTAAAAGCACATTAAAGCTCGTGAGAGCAGCTTCAATTACTATAACAGCTGGGATCGTGGGAAACTTATTTACTTTACTATACTATATATATATGCATATCTGACAATTAAAGAAAAACATGATAAAACCAAATAAACAAATGCGGCCTTATCAATAATGGGCCAGTGTGTGTGTGGGGGGGGCGTGGCCAAAAGTTGTGGCAGCCAAAAAGCTAATGGATTAGGGCTAAAGTGCGAGTTGGTCAAAAGTTGTGCGTGGCTCGCGTGCGTGTGAACAGACTGAAGAGAAGGGGAGGCAGGGGGAGGGCCGAGGCTGGGAAAGTCTTTGAATAGGTGTGTCCTGGCATACACACACACACACACACACAGGCTTACATATTAGTGTGCCTTTGGCTGTTTAATTATAGGCGCTGCCGCTGCCCACTGCCGCTGCCAATTGGCAAGTTAATTAGACCCTTTGGCTGGGCCAACAAAAACATGGCCAATGATTTGGGCTTTAAGCAGCTACGTTTTCACTTAATTGCCTGGGCGTTCGGCAATTTGCTGTTGGCGGCGGTCGGAAAGACATGCCATTTGGTTGTCAACTTTCAACTTTGCAGTTAACAGCCGAATGGCAATCACAAATCTCATTTGCCAGCCACGAATGCAATTTGAGACAAACAGACGACCGCAAGCAAAGAGAGAGTGAGAGCGGGAGAGAGAGAGTGAAAGAGGGGGACAGACCACATCGCCCATGGCAGGATACAGCTGACCCAGGGGGCAGAGCCTGGCACGTCGGCAACTGAGCATTTACATTATACTTTAGTCGGTCAGCAGGCGACTGTTGCCCCTGGTTGGTGTCGAAATGCATAATTACAGTGTTGCAAAATGAGTTTAGATGCTTAGAGGTTAGATATTAATATCATTATGGCTATTTATTAATATCTATCTGATATATGTATAGGCAAAGGAGTTTCGTAGTGAAGAAACTAAGGCAAAGCAGATAAGACAGCAAGGTTATGGATAAGAGAGCAAGAACACTATCGCCAACAAAACACATCAGTGGAAGGGAGGAGCGGGGCTTTCATGCTTATGATCAATATCTTTGGTATTGCTATTGCAAATGTTGGTGTCATTGCTATTATCATAGTCATTATTGTCATTCTCACTGTCGTTCAAATTATCATTGCCTTATCAATATCAGTAGCATTGTCAGTGTCCTTATCATTATAAAGGCCATTTGCTGTTGTTATTATCCTTATCTGTATCTTCTTGGTATCTTATTGGTATTTTCATTATCATTACTATTATCATTAATATTCTTATTATCATTATCATTAATATTCTTATTATCATTATCATTAATATTCTTATTATCATTATCATTACTATTATCATTAATATTCTTATTATCATTATCATTAATATTCTTATTATCATTATCATTAATATTCTTATTATCATTATCATTATCATTATCATTATCATTATCATTATCATTATCATTATCATTATCATTATCATTATCATTATCATTATCATTATCATTATCATTATCATTATCATTATCATTATCATTATCATTATCATTATCATTATCATTATCATTATCATTATCATTATCATTATCATTATCATTATCATTATCATTATCATTATCATTATCATTATCATTATCATTATCATTATCATTATCATTATCATTATCATTATCATTATCATTATCATTATCATTATCATTATCATTATCATTATCATTATCATTATCATTATCATTATCATTATCATTATCATTATCATTATCATTATCATTATCATTATCATTATCATTATCATTATCATTATCATTATCATTATCATTATCATTATCATTATCATTATCATTATCATTATCATTATCATTATCATTATCATTATCATTATCATTATCATTATCATTATCATTATCATTATCATTATCATTATCATTATCATTATCATTATCATTATCATTATCATTATCATTATCATTATCATTATCATTATCATTATCATTATCATTATCATTATCATTATCATTATCATTATCATTATCATTATCATTATCATTATCATTATCATTATCATTATCATTATCATTATCATTATCATTATCATTATCATTGCCACTCTCATTATCATTGTAATTAGCATCATTATTAGCCATAACTCATAGAGCAGCAACTACCTCATCCCTGCCACATTTAGCTCGACTCCAACTAACTTTTAATTAAGAATCTACAAATTAAATCGAATTACCAATTATTTTGATAGCATAAACAACATTTACAGACTTCATTATGTGTCCAAATAAATACAAATACATAAATACGCATAGGTGAATGCATGTAAAGAGCTGAAAGCTTTTTGTCTCTTCGCCTACAGTTCATTTCGGTCAGTTAGTTATTAAAAAGAGCTTTTAATCTTTTATGAACTGCACATAATATACATATCTATGTATATTTAATGATATATGTTTACGTATATATATCTGTAAACATATGTGAATACCACAGAAATAAAACAATTAGTGCAATCGGGAATCGAATATGCGGCGAGGTGGCTTTGTTAGCCATGCGGACATGCGGATTAATTTGTCGTGCTATTAAATTTCTATCCATTTCATTTGTGTTTATTTATCTTTTGTTTTTATTTATTTACACTTGTTTACTTTGTGTGCGTATTTTATCAGCTGCTCGCCTGCTCGTGTCCCATTGTGTTTGCTTTAATTGCAAAATGTTAATTTAAAATTGTTGTAATTGCATTTCATGTTCTCCTTGCTGCAGTTGCTGTTGTTGTTGTTGTTGTTGTCTGGCCATAATACGATTTGGTCTCTGATTAATATTTGACCATTTGCCGATTGTCAATAAAACGCAATTGGATAATTGAGCGCTGTAATTGAAGTCATTGCCAAATTGCTTAACAAACAGTGAAATGGCTTCA
Source organism: Drosophila repleta (assembly GCA_018903745.1). Classification (NCBI taxonomy): domain Eukaryota; kingdom Metazoa; phylum Arthropoda; class Insecta; order Diptera; family Drosophilidae; genus Drosophila; species Drosophila repleta. The sequence continues at coordinate 437,928 of JAEIGN010000154.1, read as the reverse complement.
TAAATATCAAATGTTCGATTAAATAATAAATAGTCTAAGGCTAAAGGTTAGCTAGATGATTAGCTCGGGCAGGCGTGGATCGTCGTAGCCCAGCCCATCGTCCAGCTCCATCTCTAGCTCCAGCTCCAGCTGCAGCACGGAGTCAAGGTCAGCGCCATGGCTAACGGGTAGCTCCATCGGCTTGTTCAGCTCATCCGCCGCTGTGGCCAGCGCCTGGCACTTTAGCACTGGATCGCTGGATGGCATTGGCGGCGTCAGCTGAACCGTGCTCACCGGGCTGGAGATGTTGAGTTTGGGCTGAGCCATCATCGATTTCCGGCACTTGAACAAATCCACCAGCAGCGAAAGAAACATTCTGGCCGTCATTGTCGATCGAGATGCACTGAGAAATCGAATCGAAGCTTCGCTGCGTTTTTATGCGCGACGCCCCCAGCCCCAAACCGATATTGTTTATCCATATCTGTTGCTGAGCTGTGCTGCTTCCTCTTCTTCCACTTTTTGTTGCTGGATATCGATTGACTTCCAACTGTATCGCCAGCTGCGTTTCACGACGTCGTGAAACAAAAGCTCAAGTGACACTGAGCGAAAGCTGAACGGCCGCATGCCAATGGCTTTGATTTTGATTTTTCAAATAGTGAAATCAGAGGAATATTTATTTAGGGATTTAATCTAAGTGATAAAATCTTAGCTTGATGTAATATCACACTATTATCAGTGTTGGTAAATGTTTTTAACAGTGCAAAGATCAGTTGCAAAGGAGCAAAACTTAGAAACTTAGAATTGCTTTTCTATAGAATAGAATTTGAGTAAGAAATGCTAATAAACTTTGTTGACAAAGCATTATGAAGTTTTATCTGTGAAAGCTTTACGATTTAATTTCAAAGCACATGAAAGCTTATAATAATTCCCAGCTATATGTATTACATTATACTAGTATATCTAAAAGATAAATATGATAGATATAGATAGATATAGTATATCAAAAAGATCGTATTTGTTGAGCTGCTTCTAGCATTTAAAATGCATATAGAAAGCTTTGGCTTGACTTAGCTTTATAGCTTGTAAGCACTTTGCTGACACTTGAAAGTATATGCATATGTTTATTCATATGATTTCAGCTAAAGAACACAAAGACCTTTAAATTTGGCTAATAGAGTAGTTAAACTAGTTAATGAGAGCTTTTAGCTCAATAAGAAAGCACTTTAAAGCTATCACGCCACATTGAAGCTCATACAAATGATTATTGCTCAACTCGCATGGTCTCCACTTTCAGCCAGTGTCATTTGCTAATGCAGTGCAAATGCCAGCAACATTTACAGGCTGCGGCCCACAGATGGCGCCAGTTGGCTTTCAAGCGGAAAGACTGAAGGAAAGGTGGGCGGGCGGTGGTGGCAAAGGTGTAGGAGAGCTTGTAACAAAGAGTTAAGCAAATGGGAAAATTAATTAAAATCGTGTGCATCTTGCGCGAGTCGCTTGCTTTGGCGTTATGAATAATAAACCAGTGCATTAATATTAATGCAGATCCTTATGCATTTATTCAATATATTTAAATGCACACTCACACACACACGCACACAGAGATGCAGAAGGACATGCATTACATAATTACATTTATGCGCGCGCCCATCAAATTGAATGGCTAAAACATTTGCATAATGCACTCTTCCATGCACAGCAGCTGCTGCTCGACGGGGCTGTTCAGGGGGAGGGGATTGGGAAGGGTTGAGGGTTCTGCTTGGGATAAGTGAGAAAATGCAACTGCAAATGGCGCGTAGCACACGCTCATTGTTTTCATTTTCATTTTTATTTTCTTGCTGTCTCCCCTCCCCTTCCCCTTCCACCCCCGTCTCCTGCTGTCCGTCTCGTTGACGGCTATTTTAATTAAGGGTTGGCGCGTCCACTTAGCCAGCGCCAGCGCCACCGCCAGCTGCTGACCAGCTGCAGCATAAATTAAAATTAAAAATTGCTTAGTTTCAATTATGAGCGAAATAAATTACTTAGCTTCAGCTAGCTTCCCCAAGCTAGCAACAATCAATCTCGCTTAAGTGCGCTAAACTTCTGACAAGTGAAATTGCACTGCAGTCGCTGCAAAGTGCGTGAAATGCGTTTCTAGCTTAAGGCAAGTATTAAAGAGGGGGAGGCAATTTTGAGCTGTAAACGATATAGCCCCAACAGGTGAAAGGTATGCAGAAAAGCTTTATATAGCCCCAAATTGTATCAACTGACTTTTTCGAGCGCTGTTTGCACAACTCTGACAAAGGCTGCACAGAGCAGCTTTACCCTAGAAATGGCTTAAGAGGGGTATATGAGTTATTGACAAGCAGCAGTTGCAGTCTCTCTCTCTCTCTCTCTCTCTCTCTCATGCCATGCAAGTCCAAGAACTCTCTCTACCATCTGCATCTTCTCAAAGTAGCCTGATCCTTGTGCACTGGGTATCTCCTAGTCGGCTATAGCCTGCAATACAATTACTTCTATTTACCTTCCTTTTTTCGTCATTTTGTGGCGCAGTTTTAAGCAGGCCAACGGCAATTGGTGTCAATTGCATCAAGGCCAACACGCAGGCACTCTACACACACACACACACACACACACCCTAGCAACAGCCCGCATGTTTTATTTGTATACATATATATATATATATCAGTGTATATTTAGCTGCGTAGCCATTAACAAAGCCGCAGCTTGTTGACTTTGGGTCAAGTACATTCAAGCACGGCAGGTGACTGCCGAAACAAAAGTGGGCTAACAGGGGTTAAGCGGGCTGCCTCATTAACTAAAAATGCAAAAGTTTTAAAGTCGCGCAGCTGCAGCTCGTTTCGGCCAGCAGAGCTAATTGAGGCGAGGCTGAGATTGAGCTGCACGAAACGCTCAAGTTAGCACAGCTGCTTGGCTGGCTGCTTGGCCTTTAAGCTAGACGCCCACTTTAGTTGTGGGCGTGGCCGGTGCGACTTGTTAAGCAGCTCAGCGCAGCGAAAAAACTACGCCAAATTGACACAAATTGGCAGGGGGCAAGTACATCATGGCAATCAGATTATCAGCAACATCAGAGACAGCAGCTGTGACATCAGCAGCAGCAGACGGAGACGGAGGCGGAGGCAACGTCTCGTCAATGTGCTCATCATGTGCGACGTTGTCTCTGTCATCGCTGCGACTATCAGCTAGCTGTGGGAGGACACGGCTTCGTGCTGCCGTCTGCACTTCAATTGGAGGCAGGACACGCAGCCTTTTGCAGCTCCTTTCAATCATGACGCACGGAATAGGACTCAGGTTAAAGATTAACAACAGACAACGCAGACAACGGACAGCAGCAGCAGCAGCAGCCGCAGTAGATAGCAGACTGCAGCAAGGACTACAAGGACTTCGTCTAGTTAGTCAGCTCGCTGGCGTCACGCCCACCATTAGTTTGCTCTGTGGCATGACAAAAGCTAAGCCGATTGACAACAGCAGCAGCAGCAGCCAGAAATCTGCAAAATTAATTCGAAATAAAAAACAATTCTAAGCAGCAGCAGCGCTTGCCTCAAGCAATTAAATGAAGCGCGTATTAAAGCATATACATATATATTTATGTAATTAAGAATGTAGATTTATATATTTTTTAAATATTTATTTACATATCAAAAAATATTTATTTATATATCTAAGAATATATATTTATCTATTTAAGAATATATATTTATATACTTTAAAATATTTATTCATTTTTTTTTAAATTTTTTATTTATATATATTTTTATATATTTCAAAATATTTTTAGTATAGAAGAAAATTAACAAACATTTATTCATATTTTTTATTTTTATTTATATATTTTTTTATAATTTCAAAATATTTATTTATATATGGAAGAATATATATTTATATACTTTAAAATATTTATTTATATTTTTAAATTTTTTTTTATATTTTTTAAATTATTTATTTATTTATAAATTTAAGAAACAATATTAGAAAAAATATTAAAAATTGAAATAAAAATTTAGATTAAATTTAATGTAAATAAAAAATCAAATTGTTTTATTTTTTGATTTATAAATAATAAATTATTATTTTATTGTAAACTAATATCTAAATTTTGTCAATTGTTTAAAGCAATTTCAAAGCTAGCAAAGCTGAGCTATAATCTCTACCATCAGCTACACTTAAGCATATAATATAATTCTGTATATATATATTCGTCAGTTGGAGCGGAAAATGCTAAATAATATATAAAATGCTATGCAAATGCGAAATGAAATACAAAAGCGATGTAAGCTGCAAAGAAGCACTTAAGAACGGAACTAAGAACTAAAGCAATGCATAAAGATGAGTGAATGAATAAATGAATGAGTGAAAGACTGAAAGAGCCAGAAGAAGAAGTGGAAGAAAACGGAGAAGCAGCAGCAGCAGCAGCGGCAGCCTGAGAATGCGGCAGTCTATTAGCAGTTGATAGCGGTGCCCAAGTACTTGTGGCCAAGAGTGTTAAAGATAAAGGCTCCAAGGGTAGCAGAACAGCAAAAACAGAAGAAGAAAAAAATATAAAATAAAGACAAACAATTTACAGGCGCGCGCAATCAGATGGCAAGAATAGCAATTAGTGCATACTTTTAGGCTTAGAAAGCATGAAAAGGCACAAAAGCAAAGAGAGAGCGAGAGAGAGAGGGTGGGAGCGGCAAACGGCAGACAGCACAAAAGGCAAATGAAAAGACGCGCGTGCAATAATCACTGCCAAGTGCTGCATATTTATAGGCGCAATCAAGTTAATTGCGCACAGAAAACCAACAAAAAAGAGACAGAGAGAGAGAGAGAGAGAGAGAGAGAGGGAGAGAGTGAGCGAAGCAAAGGAGAAACACAAATAGACGCAGATAACAGACACAACAACACAGATAGAGGGACGCAGATAGTGAACGTTGAATGCTGAAACAAAAGCAAGACAGCGACTATTAATGGACTGCTGTGACATGAGTGGCAGGTGGGCAAGACGTGGGCATGGCACGAGCTAGAGCTGCCTCTATAAGAAGCAGTCCAACTGCCTCCCAGCCAGCAGCACTGAAATGTCGAAAATACATTAAAAAAAGGTAAGGGGAAATGCTGCCATTTGCATTTACGACTAGGTGGCAACGCCAAAAACTAACCTTTGCTATTTATCTAGTGCTTAAAGACAGTATTTTTTATTGAAAGACAAAAGATTCTATAATATATATAAAATATCATATATACATTATCAAAGAGTTCTGGAAATATCTGGAAATATATCAAGCCAATCTGGCAACTCTAAGCAGATTCAATTTAACAAATACTTTCTTACAAGATCTTCTAGCATCCCAGCAACAGCCTCTTCTCAAAATACTTCAACTGAGTATACCCTCTCCACTCCACTCCTCTCCTCTCCTCTCCTCTTCTCTCTTCCTCACCCTTTAAGCTAATTAGCTTAATTGTAAGCTTTTAGCATGCCTTTGGCTGTTCTTTTCTTTTCGTATTTCTTTCCTTTTCTTTTCCTCTCTTGCATCTCCAAGTGGCTGCCACTCGTAATTGCCACTCAAAGTTCAATGCAACGTGCGACCTGCGGCGCAGCGCCCTCAAGTATGCAATAATATTTTCGCTGCGGCAAGTGGCGCTTGAACTTGGCCAAGACTTGCGCCAGAGCACAGCAAGCCCAACTGAAGACTGCATTCACAATAGATTTACCCGCTGCTTGGCATCCGAGGCTTAATGCATTAGAAAATTAGAGCGCGCTTTAATGAGCAGCTTTTAATAACAAGAACAAATTGGCGCTGCTTTAGTTTAGTTTTGGTTTATATTCTGTTGGCGGTCCGGCAACGCTGCAGCTGCGCCTGGCCACTCGATCTTTTGTTATGGCTGCCCCCTGGCCGCTGCCGTCCGCTTTGCAGCTTGCGGTAAATTTCAATTATCCGAGATGCTTCAGTCGACTGGCAGCCATGGAGCGCAGCTCTGCACATTTTCATTTTCATTTTCATTTTGTTGCCAGTTTTCCTTTTGGCTTTTAAGCCTGCGCCTTGTATTTCATTTTCAGGTTTATGCATGAGACGACGCCGTCGCCATCGCCGTCGCCGTCGCAGCTGCCGCCGCCTAGTTTTTCCGGCTCATTCCGCAAAACGCAATCTCATTTTTTTCCCCTTCGCATTGTCGACATGTTTTTTATTCCTCCTCTCCTTCGCTTTCTGCTTTCGTCGTCCATTTGTGCTGTAAATTGTTTGCATACAATAGACCAGCGCCCAGTTCCAGTTGCCAACTGCCAGCTAGCCCCAGCTCCCGTCCCTTGGCCTGGACAGGGTCTTAACTTTTGGCGCGGCTTATTTGTGCGGCTAGATTAAGTTTCAAATTGATGGGCATTTTAAAATCCCTCGAAAGCAGCTCACCAGAGGCCAGCTGCGAGAGAGAGAGAGAGAGAGAGGGAGCGGGCGTGGAGCGCGCATTTCATAGTTTCACTCGCATTCCTCTAAGCCGCAATTGATGACCAAACTTAAATTTGATCTTGCCTGACTCACACCTTCGCCTGACCTCAGCTGACAGCGAGTCTCGGCAGCCAATCAGCACAATTCGTTGTTCTAATAAAACTTGAATCAACGCGAACTTTTCTTCAACATTTTACACAACTTTCAAATGCCGAAGAAGTCGAAAAGTGTTGAACAAGTTTAGCTAGGGATGGCATTGTCAGCTTGTCAATTTTATGTATGTTAACTGTTCCTGACCTAATGAAAATTAAATGACTAATGAAACTAAGTTTAATAAGTTCATGAATCAATGTCTACATCTAGGTCTTGCTACTTAGCTCTAGCTCTAGCTCTAGCTCTGGTTCTAGCTCTAGCTCTAGCTCTAGCTCTAGCTCTAGCTCTAGCTCTAGCTCTAGCTCTAGCTCTAGCTCTAGCTCTAGCTCTAGCTCTAGCTCTAGCTCTAGCTCTAGCTCTAGCTCTAGCTCTAGCTCTTGCTCTAGTTCTAGTTCTAGTTCTAGTTCAGTTCTAGTTCTAGTTCTAGTTCTAGCTCTATCTCTATCTCTATCTCTATCTCTAGCTCAGCTCTAGCTCTAGCTCTATCTCTATCTCTATCTCTATCTCTATCTCTAGCTCTAGCTCTAGCTCTAGCTCTAGCTCTAGCTCTAGCTCTAGCTCTAGCTCTAGCTCTAGCTCTAGCTCTAGCGCCAGCTCTGGCTCTAGCTCTAGTTCCAGTTCTAGTTCTAGTTCTAGTTCTAGTTCTAGTTCTAGTTCTAGTTCTAGTTCTAGCTCTACCTCTAGCTCTAGCTCTAGCTCTAGCTCTAGCTCTAGTTCTAGTTCTAGTTCTAGTTCCAGTTCTAGCTCTAGCTCTAGCTCTAGCTCTAGCTCTAGCTCTAGCTCTAGCTCTAGCTCTAGCTCTAGCTCTAGCTCTAGTTCTCTAGCTCTAGTTCTAGCTCTGCCTTTAGCTCTCAAGCTCAAGCTCTGGTCCTAGCTCTTGCTAGTTTTAGCTCTAGATCTCTAGCTCTAATTCCCCTGCCCCAGCCCTAGCTCTAGCCTTAGCCCTTCCTATCTCTAGTTCAATCTCTTTCTCTTATTTGATCTCTCTCATCTACATTATGTATTCTCTCTCTCTCTCATCTATCTATCTCTCCCTAAGTAACGATCATTAAAGTTGACTCACTCCACTCTCTGCTGTTATTATATGGCAATAGAAAACGATATTTACTTTGCAGTTTCTAAAACATTTACAGCTAGAGACTTTGTTCATTTTAGGAATGTGCGCTGCTGTCATTGAGGTAGAATCTTTGCGAATCCTTGAGAATCCTGGCCATAATGAAACAGGACACAATTTGCCATTAAGTGTCGCGGAAACAAAGAGAATGACACGAAAACTTGCAGTTGATGGCATTGCAATGCCACGCCCGGTGTGTGCGCGTGTGGGCTGCTGGCTGTGGGGTGGTAGTAGGGAGGCAACTACGCGCACTGCAGCTGCTGTTGCCGTTGCCGTTGCCGTTGCCGTTGCCAGAGCTTTTGGCAGCGACATCCGGCAAGCATTTCCGGCATCTCGGCTGCCAGGCGGAGGAGGCAATTTATGCTTCGCTTGTGTCGTCTTGGACAACTCGGGCTATCCAACTAACACTTAAATGCCACGCAGTTGCCACTTGGCTGGCCGTGTTAAATACCAAGGACATTGTTGCCGCAAAATGCTCCACAGGCACCTCAACTCACCTCACACCCACTCACTCCCACTCCCACTCCCACTCTCTCTGTCTCTAGCTCTATCTTTGTGTGTGGCGTGAAAAACTTGCGCATAAAATTTCCATATCAGCAATTTTATTTGCAACAATTTGGCAACACTTTTGTGTGCGGTAACCACGCCCCCGGCCCCCTCCCCGTCTCCTATACGGTGACGTATCAATTTCCGCTTGATTGCATTTAAAAGGAAGAAATAAGTGCAGGGCCGGAGGTGAAAGCAGAAAGCAGCGCGGCAAAAGTTTTTGGCGCAAATTAAGTTTTGCTACACCTCTTCACAGCTACGGCCACGCCCCCGCCCGTCCGTCCGTCCGTCTGCCCTACACTGCCATTCATCGCCGCACAACAAATACAATTTTTGCGGCAAACGAAAATCGAAAATAAAGTTAAAAATTTTACGTTTTGCCAAGCGCGCGTGTATTCGGCGACTGCGACACTGACTGCAAAAAGTTTGCGCCCCAACAAACTTTGCCGAGTGCAAAAGTTTACCATTTTTTCCACCCCCTCCCGCCTCCCGACTTGCCGTCGCTGTTTTCTTTGCGCTTGTGCTCGCTTGCGTCCAAGTTTAAAGGTTAATGATACCGCAAAGTAACACCAAATAAGTTAAGGACCAGCGCAACCGGCAAAGAAAGGAGCAGGCAAAACGCTTCTGATTGGATTTGCTACGTGCGCCGGCACAGACAGACGGAAGGGCTAGCCGCAGAAACTTTTCTACATATGAGGCGAGCGACCAGTGTGACCAGGCGACGGAACAATTGAAAGGACTCGAGGCACTGTAACTGCAATAAAAGCTGAAACACTTGGAATTGAAACGGATTTTTGGCATTATGCAACACTGATTGGAGTGTGAAGTGTCGGCAAGGGCCGAGCATGCCCATATGAGATACTTTGAAACACTCTTATTTTAAGATATGACATTCCGCATTTCACAACACTGGTATGGCAAATCCTTATACGCACAGCTCTTAAGTGATACGAAGATTTCTCTTTATATTTCTATCATATTTCTTCTATTTATATTCATTCTACATATATATTCAATCTCTTTATAAAACTTAGCATTTTCCAACACTAAACACTTGTGAGCCTTAGCTCGTGCAGATTTGAGCACTGAAGCACGCATCGTACGGATTGAAATCCAAGCTCATTTCAGAGCTATATCTCAGCTCATCCGTGGCGTTGCTGCTCGTCGGAGTGGGCTGCCGGGTCAGCGGTGCGACGGTTAGGATCCTTGTTGTTTCAGCGCCCACAATGGGCCCCAGGTGCAGGCCAACGGCTGTGACGGCAGCTGCAGCGGCCGCTGTCGCTAAACTTGGCCTCGCCGGCTCCAGCTCGAGCTGCTTGATGCGACGCGGCCTGTGGGGTATGCAGGTGCCGTTCCATATGCAGCAGAATTTCAAAACTGTCAGCATTATTGTAATCGCCGCCTTCAGTCGACGCGAGCAACCAACCAACTGACGGCCGGGTCGAGCTGCGACCATAGCCAGCGGCTGCCAGAGGCCGTCCAGTTCGCTCGGACACTTGACAGTTGGTTTTGAGCAGCCCAGCAGAGCCGGCCGGCTGTCTTATTCCAATTACCAGCAGAAACACGTGCGAGCGCAGCTAGTGAGAGGCACTGCCAAGCACATTCCGCGAAATGATAGCGCTATCTGTATAAATGCAAGCTGCTATGAATCACGACATTTGTTTGTGAAGGCACCAGATTAGTCAGAGAATCGTATGATGAATGTGCAGAACAGCTTACACGTTTGTGATCCACATTGGCTTTACTTAAAGCTCAGTCATAGGCTGCGAAGATCTCACTCACAAACTTGTAAATGAGACTAAGCGCTTCTTGAGTTGATTCAAATCGGTTGAAATTGAGACTTGAATGCCTACTAAGAGATATACTTAGCTGCACTGTAGGTATATCGCCTCGCTTTATACTAAATTTTTAAATCTGCAATGGAATATGCTCATGTTTTACAGCTAACATATCACTGCAGTCTGTTAAGTAACATAGAAGCTGTTAGGCATAAGTATATGATAACATTATAGTCTGTTAAGTAACATAGAAGCTGTTAAGCATAAGTATACGCTCATGTTATGCTGATAACATTCTAGTCTGTTAAGTAACATAGAAGCCATTAAGCACAAGTTTATGCCAAGCAAAGGCTCATTTACTATACATCTAAAAATAACCCAGTGTTGCCTTTATAAAATGCCTATATGCTTTGTTTATTTGAAGAGTTTGGAATATGCACAACAGTTAAAAGTCTAATTTGCATTTTGAATTTGACTTTTCTAATGCAATCATTAAACTAATTCAAAGGCTAAGCAAATCCAACTTCAATCTTCAGCTCAAGTCTAATGAAACTTCCTAACTTCTATTGTTTCCCTGCTCAATCTAGCTTTATTCAACATTTTTTTAAAATTTTAATTATTTCATGATGGCCCACGCAGCGCTCGCAGCAGACAACAGCTGTTGGCCATATGCCACAGTTGCCCCGCTGCCATATCCCATGTCAGACCACAGATATGCATATACATATGTATATATAAGCATGAGGTGGCATCGAGTGTGCTTAGTGAACATTTAATTGTTGTTTACATTTGCTCTCTGGTTTATTTTGCAGCAGTTTTGTTGCTTTCGCTACGACGACACTGGCCCCCAGCCACCTGCTGCTGCTGCTGGTGGTGCTGGTGGTGCTCCTAATGTAGATAGAGCTCGTCCTCTTTTTAATAAGACTCCAGCCCATAAACAACACAAATAGCACACAAACACACACACACACATTCTCATCCCCAAGAGCTGGGGTAAAAGCAAATGCAGAAACTGAAGGGAAAAAATGCTGAGCGAAAATTTACATTTTAATTTCTTTTAATTAAAAGGGAACAAAAGGAAAAATGAAATAAAAATAAAAATAAAAACAAAAAAATTAAACAAGAAATACATTGAAATGTTTTTTATTTGTCGCCTTGTTGTTGCTGTTGCTTCGTCTTCTGCTACGTTTTTTTTTTTTTATTGGCATTAGCATTTGGCATGCTCACGGGGCGTATAAGTAATGGAAATGAGGCCGACGACAACAGCTGTCAATACAGGTTGAAAGGATTCCTTTGTTTAAACACTTAAATGGCGCACCTGGACGAGGACGAGCACGAGGACGAGAACGTGCAGCACTTGCCGCATCCTGGCAAACACTCAAATGTCCCTTGGCGCGAGTTAGCTTCAATTTGAATTTGAATTTGGATTTTCACATTTCGAATTGTCTTTGATGCTGAGCGCTCGCTTAGAATTTGTTTTTCATTTTTTATCTCTGAGTCTTTTTTCTTTTTTCTTTTTTGGTAATTGACTGAGAGCTGTCAACGCGTGTCGCCCGGGTCAGAGTTGAGAGTGAAAGCTGTCAGCTGACGACGACTTTCTAGCTGTCAAGTTGCTAACGAAATTGAATTGGCTTTAAGGTGCTAAGCAGAGCTTAAGGTGAGACAAGGCAATATAGAGTTCAGCTAATATAAATAATAGTTCACAATTTAATATAGCTAATATAGATAGGCAAAATTATTTGAAAATATTTTTAAAATATTTTATTATTATTAATTATCTGCTAAATTAATTTATTTTAAATATACATTTAAGCCACAGTTTATGTAACACTTAAATGCAAGTCTTTAACCTGGTCTAGCACTTAAAAACCATATATCTGCACACAGTTACACACCCACACCCACACACAGCCAGCCACCCACTCGCACACGCATCTGCATTCGTCAGCTTTCCATGTTTATATGGCTCTTTGACGTTTGAGCCCAGCCTTTAGTTGCGTAAGGTAAAAATGTGAGCAGCGCATGCAGATGGGCACTGGGCGCTGTGTGTGTGTGTGTGTGTGTGTTGATTTTTGAGAGCAACAAGCATTGCACTAAGCAAACATGAGCGTTGGGCTGGGCCCACAGCTTAAAGCCCAGAAATGAACCAAAGCCCAGCAGCAGTAAAAAGCAACAACAGTCGCAAACGGACAGCTTCATTAAGGCATGAGTGTGGGAGGGTCGCATGAGTGTGTGTGTGTGTGTGTCTGTATGGATAAACTTTTCAATTTCTTTTGCAATTTTCCATTTCACTTTGTATTGCTGTGGTGCTGCCTGGGCTGCTGCTGGTGCTGGTGCCTGTGCCACTGCTCCGTTCTATGGCTATGTCTGTGGCAAATACACGAATGGAGTTTATTTATCTTACATTTTTCAACTGACCCACACAGCGAGCTTTGCCCATGCCAACGGGAGCAGCAGCAGCTCTACCTGACAACATTTTGCGCAAATTGAAGTATTTACCTCTTGGGTAGAGCCAGAATGCGTGTCTGACTGGCGATATGTTTATATATACATATATATTTGAGTAAAGGACTGCATTTTAAACAGATTCAAGTATCTGGCTGAGGTGTATATACAGTATATATATACTGAATGCATCAAATATCCAGCAAGGCAAGTTCCTATCATGACTGAGATACGTTTACTAAAAAATCTCATTAAAATAATACCGATCTATATCCTCCCTATACTACCCTAGAGCGCAGCAAAGGGTATCTCATGCTGCATTTTTTATGCCCCATTTTTTTGTTGTGCGCGCAACTGGCTTTCAGCTTCATTTGCTGCATGTAAATTTGAGCAGGGAGAGAATAGTTCAACTCGAGTGCGGTTACAGTGTGACTGCTGGGCCGGCTGCACCTGTCAGACGGGCGCTGTTGCCACCCGAGTGCAGCCATTTGTCTCGGGCCACCCGCGCGCACAGCTGCTGCTGCTGCTCAAACAAAACGTTGCGTAAGCGTTTGCCAATGTTCAATTGAGCCCCAGCTCAGTGCGCTCGCTGCGCCAAAGAACTATCGTTTACTGCCACTGCACATGTCTGCACGTTGTCTTGGGAGAGAGAGAAGAAGAGAGGGGGGAGAGGAGAGTGGAGAACGCTGCTATGCTTTGGCCATCTTTGGCATTGGCATCCATTTGTTTCCGGAATTGCGGCGTGTTACGTTTCATTTTCAATTTTCATGCCATTTGCTTTGGCTTCTGTTTGCTGCGCTCGCTTCTAACTAGCCCAGGAGCGGCTCTGGCGGTTCAGGCGGTTCAGGCGCCGCCATTATATTAAGCTATTCAGCTAAGAAAATATAATCATAATAAAGCCGAAATTAAATAAAATGAAATGCCATGAAGAGAGCAAAAAGCAAAAGGAAAACATTTGCACTTGTTCAAAATGTAAGCACAGCAAGAACAACAACAACAACAACAACAACAACATGAAGAACCAGTTCAAGAAGAACCAAAATAAAACAAGAACAGTAACAGTTTACAGCGCCGGAGTCCATTAGCTACGCACAGAGCCCGAAGCGAAGCGAAGCGAGGGGAAGTGAAAGCTATATGGCCATTAAATATTTACTTCGCGCCCCCATTTCTTTTACTTAGGCTGCCCCGAAAAAGCGTGGGCGGCATCGGGTGGGTGGCTCTGTAAGCGGCCTTTGGGCGCAAGCCAGATAAACATAACCGTTTCGTTTTATGTGCAACAATCATTGCTTTTGATTGCCACACTGATGGCCAGAGTTGGCAACTGCGAACTGCCTCAGACTCCGACTCCGACTCCGACTCCGCCTCCTACTCCGACTCAAGGCTCAAGTTTCAAGCTTTTCCCGCTGAGGTGTTGTCCTTGGCCAAAAGGTGTAAAATGCCGCATTGCTTAAATTTTTTATGTCTTCAGCTGGCTGAGGCTCCCTGGCAGGTGGCGGGCGTAAGCGTTGACGTGTGGCCTATACTGTTTGCCGGTTATTGTGTCGTTCTCATGATTGAAACTCATTTTTGGCCAGCTGCCAGCTGTCAACTGCCAGCCACATGGCTGCCCAGCTGTCCAATTGATTGTGGCAGCGACTCATTGAGGCAATTGTTGCTGCCAGACAGACAGACAGACAGACGGACAGAGGGACGGACAGGTTTGCTTGCGATAGGCCTATTAGTTAGTAGCATCATCTCGCAAGTGGGCAGCACTTCTTACTGCCTCCAGCCCGGCCAGTCAGCATATCAATTATGGCAATAACGATGTGTGTCTGCTCGTTGGATTTGTCATAAGCTGTCACGTTACGTTACATGTTACGTGCAATACGTGATCGTTTGCTTTGCGCTCTGCATGGCATGTCGCCTTGTGTTGTAAAAGGCAAAGGCAAACAACGTTGAGTGTGGCAATATGTCAGCATTTACTGCACAAACTAACTTTTCAAGGCTTACGTAACGTAATGCAATACGTTTTGCTTGATGGCCAGATTATTAAAAGTGAATTGAATTTTGTAAGTAATTCTAGTTGAATGAATATCACATAAAAACTATATACAAGCAAAGTTCATATACAACAACGTAACGTAAGCAGTTACGTAATGTGTTCACTACGTATGACTATGTTAGCTTGTCTTTTGCTTCAGTATTTGATTAGCTAATCTTTAATACTTTGAAACTTGATAAGCTAAATGTTAAGGCTTACGTAACGTAGCTCATTACGTTACGTTTAATAAATTTGTAAATTAATCTAACTTCTTAAGAAATTAATAAAAAATAATAACATAAATTATTATTTTCTTCAAAGTAGCCATAACGTAACGTAAGCATTTACGTCACATGCTGTAACGTATTACTATATTAGCAAGTCTTTAGCTTCAGTAATTTCGCATTAAGTTTTACAACTTTGGCGTGAGTTTGCCAAGACTACGTAAGTATTAAAGTGACGTAACGCAGTCTAAGTGTTAGATGAGGGTTTTAACAGCTAATTGGTTACGCCAGCTGTCACAAAGATAGCCAAATTGATGAGCATCAAAATAATGGCGATCAAGTGACAAAGCTTCAACGTGCGCCACCTTCGGCTGCTCTAACCCCAGCGCTGCGCTGGCCAAGTTGTAGCAACTTTAATGAAATTTCCTGCATATTAAGCGAAAACTTCCGTTCAAGCCAGGCGCTAGGGAATAGTAGGAACAGCGACAGGGCAGCGACAGGGGGCAGGGGTTGCTGTGGTGGCGCAGCAAAATCGTCCAAGACGATATCGTGGCGCAAGTCCGAGCGCAAGTCGCCAACTGCCAGGAGCAGCAGCAGCACAAGTAATCGCTGGCCGTGTCCTGAGTCTGCTGCGTTGGCTTCCTTTTTAATTTCCGTTTTTATGTATTTGCCCGCTGGCTGCAGAGTGGGCGGTGGGCGGAGGGCGGAATGAGACGGGAGTCTGGGTCCGCTTTTTGTCTCTGTATTCACTGTGCGTATTTGCAACACCTTCGGCCATGGCCCCAGCCCACTGCTGATGTTGCAAATTAGAAGCCGCCAGCAGCTCGGCGCCGATGATAAGCATAAAATTATCGACACAAAAGGCGAAATTTGCGTAATAAAATTTTTAATTAAGTGTCCTTCTATACCCTGGCTGAGATACGCGAAAAGGTTGGAAAGTTTTGCAGCGGATTGTGGATTTTAAATAATAATAAAAATTTGCTTTAAAATTTCTATTTAAGTTTTCCAATCGAAGTTGGTTTCTTGAAGGCATTGGCAAGGGAGGGAGAGGCAGGGCAACATAAGCCTCATCCTCCAGGTAGCTAAGCATCATCAATACTTCACTTCTTTGCAGGGTATTCCCTAGTCCAACTCAACCCCTTGGCCTGCCGCGACTCAGTGTCATTGTCAGCAACGTCGCCGCCTTGGACAGCGCCCGTGGCTCGGGCAGAGCAGCGCGACGACAGCGTTTCATCACGCCGAAAGTGACAGAGCGCGTGGGTCCAGGATGGAGACGAGCGGCTATCATTGCGCGTAAATTTATGCAAATCGGTTTGTGCCCCGAATTGCGACGGTCGGTGACAGCGCGCTCTGGCACCGAATTCAAAGTAGAGTCCTCCAAATGCAAACACATAAAAGCGTAATCGAAACGACAGAGCAGCGCAGCGATTAACGCTTTTAATGAGTACTAACTCGCCTATGCAATTATGAGATATCATGACAAAGAGAGGGGCGGAGAGAGTGGAGGAGAGTGGAGGAGGTAGCTAGCAGCTAAGGCGGCGCGTGCAGAAGGATAAGCTAGCGAACGTGATGGAGTTGGCTGCTTGATTCGCAGCGTGGACGGGAAAATTAAATGCCATCAAAGCTAGATGTGAAAGAAAACGAAGAGAGAGAGAGAGAGAGAGAGAGAGAGAGAGAGAGAGAGGGGGGCTATAGCTTATTGCGTTTCGTTTATAAAGTAAATTTGAAGTTGAGCTTGAGCTATTGAAGGAATGAAATTATGAAGAAAGCAGAGATAAACTGCCTAAAGCAGACTATGAGAATATATGGACAAAAGCTCAAGGATTATTTTTTAAATATAAATACTTTAAATACATCACTCGAATAGTCAAAATTATTGCATGTTGTGCAGTCTCGCTTTTAGCTAGGCAGATGATGTTGTTTGAGGAGCTAATCAGTGGATAATACGTGTGCTATGTTTTCGTTGTCCTTTTCGCTTACTCCTTTCAGGTGCACGAGGCTAATGCACTGCAATCAATTTAAGTGCCTGGCCAGCGTGTCCTGGCTCAGCTCCTGGCTCAAGTCAGAGCCAGACAACTGTCAGGGACTCGGAGCTGCAAATCTTTGGACCCGAACATTTGTCACACCTTGCCGGCAGCACAAAGGCTGAGAAAGAGACACAGAGAGACATAGAGAGAGAGAGAGAGAGAGAGAGAAAGACAGCTGAAGTTGCAGCAGTTAATTTATACACACAGACAGGTGGACTCGAGCTTTGTGAAACGGCTGGCTGTCGGACATGTTGGCTGGGGCCGAAGCCAAAGTAGCAGCTGGAAAATTTATGCGCGGCCGTTTCAAGTCAATAAGCGCATTTGTCTTGCCAACGGAATTTGCTACGAAATTTATTTAATTCACTTACACACACGCTTACAAGGACGACTAAGGACTGCCGTTTAATGCCCGACTCGAGTGAACGGGACAGCGCACGATGAATAAAAGAAACAATGAGAGAACTCATTGGCTATTGCATATGGAGATATATGTTTAGGTATAATCAGCTATATATGAGGGAAATGTATTATGAAAAACGTAAACTATTTGTTAAGCTGTTGAAGACGTTGCTGAATGATGAAGTTGTTGAAATGCTTTGAGTTTGTTTATCTATTGCGATAAGGAAAGTGTTTTGGAAATGATCGCAGAACTTGTTTAATTATTATAATATAATATATTGTGATAAGTAATTATGAATAATAAGAGCTGAATTTATAAGAGCTGGAAAGGTTTTATAGCTATGCTCGCTCTGCTCTGACTAAGTTTTCCTATGCTAACCCTCCCATTTCTGCCTCTGCGCGGTCTCCGGTCTCGCTCGAACTCAGCTTGTTCAGGCTGTGCTCCGTCTCACGATGATCACTCCCCCTGTGCTCCCTCTGCCTGTGCTCACTCAGCCTCTGTTCAATGTCCCCATGTTCGCTGCGGTCGCTTTACCTGTGGTCGCTCTCCTTGTGCTTCTTACTGTCGTTCTCCCCATGCTCGCTCTGCATGCAATACCTCTCTCGCAATGATCGCTTTCCCTTCTCTCTGAGATCATTCTCCCTGTGCTTGCTTTGCATATGCTCCCTCTCCCTATGCAGCTGAGCAAATGAAGCTGCAAGCTTTAGCTTATGAGGCCGATAGCGAAGCAGTCGCAAGTTGCTCCCCATAACAGCACAGTTCTTGGGAAATCGAATGAAACTACTTCCTTAATTAATAGATATCTACCTTTAATAGATATCTCAGTCAAATACAACTTAGATTCAGTCTTCTTTTGAATATATAACAAACTGTTTGCGGCATAGTCTCTCTCCCCTTTTCTAGGTATTTCACGTTACCTGATGAATTTCTACCCCAAAAGGCAAGTTTGAGCCACAATCAACTGATGGCCTTCCCATAGCCCAGTTCGCTTGCATTGTCCTTTTATTTCTAGAGCTCCCCCCACACCCTCCAGACTCCTTCCATTGCCAGCATAAATAAAAATATTCGAAACTGGACGCACTGCCGGAGCCCAACTCGTTCCAGCTGGCAAACGTCTTGAGGCATTATTTAAAATTCAATCAAATGGCATTTGAGGCGGCCGAGCAGGGGTCGAGTGAAGTGGGTGAGCTGCTGTGGTGCAGGAATAAATGTAGCCAAGGCAAATTTGATTTTTAGCTGCTCTAGACGATGGAGTCGCGTTGCAGCCACAGCTAGAGCCAGGGCTAGGGCCATCGCCATGGCTAGGGGGCATAAAAAGCAACGATTATTAAACAGGATCTGGGCAGGGGGCAGCTGGGAGCGTGGACCCAGCAACCTGCCTGTAAATCCCATCTTATGGCTCTTATGATGATTATGATGATGATTATTACAAACTACGCTTACACTAGACTACAAAACATTACATTTATTGTTATGTTTATGCACTGGCCAGCCGAAAGAAGCAAAAGCAACAACTGAAAGCGCAAATCGGAATTTATAAAGTTCGGCGAGGAGCTGCGAGTGTTATATGAAGAGAGATATACATATATATATATTTATATATATATATATATATATATATATATATGTATGTATATATATCTGCAGCAAGTGCCTGAGAACGTTCACAGTTGGTTTTTGAGCAGTCATTGAAAAATAATACAAACATATATATTAACTGTGATTCGGCAATGCAAATGGCAGAACGTGGCACAATTGCCACGTTGCCGGCGGCGCCACACGGAGGGTGGTGGGTGGGTGTATGGGGCATGTGGCAGTGGCAAAAATAACAACCGCATAACAAATCCCACGTAACAAATACAAAAATCTGGCCATGAGCAGGGCAACTCTGGCTAAAACTTTCCGTCGAGGCATGACCAATGATTTTGCTGCTGATGCTGCTGCTGCTGTTGCCTTTGTTTTGTTTTATTCAGTCAGCAGTGGCAACTTGAGGGGGCGTGGCAGCAGCATCACAACAACAACAACAACCATGACGCGCTCAACTGTTTTTGTTATCTTACGCTTCGATTATTTTGCGTTAGTCGTTGTAGAAAATTAGCTAAATTGCTTATGGCAACGCACGTAGCGGACGCCGGCAAATGCCACGACCACACCTACCCCACCAGCCACGCCCCATTCCAGCAGTGAAATCTAACTCCCAGCACAATGGCAGTCGCCTGCGTATTGTTGGCTGGATTTTTTGGCTTCGGAGGTTTCTGTTTCTCTCACTGTTTTTGCTGCTGCCGTTTTGTAATTGTTAATCACAGAAACGTTAAGTGTGTGTGTGTGTGTGTGTGTGGGTGTGTGTGAGGGTGTGTGTGTTGAGTGGGAACATCGCTTGCTGTGCAGCAGTGGCTCTGCTAAGCTTTTTGGTGTTTTGTTGTCAGCACAGGAAATTTACATAGCGCATTCGCCGGCTACGCTCGACGTTCGTCGCTCGACGCTCGACATTTTTGCGCTATTGTTTCGTCGTTTTTGTGGCCCATTGACTTAGCTGGGTGTGGGCGGGGCTAAACATTTGCAAATCTGTGTTGTCTCCACCACTCGCTGACTCCAGCCAGCCAGCTAGCTGTTGTGGTACGTGCAGGTAACGCATAATTAGGAAAATTTCTAGGCAACGTTTCATTGTTGCCGGAATTAGAAAACAAACAAACAAACAAACAACAACGTTGAGAGATCAACGAACAGGAGGTAATTTTGTTGTTGCTTTTTCTATTTCCACTAACTTGGCTAATGATTGAAGTGCTTCTTTGATCAACTGAATTCTGAATTTCCCTGCAATTGATTGTGAAGTGGCCAGACGATTATATATGTACATATATATTTCTTATGCTTCATATGATATATGATATATTGATATCGATCCACTGCTTAGCTGGCACACCTGCCTGGCCTTTGGGCTGTTCTCCATTTGCTAAAACTGTCTACTGTAAACAATCAACAGTAACTGTGCTCTGTTTACCTCGTCTAAGGCTAGTTTTACTTCTCATCTGTCGCCACATGGCAATAGCAAAGCAGAAAATCATTCTCATTTATAAACTATAAATAAGGCTTAGTTCTATAAACAATTTCATTAGATTGATTCATATGAAACTCGGTTTCCTCTACTAATCTACTCCAATTGCACACGACGACTGTGAGGATTGTCATCTATTTGTATTTAATAATGGATATATATAAATATTATTATATTTTCTATATACCTCCCAAGATTAGTTTCTCAGTCAAACTGCCTTATAGCTGCTGCAGCCCAAAGTTCTGCCGGCTTCTGCACTGGAACTAGTTAGAGACCGAAACGCCAACACTCTACTGTAGCGAGTCCTAGCTAAAACTCTATCAAATATTCCCTTTGAACTTTATCTGTTTACCTTGAACAGTATCCTTGAGCTTTAGCTATTGAACTTCAATATTATCCTCGAACTTTATTACAGTCTCTGCACCCTCTAACTCTTTCTGGCCCTAAGCTATGTGTTTCCAAGTTTCAACTCAGCTCTTTCTACTTTTGTTTATACTTTTAGTTAATTATTTTAATGGGCATATATTTATTTTAACTGTTTTTTAGCAGAAGGGCATCATTTGGAAACAAAATCTGTGACTTTAGCTCCCACTTAAGCAAAGAAAAAGGTTTATTTTACTTAAGCCAAAGTGAAATCAATCCTAAGCCAAGTATTTAGCTTTAGTTTGGTAAATTTTATCATTATATATACACAAATATATAGAGAGCCCTGATCAATTCAGCTACTCACGAAATTTTTCCATTTCAGCTTCATCACAGTTGCAAAACCATTTGCAATTTGCCGGAAAGAAATCAACAACTCACCTGTAATGACAGAAGGAAAGAGAAAAGGCATAAGTAAAAGCCGTAAAGCAACGCACACTTATGTTATATGCATGCGTATGTGTGATATCCGGTTAACAGGTCGTATGAGTGATTTTATTGGAAAAAGTAGCTGGGCAAACATTTGCTGGCGTTTTGTTGCTCAACTGCGTGCGGCTGCCTCACATTTATTTGCGCACGCATAAAATACCATTTCCTAATTTACGAGTGGCGACGATGCTGGGTGCTGCGGGTGGTGCAGGTGCCGCTCGTTATTTTCTTGCTCGCTTTTTATTGTCTTTTGCGATGGGCGGCCGGGCGGCAGCCAGGGACTGCTTCGATTTCGTTGCGCCTAAAATTATGCCATAAAAGAGATTCCAAGAGAAGTTGCGCCTGCTGCGTTTTCTAATTAAATCAACATAAAAGCTAAAAACAACAATAGCAAGAGGGGGAGGACGAAAAGGAGCGGGAGCAAGAGCAGGAGTAGGAGCAGGAGTAGGAGCAGGAGCAGGAGCAGGAGCAACCACAGCAGCAGCTGCTTTCACATGTGTTTCGCTGAGCTCTTTTAATGTGCGCCACACGAATTGGTTTCTTAACCTTCCTCTGCTTCTGCTTCCACTTCTGCAATTGCGCTGCTGCTGCGCTTCTTGTGCTCTTCGCTCGACCCAAACAAAAAAAAAATTAATGATGTGGAAATTGCGCAAACGCATTGCACAATTCCAGGCGCCGCTCGTTAATTTTATGGCGCTCGTAAGCCCGGCTCGAGAAGCGAGCAGCAGCAGCCGCGCGCTGATTTGATTAGTTTTTACATCAAAAATCTGATAAGCAGGAGTTCTCCTTTGATAAGCACATGACTTGTGCTTAATGCCAGCAGCAAATGTTGCCTTGATATTTAAGGCTGCTCATTGGCTAATTTGCGGAGCTTAGGCTAAGGTTGCCTGTAATTTCTTATCATATTCCTAATTCTACTTTAAAGATACAGATAAACTAGATATAGATATAGATATAGATATAGATATAGATACAGATACAGATACAGATACAGATACAGATACAGATACAGATACAGATACAGATACAGATACAGATACAGATACAGATACAGATACAGATACAGATACAGATACAGATACAGATACAGATACAGATACAGATACAGATACAGATACAGATACAGATACAGATACAGATACAGATACAGATACAGATACAGATACAGATACAGATACAGATACAGATACAGATACAGATACAGATACAGATACGGATACAGATACAGATACAGATACAGATACAGATACAGATACAGATACAGATACAGATACAGATACAGATACAGATACAGATACAGATACAGATACAGATACAGATACAGATACAGATACAGATACAGATACAGATACAGATACAGATACAGATACAGATACAGATACAGATACAGATACAGATACAGATACAGATACAGATACAGATACAGATACAGATACAGATACAGATACAGATACAGATACAGATACAGATACAGATACAGATACAGATACAGATACAGATACAGATACAGATACAGATACAGATGCAGATGCAGATGCAGATGCAGATGCAGATACAGATACAGATACAGATACAGATACAGATACAGATACAGATACAGATACAGATACAGATATATAGATATATAGATATAACTCATCTCTCTTTCAGCTCAACTCTCAAGTTTTCTTTACCCTTCCCACTTCTCTACCTCAACCCCAACTCAACCACAATCTACATCCTCAACTTCTTCACTTTCTTCACCCACAATTTACCTTTCATCCAAGCAACCGCAAAAGCGAACTTATTAATTTGCAACTGGAAAATTTTCTATTTCGCCTAATTAATTGAATGAAGCCGCAAATCTTTCATGCTTCAACATGCGGCAAATATCCATATTTTTTCGCTGTTGACATCGAACAACTTGCCGCAAATTTCACGCAGCATATTTTGTCGATTGGCCAAGCCAAGGTGGGGCGCTAGATGGGAGGTGGAGAAGCTCCAGCGTACGCACGCTGCATACATAAATCAATTTCAATTAACGTTAATTAAATACGCATCAAGTGGGCATGACCACAGCAGCAGCAGCAGCAGCAGACGCGCAGGCAAAGCAGCCGCAGAAACCAGAAAAGAGGACACAGAATGGGAGACAAAAAAAAAAAAAAAAACAGAAACGAACAGAAATGAATGCGGATGGGTTCTCGATTCGGGGTTGAAGCTCGTTCCGGATTGCCAAACGGATTTGCTTCGGCCGCAGAAGAAGCCGCACAACAAAAAAGCATCGAAAATAGAAGTGATTAAATGAGATTTGCAGCAGCTTCCATTTTTAGTTGGGCGCGCGCTGCTCGAACTTATGCAACACAAATTGAAAATAGCTGCGTGGCAACCGACAAACGTGCAACAGCAACGGACGGACCCACCCGGGGTGGCTGTGCGTCGCTCTGCGGTTATGCGCTTGGTTTGACAGCCACGAGACCAAAGCCAAATAAACACAAGCAACAACAACAACAACAACAAATTGGGCAACATCAACAACAGCAACAACAACAACAGCAACATAGAGACTGCACAGTGGCAAATCGCCAGGCAACCCGAGTGTAACCGCAATGATGTGCCCCAAAAAGAAGCACACGCACAAAATACACCAAACAGACATCTAACATTACATAACAACAGCAACAACAAGAACAACAACACTAGACCTAACCACACGCACAACTGACAGCAGCAACCCCCAATTTAGCCCAAGGCCTGTAAATGACATTGATATTTTTCTAGTTTGCCTGGCCACAACCCAAAAAAAAACGGAGCAGAGAAAAAAAATCGCATATAGAAAGCAAATAAAAAACTTTAGACGGCCATAGACGACTGCCGAATATACGCTCACAAGGCCAAAGCAGCTTTAAAGCTGTTGACTAGCAGCAGCAGCAGCTCTACGAGCTGCAGCCAAAGCATAGTTTAGCTCAAAAGTCTTCAGATTGCATTCAATAATCCTTTATTTAGAGCTCAGCAGAAGATGACAGACATATCGCCCATTAGTGCAACAAACTAATATACCCGCTTGGCTCCTTTACAGCGTATTCCCACTCACAGTATGTGCACTTAACAAACCACAATTCTCTATATTCTAACTGGCACTGCGAAGCAGCACAAAACCAAAAACATATTTCCTCTTCTCTTTATTTTTTTTGCAAATTTTTATTCGCATTTTGCTTTGATTTAAATTGAGTTTTAAATGAAATAAATATTGCATTCGGCTCAGAAAAGTAATTATTGTACAATTTGCACAAATTTGCTCTATTTGCTTTGCAAATTTGTTCAGTTTTATGGATTCAGTGGGGAGTTTAAATGAAAACAACAAAACTTTGTGGAATTTTGAGATTTTACTTTGAAATCAGAGTGGAAACAAAACAACGAGTCAATGAGAAATAAATTGTTATTGGTAGGAAATTAAATATTGTTTTGCTATCGAAATGTAGACAAATATATGTGGGAGGCTGAGAATGGGTTGATATGGGTTTGAATATTTGTTTAATTGGAGTCAGAAAGGGAGAGGGAGAGATAGGTAAATATGGATAGTAGAAAGGAAGCTGCAATATTATAGAAGAATATTTTAGAAAAGAAGGGAAAGAGATGGAATGTTGTTTAAAATGTCTTTAACTAGATGCTTATAAGCCAATGACAGCTGTTATATTATTATATATATTAATATTATTATATAAAGATATATTTTACTATCAATATATCATATAACACAGCCAATGACTACTCTGCTTGCAAGCAGTGTTAAATAGCAGAAGAGAGAAGCTAACAGCAGAGCTTGAATATGTTATGTTATGAATATGTTATGAGTATGTTATCAAATCTGAGCTAAATAGTATTTTTTGTTAGATTTCAATATATAAATCAATAAATATTCATTATTTATAGCATTTCTTTATAAGACAATGACTAATATACTCGCTAGTTCAAATGCCAGCCATAAGCATAAGCGCAACATCAATCAAAATATATAGTTTCTCTTTAATTCAAATACATAAATGCTTTATTTGTACAAGCTCAACATGTGCCAATGACTACTGTTATAGCAAACAGGCTTAAACAGCAGAGTTCAGGCACATATAACACAAAGTATCTTATATAAGTTCAGAAATCCACAGGCTGATTAAATACTTCTTCTACACATCAACACAAATATTCATATACTTTCTTCAGCTAGCAATGACTACTGTAGTTCACAGCTTCAGAAAGTCTAGCAACTGTTCGAGTCAGCGCTTATCAACGCATTGTTTATGAGCAGCTGGCGGAGTGGGAAGCCTCTCTATATAGCTGGGGTAGATATTTGGCAGACCAACCCCAACCTCCCACCCCACGCATTGTGAATGCTTTTATTCATTTCGTTTTGAATTTCATCTCGAGTAATTTTGTATTTGAGCTGCTGTTCTAATTATGTTCAACTTTGCATAATTACAAAACTCATTAGGGTCCAACTTTGGCAAAGGGGGGCGTGGCGCACAAAAGTAGACAACGAAAAGTGTAAATTGTGTTTGACTGCGTCCGCCCCGGCTAATTGAAATTGAAACTGCAGGAAAAACGCAAAAATATGGGAGAAGAAGAGGCAACCGCAGAAAGAAACTGTGTTAAGCCGAAAGGAAATTGTGTTTAAAGATAAACAAAAGCAGCTGCTGCGACCTGCCATCGATCGCTCGATAAGCAAACAGCTGACATGCCCGTGCCGAAACTGAAACTGAAACAGAAAAATCAATTTGCATTTCAATTAAGCCAGCGACGGCAACTGGCCGTACTCTATATAACGGCGACACTTGGCCAGTTGTGGGCGGGCAGCCGAGCAATGCGCTTCTTGGCCGACTGCTTCCTGTTTGCCTTGTGCATCAAGCAGCAGCAGGACGACGATGAGCGGACCTTTGCCGATCAGCTCGAGCAGCAGTCGACGAGACAAAGCAAACTGCAGCAGCAGCCTCAGTCCAAACCGGAGCACGAGCCGGAGCTGGAGCTGACATCGACGCCCGAAGCACCGCAGCGGCACAGGCAACGGCACAGCCTGCGGCTGGAACCGGAGCCGAAGCTGCTGGCAAACACCTTGCGGCCCATACAGCTGGAGCCGGGCCACTCAATGACGCTGCCAGCGGCTGCCTTGCGTGGCTCCCATTCGCCAGCTCGCCTCGAGGAGTTTAGCATCTGTGCGGATGTGCATCGCAGTCACCTGCTGCCCGAGCGGACGGCGCCAGAGTCCGGCCAGCAAGGTAACGGCGCCGGTGAGCGCCACTCGGGCGTGGCCATTAAAGATGAAATCGAAATCTTTACGGACGTGGATCTGGGCAATGGCGCACAATATTTTGCCTTTTAGCCAGCTGCAAGCCGACTCTAGTCAGGTGTTTGGCCCAATCAATCAAGGGGTAAATCAATACTCCTGGTTCAGAGTTCACTTTGAACTCGACTTGAATTACACACAAAACTCCAAATTCAGTTCCCATGCCCATGCCCAAGCCCAAGCCCATGCCCATTGCCATGGCTGCTGCAAGCTTTTGGCCATTTAGCAGCAGTTTGTGCGTGAAATTTTAGACATCAGTCGGCTGTCAGCGCATTTGCATTTGCAAATTGGTAATACAATATGTCAATTCCCCCAACTCCCACAGTCGCCACATTATACATACATCATGATGAATGATAATCAGCAGCAGCAGCAGCAGTAGCAGCGGCGGCAGCAGACGCCACTGATTGAATGGTCGCAGTATTAAGCTTAATTATAATTATTATAATGTATACCTGAATATCATATACACACACATACATATGCCCACTGATTTTATTATAATCCGCTCAATTATTTCATAAAATATTTCGCAGTTTGTCGCAGCTGCTGATTATGAATAATCGAGACTGTATTTAGTTACACGCTTTGTCTGGCTAAACAGTTGTTGCCGAGCGGCTTCAATTGTCAAGCATTCGGTTTTGTATACATTACATTAAAGTTGTAAACAGTTGAGCTTGTTAGCACACTCGCCTCGCCCCCTATATAAAGCTGGGCCACTGCCACTGGCCTCGCTCAAAGCAGTTACAGCCCTCTCCCTGAGCAGCTGCATCGATCTCACATGGAAGTGCCTTTCATGGCTTAGTCGCTGCTCCTTCACATCTTCAGTTTATGTAAGTTGTAAATCTTCAAACTGTTCTTCGGCTCTCAGATACTCTTACTTATAGCTGACTGATCTTTTACTAGTCTTTCTTTACGTTTATTATTCAGCATTTCCTCTGGCTTCTCTCTCTCTCTCTCTCTCTTTTACACTTCCTTTTGCTAAAGCTTAAAGACTCTCTTTCACATTAGTTGTGTTTAGTACCTTTTCTTTCTTCATATTTCTTTTTACTCTCTCTCTCTCTCTCTCCTTTACTCTTGATTTTTCTATAGCTCTTTCTGCGCCATTAGTTGTATCTAGTGGCTTCTCTTTCTTTATATTTCTTTCCCTCTCTCATTAACTCCACCTTTTACTATAGCACAAAGACTTTCTTTCTCATTAGTTCAAAATCTCTCTCTCTCTCTCTCTCTGTTCCTTCGGCCTTCTATAGCTCAAAGCATTTCCTTCTCATTAGTTATATCTAGTGATCTCTCTCTCTCTCTCTTTTGTACTCTTCTTTTTTCTATAGCTCAATGTCTTCTTTGCCCAATAGTTGTACCTAGTTCTCTCTCTCTCTCTCTCTCTATCCCTCTCTTCTTTTTTCTAGTTCTGAAAGACTCCATTTCACATTAGTTGAATCTCTCTCGCTCTCTCTCTCTCTCTCTCTCTTACTTTTCGGCCTTCTACAGCTCATTCAATCTCTCGAACAGACACACTCTCGCTCTCGCTCTCTACTTAACTCTTCTTTTTTCTATAGTTTTCTTTCACATAAGCTAATTTCACTCACTCTCTCTCTCTCTCTCTTGCCCCACACAGATGTGTAGCTGCTGCTGCTACTGCTGTTGCGGCTCGGCCAGCTCACTGCCAGCGAGCAGCCAATATCAGTGCCAGGAGGAGCCGCTGAAGCAGCCAGCCATCGTCACCGCTCAGCCGCACAACCGCAGCTCGCAGAATCTCAGCTCGAACGCGAGTCTGGCCGAGCGCCTCAACATCAGCGTCAGCTGGACGAGTTGCGACGAGGACGAGGACGAGCACTACAATGTGGATGATTTTGAGTCTCGCACGCCCACCATGTGGCACGCATGGTGGCTGCAAGGCGCCAGCGAGCATCTGTCAGCTCTTGCACTCAGTGGAGCTGGCGCTCGTCTCTGTGGGTAAGCTGATCAAGAAGATAGCCAAGCAGAGCTACTCGAGCCTGACCAACAAACAGCAAGCATTATATATCCATCAACACAGCTGACTGAAGCAAGTGCTCAACTGGGCGTTGGCCTACCGTATATATATATATATATATACTCCATAATAATATATAATATATAAACTGATTGTAATTACATAATTAGGTGCAAATATATACCCCATTGTCTAGATATACAGGGTAACACAACTCCAAATGGGCATGCAACAGAAGCCACAACAAACAAATATTTCGCTCGCTTAACAGACTCTGCCACAAAGAGAGACAAAGAGAGAGAGAGAGAGAGAGGGAGAGAGACATGAGCATGCATTTTTAAAATGAAATTACGCCACGTTTAGTTAACTGTCTGGCGCTGAAGGGTGTTGGCCAAGACTATATAATAAAAATTTGATTAGCAGCTTGTTTAACTTTAATTAAGTTGATTTTATTGCGCACAACAGACTCGGCACGGAATGCGGCAGAAAAAGTGTGCATCAAGGCAGACTCCAGGCCAAAACTGAAGCTGAAGCTAAAACTGAAGTTGAAGCTGAAGCTAAAGCTAATCAAATATTTAAACAATGCGCCTGCTGCTTCGCTTTGCTTTGCTTTGGTTTGGTTTGGCTTTCGGGACGCTGGCTCAGCATATTAACATTTTGATGGGCAAACACAGGCAAACTGTTTGCCCGGGGCCCAAAATACACACCAAACAAGCAGCATAATATTCATGATTATCATTAACACACACACACACACACAATCTGCAAAGTGTGTGTGTGTTGCATTGTGATTTGATGAGCTTTGCACGGGGCGCTCGACAAGCATCCTGCAGGACTTTTGCTGCTGACATCGCCGCTAACATTTGACGCCTGTGCATATCACATATGCAAGCTGAAAGGCATCAGGCACACAGAGAGAGCGAGAGAAAGGTCTGCCATAGGCAGAGACAGCCACAGCTAAGGGCAGAGGTAGCCGAGAGAAGGAGAGAGCTGTTAACTGAATAAGCTCAAATTTATTTAACTCTTTAACCGTTTATGAGCTGAAGCTTTAATTATGGAAGGCTTGATATGGCATGTCAGTTCACTAGGCTCAGCGTATCTTCTAGCCGGACAGACCCAAGCAGAACACTATTTACAGGATTCAATCAGGGCAATCTTTATATAAAATATCAACTCTTCTTCTTCTTAGGGTATCTCTTAGTCAGGCAGTGCCAATTAGAGCCCTTTTCATATGACATATCAGCTCTTTACAATGGTCAGGGTATCTGCTGGTCGGACAATCCCTACTAGAGCACTCTTTACATGGAAAATAGGCTCTTCACAGGGGTTAGAGTATCTTCTAGTCGGACAGTGCCAACCAAGGCATATGGAATATCAGCTCTTTAAAATGATTAGCATATCTCCTAGTCAGGCAGTCCCCCCACTAGGGCATATTAGATCTTCACATTAATCAAAGTATCTTCTAGTCGTTCACATCCGTCTAGAGCCCGCTTCATGCGCAATTTCAGCTCTTCACAATGATCAGGGTATCTTCTAGTCGTTCATATCCGTCTAGAACCCGCTTCATGCGCATTTCAACTCTTCACAATGATCAGGGTATCTTCTAGTCGGACCAGCCGCACTCTCAATTGTTTTTCCCTATAATAAACAGTAGACTTTTCATTTGTTTCAATTTCTTTATGCTTCTTTATGCATTCGCTAAAGTTTCACTGGCTGCCAGAACTTGGCTCTAAACAATCGCCGAGTGCTTAAGAAGTTACATATATCAAATTCGCATGCATCAAAAATTACAAAATATGCTGAGCAATAAACATTTGCCAGCACAGCCAGAAAATAATTCAATACACACACACACACACACACACACACACACTCACACATACATACACCCACTTCTACATATATCGCTCGCTGTGGGAGCTGCTGGCAACATCTTGAGTGTGCTGTGGCATGCCATAAAAGGACTTTGATGCCACGATGCCTGCCTGCCTGCCACTTAGCCAAACGCTGCGCATATTATCGATGGCCATAATACGAGGCCCGCCCACAGCCAAAAGTTGTTGGTGCTTTTGTAGTTGTTGCCGCTGCGTTAGCCATTAAAAACTTTCCGGCAACGCCATTAAAATAAAAATCGAGAGCGTGTTAAATGATTTACAAAAGCAAAAGCTGAAGCTGAAGCTGAAGCCGAAGCCGAAGCCCGACCGGGCCAAGATGAAGCCAAAAACAATTTCGTTCCTTGCGGGTTTATCGCATTGGCATAATGTGTTTCAGGTTATCCCATTTGCTAGACCTTCCCCCCTAGCTCCGCCCACACCCTTTCGCCACTCTCGCTGTATTTATTTTATGCGGCTTTTGCGACAAGTTAAAGCTTTTGCCACGCCCACACCGCCCGCACGCCGAGCCTGGCCAAAGACATTTTCGTATTTTACGGCTCTTATGACTTTTCAATAAGTTTTCCCACGTCGCCTTCAAGTCGAGCCACGACGGGTCCTGCCTGGCAATACAAACGTTTCTGCTTATGGCCCAAGTCGGCTGCAATCGTTAGACTAGAGTTGCTTTAGATTATAGATATCTATTAAATATTGAATTTTGACAGTTGCTGAGCTAATTAAGGTGCGAATTTCGAGTAGGTGACCTCTCTTAGCCTAGCTCTACTATGAATAAAGATAGCTCTCCTTTGGCTTGGGTTTTCTTTGAGTTTCTCAGCTTTAATCAGAGAGCATGAACAAACTGCATTTCTATATCTATCTATTCACTTTAAGGTTGTAACTTAATTTGCAGTTGGCAATCGATTGCTTTGACCTTCCATTAACTGATTGATTGTCAGCCATAAGGACAGGCAATATCCCTCCTGGGCACTAAATTGATATGAGATAGTTGTTGTCGCAGCGTTTGCTATTCAATTACGCACTCACTTCAAGGGGAACTCACACACAGAGAGAGAGAGAGAGAGAGAGAGAGAGTGAGGGGGAGATGTGGGTAGCAGTGTGGTGCTGTGGTTGTGGCTGGTCTGTTACTGTTGCTGGTCAACTTAATGCAACTAATCGCCTACCATTAACCGCCAATGACACTTTTATGCCTCTTTAATAAACTTAAGAAACACAAGTGACACTGGCTGGCTGGCTGCAGGGGTGGGTGGTGTGTGGTGGTTGGAGGATGCGTGTGACAGGCGCTTGTCCAAGCATCACAAAACTTTCGGCACGTTGCGGCAATGTCTTAAGCGAGTTTTGCCCACCCACCAGCCCAACGCAGCGTCTCCCAGGAGTTGGTACAACTTGTTCCATGTTGTTTCAGCTGTTCACACACACAGAGAGAGAGAGAGAGAGAGTCAGAGTCAGGCACACTCGAACCACTTATATCAATAATAATTCCCATTTGCAATAAAGCCAACTTAAGGGCGGCGTTTTGAGGCATTGCGGATTAGCCCATGGGGCAAGAGTTGCATGCATTAAGTGATATGCATAAATAAACAACAATTCGAATAAAAGCTGGCCCACTGCGTGTCTGTGTGGGGCAAATGGCTGCGGCGCAGCTATTGTAAATTGATACAAATTGTATAATAATCACGTCATTGCATTTTATTTTTGTGCCATGGCAACGGCAGCAAGCAGCAGCAGCAATAATGGCAAAATAAAAACAAAAGCAAAACAATGGCACGTGTGGCTTAATGGCAACAACAACAAGAGAAGAAGAGAAACAACAACAGCAAACAACTGCAACAACAACAACCAACATTGCGCTGTGGACAAGTTAGCAAAGTGCTGTGCATTAGCCTGGCGGCAATTTCATTTGTTATTAATAGCACATGGTCACACTGAGCAAATGGCGAACTTAAATGACATTCAGCCAGCAGAGAGAGATGGAGAGAGACAGCGAAAGAGAGAGGGGACACAGAGAGAGAGAGAGAGAGAGAGAGAGAGCAGCAATAGCCAACGAGGCAACAAAATGTTTTAAGACAGAAGTAAGAAAACTTTTAAAAAGTCAAATAGACAGTAATAGCACACGGTCACACTGAGCGCGAAGAATAACAAGCAAGAGAGCCATAAAAGGGAGAGAGATGGACACAGAATGAAAAGGGGAAAGAGACGCAGAGAAAATGTGGACTAAATTGAATAAGAAATAATATAAAATTGAATAGGCTTTTCAATAGGCAAGGGGGACATAGTAGAATATGGTCACACTGAACAAATGAGAAGTTGTAAAGATGCGATGGTGAGAGAGATATACAGAAAATAGAGGGAGAGAGACAGAACAAGTGAATGAACAAGTGAATATATAGAAACTGGTAGAAAAATATCAAATGAGAGAGAGAGAAAGGAAAAGGAAGAGAGAGAGAACGACAAGGATAACGAGAGAGAAAGAGGAGCAGCGAGAGAGAGAAAGTGAATAAGATATCTTTCTATAGACAGACAGAAAGATATATTGAATAGATAGAGATAAAGACAGAGAGATAGGGAGAGATACAGAAAGAGAGCAAGAAAGAAAGATATAGAGAGAGGTAGAGACAGAGAGACATAGAGAGAGTGAGGGAGTGAAATGGATATAGAAAGAGAGATATAGCGACAGATAGAGAGAAATAGAGAGAGTGAAATGAATAGACAGACAAGGAAAGATACTGAAAGAGAGACTCAGGGACAGGGAGACAGGAAGAAACCTTTGATCGATTATTATATATTATTATTCAATAGAAGGCCATTAGAAAAGAATACCCTAAAGGTATATGGACAAAAACAATTTGCTTAAGAGGCTTGGTTAGACATTCGCCTCGGCTGTAAATTAGAAGCCTGTGATGGATGATGGTTCTGCTGCAGCTGCAATTTAATCAATATTTTATAGCACTTGACATGTGATCGGGGCGAATTTAAATATATGTTGAGCACGCAGTTGGAGTTCGTATAGCTAACGCGATGCTCATTGTTTCCATTAATTTGAAGCACAGGGACACGCACCCGGACCCGGACCCCTGTCCCAGTCCCTGTCCCAGCCCCACCCACTGTGAACCGCCCATTCGATGTTATTTATCATGTGGCAATGTTGTAATGCATTTTGTAATCGATACAAAGCAATCACAACGAATTGAAGCCCAGCCCCGTGCGCCAGGCACGTGACCAATCAGCCCTGGGCACGGGCCCCACTGCCGACTCCGGCTCCGATTCCGGATAAGTCGTAAGTGTACGACAGCCCCGCCTCACAGTTTTCTCAATATGCGTGCTGTCGTATGTTGTATGTTGTATGTTGTATGTTGTATGTTGTATGTTGTATGTTGGCTTCCCTGCTGCAAATTAATGGAGCCGAGCAGCAGCAACCAGCGCCACGTACCGCAGCCCAACAGCACAGCGCGAACTTTGACCGACGCATAAATGCAATCACAAAATAATTCAAAGTTAATTTTGACCGAAAAAAAGAGCAAAGGTTGAGGAAAAGGTGGCATGAACTGTAAGTGGTTGAGATGGGAGGATACACAGATAGAGAAGCTAGGCATTGTCGAAGGATTGGTATAGTATATGATATATGAATACTATTAAAGATATATTTTGAATATGAATGTTTATATTTATTATATATATTGCTATGATATTATCAAATGAATGGAAAGCTTTGCTTTCTCAGCTTACTCTTATAGTAGAAATCGTTCAAGGCTGTGAGCTTGTAGTGAGTCGTTGTAAAATGTTATCCGAGTGATACAGATGTATATGCTTAAAGATAGCTAACTCTTGCCTAACTCAGTCGTCGAAAGAGGCCACTCGGAAAGAGTCATAATGATCGGAAGTGTACGAAGTAAAGGCGACTAGAAAGGCTCATTATGCTAAAGCATTAGTTGCTGAGCGCAGCTGTGCAAGTATAAAGATGACTAAATCAACATAAGCTCTTTAGTCATAAAATGCACTGAAGCTGACTAATTTGTGAGCAAGTCAGTGATTGGCCAGCGATGGCTCTAGCTGCAGTAGGCATTGGAAGAGGCAGCGCCAGCGCCAGGCATTCCAGCCAGCCCATAACTAAACTGGCAACAACAACTGGGGGATATGCTAAAGAGAACTTGAAATAGAATTGAATTGATTCAGTAGTAAATGCGCCTAAGTTTATATCTACAGCTGACTCATAAAAAATACCTAAAAAGTAAGCATTAAAGCAGTTTGCGCACGCTGAAGCGTTCTGCAGCTGTCAATGTGACAAACCGTTTGAATGGCCCAATAAAATGCGTATTCAAATGCCAAAAAGTAGGCTACGATACACACACACACACATAAACACATATAAACATATCTAAACTGCTGCAGAGGCAGTCGCTGGGCATAAAACGTCAGCTGCGCGCGTGCTGCTGCTGACTGATAACAAGTGCCCCACTGACGGCGTGTGGCAGCGGCAGCCCGCATTGATTTTTGTTCTCCCTTTTTCGCTGAGCGCAGCATTTGCCACTAATCAGCGGCATAAATGCTGCATAAGTGGAGCAGCGACAAATATATTTAGCTTTTTTTTATTTTATATTATTTTCTTTTTTTCCTTGTTTTTTTTTTTTGGCGCATTAGCAGTTGGCAACGTATTAATTTGTTAGCATTAAGATAGGGCGTGAGTGGAAGCTCAAATCGAATTGAAACTTTAATGACTTTATGCGCTAGTTGCAACTTGCAACTTGCCACTTGCCACTTGCAGCGCGCAAACTTGACCAAAGTTTGTAACTAGTTGCCAGCATTTCCGCTGGCCCAGACAATTAAGTGCACAACTTTTTGCACAATTGTACTTTAAACTTTGGCTCAGGCCACGCCCATTGCTGCCACTGCCACTGCTGCTGCTGCTGCTGCTGCTGCTTGTGTTGCTGCAACACGTTGAACAGATTCAATTAATTAACTGTCAATATTCTAGCAAGCACGAACGCCAGCCAAGCTGCCCCTCCTCCCCTCCTCGGCACCAGCTCTTTGGCATTTTTCGCCTACATTTGCGGCGGTGCTTCTCTTCTCTTCTCTTGTCTTCTCCTCGCTTCGCTCTCACAGCTCGCATCTCGCATTGCTTTGCTTTGCTAGCTAAATAATTAATGAAAAGACAAATTGCTGTTGGCACAGCAGCCGTTGGCCCACCTCTGCGCCACACTCTGTTCAATTGCAGCTCAATCTCCACCGACCACCGACCACCGACCCCGACTCCGGCTGGCGCCATTCACAATTTCATTTTCCATTGCATACTTTTATGCGCTGCTTTGATTTTTCTCTCCCGGATTTCGCATTATGCTACTTCCTTCCCTCTCTCTCTCTCTCTTCCTTTTTTTTTTGTATAGATTGCACTTCATTAATTGCACTACTAATTGGTTTAGCTGTGGAGCGAAAGGCAGGGAGATGGAGAGGGAGAGAGGGATGAGAGGGAGACGTATATTGCAGTAGCAAAAGTTCTGCTTAGAAATTGTTGAAGTGACAGCGTTGCTGTCATTTGTAATACGCATTTGGTAATAAAAATCGATAATTTGAACTGAAATTTGTCGATAACAGTTATCGCATTGTTATTAAATATAAATAATTCAATATAAATTACAGAAGGGACTCTTTCAGATTCTTTTGGAAAGTATTTCAAGTGGAAAATAGATTCTTGTATATCTACATCAGATGTCAGATTGATCGATATTGTGATTGGCAACTATCGATAGCTTATTAAATTAGAAATCATGCAGCGTTAATCGATTAATGTTTTACAGCTCACGTATCAGTATAAGAATAGACATTTATGCTGATAGTTATCGATATATTCATGAACATTTATCGATAAACATAACAAGTTTACCATTTAATGTTATTTAAATATTTAAAGTTATAAGCGATATATTTATTGATATTTACTTATTGATATAAAAGCTTACTAATGATTCTTATCGTCATACATATTGATATTTATCGATACATCTTCTAGATGGCTGTCTATATATGTACTTATTGATATTTCTTACTCTTGTCTCTATCTTATTTATTTAGATTGACAAAAGTCTTAAGGCTGGCATCAATTGCCATGTAAATATATCGATAAGTGTTCTGAATTTACTATTGATATGCCTCATAGCTCAGCACACGGTATAAACTATATTCTGTCTTTAAGACTTGCTCAGGCACAAGGCTCATGGGGCCCGCCTTAAAGTCTCACGTGCTCATGCAAATCTCTCTTTGACTGATCCGAAGCAGATCAATTCGTCGCATTAGGCCAATCTTAAATGCAAATCTGAGTAAATGCTCGCACCTACGCGTGCTTGGAGCGACTGCTGGGCCGGCTCAGGCTCGGCGCTGATTTAGCATGCAAATGTGGCAGAGTCTTGGCGCCTCCTGGCCTGGCCAGGGCTCAATGCATAAATCATGGCTGGCCTCTGCTAAGGCATAAAATAAAACAAAAAGAAGAAAGCAAATAAAGGAGAGCAAAATAATAATAAAAGGGTTGCAGCACACAAGTGGCAGCTTTCGCTTTCGGTTTGATAGGATTTCGGTAGCGATTGCTGCCTGCCACCGACCACAACTGCTGCTGCTCCTACTGCTCCTCCTCATCCTCGATTGTTGCTGTTGTTGTTGTTGCAATCGATAGTCGGTGTTTTTATGCCGCCAATGTCGGCCTTAGCACGTTCGGCGTGCGGCGCAAAGTATGCTAAGCTTATTTATTATTTACACGAGTGAAACGTGTATGAAACCAAAAGAGCTGCTAAAAACCTGAGCTGCGGCAGAGGCCGCAGCAGCAACAGCTACAGCAATGGCAACAGCAACGGCAACTCGTGTGTGTTTGTGGTTGATTTGATTGCTTTATGCACCCAGTGAGTGGCCGCATGAATTTCAAATGAGCCGCTTTGCCGTGCCACATACCACATGGCACACACAGTTTCAGCTTGCCTCTCGCAGGCAACAAAAAAGTGCCAAATAATACCAAAAGGCATATGAAAAAAAGGTTTAAAAATGTTAAGATACAGCCACAGCGCAGTCATTAGAGCTATGTCCGCTTTCTCTTACTCTCTCTCTCTCTCTCTCTCTCTCTCTTGCTCTCTCTATCTGCCACATCTAACGTGTTGCACACGTTTCGCCTACCAGTCAAGCAGCAGTGTGAATGGCGATGGAAATGGAAATAAACAAGAGAATGGCGCTAGCAATAAGAAGCAGACAGAGAAAGTGCGATACAGAGAGAAAGAGAGAGAGACTGCATGAGAGAGGGGCGCAGAGTGGCAACAGTCAGTCAGTCAGGCTCTGTGTGTGCCGTGTCAGTGTTCACACGTCTTTGGGCAGGCTTTGGACAATCGTGTCGACTGCTACGTAACACACCCTCCTATTCAAGCAGACACATA
This sequence comes from Drosophila repleta, assembly GCA_018903745.1. NCBI lineage: Eukaryota > Metazoa > Arthropoda > Insecta > Diptera > Drosophilidae > Drosophila > Drosophila repleta. The sequence continues at coordinate 400,344 of JAEIGN010000154.1, read as the reverse complement.
CACCCACACACACACATACACACGGACTGGTACTGGTTCTGTTTGGTGCGCTGTTCCCACAGTAATTTGAAATTCATGCGCTTCGTATGTGGAATAAATTCAAGATTTTGATTTGCTGCTACGTGTGGCATCTTATTCCGCACTCATTCCCTTCTCTCTCTCTCTCTCTCTCTCTCTCTCTCTGTGTGCAATTGAAGGTGTGAAATCGCACATAAAGGATAATAAAAGTGAAAAGCATGAGGCGCTACGTTCAAGCTGTTGCCCTTAAAGCTGCTGCCAAAAACTTTTGCCTCACGCATTATTTTTGTGTGACAGCAATTACGCCTCTGCCCCACGGTGTGTGTGGGTGTGTGTGACTCTCAAGTACACTATTGTCAGCTACAGACTGCTGCCTGAGGTGCTAATAATTAATAGCAGAGCTATTGAAGGGCTTCCATTGTTCATTGATGGCCGTTTGCAGGAAATTTAGAATAAACGCAAATCTAAGCTATGAGAAAATTGATATTTAAATTTAAATTTATGAAAATTATAAGAAAACTAAGCTATATATATACATTTATATTTCTTTGGGTATCTGAGAGTCTGAGACATCCAGAAATTAAAGACAGAAGCCAAGAAATACTCCTAAATCGATAAAATATCGACAATATTTCGATCACACATCGATCATTGATTAATCTACAGCTAGATATAGCCAACTTTCTATATCTTTGATAGCTCTAGCTTTAGCTTTTCTCTAACTTTAGCTTTCGCTATCTTTCGAACTCGCCCTTGCAGCTGCTCTGCTTCCCTGCTCGCCACTGAGTCTCCGCTTCTTTATGCGCTCTACAAAATGTAATTTATGGCGTTTAACGCCCAACGGCGCATCAGCGATTTCAACAATTTGGTTCAATGTCGCGGACGATTGGAAAGCGCGTTTTCCGCTTGCCTCAACGGCTTCCGCGCCTTCAGCTGTATTCGCTGTAGTGCGGTGCTCCAGCTGGTATGGCGCCATGACACGCGATTGCTTGCAATGGCCTCTCAAACAGCATCTAGCGAATCAGGCTATGAGATTTCCAAATGATGCCGAAAAGTAGGCAACTAACACACACACACACACACACACACAGCGACACACACATGCAAGAAGCAAATAAACACGCGCAAATATTACGAGCTGCTTGACTGTTGATGTCTCTCGCCCTCCACTTGTTCGCTCTTTGTCTCTCCCTATCTCTCTCTCTCTCTCTCTCTCTTTGTACCTTTCGCTTTATCTTGCTTTCTATTGCTCTTGCCACATCACCTCGCGCGGCAGCTGTGCGTTTATTTTTGGCATCGCGGAGCGAGCGTAAGTATGCAGCAGTCGGCAGGAGGAATACATGTCAATGACTTTACAGAAAGCGGAAACTCATAAAGATAAGTGTTGACATGGCTGCCAACTTGGGTAGGCACTGTGCAGCACCGACCCGTGGCCTGTGTTACACGCCAGCCAACCCACCCGCCCACTCACTCGCTCACTCGGTACCGCCCGCCCGTCGCGGCCCTCTAAGTGGCATCTGTCGTCTCGTATTTGTGTCACTCTACGCTCTTTGCTCCAATGCGTGTGAGTGTGTGTGTGTGTGTGTGTGCAGTATCGCAGCGCGCACTTCTTCAATGTCCTTTACAACAAGCGAGAAACAGTTATTTGAGCATGGAAATTGGTTGAAAATTAAGCAACGCCTTTAAAGCTAAAAGCTTTCAGGCCAAAGAAGTGAGTTTGAATTAAAGCAGCAAAGCCAAAAGACAGTTTCAAGTTATCGATATTTATCGATAAACAGCCCACGAGTGATCATATGAGTAGTAAACAGCGTGAGTTGGTATATATATTTAAATTTAAAGCTAAAAGCTTTCAGGCCAAAGAAGTGAGTTTGCATTAAAGCAGCTAAGCCAAAAGACAGTTCCAAGTTATCGATATTTATCGATAAACCGATCAAGAGTGATCATATGGGTAGTAAACAGCCTTTACTAGTATATATGTATATATATAAAACAAAATATCATTTAGTTCCATTTCCTTGCATTATCAATGTATCGATACTTATCGATAACTTGGTTATACATAAATTATAGTAATATGCGACATGAATTATTAGCTATACAAACGCCCTCGCCCACAATCAACACACACACACACACTCACCTGCCTCGCCCACTCGCAGTACAGTGCCAATGTGAACTGTTTTATTGCCAAAGTCATGCTAATAAAGTTTCTGGGCATAGGGCCATCCGAAATGTGGCTGGGAGGGGAGCGGACGGAGGCCCTGGCACATGCTTTATATGCATAGCCGAGAAAGCACCAGGCGCCATTTGCCTGGCCACTCGGGGCCGGGCTGCTCTATTGTTGAGCGTCCGAGCCGGGGCTAATTAATGTTATCGCATTTCATGCATCACTGCTAATTGTTATCGATAAATAATGCAATGTCAGGCGGCAAAAATGTGTTTGCCTCGACTCGGCTCGGCTCGGCTCGACTCGGCTCGGCTCTATGTATGCTGGCGTCTTGCTTATTGTAATGCCCCCTACCCATTGTTGTTGTGGCTTGTGCTTCTATTGCCCATACGATTTATCAGCGCAACGCGTTAACGGAATGTCAAGTGACAGGCATTAATAACGGCGCTTTCCTCTCGCTCCGGCTGCACTATGTTTGCGTGTAAATCGAAATCTATAAAGGCAATCAGTGGCTTAATAAGGGTCACATGCAAACGTAAACGCTCAACCGGAAGCGGAAACGGAAATTGAAACGTTTAACCGATATTTGTTATTGTTTTGTTTAGCTTTTTTCCCACTGCACCTGTAGGTAGTAGGTGGTGGGGGTAGGGGTGGGGATGGGCGTGGCTAGTTACCCTCTTGTTGAGTTCCTGGAAACACTTGGCACGGCCTTTGGCCCACTTCTGACAACTGACTGATTGATTAGCAGCTTGATGCGGGTAACTTCTGCTTGAGCTAGCCCAACGCTATCAATAATTCAAATTTCTCTTGTCCACGCAGCGAAAGTTTCCGCGAATTGCGAATTCAAATTGAGCTGCCAATAGATCCCTTCAATGATGCATGAAATTTTATTAATTTCGTGGAATTGGTGGACAGTGTAAAGCTTGATTTGGGCGAAGGTAAACTAAGTGTGAAGGTGAGTGGCTTTTGGTATTGATGTGGATAAGCGGTTTGAATAGATTAAAAATATTTCGGATATTTATATTTGATAGGCTTTGCTGATAATATATAATATCTTATAATATATAATATAATAATAAATAAATAATATAATATTTAGTGTAAAGCGTAAGGAATTCTAGGATTTAGTCAAACTTTCCATAAAGAGGAAGCTAACTGCGGCACAGAAAATCTTATTTAAGTTAATTTTAATTTAATCCGGGTTTTTTATTACAAAATTTTGTTTATTTAGAGAAGGTAGCATTAAATATTTAATAAAAATAAAAAATCAATAAAAAAGAACTAAATAAATATTGTTGAAATATGTAGATAGACTTAAGCATCCATAGAAGTCAAAGGCTCTGCATTTAAGTCATTTCAAATATTAGAATTTTTTAATTTTTATTTTTTACATTTTTTTTTTAAGTGTAGAGACTTTAAATTGTAATTTAGTATCTTGAGAACACATTAATAAAAATATTTTAAAATATTAAAATATTATCTTTAAGTCAATAAAAATATATTTTAGTTTTATAGTATTACATATATAAAAATTATTAAATTTTTACTCAGCTCCAATCTCACTAAACATAATTCCTCATCACTAATAAATTCCGCATAAGCTTTCATATATTCACTATAAATGCATTTGGCCTCGCGAAAGTCTAAGCCTATAAGATCCCAGCGCTTGTCTCAAAAGGCTCCACGTTTCATTCGTTAATATTATTATTAATGAGCCGGCCAAACAGCGTGCATCAAACGCCGCTAAGCAATTAAAACCCATTTGAAAGTCATGTTTATGCGCGGCTTTTTGCCGAATAGCCAACGGCCAGTTGGCTCGCATTAATTAAAAACTGAAAAATAATATGCACAACTTTTTTAAGCCAAGGGCTGACCAAAGTTTGCCGAAAAAATGAGAGAGAGGCGAGAGGAGGGAAGGGGGGCAGGGCAGGGTAGCAAACAACATCAACTGAAATGTTCAAAATAATTAGCAAGGCTGGTAAAAGGCTGTTGGCGCGCGCGATTCTCCTGGCGCTGCAGCGAGAGAAAAAAAAAAAAAACAAAATAATAAAAAAAAAAATATATATCAAACCAAAAGGCATAACAAAGATTTATGCCATGTCCGAAGGTGGAGCAGAAATTTAATGCGCCCCAAAAAGTAGGCAAAGTAAATTTAAAAACCAAAAAAAAAAAACAACTGCAAATGAGATGAAGCAAACGGCATGGCAACGGGAGCCTCGGCCACAGCGAAAGTATTTAAGCAGAAAGTATATCCCTACAACAACAACAACAACAATAACAACAACAACAAACAACACTCGTTGACTTTTTTTTATTTTGGCTAAAACTTTTTAATGTTGTTGCAGTTGTTGTTGTTGTTGCTGTTGTTGCTGTTGTTGCTGTTGCGGCTGCATGATACGGAAATTTTTGCGGCTCGCAGAAACTTTTTGTGGCAAGCAAACAGACAAAGAGAGAGAGAGAGGGGGGGGGAGGGAGAAACATACACATGTGCGCAGCTGTTGTAGTGCTGGCTTGAAACTTCAGTATTTAGCCATAAGTGGTAATAATTACGAATCTGACTGCATCCACCAACTACTCGTAGCAGTGGCAACTGGCTTACACAAACCACACGCACAGAGAGAGATAGATAGAGAGAGAGAGAGAGAGAGAGAGATAGAGAGAGGGGGTAGACATGCACATACCACACCCACCACTCAGGTGCTCGCAGGTTAATTAAGTTTAATTGGTTAAAAATTTTACGAAATTATGCAAATATTATGTAAGAGCAACGGATGGAGTAGAGAAGAGGATAAGCAAGAGGAGTAGCTGTTATACGGAGAAGAAAGAAAGAAAAGGAAGAAGATACATTGAAAGGGAGAGAAGAGTGTTAGTAAAAGAAGGGAGAGAGAGAGGGAGCGAAGAAAAGAAAAGAAAAGAAAAGAACAGGTAAAGAGAAAAGAAAGTACAAAGAGGCAACGAAAGGGGCAGAGAGAGAGAAACAATTGAGAAAGGAAGAGAAAACGAACAATGCAGAGAAACGGAGAGAGAAATAAATATTAAAGAGAACATGTAGAAAGAAAAAACCAACGAGGAAAACAAAGAGAGAGGAAGAGAAGAGAATACAGAAAGAACAAAGGAGACAAAGGCAGAGGGACAAAGAAAGCAGATAAACAGGAAAACAGAGAAGAGAGAGAACACAAGTGGTTAAACAGTGAAAGAGACAGAAAGAGAGAGAGAGAGAAAAGGAAAGAAAGGCAGGAAAAAGCTAAAAGTGTGGAAGTAATAGAAAGAGAGCTGAGAAAGGGAGAGAAAGCGAGAAAAATGTAGGCAATTGAAAAAGAGTTAGCATTGAGATGAAAAGCAAAGAGACAGAAATAGAATCAGATAGAAGAGAAAGTAACAAAAAGAGAGAAAATGAAACAGACAGAGATAGAGAGAGAGTGAGAGAGAGAGAGAGAGAGAGAGAGAGAGAGATCAAGCACTGCTTGATCATGTATATTTCTATCGATCTACACTAGTCTCGCCTGAGAAGGGATTACCTCCTCGTTTTAAATATTATAATAATAACTATATATCATTTCATTCTAGCCGAAAGAGCATTTGCTAGCCGTCACACCTGCAGCTAGAACCCACATTTTGATACACCTGGCAAATTCGTGCAAAATTCCTTCGGAAATTATTTTGCATTGTGATTGTGGGGTGGCCCGCGGCTGTTCTTTGGCTGCAGCCTAATGGAAAATTCCATTAGGCCAATGTGGTGTAAGCCGAGTTTTCATTAAGCAGTCAACTAATTTGGCTGGCGTCTTGCATTTTAGAAAATGTCGCTCAGGGAGCAGCGCGAGGCCGCCCTGATTCGCGCCCTGTCAGCGTGTCGTTGCAATAGGTTTTACAGGCTGCACAAAAGCCAAAACACTCCCCAGTGCACTATTGTAGTCGGAGTTGAGTCGAGTCGAGTCGAAGGCGAGGCCTGGGCATGGGCATGGGCTGCGGCACACTTTAATTTGATGTAGACAGGCAATTGCCCTGTTCGGTCTCTCTCCTCTCTGTGGGGAGGGGTTTTATTGAAATATTATGCAACAAAGTTGATGAATTTTTAGCCTGACAAACTTTGGCGCTGCATGGGGACTGCGCATTAAGCAAAACTTGCCCCACACACAGAGGAGACAAGAGCCAAGTGGCATGGCCCGGCCCCCTCAGCTGCCATTGTATCAGGTGTTTACCAAACCGACGAGCACAACCAAAAGCAAAAAATATTATAATAGCAATTGAGAATTGCTGATGAGCTTTGCTGCCTGCCTGCCTGGCCTGGCCTGGCTGTCTACCTGGCTGACAAGCAGGCCCGCCAAGACACAGTCCGTTGCTCGACGGGCCCTCCCCTGCCCCCTCTGCCCGCTGGAGCCCCTCTAAGCCTCCATAAATTGCCAAGTCGCTGGCACAACAATGGCTGGGACGGGACGCCCCGCTGGCAGCTAGCTGAGACTGAGACTGAGACTGAGGCTGGGCCCATGTCGCTCTAGTCTTTGCACAGACTTGTTGTCGAGGGAGCATTTTAATTATTCAACATTGTTGACAAAGTTTCAGCTGTGACTGAGCCAGCTAGACAGAGACAGCAACAGACACAGAAAGAGAGAGGCAGGGAGAGCGCGCTCTTTATATAGCAATATGATTTGCTGCCTGAGCAGTCAAAAGTTGAGGCACACAAAAATTGGTTCAGAGCCAGCGCCAAATCTGCGGCTGTTGACACTGCAAAAAGCCAGCGGGCTTCACTGAAATGCCAAAGCAACAACGTGAGAATACGCCGGATGTGGGCAGAGCCCAGCAGCAGCCGAGCAGCCGAGCTGCCGAGCAGCTGGGGCTTATTTGATGATATTCTTACTTAGTTAGCTGCCGGCATATTCTCAAAATTGCCTCAAATATGTTGCGCTTCAAGCGAAATTCAATAATTTCCCTAAACTACTTTACACAGTCGCTAAATGTCCCCATTTGCATTGCCCGCAAAGCTTTGATGCGTAGTTTTTGGAATTTCAATTCACTAAATTGTTTGAAAACTCTTTTCTAAGCCACTTTCATATCAGTTATCAGATGTTAGTTGAATAACTATTTTAGCTGTGCTAGAAATAGGTGAGAGTATTGCAGTCGGGCGACACTGACTGCATAATACTTATTAACGGCTTAAATCAGTTGAGCCTATTTTGGTGTATCTGAAAAGGAGTGGGAAGAGAGGGGAGAGAAGAGCAGAGCTTAAGCTCCACCAGATTGAACGACATAGTTACTCTTGATTTGCCACTCACCACGAGCCTATTACTATCTACTCCTATTTCCATCTACTACTACTTCTGATATAGTCTACTACTACTTCCATTTACTACTACTTCTGATACTGACAACTGCTATTTCAATCTACTTCTACTATCTACTACTACTTTCTATGACTACCACAACTATCTACTACTATTTTCTATGACTGCTACTACTATTTACTACTATTTTCTATCATTTACTATGACTACAATCTAATACTACTATCTACTACTTTTAGTCTTACAACTACTACTATCTACTACCACTACACACTTGTACTATCTACTGTCTACTTCTATTATACACTACTTCGATCTATTACTATCTATTGCTATCTTCTACTACGTACTACTTCTATCTACTACTACTATCAGACAGACAGCATTGCATACACTGGACTCATCCAATACATACGCATTCACCTCTCGAAAAACTGTAAAAACTGTTATCAAATGCCGAAAGCAGCCTCATGCAAATCAGATTTGGATTTCGAACCCGTGCGGGAACATATTTTTTGAAGAGCAACAGAATTTTGCAATATATTTTGCAGCCTTTCAGCCTCTTTTAATCCGTCAAAGCGAATCATATTTTTTGGATTTTATTTCCGCTTTTAAATGCGAATGCAACTCCAAAGCTTAAATAACTTTGAACAGTTCAATGATTTAGGCAGCAGCTCTGCTGCCTGATTACAAAATGGAAAAATTTCGTTAACACTCATTTTTTTTGTTTTTTTTTTTTTTTTGGTTATTTTGTAGAAAGTGTCTCTCTGTCTCACTTTTAACCGGTTCAATATTTCATTTATCGAACTGACGCACATCGGGCAGGCAGCGCGGCAGGTCGTTTGCCAGACGCTCCTGTAATTTAATTCTCTTGCAGTGACCCAAAAGCCACAGCCGCAACTACAGCAGCGGCAGCGGCAGCAACTGCAGCTGCAACAATATTGAAAATGACGAGAACGTCCAGCTAAGTGAAGCGGATGGTCAGCAAAGTGGGCGGTGGTGTGGGCGGGAATGGACGAGGCTGGAATGGGCTGGCTGGGGCCAAAGGACTGGATGCTGTTCGTTCATATGGCTGCAATTTTTTGTTCGGACGGCGCGCTTCAATAATTCTGTTTGCTCGCACACAAACACCCACACAGAGGTGTCTGTCTGTGTGTGTGTGTGTGTGTGTGTGTGTATGTGGCAAGCATATTTCGAGTGGCTTTTGTGGCATTGACATCGACTGTGCGCCAAAGACAAAAATGCCAGCCAAAAACTGCAGCACAAGTCGACAGCAACAGCAACAACAATGTTGTGTGTGTGTGTGTGCTTGGGTTGTGCCTGAAAAATTACAATGCAATTGTTTGCCATTGGCGCAAGGCGACTGCAGACATTGACCAAAAGTCGACCAGTGCCGGAACCGGAACTGGAACCACATCACACACACTAACAGAGAGAGAGAGAGAGAGAGAGAGACTTGCCAGTGCGGCACTTGACACAGAGCTTTAGCGGCCCGAATGGGCTTATATACGCCGACATTTCGCGGTCATTATCGATTTAAGGCAATGCACTTTCATTGCCAACTAATTGAAACGAAACGGAATCTCAGACAAAGGCGCCCAAATGAATTGCCATTAAGAGCACACACTCAAAGAGCATAACAAATTACAGGAGCGCCACACGTGTCGCACAAAGAGAATCCTTATGAAACGAGATTCGGAAACGCATTAAAAGATTTGCATGTTCAAGGCAACAGAGAAAAGAAGAGATTTTTTAATACGATTTGCGATGTGCGCTGAAGGTGAGCTGACATAAGAGCGAAGCTGGCAGCTGGAAGCCTAAACAGATGACTGTTGCCTTAGCATATACTTGTTATATATTAGTTATAGTTTAGTATATATACTAGTGCGTGCCTCACGCAACTCCAGCCTGCTCGACTATGTGCGAAGTTACTTAAAAATACATGTATGCAAAAACAGAAGAGGCAACAAAGGCAACAGCAAATACTCACGCACTCGTGTACATATTTAAGCACCTGAGCCACAACACTTACGCTGCCCGGCCCTGCCCTGCCCTGCCCTCCAGCTCCTCTCCAGCTAAGGGCCACCCCATCATCATTTTGGATGCCGCGGCCTCAAACAATGGGGGTTTTGTATGCGACAACGCGTTGGCCTTTTTGTTGCCGCTGCTGTCTGTGGCACACACACACACTCATGCATGGCCATTGTTTCGTATTGAACCCCAAACTCTGACGTGGAGCCTGCCGCAGCCTGTTGTCTTGGCTGCTGCCCGGCGTTTTCATTTGCGCTTCAAATCTAAGAATAATAGCTGCCTTGATTACATTCACGCCGCTTTATGACAAACGAAAACAACAAGTACAACAACAACAACAACAGGCAGCAGCAGCAGCAGCAACAATGAAAATAACATTGCCAACAATTGCACAGTGGGCAAAGCGAGCGAAACAAAAACAAAGCGAAGAAAGCTTATGAATGTCAGATTTACCTGAGAAGTGGAAGCCTTAAAGTGAAGCTGAGGCTTCAAGTTCTTTTACTATAGTTTGAAAACTATTTAGGATATATGCAGATACATGGGTATATGCTATATTCATGTTTTATATTTTGTATATTTTTTTTAAGCCAAAGTTCCACTTTTTCTTTGCCCTGACATTACCCGAATTCAATTCTCAATATCTCGAGCAATTCAGCAATCAGAGCTATCAACTTCTTTAAGTAGACCACATGATATATCTTCTACAAGAATAATTATATTTTGAATCTATTTGAATCTTCCTTTGATTCCCGACTAAAAGCTGAAAAACTAGAATTAAATATAAATTATAGTTATATATCTAATCATCAAGTCGAAGGCATTAGCAGCTTTAGTTTTGGCTACCTCTTATGAATAAAAAGCAAATATCTAATCATATTCCTTTTCTATAATCATTATTATTTCTTTTAAGTAGCCGCCACACCTCAAACAACTCATTTGCACATAAATACTTTTAATCGCTTTTGTCACACTGTGCGCCCCATTGTTGCCAAAATGAAAAGAAATGAAATTAAGTGGCATGTTACTCACTCATTCTCTCTCTCTCTCTCTCTCTCGCGCTGAGTGCGTGTTCATGTGTTCACCCCCACACTGGCATCACATCACATCAACTTAAGCCCCAGCGTTAAGGCCTGTTCGAGTGTTAATTGTGTGTGAACAACAATAACAACAGCTGACAGACAAGACTGACGAACAGACAGTTGGGCGGACAACTTAACAGCCACCCACCCACCCAGTTGAGCTCGACTCAGTTGTGATTTGTGCTGCTCAAGATACGACCCACAACCCACCCCAACCCCCAAACCCTATCAGTCCCTCGCTCTGTCCAGTCGCTCCACACGGTAATTGTAGCTCGAGTGCAGTCAAAGCGAGCGACACACACGTTCACAATTGGAATTCAATTATGCAACAAAGGCCAGCTGAAGTTGTAGCATGGAAGTTTTTTAATAATTTCTTGTGGCTGTGGCTGTGTCTATGGCTGCTGCTCGCGCAGCTGCTCCCAATGCCAAATCAATTTGCGCCTTACATAAAAATCAACAAAAGACTAAGTTTATAAAGGCAGGCGGGCGTTCGGGCGAGGGGCGTGGCACACTCTGCTCGAAAATCACAGCACATAACCCATTAAACCCCGCGCAGCACAACTACTGCAAAGGGGCGATATGGAAATGGGAAAATTGAAATGGAAATGGAAATGGAGCAGTCAACAAAAGGCGATTTTCATACAATTTTCGTTCGCTCGTTGTTGTCGTTGACGTTGCCGCATTTACATAATGAATTCATATGTTTAATAAAATCTACACGTGAACACGAACACACGCAGACACACACACGCGCACACCAACAAAAGGGCAACCTGAATGTGGCAACTGGCAACTGGTATCTGGATTCTGTAAATCTGCGAACAGCAGCTGAATGCAGCCGCGCACAGAAGTATGCAAAAGAAAGCCAACCAAAAAGCAAGAGCTAAGCATGGCGGAGAGAGGGTGAGGAGAGAGATAGAGAGAGAGAGAGAGAGAGGGCGGGTGACAGAGCGCGCAGGTAAGAGCGTGTGGGTCTGTGCCTGATGGCAGCTTGTTGTTTCTGCCTCGCCTCTAGCTTTCTGCGTACTCTCTCAACATTTCAATAGTTTGCCTGATGACAAAGACGATGATGATGAGTGCAGCGACACACGCTCACACATAAAAGTGCCCCATGTCATGTGTGTGCTGCTAAGGGTTTCGTTGTTGGCCCAAATTAAAATCGAATTAAATTTGCATATTTTGAGTTATCGATAAGCGAGCAGAACGGTTTATCGATAATCATGCATGACAAATTGGTTATTGAATTCATATTTATCGATAAATAGGTTATTGTTTATATTTAATCGATAAAGAGCCATTATAATAAGTTTATTTTTTATCGATTTCATATTTTATCGATACATTAAATTGAGAATTTGGTATTAACTAATGGATTTCGAAATTTATCGATAAATACCTTAATAATTGGTATGTTGTTTATTACTTTCACGTTTATCGATAAATAAACATGATAATTTATTAATTGCCTATCGATGGCCAATTTTATAGACAGTTCAACTTGAACATTGTATCGATAAACCATGTATCGATAAGCCAGATAAATTGGCTATTGTTTATTGGTTTCAGAAATTACATAAGTTATCGACAAGCGCACAGTAACTAGCACGGGTTATCGATAAATAAATTTGATAATTTAGTTATTATTTAATGATTTCATATTTATCGATAAATATACTTGATAACTTATTGATTTCATAAATTTCGCAAGTTTTCATAGGCCAAACAATATCAGTTTGTGCCCAATTATCGATATATTGTTTATTGCAACTGGAAAATGGTCGTCAAATTGAAGCAGCAAAAGTTTGCCACAAAGTTTAAATGACCAAAGCTCTAAAACTAGGCACTAAGTGTGCCAGCAGGGGGAATTGACGAATGAGAAGAAGAAAAAGAAGAAGAGGACATGAGGAATGATAGGAACAGTGCAATTGCACACATAAAAAGGTAAGGATATGTGCCATGTGAGAAAACTCATTTCGCCTTAGCTTGGTCGAGCGAGCGAGCGAGCTGTTGGCACATTTTCCTGACCTTATCGAGCCGCTGAGCTAGTTGAAGCAACTTGGTCAAGTTGTTGCCAGGCAGCCGACACACACACACACATACACAATGGCGTCCAATTGCCAATTGTGATAAATTGTACTTTTAAGCAATTTAAACCCAACAAAAAAACAGCAGCAGCAAAAAGTTAAGGCAAGGCATAGCGATACGAAGCAGCCCTTCATCAAAGTCCTTGTGAAAACAAAAAAAAAAAGAAGCAAAAAAGGTTGACTCGCTGGCTGGACTTTGGATTTGTATACCCTGTAAGCAAGGTAGACAGGGCATGCAGATTGTAGGTGCATCGATAACCATTCATACCCTGTACTCAAAGTTTGGAGGTGCCTTCTGCCTCTTCCTCAGTTCTGCTCAACTTATCGAGTTTGTAGCCTTCGCATTCTAATACTATACTTCCCTACGTCTTCACTCGCCTATCTCTTGCAGAGCATCTGTAAGTCGTGCATGCCTCACCTCAGTTTTGAGTATGTAAAACTACTTTACTAATAATGCCTCAATTGTGCGCCATTTTGAGGCCTGAACTCGTCTCCCGCTTTATGGCAGCGGATACGCCTGTCCGTAGGCAGCTGATTTCGGGTCTACGAACCAGACTGCCTCAGTGTGTGTGTGTGTGTGTGTGTGTGTGTGTGTGTGTAGTACACATGTGTCTGTGTGTGTGCGTGTGTGTGTAGGGCATTACCCTAGTTAAGCGTACGCAACACTCGTTGCAGAATTTTCGTTTTCGTTTCTTTTTCTATTTTTCTATTTTGATGCTTGTTGTTTTTGGTATCTGGAGTATTAATCCTAATTGAAGGCAAATCCCTTGATGGACACGCACATGGCCAAAGGCGGAAAGCGGAGGGCGGGGGGCGGGGCAAGGCGGTTAAGCGGTAACCCTTTTCTATTCTTTTCTACTCTAGCTGCTGCTGCTGCTGTCCTACTCAGGGACAGCTCTGCTGGCCGAGTTCGTTAGTTTTGCCATTTTATGACGCTTTGTGTGTGTGTCTTTTGGCTGTTTTTTTCTTCTATTTTTACTGTTTTCCCAGTCCTTGCTCCTTTTTTTTTGTTTTTAGCTTATTCTGAAAAGTAGCGCTTAAGGAAATCTGCTCTGAAGGGTTGCCCACATGTGTGCGTCTGTATGTAGCTAGGATTGCCAACATGTGGCGCAAGATAAATGCGTGACGTCTCAAAATTAGCTGCGTCTATCAGTGCCACTCCACAAACATACACAGAGAGAGAGAGAGAGAGAGAGAGAGAGAGAGAGAGTCTCCAGAGTTAGCTTATGGCTTTGTTCATAGATTTGCACGATATGCGAAATGAGCTTGATTCCCAATTCTTATCAGACTTTAAAGCTAAGCCAGGACAGACAGAAAACAAGCTGAGTAGAGAGAGGGAGAGAGAGAGAGACAGAGAAAGAGAGAGAGAGAGAGAGAGGGGGGGAGCCTAAACAAGCCCAATAATTACAAGGCATTTCCGTTGGCAGACAATAGCTCATTGCTATACACACTCTAAAATGGCGACCAAAGTAAAAGCAAAAATAAAAGCTGAGCCGAGCACAAGCACAAAGAGGGGGCAATAGGGGTATGCCTGACTAAGCAAATACCCTATGTTTTGAAGTGAGCATAGGATAGCGTATGTCAAATCGTTTTTATACATGTGAAATGCCCAGCATATCGACTAGGTTTTACAGGGTATTAATAAGTAGTTAATATAAGAGTTCATATATTTAACATAAATTCTTCAGCTTATCATATATCATATATATATATATTTATATATCTTTATACCACCACTCACACAAACTACAAGTCTCGCATACCCCACACACATTTTCATGCTAACAGGGTATCGGCAAAAAAGCGCAAATAGACATTTAATGATTCCCCATTGTCATTACATAAAGGTGGCTTATAAAAACATTATTTCACAATGCAGGTGTTGTGGATGGGTGTGTGTGGCTGGAGGCAGGCATGTGTGTGTGTGTAAATATATATAAATATATGTGTATATATGTGTACGGGTGTGTGTGGTTCTGCTTGTGTATTTGTTTGCTTAAGATGCGTATTGTGTAGCAGTTTTTTCGGGGCCATGCGGGCCGGCTGCTCATTTGTTGTGTGGCACAGCTCCCAGAACGAAGGCATTTCATGGCGACTAACGAGCGGCCAGGGCATAGCTAACCCGAATCCAAACAACCACCCACGCCCATCAAGCCCACCCGCAGCCGTCGGGCCCACACGTAATTATGTTAAGGTGTGCATAATTTTAACAACTCTTCGCCCTGCCCAGGCTCATATATATGAAATAATTGTGAGCTGCCGCTGCTGCTGGTCTGCAGCTCGTAAAAGCAGACGTCATTGATACGGCCAATAAAGCCATGCGAAATGGCGACACTTTTGAGTTGATATGAATAGAGCTGAGAAGCCTGCAGGATAGCGTAGCTTGAAGTTCGTATTAGTTGGAGTGGAGATAAGGAGAGGCATTGAGATTGAGGTAAAGAAATAGATTCAAGCTGTTGCTTTATGCGACCAGCGATCCTTTCAGCCTAACATACTTGGCAGAAGACTCCGAGTCAAAATTGAAAGACTCTGAAGACTCAGGAGGCGTTGCTGGAATTCTCTCAGCGCCAACGAAAAGCCTCGTCTAGTTCCACTTTTCTGCTGTTTGCTATGGACAGAGCTCTTCATAAATATTATATATTTTTTATATTATGCGAGCATTTGTAATAAAATTGTCTTTCAATTAAACTCTCTTTTATTCTTCTTAAAATGAAATCAAATTTAGCTCAGTCTCATTACTGGAAATATTTTTAAAAAATTTTAGAAAATAAGAATATAAAAATTGACTGCTAAAAGTTGGTCTTATAGCATGACTATATACATATATATCATGATATATATATATGATATATATGTAATATAAATGCATAACACTATTCTGCCATTAAATTGAACCACATTTCATAGCCAGACTGTGCCTTGGACTTAGCTAACCAATACGATCAATTATAAGCTGAATTCTCATAACAATCAGCTTTTGTCACAGACTTGCCTGAAGCCTACAGCTGCAGTCAGTTGCTGCTTGCTATGAACTGATACGTTCACTCTTCTGCTGAAGAGCTAAACTACATCTCTTAGGCTTTAGCTAACAAAAAAATAATATAAAATTTAGTTTCATAGAGAATAACTCTTTTTTCTATGACATTAGACATTCCCACTCATTTCAGCTACACACTCCTTGCCAGCCCACTCTACCCTTCGTCTCTCTAAGCATAAGCATTCCCAGTCATACTCAAAGCTAAACTCACTCAGAGACACTGCTGGATCTAGAAAGTTCTCCATTTCCAGCACTTACAGCAAGTGCTGCCGGCTGCTGGTCAGTTGATTTCAATGTAAAGTTGATTCGAGTTCAATCGAAAGCTGAGCGCACAGTGCGCATGCTAAGCACCTCTCGAAGGGAGCCCAATAGATATGGCGCTGAGTGCTGTGCTGGGGCCTCTTTGGATCGGTTTCTTTGCGTTGCGGCCAGCACTTGAGCGAAACGCAGCCACAAAGTTTGTTGATGATGCCAAAAATGCTTCAAACTTGCGCCGCAACTTGATAACAACTTTCGGCTGTTGTCGTCGTTGTTGTTGTTGCTGTTGCTGTGGTTCTTCAGCCCCAATTCGATTTAAGTTTCTCTCGGCCTGCCTTTGACCCCGTCATTCGTTTATGGGCGCAAAGTTTTCGCGCCCAAGTCTATCTAATTTCCAGGCTGTGTTTATGACAAACGTCAAAGTGAATCGAGGCAAACTTTGATTGTCAGCGAGTGGCCCAGTTTATGGACAGGCGAGGCGAGGCACTGCTGTTGGGTGGTGGTTAGGCAGGCCAAACAATGAAACGTCTGCATATTTCGGCACATTATTCAAATTGCCATTATGCACGCGCCCGGCCAGAAAGTATGCCACAACAAAATTGCAATCGCAACGGCGAACGGCGAATGGCGGATGGCGGATGGCGGATGGCAAATGGTAATAGCAACAGCCGCACCGCAGGTCCGCATAGTGTCACTCCTCACAGCCCCTGTTATGGCCACCGCAAATGCAATGCAGAAGCAGCTAGAAATTGCTACCAATACCTACATCAGCCATCGACCCATTAAGGGTCGCGGGCACACAATGCTAACCTGTGGCAATGCGACACTGCACAATAGAAACAAATAGCAAAGGGAATGGAAAGACAGAGAGAGCTGAACGACTGGCAAATACCCTGGGAGAGAGAAATGGGCATGTTTTCATAGGATAAACTTGTAGAGCAAAAGATATTATAATAGATGAAACTTCTTTGACTTATTGAGAGTGAGAGAGAGAGAAAGGCCAACTCAGATTGGCTTCCACTAACTTTTAGACTACATTAAGCTTGCATCACTCTCATTGCCTTCAACTTTCTGCAGCTGCAAGCCAGAATAAGTACTCCAACAGTCCATCATAGCCGTTCGGCTTGCATAGTTGGGCTCACACGCCACAAAGTAGGCAACGGTTTCGTTTAGTTTCGCATCGTTTCGCGCTGCCGCACGTGGAGTTCATTATCGCTAATAAAATGCAAGCGGCCAAAAAGCCGTAACAGCCAGCAAACACACACGCAGAGAGTGACGTATACGTGTACGTGTACGTATACGTATACGTAATGCAAATACGCAAGCCGTTACGTTGCAGCCGAACATTTATGCATTAGGCATTCTCTCGGAGCGCATAACAAATTTAAATTGTTTGCATACCAGAGCAAATTTATATATATATATTTAAAAGGCAGGGGGTGGCGAGTGTGGGTAAATCTTGTCGCATATTATTTATGGGTCGGCTGTGCGCTTAAAAATGTTCAACACGTAAAAAGCGCTGCAAGTTCCTGCTGCTGCCGGACTAGGCTCGAAATTTATGACTGCAGACAGACAGCCAGACAGGTCGTGGCAGGGAAAGCAACTAAATGCAGTGCGGAGTGAAATGCGAGAAAGTAACTACAAGAGAGAGAGAGAGGGAGAGCTGGGGCAGACATTGAGACAGGAACGGCTCTTAAAGAGCAGTCATCTAAGTTGCCAGTGCAACGCAGCTTAGTCGTTATGGCATTGCCCTCAAAAGCGACCAAGGTATTAGCCGAGTATTATAAGCATAAACCAAGAAGAAGAAGAGGAGGAAGAGGAGAAGAGAAGAAGAAGGAGAGACATAGATAGTCATAGAAATAAGCTTTCAGGCTGTTAAGTTGACGTTAACTTGTTAAAGATGTGAGAATATTTTGATAAGATTTCAGACTTATACATAATTCTAAAATCTTTATAATATATATCTTTATATACATATAGGAATATAAACCTGAAATCAAAAATATTCTCAAGTCTTTAACATGAACTTAACATCAACTTAACTGCCAGTTAACTCTCAGTTATCTTTACTTCAAATCATCATAATTTTCATGATTTCAAGAGTCAAAATCCAAGAAATTGAAAACTCTTAAAGAAAAGTTTCCGGCACGGCTCTTACCTTGCGCAGCATGTCGTCCAGAGAGTCGACGTCGAGTCCGGCGTAGTTGTTGTTGAACTGGCTGGAGCAGTTCGAGCTGGTGCTGGTGTAGCGCTTGCGCCGACCCAACGCGGGCGAGTTGACCAGCGAGCTGGACCCACTGGAGCCCACATAGCCCAGCTGGGCGGCGGCCATTAGCGGATAGAGCGTGTGATGGGGCGGCAGATGCGGCACATGGCCGACGGTCATGTGATGATGCGTGGAGCCGCCAGACGTTGAGCAGCAGACGGCCAGACAGCCGCCCGGCGGGGGTGAGGCACCACCCTGCTGATGCTGCTGCTGCTGTTGTTGTTGCTGTTGCTGTTGCTGTTGCTGGTGTCGCACCGTAGCGAGTGGTGAGGGCGGCGCCGTGTGGTGCAGCTGCAGCGAATGATGATGATGATGATGCGCATGCGAGTGCGAGTGCGTGCCGTGATGCAGATGATGATGCAGATACGCCTTGGCTGGCGAACTATTGCCCGAGGAGCTGTTCGAGGTGCCGGCCGTAACCGGCTCCGTTAGAATTGCATTTGCACTCGAAATGGCGCCAGTTGGCGGCGGCCCCGCGGCACCAGCAGCCGAGGCAACCAGCAGCTCAGTGTGCTGTGTGCCGCTTGTTGCGTCGCTGGACGCCAGCTCGCCGTTCGAGTGAGGCATGTGTCGCGTATGGCCATGATGAAGCTGCTGTTGCTGCTGCTGCTGCTGCTGCAGTTGCTGCGAATGCTGTGGATGCTGGTGGTGCTTCTCCGCGGCCGACGCGTCCACCAGCATCAGCGTCGTGCCGGCAGCATCCATGTGTGGCTCCACGTTTGTGCTAGTTGGCGAATATGTGCGTGAAGAGGTGTTGCGCGCTCTCGCTCCCGCTCTCTCTCTATCTCTCTCACACTTTCTTTCTCTCTCACTCACTCTCTATCTGTGCTCTTTCTTTCTCGCTCTTCTGCTGGTCACTTGGAGCTTAGGGCTGCTGCATTTTGTTTAACTGGAATTTATTTTTGTTGTGGCTTTAGAGCCTACAAATAGAGCTGCACTTAGACTATATATATATACTATATATATATAGTATTCGTGGCAAGGAATTTGTTGCATACCTCAATCGCCGCTAAAGGCTCCCGCTCCCACCCCTCCGCCTGTCTGGCGCAGCAAATTTATGTCGGCGCTGCGTTTTGTTTGCTTTTTAATTGCATGCCGCATGCTGCATGCCGCAGTTGCAGCATACTTTAGGCATCGCCCACATGATTAATGATTGCCCAGGGAGTTTGAGCCCACTGGCCAGTGGTGCATGGGCACGGCCAGTGGTCGGCTGTTAACCACAAATGCGCTGCAGTAACTGAAACTGAAAACCGATTGTTGTCATTTGCCATTTGATGGGCGCAAATCGAAGCGACAGCCGCCATAAAGTAGACAACAAATATAATAAATATGTTAAATATAAATAAATGCGCCGCGCTCGCAATTGAAATTGCCAACCAATATTTCGAGCTGAGTGCATAATAAATAAATAAGCTCGCTGCACCGCCGATGCCAATTCACAAAGAATTCCAATCAAATGTGCGCCCGAGATATGCGCACAAATTAATGAAATATTCAAAGCAAGCGCGAAAAAAATTCACAAATATTTCAGCGATTGTTGTTGACAGGCCGCGTAGATACCCTATGAAAAGAGCTATTAATACATGCGCATTTACTGTCAGTGAAATTTGGTTGATTTATGTACAGCTTCAGAACTGCAGAGCTGCGATTTTGCACAGCAAATATATATTTTTTATATATATATTATATTTATATATATATATATTATATTTTTACATATTTTTCTAAAATTTTATATGAAAAGCGTGTTATTTTTATATATTTTTTATATATGAATAGCATATTGAAATTTAAGCTTTATTTCGTTGTTTTCTCTTGTCTCTTGTCTTTAACGAATGTCTGAGTCTTCCGTGAAATAATTACTATATATTAACTTGTGACTCCAACTTCATGCTTACAGATGGAAAGGCATAAGTGACTTTCCTCCCGAACAACTTCTTTATATAAACGTATCTTACAATATAGGTAATGCATAGATATATATAAAGATAGAGGGAGAATATAGAGTATAGATACACATAGAAGAGAGATAACTTGTATATATTAGCTTTTCTTATAATAGTCTCTACTCTTTTCTATGTCTCTTCTGTATATCCTTCTGCATATCCTTTCATATACATTTCTATACTATAACTTCTATCTATAGACCTATCTTACTAGCCAACTAATATATCTGCAATACTGTATAGCCTCGTCAGCTGCTCTACAAAAAGTTCTATATATATATTATTCACAAAGTGACAAAAGTTTTTCATTTATATATATATATATATATATATATATATAAATATCTCTGTGATATTTGCAAATCAAATTGGATATGACGTCAATCGGCGCCGCGTGTCAAGTGCAAAATGAATTCACACTTTTCAATTTGCATATTTTAACTGTCAGTTTACGCTCTCGTTCGAGCATTAAATATGCTGTCAAATGGCCAGCGCGTGTGATTCGCCATAATTAACTTTGATCTAATTACACCGCACGACAAAACAAATATCAGCAGCAGTAGCAAAAAAAATGAATCATATATTCATATCAAATGTAAAGCACAAATTGTACAATTAACCACAAAAATTAACTGCGGCTAAAACGCAACAAAAACGAAGAAGTGCAACAAATTAAATTGAAATCGAATGCAGAATGCTCTGTCTGAAATATAGTAATGAGGAGTGGGTCTAAGAACTGTAAATGAGTTGCTTTGAATACATAAATCTGCTTTGCCAAGTTCACAATAGCCAAAAGCATTCGTAAACTCTACTCGGTAACTATAGCAACAATATAAATAGATCAATATGCTTATAGATCTCTAAGCTAAAACTAAACAAATTCCATGCAGTTTGCTTCCTTCTTCATTCTCTAAATACTCTCTTATATGAGCATAGTCCTTGAGCTTAACAAGAAATACCTGAAGTAGCAAGACGCTCACTCAAACAGACTGGCTAGGCTAGATGAAGTCTCAGCTACTCTGTCTATTCAAAGACCTAGCAGCCCTTACACTAGGACTAGGATCAGACTCAGCTACACATAATTCCTATACTCTATAACTCTTTCTGCTAATATTTAAATAATTTATGTTTAGATTTAGTTGCCTAGAAGTTAATAGTAGACTTAACATTTAATAGTCAAAAGTAAAATAAAATACAAAAATAAATTTAACAAAACGTTGCCTACTTTCCAGCGCCAACGCTGAAATCATGAGATATGTGCGCAAATTATTGTCATTGTAGCTGCTATTCGTTTTGCTATTATATCTGTTGCTGTTGCTACTGCCACTATTGCTGATATATCTGCTGCTGCTGCTGTTACTGTTTGCTAGGCAGAGCCACGCGCTTGACTGGCTTGACCCAGCTTGAAGGATGCTGCTGCTGTTAGGCGAAGCGCTTGCAATTTTACAACAAACAGCAATCAATTCCAGAGCATAAATAACTCAATTTCCAGCATTAGCTGCTGCTGCTGCTGCTGCTGCTGCTGTTGTTACTGCTACTGATGCCTGGCATCAATAAATTAGCAAAGGTTTGACGCTGCTATCAGACTTCAGCCCGAAACGGGCTGCAGCTGAGCGTCAGGAGTTACGAGTTAAGTCGCTGCGGCGCCAGAAGCCAATTAGTGGGATGAATATTCGCAGAGCGTTTATGTATTGCTCTGATTTAAAAATGGAAAAGGAAAACCAAAAGAAAGAGCGAGTGCGAGAGCGAGAGAGAGGGAGATGAAATGCTTGCAGCAGCTAGTATATCAAGATCTAATTTCAAGCTGCAGCAGAGCAAGAGTCGAGTAATTCGACACAGGAACAGCAGCAGCAGCAGCGGCAGCAGACACTGCAGGACACCAAAGTGCCAGGCGACATGTTTGGCAGGCGGCAGGACATGTCGCTCCACTCTCTCTGTGTGTGTGTGTGTGTGTGAGAGAGTTGAAGTTTTGTATCGTTCATTTAACAATGTGTGCCACAATGCACGATGATGATACACAGACGGAGACGAGGCGTGCTGCGAGTGGGTGGCTCATGGAAAAAGGTATGTGTTTAGCATGCGACTCTCTGTGTGTGTGTGTGTGTGTGTGTGTGTGTGTGTGTGGGGCAGACATTGGCTGTTCTTGTAAGGACAAGCCGTTTTGGAATCTATATGGCCAGGCCATAATTCACTAGAGATAATATACATATGTCTGCCCGGCTGCCCGGCTGCCCGGCTGGCTAGCTGGCAGGCGCCTTCTAACCCGCATGCAGAGGCCAAGCACAGGGCAGCGTCATGCAATTGCCTTGCATGCACACGCACAACAACAACTATAACAACAACGACAACATAACACACACACACGTTGGCTGACTGGGAACTTAAAGGGGCACAGCTAAAGCTGCTGCAAAAACACAATTTTTTCTATATTTATTTAAAAATAAACAACAAGAAAAAACCTGTTTAAGCTAATTTTTTGTTGTTGTGCTATTTTTGCATTTGAAATGCTCATCAAATATTTATGGCCGCCACACACGCACACAGCGAGAGCGAGAGAGAGAGAGACACACACAAATACACGCATTTTCTTTTGACAGCAAAATTCATCAAATATGCTCGTGTATTTGCTTGTCTGCGCCAAAAATTATGCTACAAAAAAACAAACAAACAAATGGAGAAAAGGAAGAAGAAACAAATACCAAAAAAAAAAAACGTTGACTTTGCGTAGCAGCCAAATAAATACCCTAACATGAGATAAAGAAATTAAAATTGGCCTCTGAAATTAATATGAATATTGAATTGGTAATAGAACGGAGCATTCATATATGAAATAAACTATTGTAATATTAAAAAGTTTACTAGAAATGTGAAAGGTTATATAATTGCTATCAATATAATTGAAATATTGTACAGAATTGAAGACAGAATCCCTGTAGAGACTAGAACAACCTGGCTGGATGTCTAGTTACTGCAGGCCAAAGTTCTGCTGTCACCTGAGCTTGACTAGAAGCAAACTCAGATGACATTATCTATCAAATATGTAGCTCAAGTTTAACTGTTTTAGCTATGCTCTATAGCTCTATAACTCATCAACAGTGTTTTCTGAGTATTCGTTATCTTGCAAAGGCTTTAAAATATATTTAAAGCATTTCTGTTTAGCTTGAGCTGCCCAAAAGGTAGCAGCACTCAAAGCTGTCTAAATTAAAATAGATTTAAAATAAATAATTTAAAAGATATAAATACAGTTTAAAATTAAAAAAGTAAATTTAAAAAATCAAAATAAATTTTCATATAATTTTAAATATAAAATATGATATATTTGCTATACATAAAATATATCTGATTAACAAAATGATGTAGTAAAGACAGCCAGAAAGAGAGAGAGACACAAAGCGGGCTTAGTCGTAGCCCATAAAATATTTGAATTCATTTATGCTTGCAGTAAAACTATGCATACTTCTTTTAAAAGCCAGAAGCCAACTCTATTCCCCTAAAACTTATAAGTTATAATAATGAAAAGTACATTGAACATTTCCCGCTTTTCTATATCTTTGAACACTCCACAGATCCGACAACAAAAGCCAAGTTAATATTTTCAACAGAAACCATTTTTACCCTCTCTTTAAATATATATTTATATATTTATTTATCTTAAATACAACGAACAAAATGTTATCACAACAGCATTAAAATGCCCGCCACATGGCACTGCATAAAAATTGGCAAAAACAAAAGGCAAGAAAATAAATAAGAAATGAAAAACAAACAAAAATCAGTCAGAAAACAAATATATAACCTGCTGGCTGGCTGGCAATACTTTCATGTGCAATTTCCCACATATATATGTATAATGTATATCATTATTATTATATATTATCTAGCAGGCCGCTATAAAAATGGCGCCAGAGCGTCTGCCGTTGTGTTGGCCTTGGCAACAGCACGGCCTAAGCTTACGACTCTGAGCTCTTGGGGTATGCAACAATTGCTTAAGCACACGCAGCTAAGCATATCTGAATTTTACAAATAATATATATGAATATATACATATATATATTTAAATTTAATCTTTTTATTAGTTCAGCTTTTTACCAGAGGACACACACATACACACGCACACACACTCGAAAAAAAATGATGGCAATTGTTGGCGCTTTTCACTTGTTCGCGCACATCACGCAAAATGTTTTCTGCTTTTTTTTTAAATTTATTTTTAATCTTTTGTTTTGTTGTCCTTTTATAAATTAAATTTTATTTTTATTTTTATTTTTTTGTTTTTTTCTTATGTCGAAGTTCGACAAGTTGCGAGTCGAGTCGAAAGTTCGTCGAGCGCCGTCGAAAAGTGGCCGAGCGAGGCCGTGTGAGAAGCACACGCGTTACGCGCTACACAGCCAAACACAAACTGATTGCCGTTTGCCGTGCCATGGTTGTGATTTACCGACAACCGACAACCGACACAACCGACAAGCGTCCCAGTCAGTGCCGGAGTCAGTAGCACAACAAGGAAACGACGGCACGAGCTAAGCGACACACACAGACACACGCACACATGCGCACACACAGCGCACAGCTGTCTTCCTATGTATGTGTATGTGTGTGTGTGTGTGTGTGTGTGGAGAGAGCAAAATTTCCCACTTTTGACTGGGATAAGCAGAATACTGGCTTTGAGCGTTATACACGAAAAGGTTTTCGGGAATTGAGGAACAGCTGCTGCGAGTCCTTTGAAGCTTAAAATCGATATGGATTATTGTATTATTCATCTGGCCGCTTTAAAGCTGAATAAATAAATGATTTGCACTCATAATTGACTTGGGAAAATATGCATTAAAGCGAGCTTTAGTCGAGGCGGGAATTGCTTGAATTTTGTATACATTTGTTTACATTGAGATATATTTTTTAGGTTTATAAATTTTATTTCTTTAAATAAATATTTTAAAATAATAGAAAATTATAAAAATAAAGTTTTAAGCTCATTTAAAAGCTTGCCCAAGCTGAAAGCTTAAATAAGAAATTAAAGAACTTATTGGTATATTTATAGTATATTTAAGTATTTTATATATTTATATTTAAGCGCAACTAGAAGCAACTGAAAGCTTAAAGCTTTCACTTGCAAATAACAAAGCTTTAAAGCACATCTTTATAAACAGCTTTTGCTTATCTTAATATCTACAACTTGCCCAATCCCAGCTTTCATTCGTAAATGCGAATTCCAGGCGATATCGTAGTCGAGAACTCTTAGAGAGATGCGGCTAAAGCAGCTCGATTTCCCGCTTTTGCATAGTGGGATTTCGGAGCAGGGACTTTTTGTTGCTGCCTTTCGCTATGGTGAGCTGAGCAGCGTCGGCTGCGTGTTTAGTTTCTCTGCGCTGGTGTGAGACGTGTGTGTGTGTGTGTGTGTGTGTTTGTAGCATACTTTCGTGCGCTGATTGTGTGCGTATTAAAGCCGCAGTTAGTTAGCCTTAAAGACGCAGCGCAACGCAACGCAACGCGACGGCCGCATTTGTTTGGCCGCCTGCGAATTTTAATGACTTCGACTGCCAGTTGCGACCTGTGGCAAAGCATGTTTGCATTTGAATTTTAAATGATGACAATGTTGATGTTGAGCAGAGGAGTGGAGTGGATTGGAGAGGAGGGCAGAGAAGGGGAGGTGAGTGAGCACAACTGAAAAGCTGTTGGCTCGAAAACGATGACAACATGTCCGCGTAAAAAAACCCTATTGATTTTTGGCCTCGACCTTTAGGAGTAAATTTTGATGTTTTGGGGACAGCCGCAGTCAATTAGCGTGCGATGGACTTAAGTCCTGACAGCAACGCATCAGCGTGCGGCGACCATTTTAATTGTGGATGCCACATATTGCCATGGCCCAAATCCGCACCTGCTCCGGCTCCTGTTCCTTCTCCTGCTCCACACACAATTGGCAGCGGGCACAGCAGCTGTCAACAGACTGGCATTAGATGTTGCCCATGTGCTTGCATGTCACAGCGGCGCCCACCAGGTGGCCTTTGCTCAAATTGAATGCCAAATCGTATTCGCTTTTATGCCAGCTGCCGCTTTTTGGGCAACTACGGCAACGCCGCACGACGCCAACTTGTTGAGCAATTAAGCCAAAAGCGGCCAAACAGCCATAGAGCCAAAGAGCCAAAGAGCCCCAACTGCCAACTCTATGAATTTATGTAAACTCCAAATGAATAGAAATACATATAGGAAAGCAAACAGATGTGTGTGTGTGTGACTCGTGCACCCAGTGGGACACAAACAGACGCTTAGCTTCGGCAGAGCAAAGAAAATACTTTAAAAATTTCGCAAATGAATAATAAATGCAAAAAATATGTAAAAAAAAAAAGTCATATGAAATTCTGAGTAATTCCAATTGAAGAAATTACAAAAGAAATCCCAAAATCTCTGCATCAAATTATTAATTTATAAAAGAATTTCCTGAAGTTATAACTGAACTTCATTTGTTTAGATTAAGCATAATTAAATTGAACAAAAACTTGAGACAGAAGAGTCTTAGTCATAGAAAACCAAAAGATTTTTGCAACAATTTTAACAATTTTTTCAAGCACAGAAAAAGCTTAAACAGCTTAATTGACAGGCAACAAAAATTTTTAATTTATTGTTGCATTATTTTCGTTTAATTTGTATGCAAATTACAGATTGCATAAAAAAAAAACATATAATATATTTCATTTGCATACAAATACGCAATGCGCTAAGGCTAGACAACATTAATAGCCCTTTTTCGGAGTGAGCATAATTAAAAATAATATAAAAATATTTTATGTAAAATATATAACAATGGAAAGGCGGCTGTAGCTGGCAATGAAATGCATTTGATTCGATCAGCAACTGGGCAATTTGTATTTCAGCATGCCAAGCAGAGCTATATGTCTGTTAAGTTTCTATATATATTTTTCAATTTGTTCTCAAAATGTATTGTGTTTATCACAAACATTTCTTTGTCTAATGGCAGCTTAACTAAGGCGTATACTTGATATATGTTGAAGTAAAAAAGAACTTAAATATTAGGAAAAGGGTATCCTTTATTGAGATACAAATTTGATTTTATAATTTTTTAAAATTATTATACTATACAAAGCTATTCTA
This sequence comes from Drosophila repleta, assembly GCA_018903745.1. NCBI lineage: Eukaryota > Metazoa > Arthropoda > Insecta > Diptera > Drosophilidae > Drosophila > Drosophila repleta. The sequence continues at coordinate 373,075 of JAEIGN010000154.1, read as the reverse complement.
GTGAGGCTAAACAGAAGCTATTATGTGCAAATACTCTTGCAAAAAATTAAAAAAAATATATATATAATATATACTGAAATACTAAATCATTTTTGTATATAACTACTTTAAATTTAGCACAAAACAAAATTTATTTCATATAAATCGAAGTTTTTGTTTAAGAGTTATAATTTTTCAAACTTTCGAAGAATGTCAAACTGATGCAGTTGATCCAATTTGCAGCAGAAAATGTATATTTATAACCATTATATATATTTAATATATATGAATAATTTCTAGAATATATAGATTATATATTAGTTTTACTATATGTAGTAGATAAATAAAGCTAAATTGATATAGATTTATGTACAAAAACTATATATATCTTTAAGCTTTTCCAGCTATCTTTTTCTATATATATATATATATTTATATTTATCTCTGTTTATTCCTATTCATTCCTATATATCCTCATCCTTCACCCTCCCTCTAGTAATATAGTTTCATTTACTTTTCAGACACATCGTTTCAGTCACCTTTTGTCGCCTGCTGGGCTGGGCGAGCATCTGTTATGGCTATTGTTAGCACTTGTTTAACTGGAGCACTGGCGACAACTGGCTAATATCCTTTATAATCCCGTGCCCATAAATATATATGGCAGTGCCTAGCGTAACATTGAAACTACCTACACGAGTGCCCCGGCCAGACTCTATGTGTGTGTGTGTGTGTGTGTGTGGTCATAAGTATTATTGGTGTTTGCTGTTTGCTCTCTGTAGTTGTTGTTGCTAGTGTTGCTGTTGCCCTTTCACATAGTTTTTCATAAATTTGAGACGACTCTGGGAGTTGAACTGAACAGCGCCGTGGCAATGGCGCAGTGTTTCACATTGTCGTCGTGCAATCCGCTTAATATCATTTTTCGGCATTACTTTGAGTGTTGCTTTCGCTGCTTCTGCTGCTGCTGCTGCTGCTTTAGTCAGACCGCCAGCCAGCCGATCCTGGCAAATTGCAGCTGACATACGGCCCATGGCCAAGGGTGTGTGTGCGTGTGTGTGTAAGTCGTGTGTATTTCGCTGTAACACGTAACAACATAAACGGCTTAAATACGCAGCCAAAAGCCGCTTAACACACAACTTTAGTGCGGTTTGTGTGCGAAGTTTGTGTCGAGTGGAGGACCTCCGCCTTCAGCCAGCCCCAACTGTATGGGGCAGACGACAAGGCGTAGCTGGCTTTAATTGCAGGCTCGGTTCGGTTTGGTTCGAGCAGCAGCTCGTTCATAATCATGTTTTATGCTTCGACCGCACCAAGAAGAAAGCACAAAAACGACATTTCCTGCCCGACCACTTGGCCACTTTGCGCTCTTCTATATTTATTAGCTTTTTTTTAACAATTTTTCTTTTTCTCTATTTTGTTTTAGGCATTTGAAGGATGAAGGATGTAAGTGGAAAGCATACATGCAACATATTTAAGACATGCGCCTAAAAGCTTACAGCCAAACCGAATTAACAGCGCACAGTGGGCGGCAAAGGGCTTACGAAGGGGTAAAAAAAAGGGAGATAGTTCGTTGGGTAAGTCAGGGATATATCTATATATGCAATGTGGAACCAGATATTGATAGAGCAAGATCTCTTCAATGATACTATATATATAAGGCTATACATCATATATCTACATATATCCTCGCAGAAATCAGTAAAGAACATAATCATACTCCCAAGCAGCATCTATGAGCTTCATACTTTCAATAATAATTCCTATCAGATGTCCCCTGCATAGTTCTAGCACTCTTTAAACTCACATTCTACGCACATTTTCAAGCATTTCCATTGTCATTGTTGCTTTTTCCAGTAATTTTCCGCCAGCGTTGCTGCCTCCCTGACCGCCCCCACCCCTCCCCTCTGCTTGTCGAGCGACCCCCTGCTGGCCAATCGCTTCAGCTGCTGCTGCTGCTGCTGCCCCACATTCAAATGCTGTCGCCAGCAGCGAGGCAAGCGCATAAGTCAAGCATGGCCAGCACGGCCCCAAATCAACTCACTTTCAGTTCAGCTCGACAAAAATAGAAATATAAAATAACAGCAGATAAAAAGGACAAAAGCAACAGCAACAACAACAACAACAACAATGGCAAAACGCTGCACAAAGAAATATATATATATATATTTTTGCCTTGAAATATTTATTTGAATCTAATACCCTGCAGCTAGCAAATGTAGCTAGAGCAGAGCTTGATAATCTGATGTAGCTTTAAAGTGAGTTAAACATGGAGTTTTTGTGAACAAGAGGAAGATCTTTTTCATATATAATATTCAGTTGTTTGGAATCAATAAGAGAAAAAGGCAAATCTTTTTCATAGTGGAAAGTTAGGGTATTGGCCAGTTGGGTATTATTATAATCAGGAACAGGGAGCGAGATACCAAGTTGCCCAGGAAGCTCAAGAGAACAGAATATGCCTGAGGTTCGAGTAGTCTAGAAAAGCCTGAAAAGGCTTTAATGTCCAAAGGCGAGTATTTAAACTGAGACAGGGTATTAGTCAGTTGAGTCAACATAAAACAAGCAAACTCAGAAATCACAGGATATTAGCCAGCCGTGCTCTGCCTTATTCTAAACCTTTAGTATTCATATTTACTTTTACGGTTTTTTTGCCCACATCAAGACAGAGTATCTGGCAGACGAGCATGCCAAATCCCAACATCCATCTTTTGTTCCTTATTGTTATGACATTTTTGCCGTTCTGCTTGTTTCTCATTGTTTTGTGTGCTAAATTTCGACCGCTTCAGCTGGATTTCAATTCATTTATAAAATACTTGCAATAATTCGCAGTGTTTCGAGCTGCGCTAGTTAAATGCGGCAAGGATTATAGTTAAAAACAAAGGAGCTGCTGCTCGGAGTTAGTTGCGAGTGGTGGTGGGGGGGGGCTTGAGCCCAACCGATGTACTCGAGCGAGTGCGGCGCAACCAGGGCATGGATGCGAGAGCCATGTGGGGCACGGCCGTGGGGATGTGGTTGGGGTAGTCGCTCGGCGGCATTCTGTATGAGGCATTGTCACGCATAATTAAAATTAAATGCGCTTTTGGGAATAATTCAAATGAATAAACGAGCGTGGCCAACATGTGTGCGCTGCATACACAAAATGAGTTGTCCTTGTCGCTGCCACAGACATGGCCACGCCCCGCCAGCCAAACAGCCCAACAGCCCGACAGCCCGACACACAGGCTGTCCAAAGCATGCGGGCCTTAGACACAAAACTTTAGAACTTTTTGTCTTGTCGTGGGCGTGGCCCGAAAAAGACATTGCTTCATTTATTATGCGACTGATGGCCATTAATTTTGCAGGCCGCAGTCGCTTGGCAGTTAGTTGCCTTCGAATGTTGTCGCCTGCCGCACAAGTTGCCAGACAGCCGACGCCGAAAAGTAGGCAGCACATGTTGCTCCACACACACACACGCACACACACCCACGCGTGTGTGTGTGTGTGTGTGCATATTTGAAAGTTGTCATAAACAGAAACCAAGCAGAAGAATCCACAACTACGGCCAGCAGCGAGAGCTGCGCATGAGAATATGCCAGGACAACAGGAGACACAGCGAGAGAGAGGGAGAGAGAGGGAGAGAGGGGTAGGACATCTCTTAACCCATTGACGCACAAAAGTATGCAATGCATTTCGGCTACCAATTAATTATACACAAAATGCCATACGCACCACCCACCCACACCCACACCCACCCCTCGTCTCTATGCCCGACTTAGGCCCGGTCTAATTGCTCAAATAGTTGAGCAAATTTGCGTCCATTTGACAGGCTCGATGCGCAATTTATGCCCAGACACGCAGCTGTCGAAAATTTTTAATTAAGGCTGCCGCCCCGACAACTGTCCCCAGATTCACAGCGAATTTGATGCAGCCACACAAACCCCACTCTCTTTCGCTATCTAAAACCTTTTAAAGGGCTTACGCACTGCTCAGAGTCAATAAAAAGTTATTAGGCCCGAAGCATTTTATGAAATTCCAAGAAATTCTCTCGAAAACAGTGCAAATGCGCCGGGGGAAGCGCGGGGATATGGGGAGCTTAATGTGAAGGGAGCGCAAGAAGATTAAATGTATAAGAAATGTATAAATAAGCCAATAGTTGCTAGAGGTGAATAACTAGCGATAGTAGGGAACAGTTATCGAAGAAGCAGCAATAATCGATAATTGATAGTGGAGAGCAAGCGAGATAGAGTCTTGGTTAGCAGTTGAGAACACTTATTTAGATCCAATTTGACAGAAATGCCTAGGTTGCTAAGAACCAAGCTATATATAGAAAATTTCACAATCTACAAGAGTAGCTTAGCTACTACTAGTCTCAGCAATACAGCAATACATATTCTTTAGATAAATATAATTAGGCTGCCTTGATATATAAAAGCTAGAGACATTCAGAGATTCGAGGAAACAGTATATCAGAGGAGCTCAAAAATGCCTAGAGAAGCAAGATGCTCAAGCAAATACTAGGGCTAGAGTAGGTGTCTAGGATTCAAAATATAACTAAAAGAAGACGCCGATGACAATAAGCTCAAGGCCTAATCTATAAGCTATTGAAGCTGTAGGAGGAGGCGAAGCTAAGGAACCGACTTATACAGAATATATAAGCAAGATTATAAATATATTTAGCTGTATGTATCTTAGCTGTATTATCTTCATATTTACTCTCCTTTATCAACGACAACTGCTTGCATAGCTCCTAACAGCATCGCAATGCCCGTCACATCAAAGCAGAAGCAAGTTAAAAGTTCGCATATTTGCGATATGTTTGCATTTGCTTAACAATAAACATGTAAAAAGGGCAATTTGAGTGGAGTCCAACAACTCGTCCAACAGGACATGGCACATGAGACATCCTTCCGGCTGAGCTGAGCACAGGCAGCGCAACATTTTCAATTTCCCCCGCTCTATAATGCGCATAAACAAAGGCAACGCCTCCTGCTATGCAATAATGGCACATGTAGAGTGAGTGTGCGAGTGTGTGTGTGTGTGTGAAATCAGCGCATTGCATGCTTATAGGCGCCGCCTATCTGCTTGCTGTCGGATGCTGCATTGTTACAAAAAGGCGTGGCCCACAGCAGCGGCGCAGTCAACGACCAAAACGCAACCAAATGACAGCCCTGACAGATGCGACTGTTGCACCGGGCTACGTGTGCCCATTGTTGTTTGCTGCCATGATAGCACATACCCTATAAACTTGCAAAGCAGCGCTAACTGAGGAAACGAATGCCAGGCGCAGAGCTAACTAACTTTCCTCGCTCATTCAGAAAAGTTTTGAACTCTGTCTTCAAATTGATTCCCAGTTAGATTTATTATAAAGTTTTTCCATTGCTCTCAGAAGATTATTGAAAGATCTGCAATAAGCACTTGCTGCTGTTTCATCCCTCTCCCTTTCTCTATCTTTGTCTCTTCTTTTCATTCTCTGCTTTGATTTGTCTTTTATCTTCAATTAATTATTTCTGATCCATGCAGATCTATGTCTATATCTATTATATCTTTTTTATGTATAATAATCTCTGCTATATTCTATGTGTTTCTCTCTCTCTCTTTACTCTGTATCTATGTATCAATGTATCTCTCTCTCTCTCTCACTCTGGCTCTCCTTTTCGAACTAAATAGATAGTGTCTCTCTTTCTGTCTATTCTACTCTCTCTCTCTCACTCACTTTGTCTATTCTCTCTAACTTTCTCTTTCCTTTCAGCTCTCTTTCTTTCCCTCAACTACATTCTCCCTTACTCCGTCTCTTTCCCTAGTTCTCTCTCTCTCTCTCCCCCTCTCCCTTCCTTTCTATATACCTATCTCTCATTGCATCCCTGTCTAACTCTGTATCTTCGCTTTTCTTTATCATTCCAGGGTATCTGCATGTCTATTATTAGTAACTCTCCATCCGCTGTCTTGTTTATGGCATGGATATTCAGCTGCATCCGGTTTTAATCGACGTCAGGACACAAACTTTTGTCAACGTTCCATTCGTATTTGGGCCTTTGCGGTTCACTGTGGAAATTGAAATGGCGAGCGATGCCTCTAAGCGCGGCTTTCCACGCGTTAACACGCACGCACCAACACACATACACACAAACACATGACATGGCTTATAGCTTATGGCTTATGGCACTAATGTGGCCACTTTTGGTGCCAGCCTGTTAGCCGGTGTTTGTGCCTGTGTCCAGTGTGCAATCACTAGCAACTGGGCCGCTGGCATTGCAGATTTATTGAGGCCCATTTACGGCCATAAAAAACAACCAAAGAGAGAGTGAGCGAGAGAGAGAGAGAGAGTGAGCAAGAGATGTTAGATAAAGCAAGCCATTGGCAATTGTCAAACAAAATGTCATAACAACGTGCGCGGACTCCGCTCCACTTGAAGGACAACGAGCAATGCCGCTCGAGTGGCTGAGGCAAGCTGGCGCTGCGGCCAGGCTGGCAATTTCTTAAAAGCTCGCTTTAGCACTGGAAAGCCGCTGAAACGGTAGCACTGGAATCATAATAAGAATGCCTGGATAGGGTATGCACGACTATAAGATGCGCTGCAATCAGTGCAAGATAATCACAAAGAAAGCAGAAGCAGAACTATTATAGATATATAATATGTAGAATATTGTCATATTGTATAGCTAAACCTTACGAAGAGTCAACTGTATAACGACTTACGGACTATCGATATCGATACTTATCGATTTCATGATGAGCCGGTAAGCTCAATGTATTGATACGAATGAAGGGTGGAATAATATAAGAGCTAATCAAGTTATAAAGATAATCGATATTTTGATCGATTATCGATAACAGTGCAAAATTGATCGATTCTTTGCAACTAATTTGATCCGTGTCTTTAGTTAGTTCTTATGCTCTTACACATTCATTCAGACAAAGCATATATAGTGCTGATCCAGAATATATACCCACTAAATAGACTTATCCACCTTCCACTCCACCTCTTACACACACATTCTTACAGGGTATAGCAAGTGACCTGGCAACTCGCTGGAACAAAAGGTCAAACTCACTTCACTCAAGTGATCTCTTGACTGAGCTCCAACGTACTTAGCAACAAGTTTTCTTATATCAAAGTAGACAAAGTGACGACTGCACAGAATTCTTTAGTTGAGTTCTGTTGTGCAGCCTCTGCTGAAGGAGAGATAATACATAGGCTGTAGTTTAAGCTAGTATTCAATGAAGCTCTAGGGTAATTAATATCAATTGAGATTCATTCCTACAAAAAACTTCAACCAAACCACGGCAAAACTGTGTTTTACCTGCCCTCTGAAGTTTGGCAACGCCGCATTTACATTTACTATTTAATACCTATAAAAAGAAATTTAAATAATGTTTATTTTTAGAGTTTTCCTTTCAAAGAGCCGACAACAAAAAATATGCTTTTTACCGTTCCGTTCGCCCAGCGCTAAAAAAAAGAGTGAAGCGAGAACAACAACAACAAAAATCACAAGTGAAATTTGGCAACGTTGCAGCGCTGTAAACTTGATATTGTGTGGCCAGCTACGTAAAACTTTATTCATTCGGTATTCTTTTTGGGCAAATTTCTTTGCCTGGCTGGCCAGTTGTTTGGCTGGGTCTGTGAACTTCGACTTCGGTGCGAGTTCGAGCTCGAGCTCGAGAGGTGTGGGGGGAGGGAGGTTTGGGTTGGGCAATAAACTTGAATTTTATTGTCGTACAAGAATGTTGCAATATGCTTGGCCATAATTTCACGGCATACACATTGTTGCCAAGAACATTTGCTAGCTGCCCAGTCGATGTTGTGGTTTTTAGCTTAACGCCTCTTTTGATTGCTCTTTTCGATGTGCTCCTGTCCTTCAGCTGTCCAGCGCTAGACCCACTCTCACTCTAACTCTCTCTCTCTCTCTTTCTCTCTGTTTCTCGACTTGTGACATTAGGAAAAGTAAGCGACAGCCCAATTTGCATATTTGCGAGCACTCAAATAAAAGCATTCAAAATCTCCCTCTCCCTCTCTCTCTCTGCTTAATATTTAAATGGGATTATCAAAAAAAAAACATATACATATATATATATGTATATATATAAATATCAAAAGTAAAAAAAAGCTAAATTATAAATAAATATCATAATAATGTTAGCAGGGGGCAACTGCAACTTTTGCTGCAACTAATTTAAAATTTATGATGACAAAAATTTGCTGCACTTGAGCGCTTGCAGCTGCAGCTGCGCCAAAAAGTTGCAAGTTGTCGTGAGCCAGCAGCAGCGGCAGCCAACAAAAATTGAGAAGCTCATAAAAATGGGCGACAAAAGGCAAAAGGCGGGCTCCAAACAGAAAACAGCAAATGGCAAATGGCAAATGGCAAATGCATAAAACACAAATAAAATATTCATTGCATACTTTTAGTCGTTCGACTTGTTATATTTTCCAATTTGGCTCAGTTTTGATATTTCGAACGATACCCTGTAAACTAGCTGCCGCCGGGCATGTGCAACTTGCACGGGATTACGTTAAGCTTATTCAACTGCTAATTGGCAGGGAATGACAAAGGAAAAGAGTTATTAAAGGATAACAAAGCTCTAGATGCGTGTATGGATTGCGAGCATATCGAAGCCAATGGGCATCTACACTCAAGCAGAAGCGCTTGAGGAGCGAAAGGACTACAGGCGGTGAACAGGAGTGTAAGCTGATACAGAGTAGGTGAGGAGAAGAAATAAGTAAGGTCACAGTGACAATTAGTAGCTCAATTTCTTTACAACAACATGGCAAGACAATAAACTGCATTAAATAAATATTATGCAAACAAAAAATACAAAATATATATTTAAAAAATAATAGAAAATATTTTTAAAATATCTGAAAATATTTTGAAAATATTAAAAAATATTTGAAAGCCTTAAAAAATATTTTGAAATTTTTCTTATATTTATTTTAATTATTTTAACACTTTTTCTATGCCTAACTTGTATACCATTGTAATATTAATATTATGCATAAAAGAAATATTTTTAAAATATCAGAAAATATTTAAATATCTTCAAAAATTATATGTTTTATTTTTTTTAATATTTTTTTAATACCTAAATTTCTATACCATGGCTTTAAATACTTAAAAAAAATATCAAATATATATATATATATATTTTTTTTTAATAGTACAAATAATAGAGCTAAAATATTATATTCCTATAATAAATATAGTTATAAACCTAATTTAATTTTCAATCTCTCTAATTTAGCTCATCTGCCCAACTGACTCAACAAATTGCACTCAAACAGGGCAGCTGCTCGTTAAGCAACTGCCCAGTCGAGCATCGTTGAAGTTGTTTGTGCTGCCAGCTCCGCTTTGATATGGAGTTATGTTTTTTTTTTACCCCTCTCTCTCTCTCTCTCTCTGTCTCTCTCTCTCATTTTTTTGTGCTCGCTGCCAATTAAATATTGAAAAGTGTTGCTGCAGCAGCAGTTCAGATGCGCTCAGCTCTGGTCAGTGGCAACAGTGCTCAAGGTGCTCTTTGCTTAGCAGTTTGTGCCCTAAGCGAGTTTTCGGGGTATATTCGCTTTGTGTAACAAATAATGGGAATATGTAAGTGAAGCTGATTGAAGTCGAGCGTGCATTGTGCAGTCGTTGAGAGCCAGCGGCGTGAATGTTTTTTCATTTCATTGTTTTTGTTCTTTCATTAAAAGCGACATGCAGCATTGCACAAAGCAAACGAATGCATTCGCCGTGCTCACTTCACACTCCCGCGCAGCCTTTTCAAAAATCAACAATGGCTGGCAAACTTGCCATTGCATAGCAATAGGCGCCACACACACACACACACACCTACACACACACACACATTCACAGCTGGCAAAGCAACGCCTAACATAATGAAAAACAACAATGCAGCAGCAAGTGAGCAACTTTGGCGCAGGTCATTTCGGGTTATTCGTTAACTTCTCAAGCAGCGACTGCAAAGAGAGCTTTGTGCTGGCATCCTTTGAAGACTAAACTGCCCACTGACTGCGAAATGTGTCAAGAGTTTATTTGCTCTCAGTGCACATTTATAAGAGATGTGAGGCATGAGCAACTGGGGCGTAAGCCTGAAGACAGCATCTTAGAGACAGACCAAGCAGCAACCTGAGAGACTAACCTGGCCAAGCTATCATAGGCAGTGCAGCTCAAAAATAGAACTAGCAGCAGAGTCAAATGTCAGTGCATGCTCAATATCTACTGAAGTGAATCTTGAGTGCCATCTATCTATCTGAACTTTAATTGAATGGACTGTGAATATGAATATCGACTGGATGATAGATGAGAGATATTTGAAATGAACTCTAAAAATATTAATAAATGGGCTATATCATTCCTAAAATAGAATATGAGTTGCGGACAGAATCCCCGAGCTGCCCGAAATATAACAGTAGAGACTAGAACAACCTGGCTGGATGTCTAGTTAGTGCAGGCCAAAGTTCAGCTGTCACCTGAGCTAGACTAGAAGCCAACTCCGGTACCCTTAAGACCTACCGAGCCATAGCTCTTTACTACAAATCTAGCAAATATGCACCGGAAGTTTAACTGTGTTAGCTACGCTCTATAGCTCTATAGCTCTATAACTCCTCAACTGTGTTTTCTGAGTATTCGTTATCTTGCAAAGGCTTAGAAATATATTTAAATCATTTCTGTTTGGCTTGGGCTACCATTAAAGTTAGTCAGGCTCCAAGCAGCCAAAATTGCCTTAAATAAAATTTATAAAAAATAAAAAAGTGTTAATGTAATACTTCTATTATTATATTTGCCAATGTTTATTCAATTCCTAACTGACAGCAAATTGCTGTCTTTAAAGCAGCCACAAAGACCGCGCAAAGCCGCTTAACACACACAGACTTCACAGTTTGCCAGCTGCAGCAGCATAAGCTGAATAAATATTTAAAAATATATATATATATATAAGCAGCAAAAGTTGTAGCTCAATATTTATTCATATATTCGCTTACATCTGCAGCGTATATCAGACATTTAACAAAGTATATATATACATATATATATATTTGTGATTAACTCTGTTGAAAAGATCACTATAGCAGGGCAGTGCATGAGCACTGACTGTGGTGGGGCGACTCGACTCGGCTCGACTCGACTCGACTCATGCATTATTCATGCAGCAAAAATCATTGAAGTGTAATTAATTTATGTCATGACTCATGGCCATATATCGTGTATATATATCAAGCGCCATGTGTGCCGAGATGAAAGTAATGCCCACTCTCCCTCACACACACACACACACACATATTTTAATAATTCATATAGTTTTTGCATTAATGCGCCACTAGATGGCGCTGCCAATAAACCTAATGACAATGCCGTGAGAGAACTGCAGCCGCCGCCGCTGCTGCTGCTGCTGTTATTTTGGCCAAATGCCTAATGACTTAATTAGGCTAATCATAAAAGGACTCTCACACACACACACACACACACAGCCAGCGAGATATTGTCAACACACAGCTGCACTATTTCCGCCACAAATTAGCCAAGAGCAGGCGAAGTGGCGCTTCAGTCTGGTGGGGGCGCGGCAAGGCAAGTAGATTACGTTTTTGGCCTGATAATTGTAAGGGGTCGTCATAAAAATGTTCTAACCATGGGCCCCATAAATCATCATTAAGCGCAACTTATACATTAGACGGCCTGTGCCTGCGTGTGTGTGTGTATGTGTGTGCCTGTGTGTGTGTGTAATTAATGTGTCTGTGCGTCACTTCTGTTCTTTGTCTTTTTTTCTCTCTTCTCAGTCTTGTTGCTCACTTAATAAGTCATTTGCACTAATCAACAAGTCCCCTAAGCATCTATGCTATATCCTATGCTGGCATGAACTTATCATACTCATTCCGAACTGGTTCAGTTCACTGAAATATTCATAGGTCTTGAGAAGCAATGTTCTTAACAAAAAATTGAACCAAATCAAACTGAATACAAAAATTTATATACCATATATCATCATGGCAGATATGATATATAAGTTTCAGAAACAAAAAAGAACTAGTTCAATTTAACTAAAAACTTTGCTCTTAGTTTGATTCGCTTTCAGCTTCATTGGGATTATTCTGCGAGTTGAACAATGCACAATTTAGATATTAAAAACTACCGTAAGCAAAAAAGAACTAGTTCCAGTGCAATACGAGCAACCGTTTAGTGGGAGTTGTAGGCTTTTGCATTTGTACTTTAGTTTCAGAAATATAGCCTTAAGTTCATATGAATCAAGATAAAAATGGTATTATAGCTGCGGAACAGGAACCAGTTCCACTCTGATAAAAATACCATTTTTACTTGTCCAAAGTCTTCATAACTCAAAATAAAACAATGGAATTGAAACTGTGGCAAACTGAACCAGAACCGGAACTAGTTCCACTTCAATAATAACACCAGTTATGTGCCAGTTGCTCAAAGGCTGCATGAAACATAATATTATGCGGGAATATATCTTCTGGCATTATGAACCGGAACCGGAACTAGTTCCACTTCAATAATAACACCAGTTCTGTGCCTAAGTCTGCATGAAACATAATAGTGTGAAGAAATAGAAATTCTGGCACTATGAACCGGCACCGGAACTAGTTCCACCTCAATAATAACACCAGTTCTGTGCCTAAGTCTGCATGAAACATAAAAATATGAGGAAATGGAAATTCTGGCATTATCAACCGGAACCGGAACTCGTTCCACTTTGCCGTATTTATATTCATATATAGTCAATTTAATAGAAATCTTCTGGAACTTACCTTTTCGCGCAGCATATCACGAATGCGACCCGCCTGATTCTTGGATCGATGCAGCTCCAGTTGCAGCTCCAAGCAGCGCTCCTGCCAGTTGATCTGCAAAGGTTAAAGAAGAGAAAGCTAGGTGGAGTCTCTTTAAGAGCGGAGCGTAACCCACCTCAGGCAGTGCCTGTCCGTAGTTGTTCAGCTGATGCACGTCCAGGTGCTCGGTCAGGGAGGAGAAGTGCGGCCAGGGCGCATCGGGTGCATCGAGGGCGGCGAGCACAGGATTGGCGGCGCCACTCGCAGCGGCCAGCTCCTTGGTCGGCTTAGCCGGTATGGGCGGCGGGCGTGGTGCGCGTCGCGGCATCAGCCGCGGACTGTTGGGCGTCGAGGCGGCCACCAGGCGCGCCTCGTGCAGCTGGGCGGCACGCGTCAGCGGCATCTGCCCGCTAAACGAGGTGGCGCGCTTGGCCAGCAGCGGCGAGGCGTGCAGCGACTGCGTGCCGGAGCCAGAGCCAGAGCCGGACGCCGACCCAGAGCCGGAGCCCGACAGCCGGCCGGGCAGCGAAGGCGGCTGGTGCTGCAGCTGATGCTGCAACTGCAGCTGATGCTGCTGCTGCTGCTGCTGATAGAAGTGCGACGAGTGCTGTGCGGCGGCCGTGGCGGGGAACGTGTGCATGTAGCTAGCGCCATCTTGCGGCCGCAGAAAGTAGTTGTGCGTGTGAGTGTAGTATAGAGTTTGTGTGGCGGCCACGCCCAGCGCGGCGGCGGGCGTGGCGCGGCCCGACGAGGACGCCGAGGCGCTGGCCGACGGCGAGGGCGACGACGAGGCAGAGCGACGACGCAGCTGCTCCGTTGCCGCTGCCTGCAGCTGCAGCTGATGTTGTTGCTGCTGTTGTTGCTGATGTTGTTGTTGTTGCTGTTGTTGTTGTTGCTGTTGTTGTAAGTTGGTTAGAGTATCGAAAATTTGCGATAAACGTCCCAAAGGCACTTCGTCAGACATTGAGGCGAGGCGAGTGACTGCGGCAGCTGCAAGAGAAGATTGAAAACGGCATGAGCTATATATTTGACTCAAATTTTAAGTAAATTTACATGTATGTATATATATATATATATATAAACCTTTGGTTATACATTATTTATATAGGTTAATAGTATGCAAAATTTATGGCCATCGAATGGAAACGTGCCGCCAGCAACAGAAATCAAAGCGAACCACTCAGAGAGTAGACAATTGTGAATGGGAGAATTGGGGTAACCAGAACTGGGCAAGTGGAGAACTAGAGAGCCAGAGAACTGGAGAGCTGGAGAACTGGCTAACTACAACTAGCTGTCAGCTTAGCCAAGCCAAACAACAGGTGCGCGAATCTGGGGCGTCAATTGCGATTACGTGTGTGCAATGCCTAATCAAGGCAAGCCAACAGCCAGACAAAAAGAGTGAGAGAGCGGGAGAGAGAGAGAGAGAGAGAGAGCGGGAGAGAGAGTAGTAGTAGAGCTCTAAATATGGTAGTTCCACTCATGGCAATCATCAAAGTGTAAGAGTTTTTGCCTTTCATCTTTCGTGCGGTTTCCCCCGTATCGAAAAGGCCAAAAACCAAAAGCCGTAACCGAAGTAACAGACAGACAGACAGCGGGAGAGAGAGGGCGAGATGACTTGGCTTGGCCACTGGCTGATGGCCTTTGGAAGCACATGCAGGTCGAGAACAGCATCGAGTGCATTTGCCGACTTTTCTTTGCTGTGAATTTTTGTGGCTGGCAAACGTCCCGCAGCTGCCGCAGCTCTTAGAACATTTGCTAGCTGCTGCTGCGGTCGGAGGGTGCATCAAGGCCATGAGACCCTTGGAGCCCTTAGAGCAAGACCAAGACCAAGACCAGACCAGACCAGACCAGACCAGACCAGAGCACACAACTAACTCTCCGGGCATTCATGAGAATTATATTCAAATTTTGTGCTGATTACGACGAGGACAACGACAACGACAAGGACAAGGACAACAACTGGCTGCTGCCCATGAAATTGGAATTGAAGTTGAGAGTTTTCAGTTCAGCTCATTCAAAAGACTCGCAAATGGTTGTGCGTGTGTCTGTGTGTGGCCGTGTGTGTGTGTATGTGTATGTGCACTTCATTTTACAAATTTTGATTTAATTTAAGTTGATTGAAATTCAAATTCCGTTTTTGATTTGACAAAATGTGCACTTGAGGGCACAGTGGCAAGTGCTCGTTGTTCCTTTTCCCTTTGCTCTGGTCACGGCCAACTGCACTTTGCAGCCAAATTGCTGCTAATTGAAGTTCGGCAACGTTGCAAATGGTTCTTTGAATGCATCTGGTTAGCAATTAGATGGACCGAATACGGCTAACTGGCGAGCCTGCAGCAGCAGCAGCAGCCCCCTAACTCCTCCTTCTCAATAATTTTTCAGTCGACGGCAACAGTGTAAAATGGCAACTGAAATGCGGCAACAGCGCACTTAACTGAGCCTACAGCGTATCTATCTAACACCACTTTTCAATTAAAGCTGGGCAAACAGAGCACACCAAAAGCTGATAAAGGCAGATGAAAATGTTCAGAAATTATTAACAAATTGAAATTTTGTGAATTTAGCTAAAACGATGTCGTTTGAGAGCAAAGAAATTTGAGAGGAACTGAAGAGCAGAAAAGGAAGAGGCCTAATTGCTGTGAAGTGTGGCAACAGTGTAGAGCTCAATGATAACAGAAATGACAGACTTGAGCTCTGAAATTGGGCAACAGCTCATTTTAGACTAAAAAAGAACTGAAGCTGAACTGTTTCTTGTCAGGAATGCTGAAGGACTAAAATTGGCAACAGCGCAAGTGCAGTGAAGCTTGGCAACGCCGCACTATAGAGTATCATAAAATATACTTGAGAGATTTATTAAGTTATATATATATTTGTTATTCTAAAATGAAAGCTTTGGCAACATCGCCCCAAATAAAAATAAAACTAACATGAAAATGAAATACGACAACAGCGCACTTTAGTAAGTTATCAAAGCATTACATTTATGTATGTGCTCATATGGGTATACATAAAGTACTTATAAATTGGCCGGCATAACAGATCAAACTATATTGAAATTTGGCAACAGCGCAAAACGGTATGCAAATAAAAGCACTTAAATGAAATGTGGCAACAGCGCAGTCCCGACAATTGTCGGAACATGAGATATATGCGCTCATTTATGAATATTTGTCATATTTGTCAACATTGCATAAGGAATATGGCTGAAAGTGCAAATGAAACACCTAAAATGAAATCTGGCAACAGCGCACTTTGGCAAGCCATCAAATTTTTAGGTATTTGTAGTCATATTAGAAGGAATTCTATTATTAAAGTAAGATATTAGAGCTTTTAAGATATATATATATATTCAATATATGTATGTTTATCTAGACAGGCCCAAGTTGAGCCATAGTGAAATTCGACAACAGCGCATAGTTATGGCAATTGAATGCTTGTTTATACATAATTCGTTTACAAGTTGAAGGAACTCATTAGCCGCTGCTGCACGGCACTTTGAAGCTTTCAAATCATAAGCCTCTTAGCAATATGTGTGTAACTTACAGATACAGATGAAGATACTAAGTATCTGTGTTTGTGACTCACACACACACACACACACGCACACACACACAGGGGCTTGCCAATGGATATGTGCAGTTCCTATTTCAGACTTCATTGTCTTGTGTTTACTCTTTGCTTTGCTTAGCCTTACGTCTTTGCAACAATTCGCTAATGCACACACAGAGAAACAGAGACAGAGAGGGAGAGAGAGAGAGAGAGAGAGAGAGAGGGATACACCCACACACACATAAGTATAAGAATAGAAGCGGCAACGACGCATGAAAACTCACTCAAATAGTTAGCAAACTTGTTTAGTTGCAATGAAGTGCGGCATGTTGCAAGTGCAGCTGGCAAGAGAAAGCAAATTTCGAGAGCCCACCCACCCCAACCACTCCCCTCACCAGCTACCCTAGACGACAGTTAAGCTGCTGCGAAGCCCCAAGCTCCAAGCATCCACAAATATTAGACAATGTATTTATGTATTATCAAATACATGAGAAACTCGTGAGTCTCAGTGTGTGTGTGTGTGTGTGTGTGTGTGTGTGTCTGAGCTCTTGCTCCTTGCCACAAAAAGACACACAGTTCCAGTCGAGACCCCGAGGACTCGGCTAAAAGCAACGATTTGTAAACTTTTCGATTAATATATCAGAGCAGCAGGAGTCGGAGGCGGGATTAACATTTTCCTGCTAACTTTTTTAATAAATTATATTAAAAAACAAAAAAAAACTGCATAAATATTTAAATAGTTGTTGCTGTTTGCCTGGCTAACGAATCACAGTTATTGTTTAAGCTTACTCTAAATAATGAATTAACTAATTTTTTAAGCGTTTTCACATGCATAATTAAAAGTTCAAAGTTTTTTAGTTTATTTTGATTTTGTTTTTTTTTTTTTTTTGGTTTAATTAAATAATTAATGCAGCTGCAGCTGACTAATTGACGGCGCGCACAAAGGACGAAGGACGAATGACAAAGGACAAAGTGCGAGTTAAGTTATTTATCGCTGGGTTAAATCGCTGTCGATTAAATTTCGCACAACTCATTTAAATGCCAATTGGCTGATTCACTTTAAATTGAGCCAATAAATTAAAATTAATCAAAATATTTATTTTTAATGAAACAAAATCAAGTTGATGGCAAATTAACGCAATACAGCAGCTGCCATAAAGCAGTGGACACGTCCAATATGAGGCACTCGAGACGGGCAGACAGACAGGCACACAGAGAAAAGCATACATACTCTCTCTCTCTCTTTCTCTATCTCACTATAGTTCTCACACACTCGTTCTATCTTTATCTCTCTCTTTCTATCTCTCTCTGGGTCTCTCTCTCTGTCTTTCACTCTCTATCTCTCTCTCACACACTCACTCTCTATCTCTCTCTCTACCTCCCTCTCTCTATCTCTATCTCTCACTAACTCTCTCTATCTATCTATCTCTCTCTTTCTCTCACACGTATACACACACATTCCCTCTCTCTCTCTCTCTCTCTATCTCACTTTCTCTCTATCTCTCTCTCTATCTCTCTCTATCTCTCTCTCTATCTCTCTCTCACACACTCGCTCTCTCTATCTCTATATCTTTCTATCTCTCTCTATCTCTATCTTTCCCTCACACGTATACAAACGCATTCCCTCTCTCTCTCTCTCTCTCTCTCTCGCTTTCTTTCTCTCTCTCATACTCCCACACACATTCTCTCTCACTCTTCTACAACTCTACACACCATCTCTCTCTCTCTCTCTCTCTCTCTCTCTCTCTCTCTCTCTCACCATACGCACTTGATCTCCTTCCTTCATACCTACATATACTCCCGCCCTCTTTCACATACACCCACGCATACTCTCCCCTTCTCTCATACCTCCCTCTCTATATCTTCATCTCAGACCTACACGCTCTCTACCTAGCTCTCCCTCTCTCTTCTTCTCCCACACCTATACAATCTCCAGCCATCTCTCTTCTTTTTCTCTCACACCCATACTCTCTGTACCTCTACCTCTACCTACCACCCACCCACCCACTCGCTGCAACTGCAAATAATGATATATGATGCTCGTGTTGCAAGTTACAAAATGCAAGTTTTAAAATTAATACAACATAAAATGGCACACACACACACTGACACACACGTGTGACACACTCGCACACACACTCACACACACACACTGTCTGCATGCGACACGTATATGTATTCCTCTGCCGCCTTCCCGCTTCGCCTGCGACAATGGCTTCACCCTCTTTGCGGCACTTCAAAAATTTAATAAACGTTGCAGCATCGTTCGCATGCCAATAATTTTACAGCGACACGCTGCCAGTACCCAACCCCACCCCACCCCCCTTCAACATCCTCCCCGACCAGCTAAGCCCTGTCAGAATCAGTCCTCTATCCCACTCACTCAGCCACTCTCGCCCTCTACCCTCTCTCTCTCTCTCTATCTCTATCACTCTTGTCGTCAATTTGAAAAACATTGTCAATGCATATTTAGTTGACATGCGTGCGTGTGTGTGTGTGTGTGTGACAACTACTAAGCGTCATATTAACAACATTGTAACATGCACAACAGCAGCATAGAGAGAGAGAGAGAGAGAGAGGGGGAGAGCAGGCGGAGCTGACTCCGTTCTCCGCGCATGCAGACAGCGTTGGCAACTGTACCCAACCAGTTAAGAGCTCAATGCTGGCAGTACGCACTCAGCCACCCCCACCCCCATCCCCACTCGCCCTCCTCCTATTTCAGCTATATTCTTAATGCGCTTTTATTTTTCTCCATTTTGATGTTGTTAAATTCATTTTCCTCTTTTTTTTACCAACTATTTTTTCAGCTCAATTCCGACGAAAAATTTATAATAAATGCTGCTGCACATGTGATGTCGCGCATTTTAATTGGTAAGGCACCCAGCACTACCACCCCCCGGCCCCCCTCTCCCTTCATCCGTCAGCGACAAAGCCTCGCCCCCAGAAGCGAGGCACGCAGCAGCAGCAGCAGCAGAGGCGGGGCTAGGCTGGGGCAACTTATTGTCTGTGCTGCGGTTTAGCTGTAAAAATGATTGTCATTGTTGTTGTTGTTGTTGCAGTTGTTGTTGCAGTTGTTGTTGTTGTTGTTATTATTATTGTTTTTTATGCTAGTTGGTAAGCACTTGTGGGCCAGAAGAGCAAGCACTGGGGAAATTGCGGCTCTATGACCTACGTGACACTCCAAAGCGAAGTTGCCAACAACTCTAAAGACAGCAACTTGCTCGCTAGATCAACTCCAATATATATATATATATATATACATATATATACATATGTAATATACTGTATTCATTGTGGGTGCTCAATGCATAATGCATAAGGCATGGCAAATGTGCTCATCGCACTGCCAGCGGCAGCCACATAGCCAGTGTTGTAAAAGCCGCAATCGAAGATCAAAGCGAATTGCAATGGATTGGCAAATGGGCGAAGCCAATGGGCCAATATTGCAATGGAGATATTGAATCCTAACTGTAAAGGTAGGTGGCATAGGGCATGAAGGTAGATATATGATTTGTTATCGATTATAGATATACAGATAGATGTAGATAGGTTATAGATTGATATATAGATAGATGAATGTAGATGGGTTATAGTAGTCTGTTATGAATAGATAGATAGATAGATAGATAGATAGATAGATAGATAGATAGATAGATAGATAGATAGATAGATAGATAGATAGATAGATAGATAGATAGATAGATAGATAGATAGATAGATAGATAGATAGATAGATAGATAGATAGATAGATAGATAGATAGATAGATAGATAGATAGATAGATAGATAGATAGATAGATAGATAGATAGATAGATAGATAGATCGATTAGATAGATAGATCGATAGATAGATAGATCAGATAGATAGATAGATAGATAGATAGATAGATAGATAGATAGATAGATAGATAGATCGATTAGATAGATAGATCGATAGATAGATAGATCAGATAGATAGATATATAGAGAGATAGATAGATAGATAGATTCAAATATATCGATATGCTAGAGTAGTTGCTCTGTTAAGATTTCATATAGCTTGAAAAAAGCTAAAGAGCTAGTTTCAGACTACACAGATTTCAGCTCGATTACAGTCTGCTTTCATAGCATAATGTTACTTAACAGCGCTGTGAATTTAGCAGCAACTCAACTGCATTTCGAAAATGTCAAGAATCCAAACAGAATTTCAATTAGATGAATTTCAAGCCACGCTCAGCGCCGTCTTCGTCTCCGCCTCCGTCTCCGTCTCTATATTGAGTTAACACAAAAACCAGTTAGCTGTTTTGTTTTTGTTTTGAACAAAACTTCGGCCACCCGCTCAACAGCGAACGAAATCGCGTCGCCTCTAATGAGACAACAACAGCAATGAGCTAATGTCCGTAATATAAGCAGCTAATTAAGAGCCATGTCTCTCTGTCCGGCGAACCCAACCCAAAGCAGCCCAGCGACGACCTTCGCTGCGGACCCGTTTACAGTTTGCGGCTTAAAGGCGAGACAAGTTGGCAAGACCTCAAAAACAGTGTAGAAAATTGAATTGATGAACATCAAATACCCTGTAATATATCTACAATAGACTATACTATACATATATATGATCTATATGCCATTATAGAACATGGTCTATGACCGCATCGAGCAACGCTCGTCTTGGGGGCCCGTTAGTTGACAATTGGATCTAACAGTTAACTGCACTCGGGTATTATAATATTTATGATTCGCATTCGCTTTAATTAAATTGTTAAGCCGGAGCCGGAGCCCAAGTATGCGCGACTGTGCGGCCGCCGTGCCACACATTTGACTTTACGACTTGCATTTAATTAAAGTCAATTAAAGTTGTAACAAGACAAAGACAGAGAGAGAGAGAGAGAGAGAGAGAGAGGGAGAGGGAGAGAGAGAGGGTGGGCAAGTGCGACATAGAGAGAGGCAGCACATTTGGCCTCAAGGCCCGCTTTGCCAGCTTTGGCAATGCAGTTTTATGCCAGCCCCAGAGCCAAGTTATTACAGCTCGCCCTCTAATGGTTTTTTCTTAACCTGATTTAATATTCAAGAATATTTGAGAGAAGAGTGCATTAGGCCTTTAAGCTGGCACTACAAATAGAACTACATATATATTATATATTCCGAAATTAAAATAATTTAAATAAATTGAACTTTTGATTATTATTTTTATATATTCATTAATTTTAATTATTAATTTTTTTTTTCTCATTATTTTTGTTTGTTATATATTTATTTTTATTATATTAAATTTATCATTTATATTTCTTCTATTTTCTATTATTTTCTAAGATTAATGTTGGTTATGTGATTTATTACTTTATATTATATTATATTATATTTTTTTTTATTTTTATTTATTAATTTTTTTTTAATTTGTATTTATTATACCAACCATTGAAAATGGAAATCAGGGTTATTTTTTGAAATGTATGAACAGGCAAGGAGGCGGGCAACCCCAAAAGTATATTCGATCAGGAGACAAGCCGAGTTGATATAGCCATGTCCGTCTGTCCGCTGCCGTCCGTCCGCTGCCGTCGTCCGTATGTATCACAATAAGACTAATTATTAGGTTAGAAAATCGAGTTTTCAGAAATCGATAACTGTTATCGTTTTATTTTTATTAAAAAAAAAAAAATAAAAAAAAAATAAAAAAATTTTCTATATAATCTTTTTTTCTAAAAAATTCAAAATTTGCATTTAGTGTTATGTAAGCCTTACGCCATTTCTTTTGTTAATTTTGGGTGCCACGCCCCTTCCCCAAATTTGTAACTCCCGTATATCAAATACTAGAGACTTGTGCTTTGGCACATAATTATATATGGATGACATGATCACGCCCAACAAGTTTGATCAAAATCGTTCGTCTTTAACATTCGTTATTAAACATTTAATTTCCCATAGCATTGCCATAAACAAAAACAGCTGACACACCGACTTGCGCTTGTGTGCCTGCTACGTGTGTATATGTTATGTTTTTTATATATAAAATGAAATGAAAATCTTGGAATAGCGGTTCTTCGTAGGGTTCAGGGTATCTAGTCGACCCTAGAGTTTTTTTTTTATTTATAGTATTTTTAATATACATATGTATTTTTTATATATTTATTTATTTTTTTTTATTATTTTTATATTTATTTTAATATTTTTCTTATTACTTTTCTTTTTTATATATTTATTTTTTAATATATTTAAATTTCTTTTAATTTCTTTTTTTATATTATTTATTTTTTATATTATATTATATTTTTATTTTTATTTAGTAGTTTTATTTTTAATTTTTTTTATTTTATTTTTAGTATTTTTAATAAATGTATTTATTTTTAATTTATAACTTATTTGTATGTTATTAAATATTTCTTTTATTATATTTTTTTATTTTATTATTTATTTATTTTATTACTTTAATTTATTTAATTTAGTATTTATTATTAATACTATTATACTTTTTTTTAATTTTATTATTTATTTACTTAACATATATTTTTTTTTTTATTATTATTTCTATTTTTGTTACTACTTTTTTTTATTATTTTTTATTAGTATTAATATGTAATATTTAAATTTATATTATTATTATTAATTAGAAAAACTCTCGTCTTCATGTAGTGACTATATTCGCATGCCCTCTGCTGTTACTTCGAGCATTTCAAAACGGAGTCCAACAGCCTTTTCCGTTCACATTTTTGCGCTCAACAATTTTTGCAGTTATTCACTTGCATAATAATATTCGTATATAATGGCCATAATAGGTTTAAAGTAATCGCCCATTAGCTGATCACTGACTTTGCATACAATTCACGCCCATTGCTGCTTGGCTTCAATTTATTTATAAACAGCCCACAACGGACTTTGGACAACGACTGATATGCATACATAAATATGCATATCCATCTGCATGCGTGTGTGTGTGTGTGTGCTGTCATAAACTGAAGTTATCTTAATTAAAATGCAACAACAATATAAATATGTGAAGTTGTCTATGGAGCAGATATGAGCCAAGAAATACCCTGTAAGGGTAGCAAGATATATATATAATCTATCATATATATATATAAGATTGTAAGCTATATTATAAATTGATACTCAATGTACTGTTATTGACTTGTGAATACCCTGTATAGATCAAATAAACTGAGTTCATTGCAAAACCAATATATTCTCATTGTATTTTGCTACAGGGTATTATAATAAAACTCCCACATCAGCCACACACACACACACACACACATACCACATACAGACATATTTATGCCTGAGCCACGCTCAGCTCGCAGATTGCAGTTTTATCGTTAATAAACAAAACGGGCTTATGCATGCGTATGAATAAAGTACATGCAAACATGCATGCAAAAAGTGAGAAAAAATCTATACAATAATAGCAATAACAATAGTAACAGCAAAAGCAGCAAAAACAACTGTAAAGGCGACGGCGTCGGCTGCAGCAGCGCCAGCAACTGTGACAACTGCGCACAGCGCCAACAACAGTAACTGAGCAAACTGAAAAAGTCAATGGACTGCAATAACAACAACAACAATAACAGCAATCATACCAACTGGCTGCAGTTGCAGTCGCAGCGCAGTCAAAACGTCAACGTCAACGTCAAATGCTCATTTACAAAAAGGAGAAGAAGAATAACAACAAAGCAAACAAAAACAACAATAACAACAGCGACGACTGCGCTGCGCCCCCAACTTGCTCAATAGGCGCGCGCTCTCTCACTCTCTCGCTCTCTCTCCCAAAGCTGCTCTCTGCGCTGCTGCCGTTAGCTCTGCTGCTGCTACTGTTGTGTTACAAGCACGTACAGAGCAGTTTAGTCACATTGAAACGAGCTGTTGCGTCGCTGTTACCACTTAACAGCCGGCTGTTGTCTTACAGCAAACAATGCAAGCGCTGCATTGCAACTATTGTTGTTACTGCTGCTGCTGTTTGTTATTGTCTTTCTTGTTGTTTCTGTTGATGCCAAGCTGAATGGGCGTGTGCCGGCAGCAGTGAGTGAGGGCAGAGAGGCACTAACAGCTGCTGCTGCTGCTGCTGCGACAGCAAAAGGCGCACGCTCCCTTGGCACAACAGAAGGCTGTTCTTTTCGCTTGTTTTGTTTACATCAAGTGGAATGCGCTGTTATTTCTTCACATTACTATCATAAACGTTGCGAAAGTTGAAGAGGCTCCACTATATGGATTGTTTAATGCTTGAGTACCTGGAATTCTTGCTGTTATTTACATAATGTTATGTTTAACATGAAGTGCTCTGCTATGCGATTCTCAGGCATGCAGACACTCACTCTGATCGCTCTTTCTGACTCATATTCTCCCGTTTCGAATGACTTTCTTTAGCATATACATATATCTTTACTTATATACGGCATTGGGGCTGTGCTACCTTCAAGCACCTCTATTGAGTGTGTTTACAGAAAGTCCACTGAAATATCCATTCAAATAACATTAAAGACAACAGCATAAACAGATCTATCAATTGTACAACCATCGACCGGGGAATACGTCATAAAAAAAACTTAAGACTCAAGTGGAGTGCAATCGCCATCGATTAAACAAAAATGGGAAACACTTTGCGATGGCGCCACCGAGAAATTCTTGTAGAACGAACTCTTAATTGCCAGCCAAAAAAGTTCGGCAGGCGCCAAAAGGGGAGACACTGATATACACTTATAAACAAACATATATATGTATATATATATATATATAGAGAGAGAGAGAGAGAGAGAGAGAGGGAAAGAGAGATGACGACGAGGTTGGCCCTGACCTTGATATGGGCTTTAGCGCGTGGCAAATTCACTTTGGTAAAGCGAAAGTTGACCAAAGGCACTTCAAATGAAACAGATTGCTATAATACAAGCAACTATCTTAAATATGCTAAGTCAATCACTTAACTATTTAATCATTCAGTTAATTCAGTTAATCATTTAGTATATGAATTATTCAGTCATCAGACTAAGTGAGTGAATGTTTGCTTAAGTACGTCTAGTCATTAAATCACTCACGAACATAGTCAATCAGCGACAGAGAGATTGACTCAGTCAGCTAGATTGACAGTCAAGCAGTTGGCGAATCAATCATCGCTGAATCAATCAGTTAGTAATTTGCTTAGCAGCGTTTATCGAATTTACTAACTTCTTAGCTTAGCTGACTAAATAACTTCAATCAATCAATAAATAACCCTGTCAATCAGTCTTTCAGTTGATCAATCAGTCAGTTTCTTAATAACTATGCTTCATCAATCAATTTACATCCTAATCACTCTATTATTCCTTAAGTTAATCAGTCTATAAGTTGGTCAATCAGTTGGTGTCTTAAAAACTATACTCCATCAATCACTCCATCATTCATGAAGTCAATCATTTGCCAATTAATCAGTCACTGAATCAATCAGTCATTAGTCAATCAATCAGTCTGTAATCAAGTCAGTCACTTATTGCTCACTTAGTTAGTCAATCAGTAACACTTACACTCAATCAATCAATCAGTTTACATCCACAGGTATCTCATTCCCTAAGTCAATCAGTCTTTGCAGTGTCCTCCGCAGTCACTCCATCATGCTTTAAGTCAATCAATCTGTCAGTTAAGTGTCTCAATCAATCATGCCATCAATCTTTCATTAATCTCTCAATCATTCATTGATCTTCAACTATAGCTCTTTTAACTAGTCAATCATTCGCATCTACACTCCCTCAATCAATCTACATAACCATCATGCTTCAATTCAATCAATCTGTCAGTTGTTCAGGCAGTCAGTCATCAGTCAATCAATCAATCACTCAATCAGTCTATAGCTCTTTTAACTAGTCAATCAATCGCATCTGCACTCCCTCAATCAATCCTCGTATAATCCCAATCTTAAAGTTCGTTCCAGATTGCCAACTAAAATCTTTCCCCTAGACATCCTTAAGACTTCAGCTGAGCTAACGTAAAATGTAACACAATCATAATTCTTGGCTTTTATCAACGGACACCGAGAGCAAAAAGGGAAATGCTCATTAAACGGGCAAAATGACAACGAGACAAAAGCAGAGGACAAGAAAAGACAAGAGAAGAAAAAACATTAAAGGAAAAACAAGGCCGAAGTGCAGGAAATGTCAGCGTTGACAAGAAAATGCACTCGTTTCGCCAAAAGGATATACACTTGACACACACACACGCACACACATGTCATATGCTAATGTCTGCTGAGTATGTGTGTGTGTGTGTGCCCTCTGAGTGCTTGGCTTTTGCCCTACAACAACGACAACAACAACACAAACAAATGGGGTGAATGTGTGAATAGGTGTTCGCTTTTAGGGCGTGGAGTAGGCAAACTGCAGCCGCAGCGACTTGGCCCAATGCATAGCAAAAAGTTCAAAGTTCAAGCAACAAACAAGGCCAACAACACACACACACACTCACACAAACAAACAAACAAACAAAATTTTAAAAATTGTAAAAATAATGTAAATATTTTCAATACGAAAAAAATTGTGCTTGAAAGCGCCTGACTTGCAGCGTGGATAAAGAGATTGATTGACTGATTGATTGATGGTGATACGTGTCACATTGAGTATTATCTTGTATATATACAATCGGATTATATATGCAGCTGTATTCTAGAATACTAGTAGGACTGAGCTTTACATTTTGGATAACTAAATTCAGTTGATAAAAAAAAATATTTGGAAAAGAATTTTAAAAGAATCTTTAGATTAACATATTTTTTATTAACTTATTTGAATTTAATTTAATATACTTTTTTGTTCTTTAATTTGTGTTTCCTTTTCTTTTAGATATTTTTTAATATTTTACTGAATTTTCTATTTAATATTTTAATTTAATTTTTAATTAAATTTACTACATTTTTTTGTTTAATGTTTTATTTGGTTTATTTTATTTTTTAATTTATTTTCAATTTAATTTTTGTATTTAGTTTTCATTTCAATACAATTTAATTTTCAATATTTTTTTTTAAATTTTCATTTAAATTTATTTTTTAAATATTTTCATTTAGTTTTTAATTAAATATTCTATATTGTTTTGTATTTATATTTTACTGATTTTATTTTATTTTTTACTAAATTTCAATTTAGGTTTTGATTATATTTTGAATTTGATTTATGTATTGAATTTGATTATATATTGAATTTTCAATTCAATTTTTTATTTAATTTTTATGTGGTTTTTACAGATTTTATATTGAATTATAATTTAATTTTTCATTTAATATAAATCTTTTCTTGAATGTTTTATTTAGTTTATTTTATTTTTTACCTAATTTTCAACTTAATTTTCATTTCAATTCAATTTAATTTTCAATATAATTTTTTATTTCATTTTTATTTTTAATTTTTTCTTTATTTTTTAGTTGAATTTTTAATCTTAATTTTTATTAAATATTTAAATTTAATTTTTCATTTACTTTGATCTAATTTTTTTGTTTTATGTTTTATTTAGTTTATTTAATTTTTACTTTATTTTCAATTTAATTTATTCATTCAATTTTCAATACAATTTTTAATTTATTTTTTTTTCAATATTTGTATTTTATTTTTAATTTAATTTGAGCTAAATAAATAATAATTCTAACTAGAATATTTCCGCTCTGGCAAAACTATTCCAAGTAAAATCTTTGCTTTTATGGCATTTTGCATTTGAGATTTGGTTCATAATCGCAACATTTACCAAATGCCATAACTAACATGGCACACACACACACACACACACACACACACACACACACACACACACTCACACTCATCTCAGTTAAAGGTAGAAACAGTTGAGCTGCCAACTAACTCCGTTGCTGGCATGTTTCTGCGAGTGGCAGCCACAATTTCTTGACGTCGTAAATTCACGTCGATTTTTTTTTTAGGCTGCTGTACGGCGTAGCGCCAGTAGGTGGCGTGGGGCGTGGCATGAGGCATGTGGCAAAGGCAAACAATTTGAACGCTGTTTGCTCGTTATATGGCCAGTCATTTAATCAATTATGCAAAAAACGACGTCGACGACGGCGACGACGACGACGATGTAACCGTAAAATGTTTGCCACGGCTACACGGCTATAGTTGCCGGATATTTCTTTCTGCAGAAACCCCAAAATCCCAGCCGCCCAACTCGCTCCAGTCCACCCGTTTGACTAGCTTCGGCTTCGGCTTTGGCTTTGGCTTCTTGCGTGCTTTTTTCGTGCCATAGGATGACGGCACGTTTACCTTGTACCGTGTATAAATAATTAATTGAATGTACAACAGTTTTGGGCCCCCTCTCGCCCCTCGCCTCTCGCCTCCCGGCCCTCCTCTGCCGCCCTACAATGGTAGGTAGATAGGTGGACTTGGGACTCCTGGCAATCGGAGGAGTTACACGCTCTCGGCAGCTCATTGGGCAGTTAGGAAAGCACTTCGTTTAGCTGAATGGCGTTGCATGAATGCCTAAATGCCAGAATGAATGTGAATGCGAATGCGATTGTGAATGTGAATGTGAATGGCAGTGAATATCGAATCACACTCATTCATTCACTCAATCGCACACCGAATCGTAGGTGCCACATGTGGCAAATAAAATGCAAAATTGATTTAGCAAAGAACAAGCGGAGAGCGACGACAAAGCGGTTTCATCAAGTTGAACCAGTCGAGAACCAGTGCGGAACAAGGAACTTTGTTCATTATTGAATATTATTTGAAGTTGATAAGTATCTTATGGCAATGCCAATCGTGTCGAATCAAACATTATTTGACTTATGAACTAGTTCATAATAGTAATTGAACTAGTTCCGCAATTGATACACAATAAGTCATAGCTGAAGCAGTGAGCATACAAAACACAATTTCAAATGGTTCACCAAATGAACTAGTTCCGAAAACTAATTTCATTTTTCCAATGTCTGTGGAAGTAAGCAAGTAAAAAACCTTTCAAATTTGCGCATAAAATGGAAATGAACTAGTTCCATGAACTTTGTTTATAGCCTAACCAGGCTATAGGTAAATCGTACCACGCAAAAGAAAAACAATTTCGAGCTACGCATGTTAAACAAAAATCAACACACTTTCAAGTGGTTGCTCACATGAACTAGTTCCTTTGTTTTGTTTTTTGGTTCTTTTTCTCTGTTTGTTTTTTTGTTTTTTTTTTTGCAAAGAGACAAGTTTAGAGTGCTCGAAATGAAAACCGTTTTGCATTTAGTTAGCCCCATTACCTTCCCCCATTACCTTCCCCCCATTACCTTCCCCCCATTACCTTCCCCCCATTACCTTCAGCCCGGTTGGCTTTGACTAGTGCCGCTCTTGACACTAAAACTCAACTACAATTTGCATACATGGGCCATTGCGTTGCGTTGCGTTGCGTTGCGTGTGTGTGTGTGTATGTGTGTGTGCGTGGCAACCACTTGCACCACTTGCCCCACTTGCCAAGAAGCACTTGCAGCGCAACTGCATGAAGCGCCCAAAGTCTTCAAGTGGCGCTCTTAAAGCGCTGCCTCGCCTCGTGTCCAAAATTGGGCAAGTTGGACAACGGCACGTAGCCGTGGAGCGTCGCAGCCAGCGGCCCAATTGGAGCTGCGATGCTGTGGGCCGGGCTGGGCGGAGTCATTTGCTTGGCATTTTCTAGTTCGTTGCTGTGGGTGTCAAATCTGTGCAAAAGATTCATTTCGGCCAGTGGCGGGGGGCGGAGGCAGGGGCAGGGGTAGGGGCTGCGTTGACGCCTTTGCCATGTCAAAGCGTCGCCAAGCCAAAAATAATCTATGGCAATTGCATATGGCAGGCAATAAACTTGGTCAAGTCCAAAACAACAACAACAACAACAACTAGCAACGACGAACACGGCGGGCGGATGCCGTTTGCTGCTGCTGCCACAGCCCGAAACGAACGGAGCTTGCCCCTCACCCTCACCCTCATCCCCGCCCTGGCAGCCTGGCAGCTGCGTGGGCGTCTCCAGTTTTTCCTCTGCTGCAGTTACTTCTACGAAAAGTGCTCTTGACATGTTTTTATTAAAGTTTCCTCCTCATTTTGAATGCCCTGTACTCATAATATGGGTTTACCACCCGAAAATATGGGGTATATGTGTGGGGATCTATATCTGTCTCCATATCTATATCTATATCTATATCTATATCTATATCTATATCTATATCTATATCTATATCTATATCTATATCTATATCTATATCTATATCTATATCTATATCTATATCTATATCTATATCTATATCTATATCTATATCTATATCTATATCTATATCTATATCTATATCTATATCTATATCTATATCTATATCTATATCTATATCTATATCTATATCTATATCTATATCTATATCTATATCTATATCTATATCTATATCTATATCTATATCTATATCTATATCTATATCTATATCTATATCTATATCTATATCTATATCTATATCTATATCTATATCTATATCTATATCTATATCTATATCTATATCTATATCTATATCTATATCTATATCTATATCTATATTTATATCTATATCTATATCTAAATCTATATCTATAGCTATATCTATAGCTATATCTGTCTAAGTTTACAGGGTATCTTCTAGTCAAATCCTCTTGCCTTCTGCTGTTTTTCTTGGCCGTCTTGTTTGGCCATATGTCGACTCTTCGGGCCAAAAATGCACCAGAAACGAAAATAAAATTGCCTCACTGTGTATATATATATACATACGTCTGTATATATATATATATATATGTCTGTGTGTGTAGGAGGTATTTGGTGGCAGAGTTATGTTTATGTTGTGTGCGTGCACAGTTCATGGAATTGCTATTTGAGGCTTGCATTTTGCAACGCCAGCTGAGCCGGGCCAACTGGGTGATCCAATCTGCAGTGGAGCTCAGTTGTCTTATTAAACCCAGATTCAATTATTTATAATTTCAGAGATGCCAACATTGGGATAGGGCGTAGCTTCAGCTTCAGTTCAAGTTCAGCTAAATGAACCAGAGAAAACTTTGTGACCCACATCAAGCTGCGAAAATAGCGAAAGGAAAACTAATGAAAGCAGCAGAAGAACAAGTGAAAATCAATTAAACGAAACAAATTTCCCCAAGGTGAACGAAATTCAAATGAAAAACGGAAAAAAAACAAAGACTTGAGCTTTGCCTTGGACAGGCGCATAACAGAGCGGTTCAATTGACAGCTGTAAACTGAGAAATGTTAAGTGTTATGTTATTGAAAAAGAAACTCTGTTCAGAGGGCTCTAGAGCAAATACCGAAGTGCACCTGGAAATCAGTGCACCTGAGCTGTGCCCCGACTGCGGACAATTGGCCAATTAGCAAACAAATCGATTTGGCCAGCTCATATTATACATATAAACGGAAAGTGTAGAAGCGGCGAGCTGGTCACTGAGTCGCCGTGGCAAATGATCTCTAAACGATTTGCATCGGATACTGCAAATATTTCCAAGTCGCCTCAATGAAATTCCTTCGAATTTATCCAAGTTATTCAGGGAATTTCGTAGCGTAAATATCTCAATGGTAAAAACTTGAAACAATCAAAATAAAAACACACAAAACGCCACAGGGTGACGAGGGGTGCAATGCGTACGGGTTAATCGTAGGGCAGAACCTACCCCAAAAGGCAGGAAAAACTTCAGTGGAAAACCAGACCGAGGCAAAAAGCAAATACCAAAACAAAGTTATAGCTAAGCAAATAAGACAAAGGACACGGTTCCTGGAATGTAGCACCAAATTAACATAAATTCCGCTTTCCAAGCCAGGATCAACTGAGCGAAGGGAGACGGAAGGCGCAGAAGGAAGTTAAAGGTAGAGGTAAAGAAAAAAACTACAGTAAACAAAGTGAAGCGACTAGAGGATACCCTAGAGTTGGCACTGTGAGATGAAAGTATTTATGGGAAATTTAATAAAATTGAAATAAAACATATTATAAATAAGATAATAATCATATAATTGTTATTATCATTAATTATTATGAGATTAAATAAAATTAATTATATAAACAAAAATGGACAATGATAAAATTATATATTCCTATTATATTATATTATAAATCTAGACTTCGAACTGGCACCAGATATGCCCGCTTGCGCAATGAACAGGGTATTGCAGCAAGCAGCGTGTTGCAAGCAGTTCAACGACGCGAAGGAGTTGGCACTGGGGTTTGGGTCGGGTTCTGGCTGCTACTTGGCGCTGTGTCTATATCCATGTCCACGTCCACGTCCACGTCCACGTTCATGTCCTTGTCTATGTCTATGGCCTGCGCCGTTCGCTGGTCGCAACTAGTCGTCGCACTTATATTTTTGCTATTCCCACAAGAAAAATCAATGGAATTGTTTGGTATATTGTTTGGGCCAGCAGAGTGTGTGTGTGTGTGTGTGTGCGTGGGTGTGGGCGGTGTCTGCCAAAATGCCTTTTCTCTTGATTTGTCTTTTCGCTTTAGTGGATATTTTTCTTTGCTCCTTTTTGCACTTGCTTTCGTTTTTGTTTTCCTTTAGCTTTTCTCATCTTTTTTTTTTTTTTTTGGGCAAATAAGCGACGACATCGGCGACAAATGCTCTGTCTGCCCAG
Organism: Drosophila repleta; assembly: GCA_018903745.1. Lineage (NCBI taxonomy): Eukaryota > Metazoa > Arthropoda > Insecta > Diptera > Drosophilidae > Drosophila > Drosophila repleta. The sequence continues at coordinate 340,290 of JAEIGN010000154.1, read as the reverse complement.
CCTCCCCACGCCCACAGCCCACCCTCTGCTAATGCTGTTGACTCGGTTGACATACTTATTGATGGCACTGTGCATGCACCACAGCCACGTGGGCGTGTGCGAAGGGCTGGGGTGTTGCGTCAACAGCGCTGAGAGGATATTGCAAAAATGCAACGAGGACAAATGGCAGCTGCTCAACTGCAGGCACTGTAAATAACACGATGTGACCAGCAGCAAATGCAACAAATTCCTAGTGCCAAAAGCCGCAGCTTAAAGCTCTATAAATTCAGTATATATATATATATTTATATATATATATATATATTATTTATTTTTGTATTTTTTAATTTCATTTGAGCCACAAAAATAAATAAATGCTAACCGCAATGCGGCATTTTACTAATTGGGCTTATTAAATGATTAACGGTAATTAATTAAAGGCGTCATACATAAATATACGCACATAATATGCAAACACACACACACTCTCTCTCTCTCTTTCTCTCTTTGCATAGCGATCAGGAACCGTTACAGCATGCAAGCAGAATTCACTTACCTCTCACACTCTATCTTGCTCTCTCTCTCTCTCTCTCTCTCTCTGTGCTTATCACAGCAAACGACGCGTCGCCGAAATGTAGATGTCGACGACGGCAGCGGCAGAGCCCAAATAAATGGATGTTGTTGGCCCACTGTAGCCGCTACATGGCCGCCGCTGCAGCAGTAGCAGTAGTAATAGCAGCAACAGCAACAGCAGCAGCAGCTCTAGCAAATGTAACAGTAGGCGGCACACAAAATAAGCTGTAGAAAATGTACTAAACGGCCGCATGGGAATATCTTTGCATTTATCAAACGGCAAACGGTCGGCGTCGCAGTCGGCGCAGACACGTGAGAGCGCCAAGCTGCGCAGGCAAAGGCAAACGCAAAAAAAAATAAAACAAAAACAAAACAAGTAAGAAAACTCTAGTCGAGACCGCTCGACTAGGGCCCCTGAACCCTGCGAAGATCCGCTATTCCAAAGCAATCTCCATTTCTTTAATATACATAAGTATATATATATTCATTACACGCAACACATACACACACACAATACACAGGCGCACGCTCACACAAGCGCAAGTCGGAGCGTCAGCTGTTCTTCGGCTGCTTTGCACGGCAATGTTATGGGAAATTAAATGTTTAATAACTTCTTTTCTAGACCAACGATTTTGATCAAACTTGTTGGGCGTAATCATGTCATCCATATGTATGTATGTGCCAAAGCACAAGTCTCTAGTATTTGATATACGGGATTTACAAATTTGAGGCGAAGGGGGCGTGGCAACCAAAATTTAACAAAAACCGAAATTGCGTAAGGCTCACATAACACTAAATGCAAAATTTGAAGACTCTATCTAGAAAGATGAATTATATAGAATTTTATTGCTTAATTTAGATTTTCGTTTTTAATCGATAACAATAAAACGATAAAAAGTTATCGAATTTCTGAAACAAACTCGATCTTTTCGTGCTATACAGGAACCTACATAAAAAATTTCAAGTCTCTAGCTCTTGTAGGTTCTGAGAACGACGCGTTCATACATACGGACAGACGGACAGACGGACGGACGGACAGACGGACAGACGGACAGACGGACAGGACGGACAGACGGACATGGCTATATCAACTCGGCTTGTCATCCTGATCCAAGAATATATATACTTTATGGGGTCTGCCACGCCTCCTTCTGCCTGTTACATACATTTCAACAAAAACATTATACCCTGATTTCCCATTTTTAAGCAAAGTAAGAAAAACTCTAGAGGCCGCTCGACTAGGGTATACCCTGAACCCAGCATTCTTGTTTCTTTTATATACACATGCACTTGTACGTTCATTACAAGCAAAACATATACATACACACATACACAGGCGCAAGCACACACTAGCGCAAGTCGGGGCGCAGCTGTTCTTTGCCGCTGCTGTTTGCATAGCAATGCTATGGGAAATTTTCCCTAAATTTTTTATATTTTTTTCTAGACGAACGATTTTGATCAAACTTGTTGGGCGTGATCATGTCATCCATTATGTATGTGCCAAAAGTCTCTAGTATTTGAAATACGGGACTTACAAATTTAGGCGAAGGGGGCGTGGCATTCAAAATTTAACAAAAACCGAAATTGTATAAGGCTCACATAACACTAAGTGCAAAATTTGAAGACTCTAGCTATAAAGATGAATTATATAGATTTATATAACTGACACTTTTTTTTTATCGATTTCGTTTTTATTCGATAACATTAAAATTAAGACAGTTATCGATTTTTTTTAACAAACTCGATCTTTTCGTGCTATACAGGAACCTACATAAAAAATTTCAAGTCTCTAGCTCTTATAGGTTCTGAGAACGACGCGTTCATACATACGGACAGACGGACAGACGGACAGACGGACGGACAGACGGACAGACGGACAGACGGACAGACGGACATGGCTATATCAACTCGGCTTGTCATCCTGATCAAGAATATATATACTTTATGGGGTCTGCCACGCCTCCTTCTGCCTGTTACATACATTTCAACAAAAACATTATACCCTGATTTCCCATTTTTAATGGGTTCAGGGTAAAAACACACACTTTTTGCTTGCCTGCTGCTGCTGCTGCTGTTATTGCGGTAGTCGTTGTTGTTCAGGCGTCTCTCTCTCTCTCTCTCTCTCTCTTTCCACAGTGCACAATATATAAAAAAAAAACGGTAAATTTTTGCTTTGCCTTTAGTTTTGTTGCTAATTTTCGGTTTTTAGTTCTTCTTTTGGGTCGATTTATTGAAATTTGGTGTTAACTTGCTTGAAATTCATTTAAGATTTGCCAATTTGCGACACTTGGCAACTGGCAAACAGCTGTTGTTTCACGCTGCTGTTGTTGTTGTTGCTGCTGCAGCTGTACTGCACTTGTTGTTGGCGGAGATGCGCGCTGTTAATTTCGTTTGCTTAACTTCACAAGGCATCACAGAAACAAAAACAAAAGTACACTCACACACACACGCACACAGAAACACCTTAATGTGTTTCAATAAAAAAAAAAGCCGTTACATATGGTATTTATAATATTAACAATAATTTAACAACTAGTCAAAAGCAACGACGACGACGACGACGGACAACAACAAACGCTGAACGACGCGACCGCGACACGGACACAACTTGACGGCTGGTGAAAAACTGCTCTTTCCCAATAAGAAAGAGAGTACAACACACGTCGAGTCAGCCAGCGGCGGCGGCGGCAGCTACGTCGACGTCGCAGCTGTCACGCGCGCTGCTCGTTGCTGCTGCTGCTGCTGCCGTTGTTGTTGTTGTTAGTTGCGTTCTATGCTTTTGTTGTCGTTATGTTTTTTCTCCTTTTTTTTTTGCTTCTTTGCGTGCGTGCGAGAGCAAGAGAGCGCCGTCGCTCTCAAGCTCACTCAACAGTTGTTTGTGCTAACAGCGCGCTGTTAGTTAACATAGCTCTGCAACGAAGGCTACTAGACTAACATACAGGCAAATTGATGCAAGCTGTTAAAATGTTTAACTGTTATTGTTGGGTTCTGCATTCATTGAAGGGAATTTAATATTATGCTGAGAATGTTATTGAGTGGATAATTATTGTATTTCAGGGTATATATGTATATATTTGACATAAATTACTAGAGAGTTTCTTAATTATCGGTGGCTTAAGTAGAGACAGAGTATGAAAGAGGGAGAGAGATATAAATCTTTATGTGCAAGAGAGATAGATACAGATGAAGGAAATGAGTGAGAGAGAGAGAGAGAGAGAGAGAGAAGTAAAATCAGAAAGATAAAGATGAAACATCAGAATAAAGGAACATAGAAATGTGAAAGAAGAGAGAGAGGGAGAGAGAGCGAAGAGAGAGAGCGAAAAGAGAGAGAGAGAGAGTAAAGAGAGAGAGAGAGAGTTAGAGAGAGAGAGAGAGAGAGGGAGAGAGAGAGAGAGAAAGAGAGGGAGATAAAGAGAGAGAGAGAGATAGATAGAGAGATAGGGAGAGAGAGAGACGAAGAAATAGAGAGAGAGAGGGAGAGAGATAGAGATTTCTAAATCCTCATCAAGAAGTCTATTGAAGATATGGGAAATAAATCCAGATTTGAACCCTTCGCATATATAAAAGTTCTCCTAGAGAGAGAGAGAGAGAGAGAGAGACTTCTATAGTCAGATGAACTGGAAAAACGAGATTTGAGCCCTTCTATTTAAGGTCTCCTATGTAAAACTGCCCCTGTCTCTCTCTGTCTCTCTCTCTCTCTCTCTAGAGAGAGAGAGAGAACTGATAGAAAAGTCAACTTGAATGGTCAGCCAGGGGTGGCGACCCTCGAGCCCTTTTGGCTTGAGGAGGAGCTTCGCAGTCTCAACACTGTGTCCTGGCCATGTCGTCTGCCTGACAACAATTAACGGCATTCCGATGTGTCTGGCCGCTAGCAGACTGACGGGAAATTTCAAAAATTTCAATTCACAAAAATTCACAGGAATGCGCCCATGCACACATGTACTAGATACGAACTCGTGTGTCCTTTTGTCAAGCGCCTACGAAACGCCCCGCCCCGCCCCGGCCCGGCGTCTGGGCAGGTGCAGTTGTCTGGCTTACCTGCCGTCCAGCTGGCCCAGAGTTAGGCTTGCGTCCTCCCTGGAGTTGCAATGGAGCCGTGTCAAGCTTTCAAGTTTTTGATTACATCAATTAAATATCCTTTGGTCCTTGCAATCAGCTTAATTGCTTCATATGTCCCGTCATAAACTGCTTCAAGCTTTGTCAAATGCGATTTCGAATCTTCAGCTAACACTCCCAGTGAATTGGCTCAGACGCTGCCAACTCAAGAACTCGAAGCTCCTTCGACCTTATGTCCGTTATTTACAGTTAAGATGGAAGCTATCAAGGTATTCAGCTTACTCCTGCAGCTCAATGTAGAAACTACAAAATTTTTTAAAATTACTTTTAAATTTTGGATTATATAGCAAAGTCCTGTACTATAACTCGATTGACAGAAATGTCGAAGCACAGATAATGAAGTCAGGATGGAATGGAGTGCTTATCGATTATCGATTATCGATTTTTGTTCTCTTGACATGCCTTGAGTCAGTTCATTTAGTTCCATTTTATTCATTCTTATCTTGGGTAGAAAAAAAACTGGTTTTATAGGGGTTTCCCATCAGACATGGAGAAAAACCTTCGGATCAAGAAGGTAAAGTAGCTAAATAAAGAAAGAGAAAGAGAGAGAGAGAGAGGGAGAGAGAGTAATGGAGTAAGTATCTCAATTAAAATCTCTCGCCTCTTATATGTCCGTCTCTTTTCATTTCTCTCTTTTCTTCTCTGCTCCATTGTTTCTCTTCTTTGCTCCTTGTTTCTCTTTTCCTCTGTTTCCTCTGTTCTTCTATCCTTTTTATGACTCTTTTAATGACTTCTCTCGTCTTCTGTTTTACCCTGTCCCTCTCACTGTCTCTCTTTATCTCTCGCTCTTGTTCTCTCAATCTCTATTATATATTTTCTCTGTCTCCCCCTCTCTCTCTCTCTCTCTCTCCCTCTCCTTGTCTCTCTCTTTATCTGTCTCTTGTTGTCTCAATCTCTCTTTTTACTGTCTCTCTCTCTCTCCATCTCTCTCTATCTCTAGTTCTTCCTCAATCTTCCTCGCTTTCTCCATCTGCCTTCCTTGTTCTCCCTTTCTCTCTCTCGCTCTCTCACACTTTACTTTTATATTCCCTCTCTCTCCCACACTCTTTCTCTCCCTCTCTCTCTCTCTCTCCCTCTCTCTCTCTCTCTCTCTCTCTCTCTCTCTCTCTGTCGCCCTTTCTCCTCTACATGTCTGACTTAGCTGATCGCTCTCTCTCTCTCTTTCTCTCCTTCTCCATATTTTTTCCTCTCATTTTCTGTCTCTCATTTTCTCTCTTTGACTCTGTTCCTCTTTCTCCTCATATCTTTCTCTCTCTCTGACTCTTGCTTTTTCTCCTCATATCTTTCTCTCTCTCTCTCTCTCTGCCTCTCTCCATCTTTTACTTTTTCCCTATCTCTCTCCTTTCCTATCTCCTTCACCCATAACTCTCTCTCTCTTCTGCTTCTTCTTTCTCTCAATCTCTCTTCTACCATCTGTCTCTCTACATATCTGTCTCTCTCTCCATCTCTCCAAGGTTTGCTCATGAAATCTCAGCAGCTCTGGAATAGCGTCTGCCCGACTGACCACAACTTGAGCAGCAAGTATCCTCGCAATCCTTGGCAGCACAAGGCACATTATCCTTAAAAGCTTGTAAGACGCTGTGGCCATAACAAAGTTAAAAGCAACTAAAATAGACACCTGGGACACCTGGGCACAAGGAGCGTGGAGAGTGGGCGGCTGGGCTGCAGCTGCAGCTGCAGCTGGAGCTGGAGCAAGCTGGCGTCTGTCGAGTGGCTCAGGGAGTGGATAGCCGGGCTAAATAAGTGCAGCTCAGTTCAGCTCGTTGGCCAATCCAGTGCCACAAAATTTATTGACTTTGTCGTACTCAACGTCCTTGGATGTCCTACGCGCTGTCGCTGCGACAGGGCGGTGCCTCTGTGTGTGGCATGGAGTTGCCTGCAGTTGGCAGCTTGTGGCAGCCGGCTGCTTACGAGCCTGTCTTAATAATTTGGCATCTTGCTAAATTAAAACTAAAATCCGGCCACATAAATCTTCGGGCCCAGCCGCATGATGAGCATCAACTTTGTTGCTGTTGTTGCCGTTGGCATTTACAACTTGGCTGGGCATTTATGCTGTTGTTTATGGGCAGATGTAATCAGTGACGTTCAGGCGTGCCACAGCCTCACCTGGCTACAGAGCCAACGGTCGGTCACTCGCTTCATTTGCTGTCCTCTCGCCCTCTCGTCCTATCGTCCTCATGTCCTGGCATGCTGAGCTGCCGTCTGGCCGTGTCACCGACACTTGCCCACTTCAACGTGGATGACTATGTTGTGCTTCATGCATTATTGTAATTGCAATATACTGCGCTTCATTTTAACCTTATCCTTGTTGTTGTTGTTGCTGTTGCTGCTGAAGTGTCCTTGTTGATGATCCGTGTGCGCTCTGATGGATGCTGATGCATCAAGTACTTCAGTGTTAAATCATGAAAGCTATGCGAGCGACAGCTATGCAGGTGTTTCATAGCCAAGTATGCCTGTTCCTCTGTGGTTGAGTGTATGTTGTGTATGTGTGTGTGTGCGTGTGTGTGTGTGTGTGTGTGTGTGTGTGTGTTAGGAATCCACTCGAGAGGCCAGACTTGATGGCTTCTCTATTTGGCATGTCAAAATCATTTGTAGTTGCCAAACAATACTCGTTTTGCGGCGATTCTTTTAAAAGTTCATGTTAAATTTGACATGAAGTTAAATTTTAAATAAGACATATATATAGCATATAGACAAGACAGCTTCTTAGTGTCAGAGTTGGGTAAGCTAGCTGAGTTTTACTCTGGAATCAAAGTCATTCAAGTCTTCATGTTAAATTTGACCTCATGTTAAGTTAATAGATATATATAAGATGTACAGCATTTAATAATATAACAGCTTCTTAATGTCAGAGTGAGTTAAGCTAACAAAGCTTTAGTCAGCAAGCCAAGCATTCAAGCAGTCAAGCTTGAGCTTAAAGTTCATGTTAAATTTGACAGCAAGTTAAATTTCTGTATCTAAAAGACCCACAGCAAGATCTACAAAGATGAATAATAGTTAGATAACTGTCACAGTCAAATAAGTGAACTCGGCTTTACTCAGCAAACCAAACCATTCAATCCTTCCAGTCTTCAAGTTCATATGAACTAGTTTTTGGCTCAACTGATTTTATGAGAACTTGCCGAAAGGTAAAAACTTGTTTAAATTTCAACCGGCAGCCAACTGTGCTGCGATAAAAACAATCAAATGCTTTAGCCTAAGATGATTGAGGTGGCTTAACCTTCAAACATTTCGAGCGCGTTCAGGACAACAGGATAACAGGAGGCAATGGGAAGCAGCACCTTGATACCAAATGTGATCACGCAGTGCGCATAAACAACGACAGCCGCGTAGAAGTTATAAAGGCAACAACAACAACAACAACAACAGCAACGATAGCAAACGGCAACGATAGCAAACGGCAAAATGCGTCATTTAGATGGGCGTACAGTTCAAGTGGGCGTGGCAGGGCGAAGTACCCATTGCCGCAATGGCGCAACTGAACTATAAACCATAAGAAAAAGACGTGCGAAGTGATAAACATGAAATAGGCAAAAGATTCGGCAAACTAAAACAATTGGTGGCCCTGCGCAATGGCAGTGAACTAGTGGAACTAGTTCAAAGTGAACTAATAAAGGAATGAACTAGGCTAAAAAGGCAATTAACTAATTGAGTTCGCTAAAAACCAGCTATAAACAGGCCTAATAAAATGAACCAGTTCATATGAACCAATCAAAAAAATATACTTAAATGATTTATGAACTTCATTTAATCTGTTTATTTTATTAACTATGGGTAAAAGTAATTGACTAGTTCATTTCAGCATCAAATGAACTAGTTCACGTTTTGTTATCTAGTTCCACATATATATAGATATATTCATATAAATACATTTCTATACAGCCAAGACAAAGCACGTTCCTTTCCGTCCATTCCAATACAATAATGAACTAGTTCCGTCGCTCCAACACGCTCACACGCTATTGAACAACTCATGTACAGGGCACAAACGCAGGCAGCGCATGTAGCGAGCATATGACAGATTATTTCTAGCATATGTAGGACGTGGCAACGGTGTCCCGTTTCCTGCTTACCCGCCACAGTGCCCCGTGTGCGTCCTGTGAGCTGTGTCTGTGCGTGCGTGCGCGGGACTTGGGTGCGAATGTTGTCCACATACACTCGTGTTCGCAATGCGCGCTACGTGTACCATAACTACCTACTGCCTCGCTACTCATTACAAATGAAAACCAGGCGAATGAAACACCTGTGCCAAGGCACTGACAGCAACAGAAGTGGCAACTGCTACAAGTAGGACATCAGGCATTCAAGATGGAACTGGCAAACGATGTATTGTTGGGCCATTAGAGTAACTTTTGGAGTCAGGCGAGGCACAGTGGGGCCAAGAACTCGATTGAAAGAGGAATATTGTTGGAAAATATTCTCTATATATATTATATATTGTAATAGAGCTAAAAGGATATTTTAGCTATTTTCGAAAAATATTTCAGTTTGCTCATCTGGCACCACTGTGCGTGAGCGCGAATTGGGCAATGGAACGTGAGATAACAGCAGGGCAGCACGGCAGCCGTGCGGACTTTGGCGGCAGCCAGTGCCAGTGCCAAAATTAATCAGAGTTTCAATCAAACATAAAATAAACGCTGAGATTTGATATGACAGGCCAGTGCTTTGGGCAGGGCAACAAAAATGTGTTAAGTGCCGCATGACAAACGGCTGACAGGATGTGGAACGCTGCCGGAACATTGAAACACTGGAACACTGGGTGGCAACGGCAACCTTTTTCCCTTTGCATCAATACCAATTTATTGTATTCCATTTCAGTTGCAGACGCCTCTCGGCTGCGTTTTATGAGTGGAGTGTGTGTGTGGAGTGGAACGGTGGCATTTGAAATGAAGCGGATATCAGCGAATGAAACAGTGGTATGTGCAACAGCACTGAAAACTATGCTATGGTATTATGTGAAATGTCATGTGCATGAATGGATGATGGCATAACAGCGTGTGGAACAGTGGGTATGGAACAGTGGCATTGGAACAGTGATATTTGGCACATCAAATTAATTTATATAAGTAGAAAAGTACTTTAAGTTGAATATTAGACAGATAAACATGCAGCGAGAGTGTCTGGAACAGTGGTAAATGGAACACAAATTGGGAAGCTCTTACTAGGGTGGCAGAGTTGAAAAAACAAACATTTATGTAAGAGTGACATGTGGAACAGTGGCAAATGGAACACTGAAAAGTGGAACAGTGGTATGAGGTGAAACAGACCAGCTGTCAGAAACGGGCTAATGAAATGGAGGCAATTGAAACAGTAGTAAATGAAACAGTTGGAGTTGCTGGTTTACAGCTATAACTTAACATCATATGGAACACTGGAATATGAAACAGCTGTCTTTGTCTTGCTGTCAATGCACAATGTCTGGCTGGCTGATCCCTAAATCTAGACAGGCTGATCTGCTTGCTCTGGGCCATCTTTCAATTGGCTCGACCCATCGCTCTCTCTCTCCCTATATCTCTCTCTCTCTCTCTCTCTCTCTCTCCCTGTGCCATCCAATTACACGGGCTGAAAATTTGATTTAATGGCAAAGCGTGCGTGTGTGCGTGTCATGTAGACACGGTAATTTTTCAGGCAATTACACCAAGCAGGTAGACAGGGAGACTGTGCCTGGCCTATCACCCCCAAGGACTCCCACACACACACACACGCACACATGATACATTTCACCTGCAAGTAAAATATTATTCAAAAATCAGTTACGCCCCCGTCTTGAGGGGCATTGTGAAAATTTATTAGACCAGGCATTAGAAGGGGGCAAGCGCTGCATTACTCCAACTCCAACTCCAAGCCCAACCCCAACTTCCACGCAGCACTTAAGAAATGTGAAAAGAAATGAAGGAAAATAAAGCGAAAAGAGGAGTAGAGAAAAGAAAAGAGAAGCAGAGGAAACCCTTTCCAATTCACATTCGCTTGGCTTTATAGAACTACATTAAGAAAATCACTCGAAACTCCGCTCGGCAGCTGCTTGCTGGTCGAATTGAATTGAATTTATGGCTGCCCCGATACCCCTCAGCGACGGTGCGTGAGTGTGTGTAAATAGGTGTGTGTATGTGTGTGTGTGACGCGTGGGCGTGTCATTAGCAGCACCGAAGCGGGCTGCTATTAAGCAGCAGCAACGTAAAATGTTTTATTGCGCGTGTTTTCTTTGTGTTCAGCCGTGAGTTATGCGTGGGCTTCAACACGGGATTTACATTACGGCGTACGTCTTGGGCTTGAGAAATTAGCAGCAATCGCTTCACTCAACCCGTGCCCAGCATCCTTTACGCTCACGCAAATTAAGCTCTGCCGCGTGTCCTTGACACGTATGAAACCAGTTGTTACGACAAAATACTGCTACGCTGCCGTTATAAATGACATTATTTCAGGTTGTTCCGAAACAAAAAAAATAAACATATTTTTAGATCTTACAGTTACAAGAAAATGCTATTTGAGCTTTATATGGGAAAGGACTTGCTTAATGAAGTTAAGACTTTGGAAATTGTAGATATATATTATGGCATGCCACTCACATATATAACACCTTATAGTTTTTGAATATGCGCCTCTAATGGGCGTGGCAATATCTGTTTAAATCTGGTAAAATCTAATATAAAAAATATATCTTTTTTGGTCTCTGAGTTAGGATCATCAAGGTTCCTATGATGACTTTTTCGAAGATACATTGCTTTGCTATAGACTCTTATAAGATAGAACCCTAATATAGATCTATAATACACACCTTAACCATAGCTCTATAATATAAATATATATATATATAACGCATGCCCCTTTATGACATGATATAAATGAGATAAACAAAAAATAAATAAATTTTAAAAGTTCCTTATAGTTTTTTGAGCAGATCTCAGCAAGTATATATGTATTTTCTCTTAACATTTCCCCAATTTAATATATATATTCAAGTTCAACTGAATTTTGAATGAAATCCAAAATATTTGCATTATTCTAAGAATTTGCGTAACTCACAATTAGGACATGAAACAGGCCGTAAAGTCTGACAGCTTCCGCTTTATGGCAACTGCTTTTCGTCTCGCTCGGCTGGCCCTTCGCTTACGCTTTTTAATAAGCAGCTCACATCAAAAACAAAATCAAGGCATTTTTTTTGTTTTTTTTTTTTTTTGGGCGTATTCAAAAAATGAAATTTTCTGGGCCATTGTCTTGGCCAGGCTGGCAGAGGCGGGCGGGCTCGGCTGTTGCTTTTATGTTGGCTGACTTTAATGAAATTAGATTGATTTTTATGCTGACGTCCGGCTTCGGCCGGCGGACTTCACTTTTTTACGACTACTTATTCATCAAGTTGAGCGACTGACTGACTATATAATTTAATTTTTGTGTGTAGTAAAAATAAATTTTTGATAGATGCGTTTGCGCTCGGCCAGCTGGTACGCTTCTCGCCGTTTTACGACACTGCGCCAGGTGAGCTGTGGCCGTGGCCGTGGCCGTGGCCGTAGCCTTTGCCTTCGCCTCAGCCTTACCTGGGGCCCACAGCTGCGTATGTTTGGAGTGAGCTTATTTACGATATATATATTTTCGTTTTGGGCGACGCTGAAAGGTGTGCGCCGTGGCTACAGCTTTATGGCCACCAGCTGGCAATCGCGGCGAGTGTGTGGAGAAAAGCGTTGCATACGCTTAGGCGCTCCCCGAGATTAAAGTCATCCACAGTTAACACTTGACAAAATTATTAAACTTTATTAACCTCTTACGCTGTCTGCATTGCCAGAGCCCCATAAATTGTCCCGCATTGCAAAGACAAAGCACATTCAGCGTACGGCACATATGAGCAGTAGCTGCGGGGGTAGCTGCGGGGGTAGCTGAGGGGTAGCTGCGGGGTAGCTGGTGCTGCACTGCAGCCAATTGGTACGCGCCAGCCACTTGTAAATTATGGCCACAGTCGCCAGCGACAACGACTACGACGATGACTTTGACTTTTTCAGTGGAGCAGGTAGGGGGGGGGGCGGAGGGAGGTGGTAGGAGCCGTGCAGCGACATTTTTGGCCAGCCATTGGGGGACAATCACTTGTGGCTTTAAGATATTTGCCAGCTGCGCATTTTGCTGCAATGTATTTGAACTTTGGCTTCCGATTCGAATCCCTAGCCAAATGGATTGCTTAGCGTTGCCAACTGCCCTTGTTGCCATTGGAATGGATAGCAATGGATCGATAGCTATGCCGATAACTATCGATGAGCACACAAAGTTGAGAATAAATTATCGTTTGGAAAAACTTAATTTTAGGTAACTATGTAGGATTTTAGTATACCAGAGTCCGATAATGTTTGACATGCGATTATATATCGTTGAGAGATTTATCGATAAATAAATAGAGTAATGTACTGCAGCTTAGTTCTCTCTTTCTCTCTCTCTCTCTCTATCTTTCTCTCTTTCTCTATCAGCATTGCAAGCTACTTTAAGCACTTATATGAGCTGTTTTACATCGATAACTTATCGATAGCTTCGAATGCTGCCAAACAATACCGATAAGAATCCAAGTCAAAGTCATATAAAAAGTATGATTTAATAGGTAACTAGATTTAATATGCAATCAGCTTTAAATCATCATTCATATCTGCCCAAAAACTATCGATAACAATCCACTTATCGATAAGCTAAAGTACAGAGCATGGCCACTGTACTCAACAGACTTGTCGCCCCTAGCAGTAGCTGCCCTGGGCACTCACTTTCATTTTGTTCAGCACACCAACCCCTCTCGCTCACACACCCCCTCACACACACACAGCCACACACACACAGCTGCGTATGCGTTTGCAAGTGAATGTGTGAAATTTGTGCCATAAATTTGCACATTACACGAAAAGTTAACACGAATTACTGTTGTAAGTGAGCAAAAATTACAATTGTGCAGCACGGGGTCTCGAGCACAATGCAGGGGGCACGCAGACGGGCACCCCGACAAGGCGACACAGAGAGCGAGAGAGAGAGAGATAGGACTGTGTATTGAATGTCCATAAATTTGAAAGAATTTAAGAGTTAAGCTGCTGACAAATATATGAGAGCTGCCTGAAAATTACTTAAGTTGCACAGCTGACAATGCGCCATAAATACCTTGGGTTTATGTGGGTGGATCGAAGCTCTATTCCATGAAAATCTATCGAAAGTGGGGAACTGAACTGGGGAACGTTGTTCCCAAATATATTTTGTTATATAAATGTAAATGATGAATATAGAGCTATTATATCATTGGGAATTGGTCAAATAGGGGCTGTAAAAGTTATCGATAACTCTCAGCTGCCGATATACTCAATTAGATTAGCCGTTTGGCCTAGCTGTGGCCTGCCTAGCTGTGGCCTGCCTAGCTGTGGCCTGCTTGGACATCTTTTGATAGTTGCTTTTAGAGTCCAATCGATTCCTTGCATTATACTATCGAGACTGAGCTCGAGTCGTGACGATAACTGAAAAATGCGTAGCTTTTGCATCAGCAATCAATCGAAACGTTCAGTACCCATCATCTGTTTTGAATAATCATCACACACATCCGGCTGGCAATAGCTTATTCAGCATTTGAAAATAATTGATGGCTCTAATGGCTTCTGCTGGCTGTGCCATAAATAGGTATTGGCCATTGGGGCTGTTGGCCGAAAATAAACATGAATAATACGAGTGTGGCCATTTTGGGGTATTTGTGAATCAGTCTCTGGCGAAGTGAATGCATTTGGCATTTTGTGGTCACTTTGTGGCATTCGAATGCATTTAGCCTGATCGCCAATCGCAAAACGCTTTTGGTGCCGCTTTGCTGCCGATTTGTGCACTCTCTGGCATTTGGCATGCAATTGTGGCCAAAAGCACTCCATGACCGACTATTTACAATCAAATTGATGGTCGGCCATCGGTAAGGCGAGTAGCCGAACACTAATGCCCACAGTCCAGCCCCGGCCAAATTAGGCGCTGCATAATATGTATGGCAACATCGCGCAACCCAACTGAACAATAGAAAATTTAGAATCAACTCTTTAGCAGCTTTCGTGGGAATCTGTAAATTTGAGTTGATTTCCATTAAAATGTTGATAATGAGATGATGGGAGAGTAGCGCTTTGTGAGGACTGTTTGTCTGTTAAGTAGCTTAACATGCTGTAGATTAACATATTTGTGATTAACATAGCTACACACTTGTGCTTAACATATGTAAACTCAACATACTTATACTAAACAAGCTCATACTTAACCTAAGTAGACTTAACAGACTTATACTAACATATGTAATCTTAACATAAGTATACTAAACATGCTCATACTTAACATAAGTGACTTAATATACTTATACTTAACATATGTGAACTTAACATTCTTATACTTAACATACTCATAGTTAACATAAGTAAACTTAACATACTCATACTTAACATACTTATACTAACATAAGTAAACTTAACATACTTGCATTAACATATGTAAACTTGACATACTTATACTTAACATACTCATACTAAACATATGTAAACTTAACATACTTACATTAACATAAGTAAAATTAACATACTTATACTTAACATACTCATACTTAACATAAGATTGGGTTACCTGCTTCTACTTTACTTAGCATACCTTAACTTAACATATGTTAAAATGCTTAACATGCTTAAAATACGTCCTCTTGACATATTTCAAGGATAGTACATAGCAGTTATAGTCAACTTGATCTCTTGTAAACTTCAGCTCTACCTCCTTGAAAACCCCAGAAGCCCCGATATGACTGAGGCATTTTAAAAGCTCACCTCAAAACTTCAATTCAAAATCTTGAGAGTCGCCAATTTTCCAAAAGATATATACCAAATATATACTGCTCTCGCTTGACGCTCATAAAGAGTCAAGTCGGGCGGTGCTGCTCGGCATATTTATAAGCATTTTGTATGCGTCTCCGCAGAGCTCGTATAACAATATAATTGTTTTTTGTTTCTTCTTTTTTTGTTAAGAAAAAATATGGAATAAATAAGGGAAAAGTATGGCTGCTTTATAAAATATTTAACGTGCTTTTCATTGTCTCGATGGTCGTTGTTTCGACTGCTCGTTGTGTGTGTCTGTTTATGTGCATAAATTTTATTACACATGTGCTTTTGTTTATGCGACGCAAAAGTTAATGCAACATAAAATTTTCGTTTTTTATTTATCACTTGTTGTTCGTCTTCTTCACCTTCTTCTTTTTTTTTTGGGAGGATATTCCGTCCCGGGGGAGCGCGGGCTGAGAAAAAAAATAGACCAAAATCAAAAAGGGAAATACAATAAAAAAAAAGTAAATTTATATAAATATATACATATGTGGAGGAAGGACATGGCAAGCACACAATAAAACTGCCACACACTCGCACACAGTCAGAGAGGTGGCATAAACCACAGACGTGGCACGGCGCGCCACGCCCACAAGGCCATGCGCATTCATATATCACAAATATGCTAAATCAGCATATTTGCGAGTTTATTTACAAGGACATTTATAAAAATTTACGGCCGTGCCGTAAATTGCAGCCGCCGGGCAGGTCTTGAGATTTATGCCTCGCCGATTATATCAAAAGGAGGCCCGTACGCCCGCCCGCCCTCTCTCTCTCTCTCTCTATTGGTCTCTTTCACACTCGCATCTGCTTATCGCTGAGCAGCGATTTCTCACATAATTCAAAAGTCGTTGCATAAAACAAGGGCTGCCAGACGTCTGAAAAGAAGTTGAGCCGGGTCAAGCCACGCGATGCGATGCGATGCGAGTTTAGGGAGCGAAAGATGTG
This sequence comes from Drosophila repleta, assembly GCA_018903745.1. Lineage (NCBI taxonomy): Eukaryota > Metazoa > Arthropoda > Insecta > Diptera > Drosophilidae > Drosophila > Drosophila repleta. The sequence continues at coordinate 323,839 of JAEIGN010000154.1, read as the reverse complement.
ACCCAATTTAGATAGGGTTAAGTAGGCGTGACTCGACTCAAGCAAATGTCACGGCAGCCTTTGTGAAATTATAATTAAAGCAGTTCGTTCCCAGCTGCACGAACGGCAAATATTTGTGAAAATCGGTTAGGGCACATCTATTATGACAGCCCATGGGCGGAGTTGCTGAAGGCTAATGAAAACTGTTATACTGACCTATTTACAGTATTCGATAATTAAAGTTGAATATAAAAGACAACTGTTATACTGCTATAAGTGGTGAAGCGAAGGATAAAGAGGAATTAACATTAGATCGTAAGAAAGTGTTATAAAGTTTGAACTGTTATAACTATCCACAGTTAGCTCCAAATATACTGTTAGACTGTTATACTGTTATACTATTATACTGGTATACTGTTATACTTTTATACATTTATACTGTCATACATTTATACTGTTATACTGTTATACATCTATACTGTTATACTGTTATACTGTTATACTGTGATACATTTATACTGTTATACTGTTATACTGTTATACTGTTATACTGTTATACTGTTATACTGTTATACTGTTATACTGTTATACTGTTATACTGTTATACTGTTATACTGTTATACTGTTATACTGTTATACTGTTATACTGTTATACTGTTATACTGTTATACTGTTGTACTGTTATACTATTATACTGTTTACTATTTACTGTTATGCAACTCGCTTAAGCATTAAAATTTATGCATTCTATGAACACATATCCTTACGAGCCTTGCATTTTCAATAGCCAATTTTAATATAGCTTCTCTTCATGGCTTCCGCCCTACATACAGATGCCTGAAACTCCCGCTGAATCTATTCATTTGTTTGGCTAACTTTGGAGCGACCTTCTCAAAGAGTCAATGGCTGCCACTCAAGCCACTCTCGTCACTCTAGCCACTCGCCACTAACCCCCGGGTCATTCATCATTGATTACTGTCATGCTTCATCTTCGTCTGTGTCTTCATCTTAAATCAATTTTGCCCGGCGTAGCGGAGCTGAGCTTTAGTGGCCGCTGCTGCCACTGCCGCTGCAGCTGGTGCATGGTGTGTTTGTAACGGTACAGCTGTACCGCTGTGCCGTTACACAAATATCATTGGCGTTAATCCTTTTCTACATCATCAAACAATTTCATCAAATAAATCTAAAGTGATTTGTATTTGTCACACAGTTCTCAACTGCTGCTCTGACTGACGAGTCGCGTTGCAAGCCCCCTGGCATTGCTATTGCCAACATGTCTGCAGCATTTTCAGCTTTGACTTCAGCTCCAACGCCAACTCTGACTCCGACTCCGACTCCAACTGGGGTCTCCAGCTGCACGCTTCGTCTGTTTTTAAACGCTGTACCATTTTATTTATTTTACTTGACTTTTTTCAGCTTTTACTTCGGTTTCTGTTTTTTTTTTTTTTTTTTTTTTTGGTTTTTATTTTCGTACGTTTTTTGCGCTGTTGCGCTGACTGCTCGCTGATTGACTGCCATTGCCGGAGTCAGCTGCCCCGGCAACCAAAAGCCGTGCCACGACGTACCCACATCCCGGCAGCGGCAGCAGCCGGCATTTGCAGCATGTTTACTTTGCTACATTTCTCATTTAATGCTTTGGCAATGACGTTGACTCGCCGGCTCTGGCGGTGATTGAAAAGTTTGTTTTAGCATCCCACTGCACGAGCGCCGAGTGTAACGAGCTGCACTCTCGCCTCAAACATGCGCCTCAGCTGCGGTGCGGCCACAGCTTACCGCTTTAAGACTCCCAATCAAAAATGTTTACAGCAAATAACATAATATTTACGCTGCATAATTAATAGTATTATTATACGACCATTCAAATAACATAAAAATGGGCCAGGATATTGCCTCAACTTCAACTTTTATTTGCCATATACAACTGCCTTAGCTGGCAAGCGAACTCGATCCTTCGCTCGACATTTCTGGGTCTTCTTCCATACAGGTTGCTATGACAGTTATAGTTTCTTCTGTATATTGGCTGCAAACGCTTAGGACTCAACTTCTATTCAAACTTTGCAGCTGTGCAACAAATTGCCTGCGCACTGCAGTCACAACGACGACCTACTTCAAGTTGTTGAGCCATAATTTGCATAAAATTAAAGAAAATGTTTTCAGCCACTCAGCAGACTCAATTTAGCTTTAAATGAAAAGGCAAGGCTCATTTTATATAATAAAATTGAGTTCCCAAAGCTAAACATTATAACTGCTAAGATATGGGAGTTGCAAATAGTATCACTCTCGCCTGGTCCAGCCACTTCCTGTTGTTGACTTGCAATGGAGACAGCATTTTACAATATATTTAAAAATTATTTTGTGATATGTAGCATATATATATAATGATTGGTAATTAAATGGCAAATTCCGTAAAATATTTAAAAATGAAATTGCTAATGCTAAGCTTAACAGTTGCTAAACTATAAGTATGCCAACTACGATCACTCTTGTTTGGTCAGCTCATTTAAAAGGAAGGCAAAGCTGACTTTGTGTGCATTTCAAACCTCTTTCTTAGCAGCTTTTATGTGTAATACATATTTTTCGCCATAAATTTATTATTTTGTAATCACTTTCAAACGTTTTCCAATACTTAAAGCATAATAGAAAATGTGTTTACTTTCAATTAGCATAGACACGACGCCCCGCCATGCTTACTTTGCTTTCTGATAGCCTGTCAGTGTGTAGATGTGTGTGTGTGTATGTATGTGTGTGTGAGTGAGTCTATGTGTGCATGCACTTGACATTTTCAATTTGCTGGCCATCAAGCGGCAACTATGAATTGCAACGTTAGCGCGCAAACTTAAAAAACAAAAAACAAAAAACAAAAGCAAAAACGAAAGCAGAGCAAAAGAAAACGAAAACACAAACAGCAACAACAATGGAAAATTGAAATTACTTTGCTGTCGTTTTGCCATTTGGCGTGGAGATGCGACCCCAGCTCCGGCGTACTCATATTATTAATGGCCATTTGTGTTTTAGCTGCATTAAAGTTTGTGCTGCCAGCTGCAGCTGCAGCGTTGGCCTTAAAGTCGACCTGCAACATTTATGCCATGCACAATTGAGTTTGCAGGCGGAGTCACAATATGGCCGCGAGTCACCCAATACACACACACACATGCACACAGATAGACAGACACAAACAAACAAACAAATAAATAAATAAATAAAGCGTTGCTGGCTTTGTGCGCATTGTTCGCATTGTTGTTGTCGTTGTTTGTTGTTTGTTGCATATTCATGCGCGCTAAAAAGTATGCAGCACAGGCACTCATATATATGCAATATATACAATATATATATACACATATATACATATATAAATAAATAAACAAATGCCGCATACGGCCGACAAACAGCAATGGAATTTGCTGCGGATTTAACTGGGCGTATGCGTAATTTTTTGTGCGCTCTGCTTGCCTGCCCGCTGGCGCCTGCCAAAAACTTGTGCAGCCACAACATGTGGCAAGCTTAGAGATGGCTCTGCCACACACACACACACACACACACACACACAGTTTGCGTGCATTGCAATTTTCTATTTGGCAAAGTTTTCTATTGTTGTTGGGGCTGCTGACGCCTACGCAGCCGAAAGCTGCATTTGAATGTTGCAGTTGCAGCTGGAACTGTTTGTTGCCAGTCACGCTTATTGCAGCTAAAGCACAAGACGTGCAGCCCAACCGAAAAAGCAGACGAACGCAAATTCCCATTAGCGCTTTGCCATTTGACTGTGCCTTACCTTAAACACCCTTAAGCCCCAGCCACTGCCTTGCCCGTTCCCTTTGCGCACAGCCGGCAACTGTTTTGTGGGATAAAGTTGAGGCGAACATATGGCCAACTTCGACTTTGACTATTCATATTTTCGCAACTATCGCTGTGTGTGTGTGTGTGTGTGTTTGGGTAAGTCTGTCTGTGAACGTGTTTGCATAGCAAAACTAACATTTAACAATAACATTTCCTATGCAACGATGTCGACGCCAAAGCTGAAAGGATAAACATTTTGCGCTCATCCCCTGCTATGCGCTTAACAACACTGGCTGGCCTTGATCACTTTATCTAACGTTCTGCACGCCGTTTTCTATTTTACTTATGGACTTAGATATTTAACTATGCAAATGTATTTTGATATTGGACCTATATAAAGCCCAATTTAGTCGTTTAGCAACACTGGAATGTGTTATAGGGCGAAAAGAAGGCTAAAAATACTCTATAGTTAAGTTATACTGTATATAACAAATATTATTTTGATGTTATGCTACCTTTATCGAAGTCGTGTAATCTATATACGTTTACCAACACTGGAATTTGTTACATGTTAAACAGTGCTTATAACACTCTCTGACTAAGTCAGATACATATCAAGTATTATAAATTCAAATGTAAACTCAATCAATACTATATAATCTATCTACGTTTACCAACACTGCAGAATGTCATATGGAGGAGAGCTGTGCTGACAACACTATTTTAACTGTTTGATATATCAAATATTATAATTTAATATAATGTTTCCTTGATGGAAGTCATGTTATCTATATACGTTTACCAACACTGGAATGTGCCATATAAAGAACAGGGCTTAGAAGACTCTCTCACTAGTTAGAGTTTGCAGCAAAGGATATATCTGCAGGCTTTCAAGTTAGTATCAGATATAGTATTACTAGTAAGTCAAATACTGATATATATAGTCTTTCAAGTGATATATAACATATATAAACAAGCATTACTAAGGTCTTCATTACTTTTTCTATCCATATATCCGCCTCTTGGCTACTCCTTTTTAGAGCGTATTTCCGCTTCGGTCTGGCTCACACTGGGCATGTCATTCTTGTTATTTGCTCTATGGTTGAGCTTTGATTATCATATTTCTTTGTGCGCTTCTGCATGCCGCCGCCTGCTGCCACTCGCACTCGCTCGATCCATCTGGCATTTGCTTGGGACTCGAAATGCATTTTCTATTCTTTTTTATTGCAATGCCTGCGGCTGTGGCAGCCTGTGAATAAAGTTTAGTGCAACATTTTGATGCGTTTTGATATCTGTCTGTGCGGGCTTCCTTACAACTGAGTCTGGCTCTGGCTCTGGCTCTGTGTGTGTGTGTGTGTGTGTGTGTCTCAGTGAAAGCCTCAGGGACCTCTCGCCGTGGCGTATGCGTAATATGATTTTTATTGGCTTAGAAATAGAGGAAAGAATTTGGCTGCAGCCAAAGCGGGGCTGAATGCATATTTGCCAATTTACGACCGAGACGCGCACAAATTACACACAGAGAAAGAGAGTGAGAGAGAGCGAGAGAGTGAGAGTGAGAGAGAGAGAGCGAGAGAGAGAGAGAGGGGGAGAGGGAGTGAGGGAGTGAGTAGCAGTCAGAATTGGCCTTTTGTGGCCTTTGTGGCACAGCTGTCCATCGACTGTCAGGGCTTTATGTCCTGGGGCAATGTACACATGCAGCAGGACGAAAACATCGCAAATGAGAAGAAGAAGAAGAAGATGGAAGACAGACAACAGCTTTATGGCCAATTATTGAGCTTACAAATGCGCAGTTGAGGAAATAATAAATTATTGCAAGGAATTTGGTGGGAGACGATGTCAATAGATTGAAAGTTTACTTCAATAATAAAAGTTATCGATAACTAAGTGATTGGATGAGGGATTCGTTTATCGATATCAGTTATTATGTAAGATCTTCACTTATCGATAACAGAGGTATTGTGCAAAAGTATTTCCTTATCAATGACATATAAATTGGGTAAGGACTAATCGATAACATAGCTATTAGCTAAAAAGGAGAGGTATTTATCGATAACCTGGTTTTACCTATCGATAACATATGTATATGTCATGGGCTATACCTGTCAAAAGAGTTATAGGCCAAGTGTTTCACTTGTCAATAACTGGATCACCACTTATCGATAACATATTCTAGTTAATAACTTCACTTATCGATAATGAAGCATATATTTAGGTCAAGACTTTACTTACTGATGAGAGAGCTATTAAGCAATGGCTTCACATATCGATAACAAAGATCCAGTCTAAGCTAACCCATAAAAAAGTGTTAATCGATAACATGTGCTTTAGCCCCTTAATACTAAAATCTACTTTAATCACTCAAGCTCTTTAGCAGAGCTTTACCCGAGTGATATGTAGATACTTTGGAGTCTCCACAATATATATCTTCAGCTGTTCGTCTTACAGAAAAGTCAATAAATGAACTAATTTATCCAGACATTAAAATATACATATAAAGTTTCCACAACATAGATTAAGCTGCTCCCTGACAAAAAGCAACATGCATGACCTTTCATTAACAATTCAAGCAGCCCTATACCATTTTGTGCGCTCTTAACTTATAAATGTTTCATTAAAATTGCCAAAACAAAAAAAAAACAAAAACAAAAAACGAAAAGAGCAAAAGTATTTTATGTGCAACTCAAACTCGAACTCGAACTCAAACAGGGACAACGAAAAGTGGCCCAGGCAATGAGCGCAACGGACAGCGGATGGGACAAAGTCAGCTGAAAGGTCGCCAGCTGTCAAATTATGAGCGGGAGCGAAAGAGACAGAGAGCTGAGACGAACCGAGGCAGCATCATAAAAAGCATATTGTTTTGGGACCCAAAACTGACGGCAATTCGCCTCTCACGCCCATTGTCCAGTTGCTGGTGATGTTGCTGCTGCTGCTGCTGCTTGTCAATAATGTCAACAATGTTGTTTGTTGGTCCATAAATTACAAGCTCTTGCTCCACCTTCTCCACTTGCTGTTCCACTCGAACTCCGTTTTTTTCGGAGCAGCGAGAGCAGCGTTTTATGAGTGCAGCTGGTGCCGTCGTCGAAGCGGAAGCAACAACGGACATCGCACAGCAATTTGTGATTAACCGATGCATCAATGCCCTAACTTAGTCAGATAGTTCAGTTTATAAATTATGTTAACTTCATTATATATAAATGATATGTATAGATGTATAGCTGCTTGGTTTATAATGAAAATTGCACTTAAAGTTGCTCGATTTAAGCAACAACAGTCCGGCAACACTGTTTTTAAATGGGCAGCACTGTATGACAAAATAGGCAGCACTGCGTGTCATATGGAAGGCTTTAGCTTAGGCATATGAATTAATATATGAAAAGTAGACCCAAGGCAAGGCAAGCTCAAGTCAGTCAAACTCTGAAACTGAATTGAATATATAAATATATATATTTCTAAAATTATATATGAATTTTAAATTATTTAATTGACAAATAAAAAAGCTGAACTAAATATATTTTTTTTTTAGTATTTTTAGCTAAATATTTGTATTTTAATTTTATATTTATATTTAGTAATTAAGTTGTATTTAGCCATATAAAGCAGTGTCTATATTAAAGTTAAAACTTATATATCTTAGATCTATAGCCAACATACATCTACCTACAGCTACAGCTTCAATATGGCTCTCCCAGAACTTCAGCCAAATTCAAATTCCAATCTTAACTTTTTTAGCATTGTTTTTATGGCTCACTTTTGGAAGAGTAACAAAATACTTAAAGCATAAACATACATTTTATGGCCTCTGTGTGTGTGTGTGTGTGTGTGTGTGTCCTGCTCCTGTTGTTGTGTTTTATGTGTGTGCGACCAAGAAAATATTTGTTAATTTTATTGCTCGACACATTTCAGCAGGACAAAAGGCAAACAGAATAATATCCAAATTAAATCATACTTAAACTTGATTGCCATATAATATATATAAATATAAAAATATATATATAATATATATATATATCTATATCCAACATTTAAAATACCTAAAAAAAAAAAACAAGTCGCAATAGTTTTTGGCAAACTTTGTGAAGTTCTTCGTCCTTGCGCAACTTGGGCATAAAATGTTTATGATGCGCCTAATTAGAAGCGAACAAACTTTGTGCGACTCGACGCCAAGTCATAAAACAAAAACAACAAAAAATAATAATAGCGAGCTCAAGCAAATTGGTTGGGCGACATATTGAATTAAATATTCAATCATAAGAACAAAAGGCAAAAGTTGCCACGCAGCTGGAAATCCATCCATCCAACCAACCAGCCATCCATTCAGTCATGTATCCCAGCCACCCAACGCTGCTCCACTCGCTTCAAGTGACATTTTATGGCTGTTTCGGCAGAGATGTCGCGACATCGTCAGCTGAACTTGATAGACAATTTTGAGTACGTCATAAACATTTACCGTTCGACGTGAGCCGAGCGCCAGCTGGAGCTGGGGCAGCCCTTGGTTCCCGGGAGGGAGTCTTGACTGACATTTCCATGGCAATCAGTGCGCCTATCGGCACATGAGAGAGAGAGAGAGAGAGAGAGAGAGAGAGAGAGAGAGAGAGAGAGAAATGCATAAACTAACAAACGCAGGCACGAAAAGTGTTTGCTTCTACTGATTGACTGACTGACTGAGTGGTTGATTGATTGGCTGATGATCGACTTTGGAGTCAAAGGGCATAAGCCAGACATCCAAGAGCCTTTTTCGGCTGTTAACTTTTGGAATGGACTTTTAGTTTCCAGCTCAGCTAAAATCAGTATTGATATGTATGTGCATATATCTATTTGATATAAATAAATCAACTTTTAGATATCTTCTCTTTAAATACCAATCTCTATTCACAACTTCGAAATCCCCAGCAAATCTCTTTGCAGTTTACGCCGCTAATGCCATGTGTTGCATGCAACATAATTTGGAATCGGTCGTGCATTATGATTGCAATTTGGCGTAAGTGGCTGCAACGCAAGTCGCAGTTTAGTGAAACGGAAATCTTTGCTACGACTGCCGGCTGGCGAATGGTTCGGCTGCTCGGCATCCACTGCATATGCATGGCATGTAATTATTATTTTATGGCATACAATTAGGCGCTGGGCGGAAATGCTGAGCAACGGCACGGTGCGTGCTACGTGAGCACAGCGCAATGAAAACCACCCCGATCACCTACCCTCCTTGCGCTTAGCCTCGTGGAAGTGGCTTTGTGAGCTTTGCTCCTGCTGTTGCAGTTGTTATTAGTTATGTCGGAGGCAATTAGCCAAAATAATTTGTAATCTTATTAGGCACACACACATGCACAGATTGTCTATCAAATTTTGCGGGCAGCACCTTGAAGAGTTCGCCCAAAAGCTCACACAAGCAGCTGCTGCTGCTGCATGCCTGCGATAATTACATGCATGAAAATTACAATTTAATTTTGTGCTTTATGCCCATCACGCCCGTTGCATCGAGTTTGAGTGCTGAAACTATTGCATAGCCGCAGGCACTTTCTAGCCACGCCCCCTCTTGGAGCTAACTTGCATAAGCTGCATGGGCCACAGACAGTTTTATTTGAAAGCTTAACATGATTAATTTAGATTCAATTGACAAACAGCACACACTTCAAATATGAAATGTGCTTAAGTAAATATTTATGTTCCGCACATTTGACATGCCAGAACACACGCACACCCACACACACACACACACAGACACAGTGGCTTAACATGCATTCTAGCCTTGGCTGCAACATTTAATTGAATTTAATTTATCGCTTAGTCAAATGCAATTTGTACATTCCTCTTGATTAATGTTAACATCTTGGGCGCTTTGTCGGCACCCAAAGATAACAGATATGCATGAATGAATGCTGATATATGTATATATATATATATATATATATATATATATATATATATATATATATATATATATATATATATATATTTATATATGCATACATACTTACACACATGCATATATAATTGCATTCACATACGAAAGCATGCAGAAGTCTGCAGCTTTATAACCTTTTGCACGCCCATTTGCTATAGTCTATATCATCTCATAGCTCTTTCTCTTATACTTAGCGAATATTGAATAGTTATTTATAAAATGGCAAATCTCTTTAAATTATTCATTAGCTCAAGAATCCGACTACATAAAATAGAGCTGAGAGAGAGAGCGCCTAACATACGCCTCTTTGCTTGCAACACAATCTCGCTGGCATTTGCCAGTAAACAACTCAAACGGCAGCTGCTGCTCCCTGCCTGATCGAACCCGCTGCTCACCCACTGAGCGCCCGCTGATCGAGCCTGCAAAATAACTCAGCAACAGGTCGAGGAGCAGCGTTTGAGTTCGAGTTCGCGTTCGATTGGTTGGCTCGTCCTATATAAAGGGGAGCCTACAGCAGCCTGCTTCAGTCGGATGCCTGATCTCCTGGTGGACAGTCGAGCAGTCAGCAGTGGAACTCCTCTTCTTCTTCGGTGAGTGTGTAAATAGTTAATAATATTAAGCAAACTCTTCTGATAGTTAAATGCATTGTTTTAAGGAATTGTTTAAATAATAATTGTTAAAACTCTGTATGCTAGATATATGTTAAATATATATGTAAATAAGTGTATATATATTTTAATAATTTATTTAAGTTATTGAGAAGAGAAATCGCTTTTCTCTTGATGCTGCTGCTTGGCAGGGAGCAGAGAGCGCAGCGTAAGAGCGCAATTACGTAAGAGCGCAATTACGTAAGAGCGAAATTACGTAAGAGTGGAGGAGCGACCTGAAGCAGAACCAGAAGCGGAGAGGACTGCCACTCAGCCAGAACTCAGCCAGAACTCAGCCAGAACTCAGCCAGAACTCAGCCAGAACTCAGCCAGAACTCAGCCAGAACTCAGCCAGAACTCAGCCAGAACTCAGCCAGAACTCAGCCAGAACTCAGCCAGAACTCAGCCAGAACTCAGCCAGAACTCAGCCAGAACTCAGCCAGAACTCAGCCAGAACTCAGCCAGAACTCAGCCAGAACTCAGCCAGAACTCAGCCAGAACTCAGCCAGAACTCAGCCAGAACTCAGCCAGAACTCAGCCAACGGCAGAGATCAGCATCTGTTGAGCCAGAACAGTTGAGCGAAGTCAGAGGAGTGCCAATGTGAGTCAGAACTCAGCCAAAGGCACAGCCTTTTTCAGAGCCAGAGAGCAGCATCAGTGGAGCCAGATCAGGAGCAAAGCCAGAATTAATAATTTAAATTGTAATTTTAAGAAAATAACATACATACATATACTTATATAAACATTTTATATTATTTTATTTTATTTTATAGTATAATAGTTTTTTTATTATTTTTTTTTTATTATTTTTTTTATTATTTTTTTTTTATTATTTTTTTATTATTTTTTTTATTATTTTTTTATTATTTTTTATTTTTTTATTATTTTTTTATTATTTTTTATTATTTTTTTATTATTTTTTATTATTTTGTATTATTTTTTATTATTTTTTTTATTAATTTTTTTTATTATTTTTTAAATTTTTTATTATTATTATATTTTTTTTATTATTATTAGTTTTTTTTCTTAATTTTTTTTTATTGCTTTTAATTTTATAACTAGATTAAATCGCTAACTACTAAAGGCAGCAAAAAACTTGTTTAAAAATATATGAATTATTAATTAGTAATACAAAAAAAATGGAAATAAAAAAAATAATTCGCTTTCTAGTCCTCTGTCATATTAAGCCTTTTTTTATATTTTTCATATTTGTATATAAAATATATCAAACATATAAAATATATAAAATATATAAAATAAATAAAATAAATAAAATAAATAAAATAAATAAAAAATATATAAAATTTATAAAATATATAAAATATATAGAATAAATAGAATATATAAAATATATAAAATATATAAAATATATAAAGCTCTATATAATTTCTATCAAATATTTTTCGTATTCTTCTAAAATGTTCTCCTAGGAAAAGGATACAATAATGATTAAAATCATATATAAAATTAAAAAAAAATATATTATAAATTATTACTTAAAACTCAAGTTCATGCAAATATTTAGAAACAAGTTACTTAAACTTGAAATTGAGGCATGAATAAATAAATTGTAGCCTGGAACCAGCTGTCGCGGAGAAAGGGTTTCGAATTGCCCCAGAGCAAGCACCGACTTGGGAGCTGAAGAGGGACAATTAGTCGCACCTAGCGTAGCATTTCATACACGAAAGCCAAGTTGATAAAATATGTTGCAAGTGCGCACATTATGAGGGAAGGATCTGAGTGTGTGTGTGTATACGTGGGTAAAGCCTACCCGAGAGTCCTACTTATTAGCAAGAGCAACCTCATATAGTAGCTGAAACCCCTACACACACATACACAGGCACACGTGTTCTCTGTTTGGATGGAATGAGAGTTCGTCCTTTTACCGTTGGCTGTCATCGTCATGCCGAATCCACTGAGCCCCTGAGCAGGCAATCATTTGGTCCATAAAGCACACGATGCGCCCAAATGTCATGTGCCAAACGGATTACAACACGTGGGAGCTGAGTTCTGGGTTGGGCGAGTGCCGGGCCAGGATCTGATATAAAAGTTAAACGGCAGCAAAGGAAGCGTTGACGTTCCGTCCGCAAATCAGTTGAGGCAAAAACAGTACAACCTGCCGAACCACTCCCCCTACCCACAAACATTAGTCTATCGTACTTAACAGCAAAACTATGCACTGAACTTTAACCTTTTCACACACACACACACACACACACACACACACACACACGCACACACTGATGGAAGTGTCATAAAGTAAATGAAAACTATCGCCAGCCATAAAGCCGATAAGAGCGGTTCGCAGAGCGCCCATGCCCACCCACCTGTCCCTTATACTGATATATATATATATATATATATATATATATATATGTATATATTCGTCAAATGTATTTCAGCGAATGTCATGCAGAGCTTCGTCTCCTACTTAGCCTGCAAATGGGCCTTTAAGCACTCGCCGACTGCGCCCAGGCGCAACTGTACCTCCTATCGAGTAGTCGATAACGGTCCCATGCAGCATGCAAAACGTAATTACTTTATATTGCATTTCTCTCTCTCTCTCTCTCTCTCTCTCTCTCTCTCTCTCTCTCTCTCTGTCTGCCCAATTAAACTTCAATTGCCAGGTGTTGTTTTAATACCGCCAGTCCGTCTGCAAGGCACTGGGGTATGCTGTTTCAGCAGGGAAGCAGACGATGATGGAGTAAGAGATAACTATAGGGAATACTTTAGAGCAAGCTTCTCTATCAGACAGAAGCCTATCTTATCTCAGAGAACCTTAAAGGAAGCAAGCAGGTAAGTTAAATGTCTTATATCAAGTTTCTCTCTCATCTATTGTAGACATTAAGTAAAAAAGAATACTTCTTCTTTATAAGAGAGCAGCTTAAGTCAGCCTTCTTAGATCAAGCAAGAAACTTTAAGCAATTTTATTTATGAGAAACTTGGAGGAAGCACGAAGGTAGGTTCCAGGTATTCTGTCAAGCTTCTCTCTCATCTAAGTTCAAGCTCTCACCATCAGCAGGAAGTAAGAAACTTAGACAAGTCATAATTTTATGTTTAATATGCAATGTCTTATATCAAGCTTCTCTCTCTAGCTATCAGCAAGAAGGCAGCTAAGCTAATAAACCTAGGCTATTGTAGAAAAACTCTAGCTCCAAGCTCTATTAGCTAGAAACTTAGCTCAAACTTCTTTATCTGCCTGAAACTTAGATCAAGAAAGAAACTTTAAACAATCTTAGCCATGGAAAACTCGGATGAGACTTATATCTATATACATATTTGATATCAGCAAGAATCTTGGCTCTAAAATCAATGTCTTACTTCAAGTTTCTCTCTCGAAGCTAGAAACTTACCTCAATTATACTAAAGAAAACCTCTAGCTACGCCTACCTGCACAGGATATTTGATAGTCTGGCACTCAGGTGCAGCACACACGGCATATTTGGGCGCTTGGGGCGCAATTTTTTAATTAAACTTCTCTCTATGGGTATATGCAATGGTAAATGGTGGGATTGAGCTCTGTATGTGTGTGTATGGGAATGCCACCAAATTGATGCCTTTAATCAGGCAAGCCACTTTAATGACACTTTATGAGACCCGCTCCAGACTGCGCCCAGCCTTATCCCCATAAATTAATCGAAGTTGGTCAACGGGAAAAAAAAAAGAAATAAAGCGAGAAGAACTTTGAAAAATGCCACAAGTCAATTTAAGTAAAGTTTTCCGCAGCCAATACGAGTTAACCCTTTGTCAGCTGTGGGGATTTGGAGGGTTGGGGGTTTCCCTTTATTGTTGTTGTTGTTGTTGTTGTTGGAGTTTTTTTTTTTTGTTCGGAGGGGGCTTCAATTGCCATGAAATTTATGTGTTGGCGCTCAGCGTGAACTTGAAGCGCATAAATCCACATGAAACGGATATTAAAAAGCATCATGAAACGAGCCGCAGCCAACCCCGAAAATAAAGCCCCCACAGCTCTCAAACCCTAGCCCTTTTTTTCGATGCCTCGGCCTATTACGAATGCCAGCATATAGACATATTATATAGCTGATTGACTTCGATCGCATTTGGGCTTTGTTGGCTTAAATTATGAACTTAGAAATTGACAGGCGGCAAAGGAATTTTCCTTTCTTTTTCCCATTTCCCTTTTTCCGAGGAGGAAATGCGAGAGGCAGGCGAACAGACGTTGGCGAGGAATTAGCTAGATGATAAGAGATTGGATTCAGCTAGGGGAAAAAAGGATACCTTACTTGGAGGCTATAATTGAAAACTTATGAGCAAACTTGAAAGAGCTAAGGCATGGGGCAGGCAGAAGGTAATATTCCTGAAAGAATTCATGAAGTATATAGATTAGTTCATATTTCGAATCACTTCAGTTCTGTCAAAGTCTGGCATAAGTTAGTTAAAACTTCAATGATGCAATTTCGACTTGGATATTTAAGCATAAGGACTCAATGCCCTGGGACTTGCTCAATTTAGATAGTTTTCAAATAATTTAGCATGTTGCCATGGCAATAAATTGAATTGTCAATGTAGGCACTGAGCGGCAAGCACTTGTATAGCCGTCGCTGTATCTGCAGCTGTATCTCAATCTATAGCTGTAGCTGTAGCTGTAGCTGTATCTGAAAGTTTGACATACACAAGGCCAAGCACAGACTCCCACTCATACTTCGCATTGTGATATGGCTGTAGAGATGAGCGCGTGACGAGTTGGAAATAATAATGAGAAGGGCTCGATGCTCAGAGAGGAAGATAAAGAGAACGATAGAGACGGAGATAGAGAGGGAAAGAGAGAGATAAAGACAAAGATAGAGACAGACCAAGAGCAAGAGCAGCAGAGAGAGAGAGAGAGAGAAACGGAAAGAAACAGAGACAGAGCCAGAGACAGAGCTAGAGCTAGAGAGAGATAGAGACACAGAGACTGAAAAAAAGAGACAGAATGAGAATATGAGAAACTGAGAGGTGCACAGAGAAGGAGAGAGAGAGAGAGAGAGAGAAACAACTAGAGATAGACAAAGAGACAGAAAGAGAGATAGAGATTAAAGATAGAGAAACAAGGAGACATTGACAAAGAGACTGTTAAGTCATTTGACTGAAGAGTAAGAGAGAAAGACAAAATATAGAAAAAGAAATATAAAGACAGAGAGCGTCCCACACACCTGACTTCATTATAATATGTCTGTATGTTGATCAGGAATATATATACTCTTTATATACTCTATAATATAAATACTAAGTATCAAAGGTACACACTTACCTCAATAACAGCTCGCAACTGTCTCGTGTCACGACTCGGCACGCAGCCATCTCGAGTGCGTGCTGGCGCATATTGAAACTGTTCCCAAAAATGCTGCCTGCTCGGCTTCAGTCAGCTCGTTCATTGCCTGGAGGACTCCGGTCTCTGGCTCTGGCATATTTGATTTTGTAATTTGCATTTGATAAGCAGCAGGCCAAGACGGAGGCGAGGCGAAACGAGGCGAGACGAGGCGACATAGCTGAGCTCACGATTCGGCTTTTGTCCTTGGCAGCCTTTTGTTTTGTTTTAATTCCATCGAGCTGTGCTATCTTACATTATCCATCGAGCAGTTGCCATCCTCTGCTATCTGCCGACTGTTTGTTTGTGTACAATTTTATTAGGTATTTGTATATCTATGCGCCCAGCATCACATCCTCTCGACTGTGCGTGTGTGCATGTGTGTGTGGGTGTTAAAGTTTCCTTTGGCAAATTGTTCAGCTTCCATTTGGGCTGGCAAAAATTAAAAATACCCCAGGGCACAGTTTGACAATTGTATCCACATTAGGGCTACTCCCCAGGGGGCGCCACCCAATTGAAAAGCAACATTTCCGTCATATATATATATACGTATTATTTTTATTTTTATTATTATTATTATTATTATAATATTATTTTGCATACCAATTGTATATTTTATATAGTTTTGTATATGAACTATGCCTAGTACAAATTAATTATGTTCAATATGTCTTTAGATTCGATTCTATTCGTGCAGCTGGTTGGTCCACATCCACGAGGATGCGGACGGGGATTACAAACATATTTGCTTACAATTTAAGTGGAACGATTCCAGATCTTGTCGTACGGCTAAAAATCTTGTCGTTTGGCGTTGAGTTTGAGTTTGAGTCCGAACCGATTCGCCTGCGGGGGCAATCGATCCAGCAGTCTTGCACTATCCGACACACATTCGATTTCTAGGTACCTAAGTGGAATCGCTCGGGTGTTCTATTTATATATGTATCTATTTGATGCTATTGAAAGCGTTGTTAATTGAGGTGCTTTGATTGTTTGACTTGCATAATGAACTGAATGCGGCAACTACGGTTTTCTTTTACGCAACACTGCCTGTTGTTGTCCAGTGTTGGATAATCACGGGCAACAATGATTATTAATACTATGTTTAATAAGCGTTAATACAATTTGTGTGTATATATCTTAATACATATATTTGTCTCGCAACGCATCAAATTTATGCTCAATAAAAAATCTTCTCTTTTCTTTTCTCTTTCTTATCTTCTTCTTCTTCATCTTCTTTATATATATATATAAATTTATGTAAATTATAAAATTTCAAATACATCTCAAATAAAGTGGCTTTGAAATCAATAATATTGCTTATGTGTAATATATTGTTTTAATATTTAACCGAATATAATAATTATAATTATTAATACCATCAACATGACGTTTATGAAAGAAACAGCTATCACAACTCTGTCCTCAGAACCAAATAAATTATCATATACTTTATCGGCAAGAAACATAATCTCCAAACAAACACAAATCATAATGAGAAATTCATAAAAAAAAACCTTGTTGATCTCGTATATCGTTAATTCAGTTTTATAAATCGTTAACTGTTTGTTCTTTGATCTATAAATTTTTATTTTATTTTTTATTTTTAATTTTAGTTTAATTTACTATTATTTTTTCGTTCTATTGCTTACGTTAATTTGAGGTCTTTGTTTTTAATATTTAATTCAATATATGTATATATGTATATTATTTGTTTTTTTTTTTATATAAGCCCAATGGGTGAGGTGGTTATTGGATACAAATATTTGTATATCTATGTATATACGGGTATACTATGAGGTTGGAATTCAGTGCGATTATTATTTAAGGCTTGGTAAAAATTGCTACGCCTTTTGGCATGACAATTGTTGACACTCTTGCAGAATGTTTTTCATAATTGATTTTCGTTCGATTTGTTTCGCATTTATATATATATATATACATATCATATATCAGCTTCGAGCTTGGACATTCAGTTAAAATATTGCTAAATCGAACTGATAAGTCAAATATAAGTATACGAAAAACCATATATATATCGATTAATCAAATATTAGACAAGTTTGTGGCCTAGGTACATATTGTGCATATCCACATATACATATATGTATACATAGTGGATATAAGTATATATATTCATATGTATACATATATATATATATACACTATATATATATACATATACATACATATGTCTATTTGTGTATATATATATATATATATATATATTCCATACAAACGTCTTCACACACCCAATGACTCACACAATGCGGCCAGCATTCGATAGCCATTCTATGATTCTTATGATCCGGTGAGCTAATGAGAGAGGTGTGTATGCAATATATGTGTATGTACTTGTCTGTTCTGTATATATAAGATATAATTATATCTTGGCAGCATCAAATATATCTATGTATAAAAGTCAGTACAATACAAATACAATTTCATTATAAATTTCATTTCAATATCTTGCCTCAGCATGTTATTTGATCGACCAAGCAATTTCCTGCTTCGCATTTCAACATAATTTAACGACGTTAAGGCAGAAAATTACTAGATATTGCCCGATTAGCTAAACGATACTAATCAACGAACTAACAAGACATTTGGACTACAGTTTTTTACCCCCCCTCCCTTAACTGCCGAAATTTCCATGAGGTTCAATAGCAAAATTTTGCAATATGTATGTATATAGGTCCAGCTAGGTAGAATCTAACATGGATAATATTCCTACACATATATAAAGTAATGTTTGCATAACTTAATGCATTAGTTCAGTAGTATACGGAATAGATATAGCATAGAAACTAATTTGGAAACTCTTTCAATTCGATCCAAGCGTGAAAATCGCCTTGAATTCAGTTTACACAATTCATTTAAGGTCTTCTGCGGTAATAATTGCAGAGCAAATAAACAAATAGAATATATAAATATACATTAGCTAGAGAACGAATCCATTTTTTGTTCCTTACACTTTTAACAGCTATGCACTAACAACAACTATCCCTTAGCCTATCCACGATTTCTCGCCCTTTCTCTATCTGCGCTATCGCTGTCTCTGTCGTATTCGTTTCTTTGGATTGTCCATTACCGTGTTTGCAATGGGTATATATATATATATGGTTATGCTATTAATATAATAATAAGGATGCTAATGCATTGGGCAAAATACGAGTTTCAATTGGGGATTCGATGGGAGGAAGCATGAGGTTGCTTGACGATGTGGAAGTGGATGATTTATTGCGCTACCAACCGCTACTGCTGCTCTACGTGCTACGTCCGATTTGCAACCAGGCGAGCAACAACTGCAAAGCCGGCTGTAGCAGCACTAGTTTTCAGATATCGGTATTGATATTGATGCGGGTCAGAAACTCGCCTTGCGAATCGGCCACAGCGCGTATTATCTCCAGCAACAATTCGCGCGACAAACCGGCTATCTTTGGTAGCCTCGCCACCTTGGCAAAATCTTTCACAATCAATTTCAATGCATAATCCTTGATGTCATACATTTTAGTAATATCCGACGCCTCCAGTGTCTGCAGCACATTCTCCGACGTTATATTGTGCTCCAATGAGTATTTGCAGAACGCATGCAAGCGTTTATTCGATAGGCCATAGAAACACGGCGCCTGGAACAGATAGAGCGCGTCCTGCGGCGGCATCTTTGTCTCTCCATAATAGATATAGCGCAGCAGCGAATGAAATGCCTCCAGTGAGGGTGAAATTTCGCCAATTTGTATCTGTTTATGATATAGATTAATAGGTAATATAGACATAAGACTTGTAGATGACTGTCACTTACATTGACGATGTTATCCGGCGGCATGAACGAGCGGAACATGCCCTGGAAGTAGGTGCAACGTGCTGACAGCACAGACTTGTGGGCCGCTATCACTGTACCGTCCAGTATGAGACTTATATCGCAGAAGTCCTTACCCGTTGTCTCCAAGAACATGGACAAATCGTGCTCCAGTGTGGTACCTAAATATATATGCATAAATATGGATTAGCTCAGATATTTTAACTGATGTCACCCGGTCACGTCCGAGCGGAAGTTTTGTAATTTAATTTTATTGAATTTAATTGAATTTTGTTATCTTTTTTGGTTTCACCAATCTGAAGCACAAGAAGCAACATTTTGTTTATACAAAGCTTACAAACTGAGTTCAAGTCCGAGCCGTCGAAAGGAACACTTGACCATTCACATCTTAAGTTCCATCCAGTGGGCACACATTATTCATTGTTCAAAAGTTAGTTTAAATATACTTAGAGAGAGGTTTCGAAAAAAACAAAACTAAAAACCCTGATCTAAATGCGAACTTAAGGCGTAAAAACATACTATATACATACGACAACTGAAGAGTATACCAGACTAAGCACATACCCTGTGCAAATACTCACCAATATTCGTCTCAAAGCTGGTGTCCATGACCAGTTTGCTGGGATGCAGACGCTTGCGTATTATCTCCACTAGCAGAGGCTTGTCCAGATCACTAAACTCGCTGGACATGACCACCTCGGTGAAGTTCTCGTCTTTGATAATGAACTGCATGCAATGATCCTTAATGATTTTGATGCTAATTGAAAGGAAGACTTTACGTTAATCACCTAAAAGTTAGTTACGGTTAGTTAATGTTACGCACTTGTTCTTGTCGGCATTGTAGAGCGCTTCGAGCACGTTGATCTTATTGATTTTGAAGTCCAGATACTGTATGCAGCCCTGCGCCAGGCGGGGCATGGTGAAGAGGCCGGCCAACTGATAGATGTCCGTGATGAGAATGATGATGTTTTTGTTGTAGGATTCCTTCAGGTCGATGCGATCCGTGTAGATGTAGTTGAGTATGATGTCGAATGCCTCGGGCGAGGCATGCGAGAGTCGCACCTCCAGCATGGGCGTGCGATCGGCCCCAACACCCGTATTCAAAGCCAGCGCATCGACCTGCTCAACGCCGAAGAGCTTCTCCATTTGATGTTGCATCGCCTCGCGCGCCGACAATATCTTGTTCCGCAAATACTTGGACCGCGCTGCCACAAAGGCAATGTGGGCCAGTATGCGTATCTCCTCGGAACCCACCACAAACTGAATATCACAGAACTGTTTCTCCTGAAAGAACTTGCCAAAGTCGTCGCGCAGCGTGCACTTCGGATAGCTGGAGAATTGAAAGCGATAGGTATCGCCGCGCCGCACGCTGTTGTCCACGGTCCCGCCAAAGATATACATTGCATCGCTAATGACAGCCGATGCATGGAAAACGCGACCCGACGGCACATCCGAGTTCTGCTCCGGCTGTATCACGGACCACACCTGCGAGTCCAGATCGTAGCAGTGCAAGTCGTTTGGTAGCATAGAGTCCGCTGAGCCGCCAAAGACGTAGAGGAAACGATCATGGTGCACCATGGTGTGGCCATAGCGGCGCGATGGTGGCGCAGAGGTGGCACCACGCAGAACCGGCTCCTTGGATATGCGCCGCCAGGTGCGCGTCTTAAAGTGAAACTCAAACAAAGAATTGGTGATCTGCAGACCACTCTGGCCAGAGAAGACGTACATAGCATCGCGAGCAACAGCGACGGGAAAATTGCAGCAAGTGGGCGGGCGATCACCTTGCTGCTCCACCTCCTCCCACTGGTGATTCTCGCCCGTCAAATTCAAGGTCCACATATCATTCAATCGTGCATTGCCATCGTAGCCAGCGTAAATCCACATTTTATTATCGTACACTGCGGCGCCGTGCGCCGACCGTGGCACTGGCTGCTTCCCCAAAAACTTCCATTCCACCCACATGGCGCTGAGAAACTTGTACTCGAATAGATCGTTCTTGTTGGTCAGATTCGAGTTGGAGTGTATGTCGCCCGTGTAGCCGCCAAAGATGAACATCGAGCTGCCAGCGACCACAGCTGAGTGATGATAGCGCGGAGCTGGCGGTGTGCCCGTTGCGCACGCACGTCCCCACGACTTGTCCTTGACGCCGAACCTAATTAGATCGTTGAGCATAGTCTTGCCATTGTCGCCGCCAAACACGAACATGGCATCCTTGTAGGCGACCACAGTGTGCTTGCTTCGCCTGAAAGAATCAAGTATTCGATAAGTGTCTGGACTTTCTCTCACCTGGGCAACTACTGCTACTCACTTGGCGCCCACGAACTCCGCACACTCCAGCATGCGCGACCACTGATGCGTTGCCGTATAGGTGCTGAAGTCGACGTTGAGCGCATTGCAGCTGTAGCTGCCTGGCGAGCTGACTTTGCCATTGAAGCTGCTGCAGCTGCCGTTGCTGTTCGAGTCGTAGGCAATGCTGCTGCAGCCGGATGGTATGACAGCCGAGGCGGTGCTACTGCTGCTGCTGCTGTTGCCAGCCCCATTGCAGCGCGTGCTGCGCATTGAGCTCGATGTGGACATTTTCAGATGGTTGCGTATATGTTGCGCGTCCAGGCAGCCAGCCGTTGATGCACTCTTGCGCGCCTTCACCCGCTTACCCGATGATTTCGACTCGCGCGCTAGCCCTGCCTCAGCCCCAGAGGCAAGCGCCTGCTGCTGTGAGCTGTTCGCCACGCATGCAGGGCAATACACGGTAGCTGGTGTACTGCCACCACTTGCACTTGCACTTGCACTTGCACTGCCACTGCCACTGCCGCTGCCACCTCCGACCAGGCCGCACACTGCACTTAGGCCACTCGATATTGAGCTGGAACCGTGGCCGTTACTGGCACGGCTTAGCGCTCCAGCACTGCGGCTGGTGCCACTGCCACTTCCCCCGCTACTGCCGCTGGCCACGACAACGCCAACGCCTCCGCTTGGTAGATCTTCCGCAGAACCATTCGTGTCTGCGCCAAGTATGGACTTAAGCATTAAAGCATTACAGTTGTAAAATCTCCTTCGTTGGCTTATCTTGATGAAAATTGCGTTGCAGGGCAGGGCCTTGCTCAACTCAGACGCTAATTGCGAGATCTCTTTTCACTACCTCTGCAGGTCAAGAACTAGCGATGGACATTCATGACAATTGCAATATTTTATTTCTATCGGCGAGCCATATATCGATGGTACACATCGATAAAAACATTCATGGTCATTGCCAATAAAAATACAGGTAATGCTTTTAAGCTGGCTTTAGGTCAGCATTTTTTATTTCAAACGCTATAATTGCATATTATATGTTTACATTTGGTTAAAAATAATATGATTTTTATGCTGATTATATAAATGCGGATAAAATAATTTGCTGCAATGCATGACATATTTCTGCATTAATGACGTCATGCTTGCCATACAATATTTCGTATGTAAACAGCTGATGGACTGCTGTGCTATCTTGTACTTGCGATAGTTTTTATACTATGCAAGCAAATAAACAACCCTGCGAAGGCATCAAATATCGCGGCACAGACGGCAAATACATTGTAAATGAAGAATAGGAATACGAATATTACATACATATGATTAAATATATATAGTTCTACAACAGCAGTGTGGTTAATTGATTCGCTGGTCAAATGGCAAGCACTTCGCGGACAACTATCCTCCCCCAGTCGAAGGAGGCGCTACTAAAGTCTTACAATGCACGTCTCAAAGAAGATGTGCGCAGCATGTTGGAAAACTTTGAAGGTAAATAACTGATAAAATATTTCTCTGCGGATAAATATATAGATTTAGGGCTGCAAATGCCCTAACGAATTGCTTTGGTACGACGGCCAGAGCGCTTGCGACAAGGACGCTGGCGAATCAGGCGGTAGAGCTGCTCCATGCCCTCGAGGACGCCATTGCCGGTGGTGGCGCAGACGCCGTGGATTATCCAGCGCTGGCAGAGTTCATGCAAGCGCAAGCGTATGGCCAAATCATCTGGGGGAACGGCATTCGGCAGATCCTGCTTGTTGGCGAAGACAAGTACAACACAATCCTTCAGATCGTTCACACGCAACATGGAATGCAGCTCTCTCATAGCCTCAGGCAAACGCTCAGTATCGGCCGAATCTACCACAAATATAATGCCAGCCGCATTGTTGTAGTAAAAACGCCACATGGAGCGGACACGCCTTTGGCCCCCAATGTCCCAGACGGTCAGACGTAGACGCTTGTACTCCAGCAGCTCTACGTTGAATCCAATGGTCGGAATGTTGGTCAAAGTGGCGCCTAGCTTAAGCTTATACAGAGTTGTGGTCTTGCCAGCCGCATCCAAACCAATCATTAGCACACGCACATCCTCCTTAGCCGTGAAGCGATCGAAAAACAATGAAAATGAAGAGCCCATAATGAATTCCGTTCCGCAATTCCGATCGCTGTCCAATAGATCAATATTCACACACGTTCGGAATCCAACTGTGGCTCTGCCTGACTCGGGCACAAGACAGTTCTATACAAAGCTTCTGTCTCTAACTCGCCGTGCATTTGTATATGTCATACGATACGCGTAGAGTTTGAGCGACGTTCGCTCTGGCACCGCGCTTTCCGGCTATAACTGATTCGTTGTTTACAAATTTGTTTACAGAAATTCTGAAACTGGCGCGGCGCGAGAGTCACATTCAAATTTCAAAGATAACACAATGCGAGCAGGATGCACTCGAGATGCAAGTGCGAGCCGCCAATATGGGTAAGTCAACATGCACAAGGCAACTGTGGACTGCTTTAGCTTAGATATCCTCTCCGGAATACTGCGCTACTTTACTGATGTTCTGGCGGCTCTGCGCTTAAGACTGATAGACTTCTGGTAGCTTTGGGCTAAATTATAACTTTAGGCCAGATCCATGATTAAGTCTTTGGTTGGCTTTACATAGCTGTGAAAACGCTATACATTTGAAGCACTTAATGACAGATTTTAACAGCTGTTTCTATATATTTTACAGTACGAGCTGGTGAATCGCTGATGAAGCTTGTCGCCGATCTCAAACAATATCTCATACTCAACGACTTTCATTCCGTAAACGAGGCAATTACTAATAACTCACAGCTGTTTCGGACAACACAGATTGAGTGCGATAAAAAGCTAATGAAACTACGCGATGAGATGGCGATGGACTTGTACGATCTGGAGGAGGAGTACTACACTAGCATATTTAAGTAGAGACACTAGTTAGCATACATACATTGTATGGGTGAACTCGTATACTTTGTGTGTTGTGTGAGAATATATATAAGTAGAGATTATGATAATGCCACGAAAATGCGTACGATTATTGAGAATTGTAAGACAAACATTAAGGATTGACGCTGCTAATGCTGGGTAGATTCCTGCACTCCTTCTGGTTATCTTGGTCACCGTGCGACATGGAGGACAACGAGGCCGATGTATTGTCCGCTGAGCAGAGCTCATCGTTGACGTTATCCACAATGTCGCCAGTGTAGAAGAGTATTGCCTTGGGCACGATTTGGGTGCGGAGCATGTAGCCAACCTCAAAGTCAGCGCCAAGGACCATTTTGGTCTTCTCATCGGCCAACGACAGATCCATCGCTTGCGGCGGTGAAAAGAATCGAAAGAAGGACTCACGCGGCATCACCTTCGGTAGATTGCGTGCTCCTTTCCGGAGTCGCTTCTGCCTCACCGTCTGCAGCGTCAAATTGGATCCGTCGCGCCAGTGGATGTGACAGCCCTCGCAACGCACTATCTCCGGACCCTCGAACATGAACGGATAGTCCTTGTCCGCCTCGTGGCGCAGTATGTACTTCTTGGTCAGCAGCAGCGACGACGTGTGCAGATATCCGTTGGGCCGAAATTGGAAAATAACCGTATAATTGTCCGGCTCATAGCTGATGCGCACATCGACCAGGCACTCGAGCAACGGCTCATCGTGCTCCTGCACCAAGTCCGAGATGAGAGCCACGTTGCGAAAGACCGTTAGCCAGAAGCGAGGCACGCCCATCGCGTTGGCCGGCGGGTGTTGCAGCTGTTCGATCATCTGCTTGAACTCTTCCGAGTTCTTAATCTCCTCGAGCAGGTCGTCGGGCTCCTCGTGCCAATAGCGCTCAATCGCCGGCGGCTCCACATCTCCTGTCACAATGTCGCGCCGGACATCGAACAGCGTGCAGCTCTGCAGATAGAAACGCTTCTCCAGCTCGTAGACCTCGCGGAAGAACTGCTCCGATATCTTGATCTGCTGCAATTGATTGTGCTTCAGGGCCAAGACCCGATTGTATACGCTCTTGGGCAAACTGTCCACCATGTGCTGCAGGAAGGCACGCCGACTGTTCGATGGCATCTCGGATGGACTCATGTCCAGGCTGTCCCTGAGTACGCCTGGACTACGGCTGCGACTGCGATTGCGGGCGGGCACAATTGGTAAGTTCTTGGGCTCCTTCACGTTGACGATGGTCGCCGTCGAGCCGACCTCTGAGTTGGTTCCAATGTTAAGCATCTTAAACCCAGATAATTTTGAATCTCAATTTTGAACAAAATTCTGACAAAAATTCTTTAAGATTTCTCGTCTATCTAACATTTGTTTCGAAAGCAAAATGAAATCATTATCGTAAACTAAATTTTATGAGAATATAGAAAAGGATTTGAAAGCATGTCAGAAAGTATTTAATATAAATTAAGTTTAAGTAGCGAAGATATATGCATTTAGCTAAAAAAAATGTATAAAATATATAATATAATAATAATAATATAATATATTAAGCTGAGTCCATGCAGCTGAGCACTAAATATTTAAAAAAACATTTTTATAAATATTTATTTATTTAAATATATTTTTTTTATAAAAATATTTTATTACTAATATTTTTTGTTTACTGATTTCTTTATTAATATATTTTTAATAAATATCATCTTTTTACTTATATTTTCTCATTATTTTTATTTTTATTTATATATTTTTTCTTTAATATATTTTTTACTAATATTATTTTTATAAATAATTTAGTTTTCTTGAATATATTTTTTATCAATATTTTTACAAATTTTTTTTCTTATAAATATTTTCTTTTAAGTAATATTTTTTTAAATATTTATTTTCTTCTAATATTTAATACTAATATATTATACTAATATACTTTTTCATTAATATATATTTTAATAATTTTATTTTTTATAAATAATTTTGTTCTTCATTATTACATTTTTATTTATCAATAATTGTTTTTTTTTATATTTTCTTTTTACTAATATTTTTTTCTTCCAATTTTTTTTATACTAATCTTTTCATTCATTTTTTTTTGTTACTAATATGTTTTCATTAATATATATATATTTTTTAATTAATGTATTTTGTATTGATATTTTTACCCACTGTTTGTCTTTCACCAATTTTTTTTACTAATGTTCTTTCATAAATATTTAAATTATATTTTTAATTTAGAAAAGGAACAAAATTTAGTTATTCATTAAAATATTAGTGTAACTCATTACAAGTGAGAGTTCTGGGTATAATAGTGTAGCTAGTATATATAACAGACTGAAGAAGGCGTGGCTGACCCTTAAATTATATATGTTCTTGATCTGGTCGACATTTTAGTGTAGCACTCCCAACTGAAGCGCTTTTGCTTGCCTTTGTTTAGTAATACTTAGGGCACATATGCTTATACGACAGATTGCCACAGCTAAGGGCTTTGAATTATATTCCTCTTTATATATAAATATAAATTATTATTATAATTTCTTTAGATATATGCATAATGATTCTAATGATCCAACTCTTGCCAATCAGAATCTTCATTCCTAACCACATTTGACTCAGGTCAGTGAGGCTTAAAGCTCGATTGGTATCATATTAGATATACTTCCTGGTCTAACATACTTTATCTTCGCCTATCGTGCACATACGACTCTAGCCACCTGGGCTGGATCGTAGCTAATCCCAGGCAAGACCCAAGAGCTTTGCGATAACACCACCAATCGTTGTCTTCGCTGCCATAAATCAGCAGACTTATAAAACGCTACGTAATAGCTGTTTATTTATTTCTGCTTCTCGCGTTTCTTTCAATATTTATTGATAGAAAATCCCAAATAATTGCCGTATCTTATCGCAGAATGCTCGAGGCGTTCGTCCGCCCGGCTCAAGTGCTGTGCTCCAATTTATTTTTAAATATTTATAGAGCGAGCTGGCAATATGCTTAACTTACGGATCTGGAGAATGAGCGATGATATGATATATAAAGTAAATATGGCATCAGATTTCGCATATTTTTATTTGTTTATAGCAGAAAAACTTATAGGGGAATATATATTGTAATTAATATTATCTGATTTGTTCCCTGAAACCCCTCTCGACCCATCTCAACTCCCATTCCAGACTTAAAGCTTTATTATATTTACTTTTATTCACTCACTACGATTAAAGAGTAAAATTATTTTATCACAAGGAACTTCACATATATGTACATATATATAGGATAGTATTATATATACATATATATGGCATATAAGTTATCGAAAAAAAAAAATAGATTGGCTTAGAATATAAAATCTTCTTCGGTGACTGGCTCCAGGCTGCTGAGGCTGCGCTCGAAGCTCTTGATGCGCTGATACCACTCCGGATCCTTGGCGGAGATGATGTCGGGTCGCCCCATCTGGTGCCTGTAGAGATATTCGGCGTGTCCCTGGCCCGTGATGCCGTTGACGGTGCAGGCGACAAACTGATTGTAGACCTTGGACTCCCAGTCGCCGCCGACGTAGCGCACGGCGCTGCGCTCGACGCGTATTTGGACCAGGTACGAGGCTTCGGCGGTGTCCACGATGAAGTTCTGATGCTGTGGCGGCGTGCCCTTCTCGCCGTAGGAGTAGAGCTCAAAGTTGCTGCCAGTTATGGGCTGATAGACGCCCTCGGGCGTGCACACGTAGCCCACCTTGAGCGAGGAGAGGAAGAACGAAGGCTGGCTCAGATTGCCGACGACCATGCTGCTGCCATCGTCCAGGAGCAGCGCGAAGTAGACGTAGCGGTTGATCGAGCTGAGGCAGCGCTCGGTGCCGAAGCTGTGATCCCGGAACCCGCGCAGCTCCAGCTGCCGCCGACGCTCACCCAGCACAATGCTGCCCTTCAGCTGGCCGTGCTGCTCGTAGTGGGTGCGCCTGTCCACGATGTGCCCCACCGACTTGAGCATGCCGTAAAAGCTGTCGTTCCAGGCCTCGCGCGCCACTGAGTCCGCAATCAGCGAGGAGCTGAGATCCCGATTGTAGTTGAAGTGCGCCGCTTCGCTACTGAACTGTAGATCCAGTTCCACATCCACCAGCTCCACAATCCTCTCACTGCGCAGCTGGCCCACGTACTTGATGCGCCAGAGACGCATCGACTCCTCCGGATAGATGTGGAAGCCGGCGCCACGGAACTCGGTACTCTCCTCGGTGCCGTCGCCGGTGAAGTGCACCATGTCGGGCAGCTTGGGAAGCATGTAGAGCAGCTCGTTGGGCAGCCACAGGTAAAGCGCCGCCTTGAGGACGCCGCGCCTGCGCCGCTCCAGGGTAATCATCAGCTTCTCGCCGGCTGCATTGGCGGCCATGAAGCTGACCACATCATAGCTCTTCGGGTCATCCGTCAGTGGCTGGGGCCGATCCAGCGTGGCTAGATGCGCCGCCGAGCTGAGCTCCTCCTCGTTGCGCTTGTAGATGCGATAGCGCAACTGGCGCAGCACAAGCAGCGCAATTCGATACTTCAGCCGGTAGAAGAAGCCCTTACAGGGATATTTGCCAAAAATGAGCGCAGACTTGCGACTCAGTAGCAACAGCCCCAGGCCGAGCAGCACCAGCAGAATGGCCAGGAGGGGCAGCACCACGAGCAGGCCCAGGCTAAGGAGGGCCAGCGCCAGGCCAAGACCAAGACAGATTATCAAGAGCATGTTGCTCGCACTTGTGTTGCGTTTCCTATACTGCTTGCTGACAGCGACCGTGGCTAACTACTCCAGCTGGATTCGCCGCGAGCCACTTGGCCAGGGGTGCTTATCACCGGGACGCTTATCAGTCGGCACTGTGTATATAGTGCTTAACGTACCTTAGTCATTGCGCTCGATCGATTGCTCAATTAATGTTGCATTTGCTGTTGGCCATAAATCTGTTGGCAAATTTTTGATATATAATTTATGATTCGTTGTTGATTTCTTTGCGTACGCTGCGTAGCACTTATCTTTTGTCTGTGCACATATGTGCAAAATCACTGAGCTTTTGTATGGAGACATGCAATTGCATATGAAGGCAAACACACATGATTGCGGCGCAAATATATGTAAATATTGGAAAGTCCAGCTAGTATAAGGCAAAATATCATTAGCATTATATATAATATCAATTCGAAACTAAAGTTATTTAAGGCATTAATGAGCTACGATTTGCCAGCGTGCCGTTTACAGTGTGCCTGAATACAGTAAATGTGTCAAAAATCAAGCAGCTTTTGTGTGAGTATCGGAATCATCTTAAGTAATTATTGTCGAATATGCAGACATTAAAGAAAGAAGTTGTATGTATATAAATCGAAATTAGTTGCTATTATTAATTTAAAATTACAATTTTAAAGTTATTCCATGCTATTTGCAATTTCTGCATGCAGTAAGTGTTACTTCTATCACTTTGGTTTTTGCTTCACACAACGTCTATTGTGAATGCCATATACAAACTGGCAAGCACTGAACGCACGTGTTGCCCAACACTGACAAGATGTCCGCTTGTAACGGTTGTCTTCTTTGCCACACTGCGGCATTTGCGAATTGCGGCTGCGCCAAAAAGTTTTTGGTTTTTTCGAGCTGCTGCCTGCGCTCGTCTCTCAGCGATTGGCAAAACAACAACGCTCAATCAATAAAAACATAAAATTAGTGCGCAAGAAGCATGCATGCAGCAGCAGCAGCACCAGCAGGAGCAGCAGCAGCAACAACAACAACAACAACAATTGGCACAACAGCAATTAGAGTGAAGCACAACTGAGCACCAGGAAACAGAGCTGAAAAGGAAAAGAAAAAAGTGTCCTACAGTGTCCTTGTTTTCGCCTACAAACACAAATATACACACAGAGAAAAAAGTAATCAAAAAAAGAAGCGAAATTAAAAGGAGAAGAAAAAACGACGTTCAAAATGTACAAAACAATACGACACGGCGAGAACAGCTTGCAGTACACAATTCTGCCGCAGAACGATGATTTCCGGATTGAGGGCAAGCTGAGCAATGCCAGCTGCCAGGCAGCGAACACATCCTCCGCAACGTGCGCGTCCTCGAGTGCGTCCAGTGGCGCCAAGCGCAGCTCGTCGGCGGTTGCGCCACGACGACGTCGCACATTCTTTGCGTATCTGGGCCTGATCTTCGTCTGCACGGTGATCATTGGGGCCGTGCTCATACCGTTTCTGGTCTCCGCCGAGTGCTTGCCCAGTCCCACTGAATGGTTCCTCAAGACGAAGGCGGCGTTCACGCACAGCGGCGACAGGCAGCTCTCCCACCCGGCTGCAGCAGCGGCCACTGGGCCGAGGATAGCCGCAGGGCCAGCTCCAGCTGCGCCGGTGGCTGCCATGCTAGGCCAGAATGTGGGCAAAACCGTGCAGATCGTCAATCGCAATGGCATTGAACAGTTCATACTTAAGGTCAACAAGACGATGCCAGCCAGCAGCACCACAACAACCACAACATCATCAACTACAACAACATCAACAACAACAACCACAGCGGCACCAACAACAACAACAACTCAGAGCATGCAAATCACGGAGCAAGTGGCAGCCATCTTCCCGGCTAGCACTGAGCGGTCAGCTTTGCCAAGGACAACCGTTGCCACCGCTGCCGTCGCCCCACCGCTTAACAATCGTCACCTGGCAGCCACCCTAACCACGCGCATCATACAAGTACCGCTGCTCAAGTCGGCAGCCAAGAAGCCCATCATGCCGCCCGTGCTGGCCAAGACGCAGAGCACACAGCTGCAGCAGCAACAGCAGCAGGGACAACAGCAACAACAATCATCATCAAGCAATACGGATGTGGGTCAGAACAAGAGCAACAACAACAACATTTGGATGAATACACGCTGGGCCTACATAGATCCCTCCACCTATGTCCAGTGGTCGGTGAGTATCGAATCTCACTCTAATTGCATGCTTCTGGCCGTGTGTCCTTGTCTAACCCACACTCTCTCCCGCCCTCTCTCTCTCTCTCCCTCAAATTGGCAGGGCTACAAGGCTGAGGATAGCGTGCTGCTGCCCGCACTACTCGGATTTGCACTTATCGGAATGATTTTAATTATAACCGTTTGCCTGGTCGCACGCAACAAGCGCACCATTGTGTCGTCCGTGCGCAAGCGAAATCGTAACGTGAGTACAAAATGCATTTAATTGCCATTGTTGGGGGGCAACACCAGCAACACCTTGCATAACCTTGCGCTAATTACGCGCACCCATAAACGCATCAAATTTCAAATGATTCCACAAATACCAGCAGAGAATACTTTCATTATCGAATTATCGAAATTTCTCATAAAAATTAAAACATGAATCAAATTATTGCAGAGAATCTCCCTCCTAAAGTATATGCAACATATTTATATCTAATAAATTTATAGCTTTACGTTCGCGTTCGTCAAATTCAAATCTTTTTTGAATGTCAACCGTTAGATATAAGTTGTGCAATGTGCGCGTATTAATGTTAATGGCAAAAGCAAATGAAAGAGCGCATAAGCTCAGTTACTGCGCATGACGTCAGTATTGTGTATATGTGCTGAGAGTGAAATGTGTGTATATTTGAAGCTGCATGTCATCGTAAAGATACAAAGTGTGCTGTGTTCGACCTTCTCATTGCTATGTCCACTATCAGCAAATAGTAGTGCAGGGTTGCAAAATCTTCGATGACGCTTAGTCTGCCTATCGATAAGTGTAAACGACAACAAATTCCACGTCACAGTCGGCTGGCACACGAAGCAAGCGAAAATCAAAACGGACATCGTGGCCAAACATCGTGACACTAACGATTGGGCGCCTCAACATAATATTGTGGCGCTCTGGGCGTGTGGGAGCGAGAACGCTTAACTACAACCGGCAATATGAGAGCGCAGTGCGATGTGTGCGCGAGCGAGCAGGCAATAAACAACAACGTGAACAAGTGGTAGTGAACCATCAGCGGCAGCAGCAACAAAAACCAACAACACTATTGCCCGTTGGAGCCGAGAGTCGTTTGCGTGGCAGTTTTTTGTTGTAGCTGTTGTTGTTGGTGGTGGTGGTGCTGGCTGGCGCTGTTCTTGTTGTTAGTGTTTTAGCTGTTGTCGCTACCGCTGGCAGTGTTTTGTTGTACTGCTGCGGCTGGTGTGTCTGCACGCTGTTGTTGTTGCTGCTGCGCTCGGCTCTGTTTAGCCAGTAGGCCGCCTTGGCATTCACACACAGCGTTTTCGGTGAAACGTAGCAACACATTCATTCAGTCAGTCAGTCAGTTAGTTAGTTTGTCAGTCACAGTCACACACTCACTCACAGGTGAGGCGGCTGGACCACTGGATATAACAACAACAACAGAAAAAGCAAAAGAAGAAAAAGCAAATTCAGGAAAATTTACAAATCTATCAAGTTTACCGTTTAGTGCAAGAACAACAGCTATAACAAGTGGAAGCGAAAGAAATATACACAACTGAAAGACGCCTACGTCAGCAAATTGCAGCACAAATTCCAATCCTGTAAGCAACAACAACAACAACAAAAAATCATCAACCAACTCGCTTCGTCTAGTGAAAAGCAAAAAAGAAAAAGAAATTTGCTTGCGTGTGGCGCTAGCCGCCTCTCTCTCTCGTGTATGTGTGTGATTGTAGCGCGCGCATGTGTGTGTGTGTGCCAACAAGGCAAATTTGTATTGTTTGCGTGTGTGTATGTGTGTGTGTGCGTGCGTGCGTGGGTGTAAGTGTGCACTGTTGTTGCATGGGCCAATTGGCATTTGCATTGCATGCACATGGCCATAATTCCGCTCCCGTTGTCAGCTGCTGCTGCTGACGTTGCAACGGCCACGCGCACACTCACACACACACACACACACACCCGCGAGTGAGAGAGAAAGAGAGAGACTTGGGCTCCTCATATAATTGCATTCACTAATCTCATCAACGTTTTGCAGACAAGCAACAAGCCAGAGGAAGCAACAGCATTAATTATGGCCATCAAACCAGGTCTCGGCCGCAAGACGAGCAACAAGAATCCGCCGATACTTAGCCATGAGTTCGTCATACAGAACCATGCGGACATCATCTCCTGCGTGGCGATGGTCTTTGTGGTCGGACTCATGAACGAGTCGACAGCCTCCTTTGCCAGCGCCTTCATCTCGCTGCACCACAACGTCAGCGGCGAGGAGGCCAGCCGGGAGCAGCCGTATGGCAAGCCGTACACCTATGTGGCGGGCATTAAGGACTATTGCGCGATCTTCTTCTACACGCTCACCTGCATCATCATGCACGCCATCATCCAGGAGTTTGTGCTGGACAAGATCAGCAAGAAGCTGCATCTGTCCAAGTTCAAGCTGGCTCGCTTCAACGAGTCCGGCCAGCTGGTCGCCTTCTATCTGCTCTCGTTCATTTGGGGCACGCACGTGGCGCTGCGCGAGGGCTACCTGACCCAGGTGGCCCAGCTCTGGGAGGGCTATCCGGCGCACGCGATGACCTTCCTGCACAAGTTCTACTTCATCATCCAGCTGTCGTACTATCTGCACATGCTGCCCGAGCTCTACTTCCAGAAGGTGCGCGCCAAGGAGGAGCAACAGCCCAAGATCATACATTCCATTAGCGGCTTCACGCTCATCGTCCTGGCCTACACGCTCAGCTTCCAGCGCCTGGCCCTTGTCCTGCTCACCCTGCACTACTTCAGCGAGCTGCTCGTCCACATTGTCCAGCTGATCGGCGTCTTCGATCGCGAGGAGCGTCTCGCTCGCGTGGGCATCGTGAACAACGTGTGCTTCGTCCTGGTGCGCTTCGCCACCTCCGTGATCGGTGTGCTGACGCTCTACTACGGCATTTGCGTGTCCGGCGGCAGCTACAATCTGCGCGCCGTTGCCGCGCTGATCGGACTGATCGCCGTCCAGGGCTACCTGGTGTTCTCCTTCATCACCGAGCAGCTGCGCGCCAAGCGTGAGGCGAAACGCGAGGCCAAGCTGCAGGCGGCGCAGTCGAAGAAGGCCAAGGCGCCCAACAAGGACAAAGTGAAGCGCAAGAAGGAGAGCGACCTGCCCGAGGCGGACCAGGTCTCCTCCAGCCCGGTCAAGCAGAAGCTCAAGTGAAGCAGCTCAGCTGCGCCCGCAGCAGTAAACACAATCAAATGCAACAAAATCTTCCGCACACTTCCAGACGCTCAAGCAACTAGCAGACAAACAAACAAACGCAGACACAACAAGCAACATCAGAACAGACTCCATTAGCACTGGCCTAGCAACATACACTAAACAACATAGCACAACACTGCACAACACAACAACAACAACACACATGAAACACTTTTATACTGTCGCATTTACTATATTCTCTCAGAGCGCAAGCTTTTCGTAAATCTAAATGTTTTGTTTCATTATAAGTCTTTTTTTTTATTATTATTATTACAAATTAATTTTTATTTCAAATAAACAAATTTTTTATTTTTATACAAGAACTCTAAAAGAAGAAAAAAAAAACAACAAAAAAATCAAATTTAAATCAAAATTTTTTATAAACTTAAATTATGTTTTTTTGTCTGTTGTGCGTGTGTGGGTGAAATACTAAAGCAATGCAACATGTGTGTTATGTGTGACATTGTCGATCTGTGTGTGCATATATGTATATGTATACATATATATTCCAATATACGTATCTATATCTATGTATGTGTGTGTGTAACTCGAGTACTTTTAATGTCTAACATTTTGATCGTGTGGTATTTTATACGTCCTATCGAATGTAACGCAAAACAAACAAATATATTTTGTATAAGAAAAACAAAGTGTAAATCTTTTAAAAGCAGGGCCTGGATAATATATCTCTATATCAATATACATATATATATATATATATATATATATATATATATATATATATATATATATATATATATATATCACTATATATATATTAGACTTTGAGTCGACCTAAACTTAGACTTAATCACAAAACTTCCTCAACTCCCTCTCTCTCTCTCTCTCTCTCTCTCTCTCTCTCTCTCTCTCTCTTATTTCTCATGCAGGACATTGAGGAGCAAGGCGCCGAGGACAATGCCACGCTGCTCACAACCACAAATCTGTCCGACGATGATTAAATACAATGTATATAAAACATATATATATAAAGAAAAAACAAAACAAAAAAAAAAACTTTAGTCGTGCGTGTGCCCCACTTTTTTCGCTTTTTGATGTTTTATTAAATATTATTATTATTATTATATTATATTTTTTTTCAGATATGTATTTACATATTTTTATGATATATATACAAAAACATATACAGGCATATATAGATAAACAAAATTTTGATCAAAAACCAAAAAGAAAAGCTTAAAAACAAACTAAATTAATGAATGGAATATTTCAAAACGTATTTTAATCATAAACAAAGTCGACAAGTAATCAAATATGTGCACCAAACCTTGGCTCTATATACATATATATGAAAATCAATATATACATATATATACGAGCTTTCAAAATAAAAAAAAAATATTTCAAAGTATTTTCCAGGCGTGCACGTATTTGTTTATTTGCATTTGATAAATATAAATATAATATATATATATATATATATATATATATATATATATATATATATATATATATATATATATATATATATATATATATATAAATTATTTATGTTAAGAACCTAACTTTTTCCAAAAAAAAGTAAAAAAATTAAATACTGTCCAAGCTAAGCTATGCAAAAAAAAATATATATATATATACATATATTTAAAAAGAAAAAATTAAAAAAAAAACTCAAGCAATTTTCATTGTTATGTTTCCAAAGTAAACAAAAAAGAAAAGCAGAAAATGTAAAAAAAAACCATAAAAAACCTAGAAGACTGTTTCTTGAAAACATATTAAGGATTCTTTGAATAAGCTCTAAAAAAAACACAATTTTTTGTTGTATTCCGCACAGAATTCCTTCCATTTTGAGCATTGTTTGGTTGGTCTCCGACAAATCTATATATACTAATATGATTTCTAGCACAAATATTAAGCTTAAACTGCATTTAACAGGGTCGCCAAGTCGAGAGTTGGCAACGCAGCACCCTGCAGCACGCACCTATACTTATGCAACAATCATTTAAGTCCACTCTAGAGAGAGGAGCAGTCCGGTCTCTTGAGCACAAATGGCGAACAAGTCGAAGTATTAAGCGGAAATTGCATAGAGTTAGAATATTGAAGAGCTCATATACATATATATACCTATATATATATATACAGATCTAGATCTATATATATATATATATATATATATATATAAATCTGTGTGTAGATCATAGTTCGATTGATAAGGAAATACAAATGAAATGGAAAGTAATACTATGTACACTGTATACACTATATATGTTTATGAATATGTATGTATGTAACTACTGTATGTATGTCGACCTATATAACTGTGTAAACCATTGAGAGTTGTAATTGTAATTTGAGATGATCTGTATTTTTGTAAGCATAATATATACCCATACATATATATATATATATATATATATATATATATATATATATATATATATATATATATATATATATATATATATATATATATATATATATATATATATATATATATTAAAACAGAAACCGCAAGCTGAGCGTGGCAGGGCGCACTTACAATTGATTTGCTCATTATATAATATGCATATATATATATATATATATATATATATATATATATATATATATATATATATATATATATATATATATATATATATATATATATATATATATATATATATATATATATATATATGCTATGATATAAGCACAAATGGCTTGCATTTACATATATATGTAGATATATAGACCTGCACGCATATGAATATATATGCATACATATATATGTATTATTGAATAAATCAAATCAAAGATTCCAAACATGGATAGCATATATCCGACATATATCACTGTAATTGTTACAAATTATTTGCAAATGCTAAACAGTTAAGTCCATATACCAGAGAACATACTACAAACAAACACAAACACATATATACATACATATATATAAAAGAAACACAAACACTATATTGAATGTTTTTGCTTGTTAAAGTGAATAATAATAAAGAGCAAACTATCTGCATATAATACATATCTCAAATAGTTCATTTATCTATAATTAAAGAAGCAATAATCCTTTAGACATTCTCCTCCTACTTTCACGATCTCTGCTCCTGCTGCTGCTCGCGCTGCTGTTTGTCGCGTTTGCTTTGCTGCGCCGTCAGATGATTCTGCACGAAGCTCTGAAAGTTTTGATCCTCTGTCTTGTTCTTGGCATCGGCTTCCAGCTCCTCGTCGGCATCCATTTGCACGGGCACCAGGCTGGGCGCCATCAGATATACGCTGTTCTCTGAGTTGGTCTTGGGATCCTGCTAGTGGCGAAGAAACAAGGATTAGCTAAGGTCCTTGATCGCATCTCAATGCGCATAGGCAACTAACACTTAGGTCGAGACCCATGGGCACAGCTGTGCCCGCCTCATCGATGTGGGCGGCGGGCAGTGGAGTTGCCTGCTGCTCGGCCAAGCGCTCCAGGCGCATCTTCTCGTACACCGGCTTGTAGTCGCGCTCGTATTCGGTCACACAGTCGAGTATGTGCCTGATGAGCGCCGCGAAGCCGGTGCCCGTCTTGGCAGAGACGCCGCATGTGATAAGATTCTCGTAGAATGTGTCGAGGGTGAGGGACATGGTGCGCGTCAGATTGTTCACATAGCTATACTCTTCCTCCAACGCATCCTGGAACACCTCAAAGTCGGTCATCCACTCCTTCACGAAGCTGCAATCCTTCAGGTCAATCTAGAAATATATCAATAGGAATATATCAATGCGGACGACTCTCTTAGCCTTCAGCTTGAAGCTCACCTTGTTGAGCGCAATCAGGAAGGGCAGTCGTGTCTTGTAGAGTATGGAGCATGCGTACAACATGTTGGACATGAATGTGGTGGGACAACTGGAGCGCACAACGTCCATCACATAGACGACGATCGTGGGAAACATGGTGGCGAGGCCTTCGGTGATGATGCTCCCAGATGCCGACCAGGTGAACACCTCGATTTGGCCAGGCGTATCGATGATGCACCATTTGTGGCCACGCTCACCGGCGCGACGCACTAGCTCTGCGAATTTGGGCATCTTAGTGGTGAACATGTTAAGAGCCGTGACAATGCCGCCGTTGGGGCCCAGCTGATACTGTTTCATGACCTCTCGGTAGTTGACCGTGTCGCGGATATCGATGTGCGCTGCATAGGGAACCTCACGACAGGCGGGATCCAGGTTGACGACATACGGCTTAAACTGCGCCTGAGCGTGCTCGATCAGACTCCGGGTGAAGGTGGTTTTGCCTGAGCCGGCCATGCCCAGCACGATGATGCAGACAGGCGAGTCGCGAATGCCTTCGCTGAGGGAAAGTGCCTCCAGGTTGATCTCATTGATGCCGACATTAGCATTGCTGCTGCTGGACGGTTTGGTGGTCATTCTTGATCCAGTGCCGCAAAACAAAGCCGCATGTTTATGAATTTGACAACCTCAGTGCGACGTATTCGTTTCAGATATGGCAACGCCAATTTAAACTATTTACAACGGAGTGGCAGCTTAGCTTGCGAAATCGGCAATAGATGGCGGCACTGTGCTTGCTTATACACATGCGCACAAAATCAGCGAACACTTTTTAAATGTACGGTACTTAAAATTTAAGTATTGACAATAGATGGCGGTACAAAAAACATGCATTTTTCATCATAGAAAGATTTGTTGTACTTAAATAAATGTTAACAATATTATAATGAATATATTGAGATGGCAGTAACTGAATTTAGGCTGCACTTTTTGCTTTTGACATTCACACGTCAACGTATAGATATTTCAGCTAGGTGGCAGCCTCAGTTTGTAGTTTGGCGCGGCTATGGAAATACGTCTCGAAATTAAGCTGCAGCAGCCGAATCCGCTGTTCACGCGATGGTTGGAACGTTGGCTGCACGAGGCCGAGCAACGCAATCGCAACTCGCAACATAAACTGCGACAAGCGCTGCAAGCCCTGCGCACTTATCCGCTGCCCTTGTACAGTGGCCGGGAATGCGCCGTGCTGCGCGGATTCGGCACGACGCTATGCCAGCTGATCGATGATGAGCTGCGTCAGCATAGGCTGCTGGCTAGTCAGGCCAATGTGCAAGTGACCAGCAACAGCGCGCAGTATCAGGAGCAGGTGCAACAGGTTGTCAAAGCTGTGCAAAGGAAGCAAAAGAAGGAGCAGCTCCAGAAGCCCAAGAAGTTGACCAAGAAGGCGCAGCAGGAGCTGGCAGCAGCCGAGGAACGGGAGCGTGTCGTCCACATGCCAGCAGGCAGCTATCGCATTGTGCTGCTGGTGGACACGCAGGAGACGAGCGGCAAGAACAAGCGCATCTTGGACCAGACGCGCAGCTATCTGCAGACGCTGAACGTGGAGCACGAGGTGCGCCGTCTGACTGTCGGCGACTTTCTGTGGATAGCGCGTGACGCCGCTGGCAATGAACTCGTCCTGCCCTACATTGTGGAGCGCAAGCGCATGGACGACTTGGCGAGCAGCATACGCGACGGTCGCTTCCACGAGCAGAAGCATCGCCTGCACCAGTGCGGACTGCCGCACATCATCTACCTGA
Organism: Drosophila repleta; assembly: GCA_018903745.1. Taxonomy (NCBI): domain Eukaryota; kingdom Metazoa; phylum Arthropoda; class Insecta; order Diptera; family Drosophilidae; genus Drosophila; species Drosophila repleta. The sequence continues at coordinate 283,547 of JAEIGN010000154.1, read as the reverse complement.
TTGAGGACTACGGCGACAATGAGCAGCTCGGCCTGCCGCTGGAGTCCCTGCAGCAGGCACTTATCAATGCACGCGTCCAGTCCGCTGGCATCCAGGTGGTGCGCTGCGACAACCACTATCGCTCCATGTGCTATCTGAGCGGCGTTGGCGGCGCCTTGCACCAGCTCTATGTGGACGCCTCCAGGTCGCTGCACAGCGTGGACAAGACGCACCTGTGCACAGCACAAACAGACAGCTGTCAGGTGGGCCTGCTCAAGTTCCGTGCGCTGTATGAGGATTCGGCGCGCAATGCCCAGTTGACGGTGCGCGAGGTGTTTGTCCAGCAGCTGCTCCAGCTGCACTCGCTCTCCCTGGACCGCGCCCTGGCCATTGTGGAGCGCTATGCAACTCCCCGCCTGCTGCTCGACGCCTATGAGGAGTGCCAAAGCGAGGCGGAAGCACGCCAGCTGCTGGCTGGGCTCGGCTGCGGCCCGCTGCAGCGGCCGCTGGGCGAGAAGCTGAGCCAGTGCCTGCATCAGTTCTACACAAGCGAATTCTAAGGATTAGGTTTAGTAATTGTATTTAGTATTTAGTTAATTGGACATATCTAAAGTTATATACACATATTTATACATTTAGAATTATGACTTGGACTAGTTATAAAGGGAGAACAAAAAGAAGCTGCCAATTCGATTCAGCTTAGATATTGCGGAAGTGCCGTATGGCCAGGTCCACTGGCAAATCGAAGTCAAACTTGGACAGTGCGTCGATTGAGCGCAGCGAGTCGCGGAAGCCCGTGCATGCCACATAGCTGCTGGACGTGTAGTACGTATCGATGAGCTCGTTGCAGCTGAGTATCAGATTGAGCCACTCCACCAAGAGATGTGCGCTGGTGAATAATGGAAATTAATAAAAATAAACTCCAGGCAACTCCAATGTGAAACTCACTTGAGTCCGGCACAAATCAGCGCCTTGAAGTGGGCGTTGTAGCTGCGCTTGTAGGGCCGATGCATGGCCAGGATCATGCCGATGGCGCTGAGCAGACTCTGCTTGGCTGTCACGGCGTGCGCGTCTACAATGTCCAATTGGAAACTCTGCGAGAGCTTCCTGGCCGGCGTATTGTTGTACTCCTCGCCGTGCTTCAGGTTGTAGTACTCGAGTATCAGCTCCCAGACGTGCATGGCCCGACCAATGCCAAGGAACTGCATCTCTGTTGCCGCACCCGCCGCCACACGCTGTGCGCCCGGCTGCAGGCAGCGCATGAAGGGCACCATTAGACTGGACGCTGCCGATTCGGCTGGAATGCGCAGTCCGTGCTGGATGAGCTGCTGCAATGTGCGCGCAAAGTTCTTGCGCACCACATTGGTTAGCTCGCGCCCAATGGTGGCTATGGAATCGCCGCGCATATGAACAATGCGGCGCCCCAAGGACTTATCCGTGCCCCAATCGTAACGCTCGTACATCTCTTCATCCGAATCGGATGAGGCGGCGGCGGCTGCACTTGCGGCATAGGGCGTCAGCTCGTGGCCGGCGGTACTGACAGCTGCACGCCTGCAACGTGGCGGTAAAGTGGCTAACGCCCCATTCTCTGCATCGACCGAGACGCTTGGCTTATTGACATTGGTCGCCTGCTGCTCCCGCTGCTGGCGCAGCGCACGCTTGATGTTGGCCAGCTTCTCGCGATCGCAGCTTAATGTGGCGGCCAATGCTGCCACCTCCTGGATGTCCACCTCCAGCTGCGCGCGCAGATCCCTTTAATATTTATCAAATTAATATACATATATTCCAAAATTATGGGTTTCATTGCAATATTGATAATTCTGGCTATCGATTAGACAATTCTAACGGATCATTACTCAAAATGTTCGATTGGTTTTACTTATCGACTGCGCATTGGCGTTGCCACTGTGGCACGAAACCTTAACGGATATTCCAATTGTCACCGCTGTGGCAACATTTATAGCAATTATAATTTCTATTACTTTTCACTCACCCCCAGTGGTTGCCCTTGTGCGTCTTCTTCAGAGAGTTCTGCTGAAAGTCCGCCTGGCGCTTGGCGAAATGCGTGGTGGCGAACATCTGCATCAGCAGCGATGCCTTGTCGAGCAATCCGTGCGCCTTGCTGTGCAGGCTCTCGCGTTGCGGCGCATACTCCGCGGAGTTGGAGGAGGACGATGCTGCTCCTGCTGCTGTCGCAGCCATATTGTTGCTGCTGCTGCTATCCGTAGTTGCTGTCGTCGATGTGGTAGCCACCACGGGTAGCTGTCCGGGCGTCTGCTTTGCGGTCTGCTTGGCCGCGTAGCTGTTGTAGGCGCCGCTGAGCAGCTTCAGCTTGTCGCTGGCGCTGGTGCCACCGCCGCCGCCGCCAGTGCCACCGGCGGTGTCGCACTGCAGAAAGGCTATGAAGCGCTCGAGGTCGGTGATCTGGGTCTTCAGCTGGGCCACCAGTTGCTCCTTCATCTTGAGCGGACCCACAAACTCACCGATGGCGTTGTCCACCTGATGGCGCAGCTGCTCGGTGCTGAGGGCAGGCAGTTGATGCTGCTCGACCTGCAGATTGAGCTTCGTGCGCAGCTCGTCCAGTATGAACTTCTGCTTCTCGAGCAGCACATGCTGCGGCAGCACGCCGGGCGCACCCGAGTCATAGGCCAGCTGCTCCAGCTCCGTTAGCTGCGACTTCAGCTGCTCGATCAGCTGGCCATCGGGCGCTGTCGCCGCCTGCGCCTCCTCATTGTCGTTGTCGGCGCTGTCGACCTGAGCGGCCTCCGGTATGCCCTGAAAGGCGAAATCCTCCAGATCGCGCAGCAGCTGGTCCCGCTCATCAGTGGGCGCCTCCACAATCTGCCGCACGCGCAGCTGGACGTGCGCAAACTGCGAGGTCAATGCCAACAGAGAGCTGGTCAGAACCTCCTGCTCCTCCTCAATGCTGCGCAAACGTGCCAGCTCGCTGGCGCTCTCCTCGTCCGCCTCCGTCTCTGGCGGCTGCTTCTCCAGCTCCTCGTTGAGCATCGTTGACTTCAGTTCACAGTCGCCACTCGTTATCAGCTCAGAGCTGGCGCTGTTGGCATCATCGTAATTGGCGCCCAATGGCGACCAGCGCTCGCTCAGCGGTTGCGCCTCGTCCTCGGCAAAGGCGTCCACGTCCTGGTCGGCTTCCGGATAAGCTGGACTCTCCACGTCCCCATTGACAGCTGCTGCTCCAGTGTCCACTCCAGTCGCCTGCTGCAGATTGTCACAGCTGGCGCTGCTGCTGCTGCTGCTATTTGGCTGGTGACCTTCGGCCAGCGTGGCATTCATGTCCATATGTCCAGCTGCCACTTTCGGCTGTGCCTCACTCGAGTCCCACTGCTCGAGTTGCTGATGCGAAAAATCAATCACTCGCTCGTGCTGCCAACAGCTGGCCAATCCGCTGGCATTTGTGTCTACGTGTGTGTGCGGGTGGTTGAGCCTCGACAGTTGGCGAAGCCACTAGGCAGACGGGCGGGTGGACGGGCTGGTTGCTTCCCTATTGCAGCCACGAAGCGAATGCTGCGACTGCTTTTCTCGCACTGACTCCGACTCGTTTTCCACGCAGCAGAGCTTTTGTCAATGGGGTTGCGCTGAGCTTTAAGCTGACTACAATTTAGGGGTTGCAATTAAAAACGACAGCTGAGCGAAAGAAGCCGCAGAAGCTTTTTGCCTATGTTGGAATACGCTCGAAAGCTTTCAAGCTGCACGAGTAACTGGCTGAGTTTGATTAAAGCTTTTAGCGTAATCACAAAGAAAGCTGTAAGCCTTGGGTGGAAACTTAACTTGGGTGAGCTATTACAAAAAATTATGAATAAATAATTAAATTTTAAAAACATCTACATTTTAAAATGTATAAAAAAAATAATTAACTAAAAAATAAAAAAAAAACTAGTTTAAAAAAAAATAAACATACAAAAAGATTTTAAAAAATTGATTTAAAAAATATAAATAAATAATTAAAAAACAAAGATTAAAAAATATGAATAAATAATTAAATAAAAAAAACTAAAAAAGACTAGATTTATTTAAATTTTATTCTAAGCAAAGCTTGCAGATTTGACTGAATTTAGATAAGTCTGTTTTTTTTTAAATATTTTTTTAAAATCATTTTTAAAATTTTTTTATTAAGTTTTGAATATAATACTAGGACCATGCATCTTGCTAGATGAAGCCAGCAACACAGCTAGAAACAGAGTCAGAGAGTAGAGCCAAAGCAGAGCCAAAGCAGATCCAAAGCAGAGGCAAAGCAGAGCGCAAGCAGAGCCAAAGCAGAGCCAAAGTAGAGCCAAAGCAGAGCCAAAGCAGAGCCAAAGCAGAGCCAAAGCAGAGCCGGATCAGAGCCGGATCAGAGCCAAAGCAGAGTGGGAGCAGGGTTTCGATCCAGCTTCCATAGCGAAGACACAAAACCTATATACTCATTTCACTTTCAGTAAGAATAAAAACTTTTTTTTTTTTTTTTTTTGACGTATTTGTGAATTTATTTGCTGCTTGTTGTCAGAGACTCTATAGCGCATTTATCTTTTATCCTTAACATTTGTTTTTTGGCAGGTACGCCTGTTATAATTATTCTAATTTATATGTAGCCTTTGATTTCCCTTTTGCTTGCCTAAGCTTCAGAAATTACACACATTTAGCTGCCAGCTATGCTTTAGCTAATTTCAAGTCCAAAGCTCTCCACCAATGTTTGTCAGCTGCTTTCAGCTTTCGTGCTGGGATTTCCCAAAGTTGTCCCAAAGTCAAACGCGCTCACCTCTCTGCTAAGGGGAACAATGACTGAGTTGACATCTTGTTCCCCTTCAGCGGAAAAAACCCAGTATTTCTGATAAGTGAGGACTTCAGATTGAGATTGAGTTGGAGATTGAGAGAAACAAGTCAGAGATAAGAATTGAATACGAAATCCTCTTCCTCATGTGTCTAGCTGGGGGCATTCCATATCGTAGCTCGCTGGCCTGGTATCAGAAATGCTTTGGGGCTGCTCGCGATAAGCTAATCAGCTCGTCGAGTCGTGTCGCGTCGAGTCGAGTCGAGTGCGTATGACAGACCGATTGGCGGTCATTTCGGGGTCGTTAGGGCTGGGGACACGCATTGAGTGAGTCGAAATTCATTTTGTTTTCGTTTATTTCACTTAAATAGAACAAAAAAAAAAAAAAAAAATATATATATATATATATATATATATATATATATATATATATATATATATATATATATATATATATATATATGTATATATATATCAGGATAACTGGGAATACTTGGTGTCATTTAGCGTGGCGTAAAATTGTTTTTGCCCCCGTCGACGGGCAGCAGGGCGCCGGTGGTGAAGCTGGCCTTGGAGCTGGCCAGGAACGCGGCGGCCTCGGCCACCTCGAACACATCGCCGACGCGGCCCATGGGATGGGAGTTGACGGCGCGTTCGTGCAGCGATTTGTAGGCCTCGTCCACAATGCCGATGCGGCTGTGTATGTTGGTGACCACAAAGCCCGGATTCACCGAGTTCACACGGACGCCCTGCGGCGCCAGCTCCAGCGAGACGATTTTCGTGAACTGATCCAGTGCCGCCTTCGATATGCCGTAGGAGAGGGCGCCCGGGAAGTGGCAGATGCCGGCGCAGCTGCTAATGTTGACCACGGCGCCTTTGGTCTTCAGCAGATGCGGCACCGCCGCCTTGGTCAGGAGCACTATGGCGCGCAGATTAGTATTGAGCACCGCATCGAATTCGTCAATGTCCAGGTCGATGAGCGGGCCGCTGCCCAAAATGCCGGCATTGTTCACCAGGACATCGATGCGTCCGTACTTGTCCAGCGTCTGTTTTATTATCGCATCGGCATCCGTGGTCACATCGGCCACCACGTTGAGGGTCTGGACGCCTTTGTACAGCTGCCGGAGGTTCGCCTGCGTCGCCTCCAAATTGCTAACGTTGCGTCCGACGAGCGACAAATGCGCTCCCTCACGGGCCATTACCTGGGCGATGGCGGCGCCGATGCCGCTGCTGGCCCCCGTCACAATCACCACCTTGTCGCTGAGGCTCATCTTGTTCGACTGTCTACGCCGTGCACTGAACGCCGTGCATTTATGTCCGCCTCGCGCCGCCTGATAAGATTAAACTGACGGCGAACGTGACGTAAACTGAGCTCGTGTGTAACCTGTTGAGGCGATGCATGCCCATTGCCATTCACTCGCAGATTCCACAGCAGAGTTGGACAGAGAGACGGGGGTGGGGGTTGGATGATAGGGGGTACGTGCTAAGACCCTTCTTCTGACCATGGCCCCATTCAGCAAGTCAAGCGACAAGTTTTTTAATTAAAAGTTTTTGCGGCTTCTCTGATTTCAAAGATTTGTGAAATCATGTACCCAGCTGACGCCCCTCAACCCTTGCCCACTAAGCTGAGATAAAGAGAGAGAGGGGGAGAGAGGGGGAGAGACCGGCCTCCTAAATGCCTGCTGTCTGCTCACATTAACTTTAAGCGTTTCCGTTGTCAGATAATTAACATTTCCATTTAGCCAGCGCTGCTGGCTGCCTAGAATCGGCTCATATATCACCCAGAGCCGCACTCAAGAAAAATATACAAAGAGCGAGCAGAGCAAGAGAGAGAGCGAGAGCGAGAAAGAGAGAGAGAGTGAGGTGATTGCGATAAGAACTGCTGGAAATTATCGCAGCACTTATTATGATAGTTGCGCTGCATGTGAGGCAGGAGCTGCGAGCGGCCCCGCTCGGAATATTCCGTTCGCTAACTAGTTAACTGCTACCTGGCGAGCAACTCACGGCAAACGGCGACGGTTTTTATGCGCTCGTCCTCTTTCTGGCGCATTTCATAAATTTTAATGAAGCCGCTCGGGCCGAGCTGTCTAAGTGACCTCAGACACCGCCGCTGTCACTCGGATGGAGCATGCGGGCGCCAAGTGCCTCTGACTGGCAGTTGACTTGCTGCGGAGCTGCTGTTTGAGCAGTAATTATCTTGTTTGTCTACCTACAGTTGTACTAATATATGTAGTCTATTACATGACTGTATTCCGATTGATCTACATATACTATATAACCTTGGGCTGTAAGAATTGTATGTTCGCCTGAAGGTGTTAAGCGTCATTAACCATAAATCACTTGAGGCGTGCTTCATTCATTCATTCAAAAGTGCAAGTAAGCGTGCGCCAGTTGGGTATGCCTGACTCGATGATACCCTAACTAATTTGATGTAGTCTTGGTATAGATTAACTCTTCTGTAATATTACAAGTCTTCAAGTTTTAACGTAGCTAGATCATAACGGCTACTACTACTACTATCTACTACTAATACTGTCTACTACTACTATCTACTACTACTATCTACTACTACTACTACTACTACTACTACTACTACTACTACTACTACTACTACTACTTCTACTACTATCTACTATTACTATCTTCTACTACTATCTACTATTACTATCTTCTACTACTATCTACTACTACTTATACTACTTATATCTACTATCTACTATTACTATCTTATAATTCTTCTACTACTTCTTCTACTACTTCTACTACTATTAATACTACTCTACTACTACTCTACTACTACTATCTACTACTACTACTATCTACTACTACTACTATCTACTACTATCTACCACTACTACTACTATCTACTACTATATACTACTACTTCTTCTACTACTTCTACTACTATTAATACTACTCTACTACTACTCTACTACTACTATCTACTACTACTACTACTACTACTACTACTATCTACTACTATTATCTACTACTACTATATACTACTACTACTACTACTACTTCTACTACTACTACTACTACTTCTACTACTACTACTACTACGACTACTAGTACTACTACTACTACTACTACTACTATCTACTACTACTATATACTACTACTATCTACTACTACTACTACTACTACTTCTTCTTCTACTACTACTACTACTACTTCTTCTACTACTTTTACTACCTACTTGTATCTGTAAGCTAAATTTTAATAAAACTAATATACCCCATACCTGCGCCCTTTCAATGGGTATAGCAACACCCAACATACATATAATAGCAAAGCACTTCTTGCTTATCAAACAAATATATAATCTGCTTACTCATATTCATACTCAATATATGTTTTCCCTCACATTCCAATGCGGTTCGTTAAATAATTTGTTATATCTGCATTATAGCACCCCCCCCCCATCCCTCCCCCTGGCAAACACCGTTAACATCAACTTGGTGCTTGCCGCTCATCCATCAGTGCTGCATCGGTGTCTGTCTGTCGAGGGGAAAGGCAAGCCGAAATCATAAATTGAATCCATGAACTCGACGTTTTTCTCTCTTTTATTACAACTTTGCTTTGTTTTTGGTCCGCTTCCTGCACAGACTAATGTATGCGTAGCAGCAGAGAACGGAACGGGAATTAATAAGTGAGTGCAATTAGGGAGTGTCAAGAGCAACAACGTTCCTAGATGCCGTTGCAGCACTCATTTTGTAATAAATTAAATTTTAATAACATCAGAACAAACGAACGAGTTAAAAAAAAAAAAAAAAAAAAAAAAACAGAACTTAAGTCTAACTAAAGCTAGCGGCTATATATATATGAAGATACATATACATAAAGCAATCTGTGGAAAGTTGATTGGGGGTAAATGGATTCATGAATATGGAAATTGAGCTACTTCAGTGCAGCTTTGTTTTTCACGGGCAGAAACGAGGCCAACAGGCAGCCAGCTGAAAGGTGGAAGTGGAGGCAAATCAAAATAATAAATAATATATAAAAGGGATAAAAGGGCGCACTGGGCCCTAAGTAGCCACTTACTGAACATGAAGCAGCTGACCATGAGGAAGGGCGGCAGGCAGCCGGTGGTCATGAGTGCCGGAAAGAAGATGTTACCCAGCAGTGAGCCCATGCGGCCGACCATCATGCTGAGCGAGACGATCATGGTGCTGTCAAGGGCAATGCAGTTCCAGGTGAGTTTGGGTTAGAATTGGATAGTTAAGTGCGACGACCTACCGGAGGGCGGTGGGGAACATGGTGAGCGAGGCGCTGATGAGTGATGTGCCCGATATGCTGCCCATGGAAACGAACACCGAGGCCAGCGCCACGGTCGTCGTGGATGAGCTCGACCAGTACATGCCCAGAGCACAGCAACCGGCGACGCACAGACACCAAACTATCAATCAAACCAGATTTTAACGCGCAAACTCTAGCCGGGAAGTGATTTGATTAATACTTACTAATAATCCGCTTGACGCCCACCAGATTGACCAGGACGCCGGCCAGGGCGTAGGAGGCCAGGCCGGCGGTGGCCACAATCAAGTTGTTCGTATAGCTGCCGGCGCTCACATTCACGGTGCACTCGGCCAGCGGATCACCCATGGCAGCTGCCTCCGCTTGGGTCTGGGTGCGATTCACGCTGTACGCGACGATGTCGCACATACTGGTGCCGCCGGGCTGGGCCTGGCTGCTGGCCAACTGCTCGTACTCCTTGATGGAGGCGAACAGCTGCGGCATCCACAGACGCATCGTGTTCTGTCTGTCGAAAGTCGTGCGAGGATTAGCCAGCAAAGCGAGCGACTCACTTGCGCCGCAACTTACCCCAGCAGCACGCAAAAGTTGAGCAGATAGACCTGGAGCGAGAGTCCCAGGTAGGGTTTCACGAAGAGCGGCCGCAGCTGGAGCAGGCCCCGGTGCAGAGAACTTTTCGGCTTGCTGGCCAGCTCGATGTCCGCGTCCGCGTCCGCATCCTTGGGCGGGGTCTTGTCCGCAGCTGGCTTGCCATTGCCCACCGTCGGCTCCAGCTGTTGCGGCTCGGACTTCGGAGCCAGCTCGTTGGCGAGTTCTTTGATCTGTGGGAGTTTCCGGAATAGAAACCAGCTCAGCTATGCAAATTAGTTTCCAATTTTCGTTAATGTCACTAACTGGATACGCGGAGCGCTGCTGGCGTTTGTTGAGGGCGTAGATGAACCTGAACGCCTCCAGCGCCTCCTTGTTGCGGCCGCGCGACATCAGGAACTTGGGACTCTCCGGAAAGAAGGGAAACAGCGCACAGCTCACGATGCTCGGCACGGCCGTGATGGCCACGAATACCTGCCAGGCATGCACTGCAAGTGGACGCCCAAGAAAAGTTTGCCATAATTGCTTAACACTCTATAAGCATTCGAAATATGTTTCTAATCAAGTGGAATTGCACAGGCAGAGGCCCAGGAGGGGATTTCGGGGCCCGCACTCTGTGAGCGCCTAACATGAGGCTTGTCACCTAGTTAAACTCATATCAACTTGAGATTAAATGACTCTTAATTATATCTTAAGTTGTGGGAACTTGAATCAATTTGAGGGAAATATGCTAAATATGTAGTATATATATTTGCTTAGATAAGCGTATTAGTTAGAGTAATTAGTTACTAAGTTAGGTCAGTCAGGCGAAAGTTGTCATTGATTCAGTTTATTATGTTTCATCTATGGCCAGATATTCAGGTGATTATTGAAAAGCCTTAAGAATCGATAGCGCCATCGATAGTATCGATAGGTCATTTATCGATAAAAAGATCAAATATAAATATGGGCTATATAAACCACTGAATATATCTGTGACAATAAACACTATAAAAATAACCCATAAATCTATATATCAACTTTATAGCAAGTAGAAACTGATGAGCTATAAATCTTTATGGCTATTTCATGGGGTATATATTATGTATATAGGATATATATTACCCGATAAGTAAATCTATTACATTATACACAATAAAAACAATCCATAAACCTATATAACAACTTTATAGCAAGTAGAAACTGATGAGCTATAAATCTATATGGCTAATTTATGGGACATATATTATGTATATAGGATATATATTGCCCGATAAGTATATCTAAGACAATAAACACTATAAAAATAACCCATAAATCTATATACGAACTTTATAGCATGTAGAAACTGATCAGCTATAAATCTATATTGCTAACTTATGAAATATATAAAGTATATATAAATATATTTAAGAATTAAACACAATAAAAACAACCCATAAATCTATAATTCTACTTTATAGCAAGTTTAAACCGATAAACTATGTCTCTAAAGCTACTTTATAGGGTATAAAACCTGATAAATATATCTTATACAATTCTCATAGCACAAAAATGATTTCAATCTCAAAGCTCTTCAGCAAACAACCCATAAATCTGTATAGCAAGTGTAAACCGATCAGCTTTAAGTCTCTATAGCTACTTTATAGGATATTATCAGTTAAATATATCTAATATGATAAACAAAAATCTATACACCAACTTTATGGCAAGTATAAACCGATAAGCCATAAATCTATACACCAACTTTATAGCATATATAAACCTCTGAATATATCTAATCAGATAAAACGTAACTGTATTATCAGCTAGTATCTTCCCACAACCTTAGCTGGGCAAACAAGGTGAACTCCAAAGGTCACTTACACGATAGTCCCAGCACCTCGATGTTCCAGCTGTGGGGCAAGATGCCCATGGCCAGGCCGGGCAAGCTGAGAGTGGCTATGCTGAACATAATGCCAACCGCCATCATGATGCGCTGGCGATATTGCCGCCCGTGCAGCTCCGTCAAGTACGTCATCAGGACGGCGAAGGGTCCGCTCATACTAGGTGTGTTTTGGGGGGGGATGTACGTCAAAGTACATCGAACATATGTATATGGGGCGTAGTTAGTGAGTTGGAACTTACGTGAAGCCGCCCAAATACTTAAAGATCATGAGCTGGACCACGTTCTGGCTAACGGCGCCGCCCAGCACACAAATGCTGTCGGCCAAAAATCCGTAGACCAGCAGCTTCTTCCGGCCCTTCGTGTCGGCCACGTAGCCCCAGAGTATGGCCGACGATATCATGCCCGCGTAGGTGATCGCGTTCAGTACGCCCTTATCGATGAGGGTCAAATGCAGATCGCACTCGGCGCTCGGCAGTATGTACGACATGGTGGACGTCTCATAGACCGTACCCATCGCCGCGAATACGGCCACCAGGAGCAGAAAAACGTTGAACATGCCGAAGCCCGCCGCAGCGATGGCTGTCTCAAAGTCCGCCGGCTGTTCGCGTGGCTTGCTCGGCGGTGTGTCATCATCCTTAATCTCCTCCAGCTTGATCATCTTGTTTGTTGTTGTTGTTGTTGTTGTTGTTGTCGTTGGTGTTGCCACTCCCACTCACAATCTGTAGCTAGAGCCAGTTGCTCCGTATGCGCTTGCGGTCTAATGTTGACTAAAACGTAGCTACGCCGTATCTCGTATTTTAAATCAGCTCTTTATATTGCAAAAAGAAGAATGAAAACAGAAAAGAGGCTGGGTAATCAGACAACATTTGCACGCCGCCTACTTTTGCTTACCCATCAAATCCCCCAATCCCCCCGTAATTGGCCGATCATATAAACGTAATCTGGACAAAGCTAAGATCACTCCGGCAGCGGCTGTTCACACGACGATCACGACGGTGCCGTAAATCGGATGACGACATGGTTTGGCTTTGGCTCTGGCTCTGGCTCTATCTCTGGCGCCATTTTGATTGCGGGGGAGCCTCCATAACGCGTCGTCGCACCTGGTAACTGCCAGCAGCGACCGGCAGCGACCGGCAGCGACCGGCAGGGAAAGCGCTGCGCAAATAATCGCTCAGCGAACTAATTTGCTGTGATTACATGGCGCAGGTTCCCAGATTCCCAGCGCACTAAAACCATTTGGGATTACTCATGGACATGGCAGTGCTGAATGGACCACCATTCGTGGACTTCGTGTGCTCTTGTTTAATCAGCTCTGCACAGTGGTGCGAACTGTGCTATTATTAGTCGCCTGCTGCCGGTCGGTCCCCGGAGACTCCGGCGATAAGTTATGCAAGCCGATGTCGAGCTGTCGCAAGCAGCCCAACAACTTGCACACGTTTTTTTTTTTTGGCAAATGCTTACTCCTGCTCCAGCTGTCAGCACGGAGAGAGAGAGAGGGAGTCGCTTCGAAAGGTGTCCAAAGCAAGCAGCCATACGAGAAGCTAACGAAAAGAGGGTGGGGAAAAAAGCAAACATAAATTGATATTCGCAAAAACTTTGCTGGAAATATGTCCGGAACGTAAAATGATGAAAGCTGAATGAACGAGGCGAAAACAGAAAGAAAGAACAAAAAAAATTGAGACATTTTCTCAAAAGCTTTCTTATGCAACTGCTTGACATGTGTCCAAAGTGAGAAGCGCTCCGAATGTTTGCCATGCGAGTAACGAAAGAAGAAGAAAAAAGAAAGTCATACGAATGGAATGCTGCACGCCTGCCCTTCGGAAATATGCTTTGAGTTGATTATATTGCCGGAGGTGTCTAAGAATTTGATTCGATTGCACTGGAGCCAGGGTGCCAAAAAACAGCGTCCTGAATAATTGAATGAGGCAGGCAGACAGCCAGCCAGCCAGCCAGCCAGCCAGGCCGAGATGTCGCATTATCTTACGACTATTTAAGGCAGTCGATGGGATCAAAAGGGCGCGTAGGCCAGCAGTCTCGACTGGATTTCCTCTGGTCTATCTAAGCAGCTAGTAATTGTAATAATTTCAAGCGCTTTCATTTCTAGGCTCCCCAAAGTGGCTGGGATTAGCGATGGAGCTGCGTAAGCCGCTTGCCGCTGCGGCTTCTTCGCCACAAATGCTGCTGCACAGTGGCGCTGAGAGGAATTACGTTTTTTTTATTATTTTGTTGCAGCTATTTAATAAGCCCAACAGTTGAATCAGTTAATAGCACAGCGCAAATATATACAACTGTATACACATATATATATATATTTATATATATATATATCTGCATATATCTGTATATATCAAAATTCCATACACTTGACAAAAATGTTGTTTAGTGTTGCAGCTGGCATTTTGTACATTTCATTGGCAAGCCAACAATTAAATCAATATTCTAATAAAAAACTAAGGCCGTGGTGTATGCACGACTGCCTAATGCACTGGCTTGCTCAAAATATGGCTGTTAATTGTGGAACTTGAATAGACTCTAGAAAATACCATTTAAGTGGTATCTGTATGTATATATATGGTATATCGGTATATAAGTACTATATGTACATACATATATGATAATCAAATAATTAAATAATTTAAAAAAAAATATAAAAAAGTATAAAAAATATACAGATTATATAAAATAATATAAATAACATTAGAAAAATATTTTTAAAAAATTTCATAAAAAATGTATGTATAAAAAATAAAATAATATATAAAAGATATTTTTAAAAATGTATGTACAAAACATACAAAAATATATTTAAAGTATATACAAATATATATAAAATATAAAATTATATAAAAAAATAAATTAAATGAATTTAAATAATATTTTAAAAAATATTTTTTATATTTAACAATTATTAAAAAATATTTAGACATGTATTATTTTTTTAAAAATATTTTCTTCTATCAATCTTTTGTTATTTTTGAATAAAATATAGTTTCGGTATATTCTTTAACTATTTAAATATATTTAAATAAAAAATAAAACATATTTAAAAAAAAAACTACAAAAATATATACAACATATAGAAAATATATTTAAAATATATAACAAAATATATAAAAGATGTATAAAAAAATATAAAATTATATAAAAAGTAAATTAAATGAATTTAAAAAATATTTTATTTATTTATATATTATTTTTTACAATTATTAAAAAATATTTTGATATATATTATTATTATTTTTTTAAAAATATTTTCTTCTATCAATCTTTTGTTATTTTTGAATAAAATATAGTTTCAGTTTATTCGTTTACTATTTAAATATATTTAAGCATAAATTTCAATATTTAAAGACTTTTAAAATTATAGTAAAAATCCTTTTCGATTCAACTGCCAATGGGCTGCGTAGAACTCGTCTTTAGCAGCGCTCGAAAGAGTCTTAAGTCGATATATATATGCCTCTTAGAGGCGTGGCATGGTGAGTAGCTACGGCTAAGTCTCGCTGTTAATCTCTTGCTTAATAGGTTTAATTATTACTCAGTGCTTGACACCCCGTGCAAGTGAGAGGAGTAAGCTGAGCTCTCTCTCTCTCTCTCTCTCTCTCTTTCTCTCTCTCTCCCTCTATGATAGAGTATTAATCCTTGACACCCTCTGGCCATACATAGCGACACTACAGTTCAGTCTTAATCTCTTGCTTCTTCTCTCACGCTTTCTCTGTCTATTAAAGCTGCTTTGGCTCTATGTTAGACTAATGCGTAGTCCTTGACAACCGCTTGTCATACACTTATTCAAAGCAGCTCACTCTATGTCTATCTCTTTCACTCTGCTTAAGCTGCTTTGATTGGAGTATTATATAGTCTTTAGCGCCCGCTTGCCATACAGCCTCACTCACGTACTGCCTCATCTGCTGTGGTGTAGAGTATCACGCAGTCATGCACACCCGCTTGCCATTCATTCATTTCATTCAATTTATTCCGTTTTAGTTGTCGCTGCTGTTTTAGTTAGCGCTGCCTGGGCAATAAAAGATATGACGTCGTCGCCGAATGTTAACTGAAATTTTTCCACGCTTCAAATTTGTGAAATTTCATCAACGTCAACATCAGCAGAAATCTAGCGCCGTCCCGTTATCAAAGTCAAACAAAGCAAGCGACGAGCGTGGCGTAGGCCAAAAGTAAAATCTACACAAATATATATAGAGTAGTTATATATAGCTATATGTATATGTATATATACAGAGCTAGAGAGCTAGAGAGAGAGAGAAGTTTACGTAGAAAGTTTGGCAAGCCAAGGAGCAAGGCGTCGCAGCTCGGTGGCTAAAAGGCGTGGAATGCGCGGTTCCAAGGCGTTGGCCAGTTAACGGCTTTGGCATTTTGGACAGCATCACAAGTTGGCAACAAATTGGACTTTTGTTTGTGTTTGCTAAAAGGCTTAATTTGTTGTGCTGCCGGAACGAGACGAGCCCCACACTATCTGCTGCGCATACCTCAAGCCTGCGCCATCTTCAAATGCAAAACCAGGCTAAAGTGCTTCAAATAACTTGACGCCACGACGGGCAGCTAAATATGCTTGTGGTATGCGCGAGTGTAGGCGTGTGTGTGTGTGTGTATGTGTGTGGGTGTGGCAAAGTGTGTGTGGTGCTCGCCTAAATCAAGCTTAAACAATTTCAACTATTTGAATTACCGAGCAGGCACTCTAATGTGCCACAAACGCACACACACCCGACCACCCAACCACCCAACCACCCGACCAGCCCACCCACACCCACACCCATTGTCAGTGGGTTTTAGCGGCTGGTGAAGCCTGATGACTCGCACATGGCACTCAGCTAACGACGTGCCAAAGTAAATGTCAAACTAATGCCAACAACCGAAGTGCCACCGCAATGCGGGCTGCAAGGTGGAGCTGGCGCGGAAGTCAGCGCAGGACTACCTGCTGCAGCAGGATGCAGGCAGCAGGCAGCAGGATGCAGGCAGCAGGATGCGGGCTGCTATTCAACCGTCAACGGCCAAGCGCCAACTCAATAATGTAATGTCCCCTCATTGACATTTTAGGTTGATTTATGCAGTGGGCGGAGGGGGGGGCAGTGTGGTTGGACTAGGGTGGGGCGACTCGCCATTGATGGCCAAAGCGGCGGGCAGCTCGGCACGGAAACCGCAAAGTTTTACGCCATTTATTGCATTTAACGCTGCTGCTGCTGCTGCTGACTGCTCAGCGGGTCCTGAAAAAAGGCGACAGAAACAGACACTTATGAGGGTAGGGGCAGGGGGAGGGCCAGGGGGAGGGGGACTACTCACGTACATTCTGTGCAGCATCTCATTTGGAGAACTCCAGAGAGAGCGAGAGAGAGCGGGAGAGAGCGGGAGAGACACCTGCTTATTAGATTAAAGTCCTAGTTGGATTGGCAGCTGCAAGGTGCAAGGCAGCGGCACGTGATCGACCTGTGAATTGCTGTGAAATTGTGGACCACATAATGCGCGTGCATTGCTCAGTTATTCAATCAATCAATC
The DNA here is from genome assembly GCA_018903745.1 of Drosophila repleta. Taxonomy (NCBI): domain Eukaryota; kingdom Metazoa; phylum Arthropoda; class Insecta; order Diptera; family Drosophilidae; genus Drosophila; species Drosophila repleta. The sequence goes on along the minus strand of JAEIGN010000154.1, from coordinate 266,583 downwards.
AATCAGGCAGTCAATCAAGCCATTAATCAAGCCGCCGTTGCCGCCACGCGACACTCAATTATACCAATGCATATGTGGGGATATATAGGGATATATGTATGTGTGCAGCAGTTAATATATTGACTCGGGAATCAATTAATTTCAAACTGCTATCGATAATTATAGGTATCGATAAGCGGCCAGGCGACAGCTGGCGCGCCAATATTTGATTTTAATTTATTTATCGATTCTGCCTATGCGACTGTCACGCACTACAGCAAACAGGAGCACGAAAAAAGCAGGCGAGAGGCATGCAGACGGCAGTGACTGACTGCAAAGTACCCTGGAATGTACACTGAAGGTCTTGTATATTGTATATTTCCAGTCTAGCTATTACTCCTAGTCAATTAAGGATCTCTAGCTTTTATGGTCCTTCACTTATGTCCTAGGGGCCAACTCATACTGTTGATTGTTATCGAAATTGACTGAGCTATTGAAATGGGTAGAGTTATTTGAAGTGCTTAAGTTATCGAAATGGCTTGATCTATCGAAATGGGTTTAGTTATCGGAAAGGCTTGAGTTATCGAAATAGCTTGAGCTATTGGAATGAGTTCAGTTATCGAAATGGGTTAAGTTGTCGAAATGGCTAGAGTAATCGAAATGGCTTGAGTAATCGAAATTTCTTAAGCTATCGAAATTGGTCGAGTTATCGATAAAAATAAGATTAACCACACATACATATATGTACATATGCATATACATATACAAATCTCTGGCTGGCGGGATATCTCATTATCTCGTATCTCTCCAGAAAGGGGAGACTTCAAGCATAAACGAGCAGAAAGACGAACAGGCAGAGGAAACATAGATCGATTCAGCTTTTCTCTTCAGCTTAAGCAACTTTGCTTGGTTACGAAAGGAGCTAAGGATTGTACTTTTCTGCTATAAGGATTCACAATTATTCTAGTAGGAAGAGCGTAGGAGAGAGAGAGAGAGAGAGAGAGTTTCTAAAAGGAGAGAGAGCATAAGAAGAGGCTTCCTGTGCTCCCTCCTTCAGCTGCAACTTCAAATGCTGAGCTTGCTAATATGATTACCTATGACTACATATATAGCATATACCTAGGCTGCCGTCCTCCTGCCTATCAAATACAGTTTCACACAACCAATATACCCCGCCTTGCTCATTCGCACAGGGCATGCATAAAACAAACTCCTGGGCATTTTATTAAATCGAAGCGAAAAAGAAATGTCCGCATAAACCGAATAACGTTAATGCGTAAAGCTTTCCATTTATTCTGGCGCAATATGCCGGGGCTTAAATAATTACAATAGATCAAAAGTTATATGATAAATTTTTGGGCGTTAATTCAAAGCAATTTTTCAACCCACGGACCGACCGCTGTCGAGCTGGAGTGGAGCGGAGCCCGGTTCAATTGCCAGAGAATGTCGGACACTTAATCTTGAGGAGCAGCAAATAGTTTTCATCGCAACATGTGCGTACAGTGGCCACCAGCTACGACGAACGCCAGCAATTTAAATGCAAATGCATTTAAATAACTTGAAATTTATTGAGCAGCCAGGAGCAGAGCTCTAGTAGAGTAGTCTCTGTGTGTGTCTGTGTGTGTGTGTGTGTGTGGGGCTTAGCGTAACACAATTTCGTTGACATGGATTTGGTGAAACCGGATTACAATTTAACTTCTGGTCAACTAACATGAACTTTGACCGTGGCAACAGTAAACTGGCCTTATAGTTGAGTAATTACACTGCCTTAAAGTTTGACAAATGAATTGCTTCGCAGCAGCTTTTGTGCGAGTGTATATGAGTGTGAGTGTGTATGTGTGTGTGTGTGTGCGTGTGTGTGTGTGTGAGTGTGCCACTGTGTATTTTGTATTTGTATGCATTATCCTTGGAGTAGCAAGCCAGTTCGTTCCGGCCATTGCCACCTTGGACTTTCGTTTAATTTTCAAAGTGTGTGTTCGAGTGTGTGTGTGTGTGTGTGTGTGTGTTTGGACGCTGTCATCGCTGTTGCTTTTGTTATTGTCGCTCTGCTCGTAACTTTACGCTTAAAGAAGCTTAGGAAATTTGCGCGAACACACACACACACACAGAGTGACTTGGCCCCCCAAAGGACCAAGCTGCCACTGCTGTAACTCTTTTGGCCATTGCCTGTGCTGTTTTTTTTTGTTTTCGCCCAGCCAGTAACGGGCTGTAATAGCGGGTAATGCTCGCTTTAAGTTGAATACGTAGAGGCTGCGCATCGCTGCGCTGCACAGTTCCGGCCCAGCAACGCAATTTGCACGCATAAACAACGGCAAAAGGCCAGAGCGAAGCAGAGAGAGAGAGCGAGAGCGAGAGAGAGGGAGAGAGCAGGTGGGGGTGGCTGGGTATAGGTGGCTGCATGCCTGCAGGCTCAACCGCAGAGCTTAGCCATGACACATGCTAAATCCTTTGTGCCTCTAATTTGTTATTGTATTTGCGTGCCAAAGCTTTCTCTCAACGTCCGTGTGTGCGTGTGCGTGTGTGTGTGTGTGCGTGTGCAGCATACTCAAATTTGAATGCTGTTGTTGTCGTGTGTCCAACCGCACGCGGCTGCCAGCGAACGCTGCGCTGGTCACCCATCCAAAACAAGAAACTGTGCACAATTTTTTCCATTGTTGTTGTTGCTGTTGCTGTTGCTTCTTTGGAGGGCGCCAAAACACAAAATGCTACAGCAACAACAGTGACAAAAGCAACAAACAGCAACGAAAACAAAAACCATGCAAGCTGCCAGCAACAAAACAACAATTGCTTAAACACACACACACATGGGCAGGCAGGCCACACCCACACACACACACACTACCGCACATACCACACGCAACATTTACATTTACACATGTAAGTGCAAATGTGTGTGTGCTGACGACAGAACGACTCAGCACTGGGCAGGCGACAAGTGATGCCAGAGCTCCCTTCAGGCAAAATATAAAATAAATAAAAATAAAGAAAATAAAATACAATAAAAAAAATGATATAAATAAAAGTAAAAGTAGGACAAAGTATGCAACAATCGTGAATTTCACTTTAAACTGTGACACACTCAACATAATTACAATCAGCTCGCTCGCCCTCGGCCTCTCCCTCTCCCACTCCCACTCCCCCTCTCTCTCTCGCTCTAAGCAACGCATCAATTTGGCTAAAAGGCAGCGCCACAAGCTCATATGCTTAGCGAAGATTCGAGCTGAATGCATATTAGAGCTGGCGAACTATCGATATGAAGCACTATCAATAACTATCGATAGCTTTTAAAAGGCTTAGAAGGTCTATGGTGAGTAACTATCGATATCACTATCAACGAATTTCGAAAGATTTGTAAAGTAATAATGCCTATAATCAATCGATATCAAGCACTATTCGAGACTATCGATAATTTTGTAAAGGGCTAAAACATGCATTCAATGGGAAGTAATAATCGATATCGATATCAACAATTATACATAGATTTGTAAAGTAATAATTTCGATAGTCAATCGTAAGCAAATATCGATATCAAGCACTATCAGCGACTATCGATAGTTATGTAAAGGTCTAAAGGCAACATTCAGTGGTGGACATTTATCGATATCAATATCAGTAACTATCGATCGTTTTATAAAGGAATCATGTATATGTTCAATGGTGAGTAATTATCGATGTCAAGCACTATCAGCGACTATCGATAGTTATGTAAAGGCAACATTCAGTGGTGGAGATTTATCGATATCAATATCAGTAAATCAGGAATCATGTATATGTTCAATGGTGAGTAATTATCGATATCAAGCAGTATCAGCGACTATCGATAGTTGTGTAAAGGACAAAAGCCTACATTCAATATTGAGGAATTATCGATATCAAGCACTATTAACAACTATCGCTGGCTCTGTAAAGCTCTAATGCCTGCTTTCGTTAGACTATCGACTATCGTCTATCGATAGTCGTCCAGCTCTAATAAACGTCTTTTATACACATACATACATATGTATTTGGCTATTAGCTTTAGCTGCTATCAAAAAGGCATCAAATTTATATTAAGATTCAATCAGCTTCAATTTCCACTCTTTATCTCCCTCGCCCTCTCTCTCTCTCTCTCTCTCTCTCCCTCTCTTGTGTTTATCTATAATGAAAATTAAATGAAATATGGGTGGAGTGGAGGGGCTTGGGGCTACCCCCATTGTTTAGTGCTCTGTGTAAATGAGTTAATAATTTTATAACATTTTATTTTCAGCTTATTTTTATTTGGAGTTTATTTTTGCAGCTTCTGTCGCCGCAACGGGCGGCTGTGGATGCGGATGCGGATGCGGATGCATGTTTATCAGCTCATCTCTAATGGAACGGTTTGTTTTCGCGTGGGTTTCGACAGCGGCGACGCTCGCTCTGCGCTTGGCTAACTTTTTGCAGCAGCAGCAGCGAGACGAGGCGAGGCGAGGGCGGCCGCAGCCGCAGAAGCAGCCGCAGTCGTTAACCGCCCACGCACATTTGCAGCGCTCAGCTTCATTAGATGCGCAAATGAACAGGATCATTCACACACACACACACACACACATGGGTAGATTGTGTGTGTGTGAACTTTAACAGCTGGCAGCAGTTGTGCTAACGGCTGCTCTGCTCCAACGTTGCCATCAATGCCAACAACAATGTTGCTGAAACACATACACACACACATAGATATGCATATATGTATGTATATCCTTGGCCATCGTAGCTTCTCTGTTTGGCTGACAGCATTTGGTGTTTGGTGGTTGCAACGTGTTGTTTTTGTTGCCCAACTGCACTGAGTCCGGCTGCGTAGAGGAGCTGGGCACGGCTCAGCGCTGCTTAGCCAGTAGCCACAACAAGGAGCAGCCAAATCGTGTAGCACCCCAGCATGGGCTACGTGGGCGGCCAGCAGCAGCAGCAGCAGCAGCAACAGCATCAGCCGCCACAGCTCATAGGCTTAAAAACAACTTTGCACCATTTCGCTATCGGGTAATATGGCAGCAGTTCTGTGGCATTCCCTAACCGGCTTACCATCGCACCACCCCCCCCCACCCCCTCCCTCCCGCAAATTTGCAGCTTTTAATCTTGAAAACAAGTGCATCGATGCTCACGCAGTTGCCCAGCTGATTTGGCTCCTAATTGGCCAGTGGGCCAACAATTAAACTAGCTGTGAGTCGTGCATAGAAAACGTAAGATAAATAAATTGAAAATCGAGTATACGTAATTCGCATACGTCATACGTAACAATAATAAAAGACCTGAATTGCACACATACATTCATATATATGAATTCTAGGTATTTATGCAGCAAATCGATCATTCTTCTCATACACAGCCAATCAGACCGATCCTGCCTGCACTGCTTATATAGCCATCTCGCTCGCACCTGGCACAAGTTCAATAACAGCTGCTGTTAAAAGACGCCATCACTCAATCGCGAGCAGCAGCTATATTTGTCTCGCTCTCTCCCGCGGAGTGCAAGCTAGAGAGTGCAAATCAGAGCTGAGCAGCATGCAGCTTCGACGCAAACTCACTCGGATAACATGAAAGCAGCCATGCAGCTCTTAGCTACGATTGGCTGAAGAGTTGTTGGGTTCTTTAAGCAGTGCGCTCAGCCTATCACTATTACTACTGGAGCCAATCGCAACAAAATAGAGCTGGAGCAAGTATGTAGGTAAGTTTATATGTGTTTTATTGCCAATATTTTGAAGTATTACTTTTAAATGAATAGCAGAGTTAGTATATATATAGATTTTACACATTTTCACGAAAAACTGTATATATATATGTATATTCGATTCAATCACTGCCACATCACAATTTTTATAAAATGCTGAAAAGCTTTCCCATAGGTGTCAGGCAGCGCTCATAGCTCTTGTTTTGCAAAAATGAGAGTTTTTTTTTCGTTTTCATAACATAAGCTGAGGCTTGCATAAAAACAATAATTCCGTGCTCTGAACGATGTCAGGCGTGAGGTATGTATGTAAATACATGTGTCTTATATGTCAGCGCTTACGTCATCAAACTCCATTTTGAGCTGCTATTGTTTTTTTTTTTGTGTCGTCCTGGAAATATTTGCAATTTATTTCAATAAAAGTTTAAACGATTCACCATATTGTCAAATTTGGGATCTTAAATCGACATGTGAAATGCTGGGATTCCGTTTGTTTTGCACATGCCACACGGCATGTGGCATGCGGCATGCGGCATGCGGGACGTGGCATGCACTGCCTGTGTGTGTGTGTGTGTGGCAAGTCGGAAATGTTTTGCTTGCCTCAAAATTGAAATTTGACGCTTGCTAAATCTTTTATTTTCTTCTTTCTTTTTTGGCGTTTTGACCATTTGGCTAAGGCAATAAAATATTTGATTTGTTACGGTAATTGCACATGGAGCACTCGAATTGAAGCTTATATGCATGCTGCTACTACATATATATGTACATAGCTATATACATATGTATATATGTGTGTATATTTGAAGTTCGCGCGCAATGCACAATGCACAATGCAATCAATGCGCACAAAGGTACACCCACACACACACACACACGGACACAGGTGGGGGTCGCTGCAATGGGTTTTCAATAAAATTACATTCCATCTGGCAAATGTTGCTTAAACATTTGTGCGTCGCATTGCGCATTTCTCTCTGTTTGCTTTGACCTTTCGGAATTTGTCACTCGCCTGCGAAATGCGTTGCTTTATGAATACGAAAAACCCAGCAACGGCAGCGGCAACTGCAGCGAGCCGCTTTGCTTAGTTTAATGGCAAAGAGAGCGACAAAATGGAATGTTCTCTTGCCAAATATTTAGTTGTCAATGCATTGCATTTACTTTGCTTTGATTACTTTCGAGGCCGAATTGCTGAAGCAATTAAGATTTTCTGTTTAGTGCAGTTGACAGTTACTTTCTTTGCATATCACATTGGATAAATGAATAAAAGTATTTTTATTATTGTTATAAAACTATAGCAGACTTCAAATTACATGCCTAAAAGAGTCGAGAGCTGCAATTTTATGATGATTTAGGCCAATCGATGCTTAACGATAGTACCATCGTGGGTTGGCGACGATTGACGATGGCAAATGATAGTATCATCGTTGATTAAGGATGCTTTAACGAAGGCTAACGATGGTAACATGGCTAGCTAGCGATAGTACTATCGATAGCGAACGATAGTACCATCAATAGTACCGTTCATGGGGACGAAACAGATTCATTCGGTAGTACCATCGTTTGACTATGACTAACTATGATTGGCGCTCGTTAACGAAGGCTAACGATGGTAACTCATATAGCTAGCGATAGTTCCATCGAGAGTACCATTCATGGGGACGAAACAGATTCATTCGGTGGTAGCAACGTTGGCTAAAGCTGATTGACGATGACTTACTATGATTGACTAGCGATAGTGGGCCATAGAACCATCGATAGTATCATTGATAGGGAAGAAACTGATTCATTTGGTAGTACTATCGTTGATAGCTAACGAAGATGAAAGATCTTTAACGAAGGCTAACGATGGTAGCTCATATAGCTAGCGATAGTTCCATCGCTAGTACACGATAGTTCCATTAATAGGGCAGAGGCAGACCCATTCGATGGCACCGTCGTTGGTATCATTGATAGCTAGCAAAAGTGTAAACGATAGCAGCAACGATAGTGAATGATAGTGCCATCGATAGCACCATTGATAGGAAAGAAGCAGACTCAGAAAGCTATGCGGAGCTCTTCGGACTTAGACAAAAGACTGAGCTAAGACTCCTTTGCGAAACTCTTGCCTTCTGCCCTCTGACTTCAAGGTCCTTGTTATATAAAAGTCTTACAATAATATGTAATTTATAACTCTATTCTATTATTATATTTTATACATTCACAGGATTTTTAAAAGTTAATATTGTTAAGAAGTTGAAGAAAGCAGAGATTGTGTGAGTGTGTGTTAACAGCTTTCAGTGTGTGTTGTTGTTGGCAGTTGGCAGTCGGCAGTTGGCAGTTGGCAGTTGGCAGTTGGCAGTTGGCAGTTGGCAGTTGCATATGTTCCATGCTGGTCAAGTTCAACATTCAATTAGAATACATTACAGGCTCGGTGACATGGGCAACAGGGCGCACGGCCCCAAAGCCCGTAAACAGAAATCCCAACATCGAAACCGAAACGGAAACTGAAACTAAAATTCGTGTGTGTGTGTGTGGGTGTGTCTCTGCCCTTGGCACATGACCTGCGCCGGCTGCTGCGAGGGGGTTGTAGCTAAAAGATTGGCCACTGAACCATCCGTCCGTCCCTTCGTCCTTTCGCTCGTCTGTCCGCCATTTCTGGGGCGTCTGGAAAAGTTTTGGGTCCAGCAGAAAATGTCCAAATAGTTTTATATTCATATGCATATTTGGCCAGCGTCATGTGAACGAGTGAGCAATCGCCGGATGTTGAATATCGTTGGCCAGTAGGCAGGGAGAGGGAGAGGGGGAGGGGGAGGGGGAGATGGTGTACCGTGTGAAGCAACATGCAAAGGATACACTTGTTTAAAGAGGCTGCAATGTGCCCGGCTAGCAGCACCTATGGACAGCCATTTGGCTTTTCATTTGCTATTAGCCAGCAGGCACTTTGTTTGTATGCCCCCATTTTACGGCTGCTCCCCTGGGCTGACAACCCCCCTCCACTCCCATTTTCCGGTGTCGGTTGCCGCTCATGAAGCTTATGTACATTTTTATGGCCTATGGATACGGCGGAGTGAAGGGTCTCCGGCCGGCTGGCTTTTTATGACTTTGTTATGAAGTTTGTTAGGTGTAAATTTGATATGGCAAACGGCTGGCTGGCTAACGCTCTGCATCGCCTACGTATCAGGCATCAACTCGCTCGCTCGCTCGCTCGTAGTTTTTGGGCTTTTTTGCGGCACGCGCCAGCTGCCAGCCTTACGTTGCCTGGCCTGCACTTAATTGCCAAGTTGTTTGGCAATATAATTTATGGCCTGTGCCACATGACATGCGGATTCTGTTATGAAATGGGAAGCGTCTTGCGCGAAATTGAATACAAATTCGCTTATGCTACAACTAATTAAGCAGATGGCCAAACGATGGCGCGTGCTCTAGCTGGGCTGGGCTGGACTGGGCTGACCAGGCTTGATTGGAATTGCTAGCTAAGCCCCGGCACCACTGACAGCTCACGCTCAACTCGAGCCCGTCGGCCATGTGTCCGGGCTGCATGCGTCTTGTTTGCAATTAATGCCTCGATATTTGCCCATTGATGACTATTCAATGAGCCAAGCACACACACTTCACCCACACAGCCACACACCCACCCAGCCACACACATACAGACTCATCGTAGCATCAGGACACAATGGTGCGCCACAGAGCACTCAGCAGCCACCGCCCACTTGAGTCGTCCGCCCGACGACCTAGTTCCGTTTTAGAAATTTCATTTTCCATTTACACACACACACAAATTTTGATTTATTTTATTTTTGAATTTTTACAAAGTTTTTTAATATAGCTGTTGAATCTATCAAAGGTTTCTTCATTCACATCGAATTGGCCTTGGCCAATGGAGAAACTCATTTAGGCCTCGACTACGACTACGACTACGACTACGGCCTCGGCTTCAGCTTCAGCTTCGGTGTTGCTTTGCGGCTTTGGCTTTATAAGTTTGATATTTGAAGCTTAGGTCTGCTCTACCTACCCTCTGCGCCCTCCCTGACCCCGAGCCGAGAAAGCTTACAAATTGGCATCCTTTTATCTCTCGCATCAATAAACAAATTTTGCTGCCATTCCCCATCGTTCTGCATCTGATAAATGATTACAGAAATTCCCAGGTTTCTATTGATTCCGGCAAAGCCCTGCAACAGCATGTCAATGTTAAGCGGTCAATTAAAATGGGTTTTCCCTCAACATTATGCCAGCCTACGGCAACTCCACTCGATCAACAGATACCCTCTTTACCTATGGACGGATGCATTTCATACTAACATAGTTCATGGTATAAAGTTCAACTCCCTTTCCCAATTGGGTTTCCTTATAGCAGAGTTCTGTGCGTCAACTTGCATATGTCGTTGCTCTCTTTCTCTCTTTCTCTCATCATCTCTTTTTCTTTGATCTTCGTTTATGCTTGCTCTAGTTACTTCTCTCTCTCTCTCTCTCTCACTCCTTATCTCTCTCTCTCTCCTTATCTCTCTCTCTCTCTCTCTGTCTTACCCTCTCCCTATATTGCTCTCTCTGTCTCTCTCTGTCTATCTTACCCTCTCCCTCTCTCTATATTGCTCTCTCTCTCTCTCAGTCTCTGTTTATCTTGATCTAACTCTCTGAGTTTCTCACTTTCACTCTCCTTATTTGGCTCTCTCTCTCTCTCTAGCTATCTATCCGTCTCTCACTCCCTCTCTCACTCCCTCTCTCACTCCCTCTCTCTCTTCCTTTCTCTCTCTCTCTCTCTATCTCTCTCTCTCTCTCTCTCTCTCTCTCTCTCTCTCACACACTCTTCCTACCTACCTCACCTTCTACAGCTATTCTCTTCCACATCTCACTCTCTCTCTCTCGCTCTTTATCTCTGTCGTTCAGTCGATTTCTTTCCCTCTCACTTTTTCTCTGCCTGTCTTTCTCGCCCTCCCTCTCCCTTTCACTCTCTCTTTATCTTCCATATCCTTCACTTTCTCATCAACTCTATCACTCATGTCCGGCTCTCTCTCTCACTCTCTCTCTCTCTCTCTCTCTTTCTCTATCTCTCTATCTCTCTCTACCTTTCCCACTTTGTAGCCCAATCGAAGAGCACTTTTAAGCGCTTTTTAGTTTTTTTTTTTATAGGGTATTAAAAGTCGACGATGCCTTTGACGCTAAGCGCGTAAGCTCCACTCTATATACAAATAGCGTGCGGCGTAAATGCGTGTGTCTGAGCGGCATTCGGAGTCCGCAGTCGTCGCGACGGTACGTTCAATTTTTAAGCTGTTTGTCAACATTTCGACTTTTGTGCCCCGTAGGCAGCGCGTGTGGCTTATCATTTGTTGTTGTTGTTGCGGCGGCGGCAGCAGCAGGAGCAGCAGCAGCGTGTTGCATGTATGGCTTTTATGGCCGCTTTGCCGTGTGTCTCCAATAATAATGACAAATCGGTTCACAGCTTCAGCCTCCGCCTCCGCCTCAGCCCCATCCTCAGCCAAGTGTCCGGGCGTTCGGGCGTCCGGGTGTTAACGTAGTTGGCCGTAGCTTTCATGTCACGTTCTGTCACGGAATGGACTCCATAAAGTCAAAGGCCTGGCCGCAAACGTGAATCTCGGGCCAGGCTATAAAAGCAGCCGATTTATTGGCCAGCTTGCCGTATAAATGCACAGCATAACACACGTATATATACATATTATATATAACGAGGTTAAGGGCAGATAGTTAGATATTGTATGTGTATAAATTGCCATGTGGCAAACACTTGTTCAACTGAAAAATAGCCATGGCAACGCCTCCGATATCGCCACCGCCCCGCCACACTCCTCTGCGGCTGCAAAGTTTTGGCAACGGAATGGAGCTTGCAGCGACTAATACCCTGTGCACTTGTTAGCGGTTAGTTGAGCTGTTCACTTTGAGGTGTTGTCGAAAAATATCGAAATATTATAATAAATTAGTTTAATATTTTATTTGCATTATTTAATACTTTTATTGTATTTGTTTACGATTTATTAAATTTATTTTTATTTTTATTTCTTTTCTTATGAGTTTTTAAAATTAATATATGAAAAAAATAAGAATACTAGTAATAGTTAAAAAAAAAAACAATAATAAATAATTTATCAAAAATAATATAATAATAAAATAATAATAAAAATAAATATTATTATAAAATAACCAATAAATATGATTAAAAAAAGAGATTATAATAATTATAAATTCAAGTGTTAATATTGAAAAATTAAAAGAAATATTTGTTTATTTATGAATTGTTTTTTTATTATTAGAATTATTTATGCTGAACTACATATATTTAATTTTAATACTTTCATTATAATTTGTTTTTGTAGTATTATTTTTGTTTTTATTATATTATATTTATTACTATTATTATTTTTATTTATTTATTTTTTTTAATAATATATTATTTAAATTTTTATTTTATTTAAATTTAAATGTTAATGTTCATGTATTATTTTTATTAATTTTTTATTATGCACACTTTCAGTATAATTGTTACCATTATAATGAATATTGTTATTAGTATCATTATTATTATTATATATTTTATTATTATTATTAGTAGTAGTATTATTATTATTATTGTTATTATTATTATTATTATTATTATTATTATTATTATTATTGTTATGAATTTGTATTATTAACTTACTTTATTAATAGTATTTTTTAGTATTATTATTATTATCATCATCATTATTATAAAAAAAATAATAATAATAATAATAATTATTATTATTATTACTATTTTTATTTTTATTATTATTATTTTCATTATTATTATTATTTTTATTACTATTATTATTATTATTATTATTATTATTATTATTATTATTACTATCATTATTATTATTATCCTAATCAATTGTTATTATTATTAGTAGTTTAGTAGTTATTACTGTTATTACTCCTATAGCATTATCATTCCAATTTGTTATTCAGTATCATGCTCACCTTCGGCTTCAGCAGTCTCACCTGCTCTAATCAATTCACACACTTGAACCTGGTAAAAGCCAGTTCCATCCAGGCATTCAGCCCATTAACTGGGTCACAGCGAAAGTTCAGCTGTCGCTTTCTGTGGCTTTTTATTAAACTGTTTATGTAGAGCAAAGCCTAGACAAAAATTGAAATAAATTGCTGGAGCGAACGGACTGGAATGTTTTGTGCTCGGGCTGGCTCTCTCTCTCTCTCTCTCTCTCTGTATGGCGTAAACGGCTCATTTTCAAATTAAAGGAGCTTTTACTTAACGGCGTAGTCGAGGATGTTGGCCTTTGCCCTTAGCAGACTTGTTCGGCCGCATTTTGTCATGCCCATATGGCTGGGCGGGGGGCGTACAGGGTATTCGGACTCGGAACGGGAGCATGAGACGCAACTATTCATGCATTTGTCGCAATGAACAGATAACGTTTATGGCTGACTGGACAAGCCGTGTGTGCGGCCAACAAAGCCGACCCACTCACACGCTCACACACTCGCACACAGAGAGACAGAGACGTGCGCACAAACACGATGTGGGTGTGGGTGTGTGTGGGTGTGTGTGTGTGCCCCGATTGCCGAGGCAGTCAGGCAGCCAGGCATTAGCATGTGTCTTGGGCCTGACAATGTCAAAAACTGTTTATGCTCCAACGCCTTCACACTGTTTGCCATGTGCGTACACAATGGCCAAAAGCCGCACCCACCCGCCCGTGGCCCCGCCATCCATCGATTGCTTCTATCTCGGACCCGCTTCTGCCCAAGCGATTGGCCTGACAGTCGCTGTGTTATTTTCGCATCACTTTGTTTGGGTGTTGGCTTAAACACGATATTTATTGGCTCACCACATGGATGTTCCCGGGACCCGGTCGCACTTTTCACAGTTGACATCTCAATGACGCTTTTTTACGCTTGACAACAGCGTTGCACAGCCCCATCCACAGCCCCAACCCCAGCCCCAGCCCCAACCCCTGTCCCAGTTTTAGCTTCAGCTCGGCTATATCCAATTTGGCTCAGTCCCTGGGTTCACAGTCTCTCGCCAGGGAGCAGCAGTATTCGCACGATGGGAATACCAATTGACAAAAGCCACCGATTTCTTTCTTTTTTTTCGTACTCACACAGACACATGCGCGCGTGTGTGTGTGTGTGTGAATTCATGTATGTAGAATACGAGTAGGTATTTGCAAATGGCTTCTGTGTCGCCATATTTGTATCTGACTCTGTTTTTTGGATGATGAATGCCATGAATGCAGATTGATGGCCAACAACGCCAGCTAGCACCACTAATAGCAGCCAAGCACCACTCGAGCGAGCCACTATATGTGTATATGGATACATACATATGTATGTATATACATACATATATAGGGCAAAGCAGCTGTCGGATGCTGTAATGCAGTTTGTCATTTGCCTGACGCGCGACCCAATCTGTAATGGCAGTCAGCTTAAATCAAGTTATCGATAAATGTGTCCAAAAAGCTAGAATCAATTCAATTATTATGGTTATTGGCTCCTGCTGCTGCTGCTGCTGCTGCCGCTGCATGTGAATGCGAAGTGCTTCCTTGTGCCAGCCATAATTGATGGGCCGGAAATGGTAATGGATCGATAAGTCAATTTTGGCGTGTCGATATATAGCTCAAATCACACTATTGATAGGTATGACAAAACATATGCTTATCGATATCGATAAGCAGCTTCGATTAGGATTAATAGTCGTAATGCTATGACCACATGATGACATGTCGAATAATTGCTGTGGCTAACCTATAGATGCATAGGAAAGTTATCGATATCGATATTCATAAAGTCTTTAAAATCTGCTAATATTCCAAAATTATTGACCCACTTTGGCATGCCCATAATTGGCTTAAGTTAAGCTAAAGATGTGTGTATCTAAAATGATCGTTATCGATATCGATAAATAATTTCGATTATGTCAAATATACCTAATACTATTGTCACCTTTTGGTATGTTGATATAAGACTTAAATCAAGCTATAAAACAAGTTATCGTTATCGATATCGATAAGCAGCTTTAACTAACATATATGTGCCCAATATCTATATATCTTGTTGCTGTATAGACTTAAGTCGAGTATGTTAGTATATCGATATGCTAACTAATCGATAAATATATCGTAAGGGCATTATTTATCGAAAGTAAGGTTTTACTTAGTTTGGCATATATATGATGTATGTATATAGGACACATCGATATCTTTCACATTTATCGATATTTATCGATAGGCAGTCTTGTCCACAAATTTAATTTACAGTTGCTCTGAACTACATAGTTCTAAACACATAAATCAACCCAGTCACGTGACAGATCTCAGTTTAATGGCTTGGAATTAGATGCGATCATATTATTCAATTGCGGTTCGCCAAGTTGTGGCCCTGTTTTTGCCAGCGTAATCAAGGCCGGCACACGCGCTCGCACGTATGTGGGCTGTATGCCCTGCCACTCCCACTCCCACTCCCCTTCCCGTTACCGTTCATCATTGCTCTTGAACTTTTGTCGCCTGCTTTGCACAGTATTTATGCGTTTGGCTCTTTAGTCATGGCTCGGAAAATATGGCGATAAACATGTCACTCGTTTGCCGTTACTTCTGACTTGTTCTGGTTGCTCTGTGCCCGCTGCCTGTTGTTGCTCGCCCATGAAACAGAAACAGTATCAGAGCCAGACTGGCAACTGGCAACTGGCAACTGGCACTGGCAGCGGGATCAGAGCTAGACCAGAGAACTCGAACCCGATGCCAGTCAGCAGGACCGCAGCACGCACAACGTCGGTTGTGTTGCGGGTCGCAGGGTGGTTGGGTGGTTTGGTTTGGGTTGGCTGGCTGGTGTGGGTCACAATATGGCGTTGCTGATAATACATACTCGTAGTTACTAACATAATACATACTTGTCATACTTGCACTCGCATATCATTTGATTTACGTTTCGTGTCGCACTTGTGATATATGCGCTGGCACGCCCCCACCCGAAAAACCACCCAGACGACAGACAGCCAGCCAGCCACTGGGCGGGCGGGCGCTTGGTCGACCTTAGGACAATCCGCGCCATTCTCATCATTCCCACGCACAGCTGCCCTGTCCTCGGCTAAATGGCAATGTATTCAAACATTTCAGTTTCGGGCTCGATGGCACCCATAATTGAAAGCATAGCGCGAGCTCCGCACAACTTGGAATCCACACGCACACACACGCACACACGCAGAGCGACATGTGTAGCCAGCCATTTTGAGTTTAAGTGGCAATACGATTTGGATTCTTTATGTGGGCGTGGCAGTGTGGCGCTGCCTTGGCTTGGCTTGCCTCGGTTTGGCTTGGCTGTTAGTTAGTGTCCTCTCTCGCGTCGAGGGCCCAAGTTTTTTTGCTTGGGTCCCCCTTGGGTTGTATTGGATTTGCTTGTTGATTGGTTTGCATTCGTTTTTTTTTCATTTTTGCGTATTATGCTTCTTTTTTTTTTGTTGAGCGAGCCGGCGCTGATTATTCATATCTTCGACCCGGCGCCCGCTCCCAGGCCGATTCGCACTTTTCAATGACACTCGCTTTGGCCAGCTGGCGTTTAAGTGTAGTTTTATTTTATTGCATATTTGTTGGAGCAGGCACATGAATGTTATGGCCATGGCTCTAATTTGTGTGTCAGCAGCAGCAGCAGCCGCAGCAACAACATTGGCAGCAGTCGAGCAGCAAATTATGTAACTACATTTGAGCATAACTACACAATGCCCAGATATATATGTATATATATGTATATGCTCATAGTATATACATATATATCAGTGGATGTATATTATGGCCTACAATAAATGGCTCTAGTTTCAATGTGTGCGTGCCTCCCACTCCCCTCTCTCTCTCTCTCTCTCTCTTTCTCTCTCTCTCTGTCTTTCTCTCTCTCTCTGTGTGTTGGTAATGCAAGCACATTATATTACTTATACGCTTCTTTGTTGCTTAAACACAACAGCTAAAGCAGAGAAGAAAAACAAATAAAGAAGAGATTTTCATGCGTCGACTATGGAATACACTGTAAAACATGTTAGCTGAAGGTAATGAAGGTGTATATACAGGTAAACTATATATGCATATATAGTGAGTTGATGTTACTGAAAGACTTTCTAGAAGATGATGGCCTTTTGATGAAGTTATTTAAATAAAGTCATTGTACTTACATACATATATTGCTTCAAGACTCTCCAGATAGCGAATAGTTCTTGGCTCAAAAGATTTCTTATTGACTGTGGCGGCTTCTGTATATTGGAGAGGCTCACTTTTCCAGACGAACTTCTGCGAAGAGCAGCACATAACATTGCCTTCAACAGCCCATTTGTTGGCAGATATCATGCATCATGTTTCATACATCATACATCATGCATCATGTTTCATACACCATACATCGACAGTCATATTTTTTTTTTTTTTTTTTACCCTCTTTTTTCCAATAAATTATCATAATGTTTCATACATCATACAATACATATCATGCATCATGTTTCATACACCATACATCATGCATCATGTTTCATACATCATACATTACATATCATGCATCATGTTTCATACACCATACATCATGCATCATGTTTCATACATCATACATTACATATCATGCATCATGTTTCATACACCATACATCATGCATCATGTTTCATACATCATACATCATATATAATGCATCATGTTTCATACAGCATACATCATGCATCATGTTTCATACACAATACATCATGCATCATGTTTCATACATCATATATTATACATCATATTATACAGACTGTACATCATAACCATTCTGTGAGCTAGCTTCATCAGCCCATTTCTTGGTAGACATCATGAATCATACATCATACAGCATACATCATACATCATGCATCATACATTATAGCTCCAATTTGGACGGCCAACTGCCGATCTGCCGCTGCTAACTCTTGCGAAGTCTCTCTCATCTGTCTCTCGCTGACATCTGTTTCCTTTCTCCCCGATCTCAAAAGGAGTTGGGCACGCTTACAGCTCGATTTGCTAGCTAGCGTTAGCTTGTGTATTTTTAAGAATTGTTGCTCTTCAAGCCTTCCAGCTCTTTAAAAGCTCCGTACTGGACTGTTGTGGATCATATATCTTCATCAAGCCGCAGTCATTGCTTCATATTCGACTCCGGCATGGGCTTGAGACGCGTGTGCTCTATGACTTGCAAGACGATTTTCAGTTTCTATAATGATGTATTCTTAATATACTCAGTAGGAAAGTATTTCTTGAAAGTTCAAGATCTTCAGATAATAAAAGATAATAAAGTATAGTAAAAGCCCATTTGGCTTAGAGTTCAGTTTCGATTTCGGTTTCAGTTTCTGAAAACTGCCACAAATCTGAATAGTGAATGGGAAGAAGAGTTTTGGTTTGGCAACTGGCTGGAAGCCTGCATAAATATGATATTGTGCCGTGACAGGGGCCGAGCGAATTATGGAGTCTATGCAGCCGAGCGAAGGCCGGAGTTGGCATGGGCAGCGGCCGGGCTGGCATGCCCTCTGGTAGAGTATAAGCAGACGCAAGAACTGAAACAGGAAAGAAGAAAAACCAATTGAGAGCTCTGTGAAACCCGCATATGTTTGAGTAGTGTGTGTGTGTGTGTGTGTGTGCTGGGTAGTATGGGAAAATTGCCCAGTTGGGGGCCTGGGCAGCGCCAACAGCTTGCATAAATTTGTGTATTGAGGAGACAACGACGGTATGGTATAACTGCTAAGTTCCATTCGCATTCGCATTCATATTCACATTCAGAATGGCATTCGTCATTCCGCTTGCCTGATGTCTTTGTCAAATATGCGAGTAACTGTAGCTGTCGGAAGTGACTTCAGTCTCTCTCGATGGGCCTATGCAGCCAAACTGAGCCCGCGGCAAAGCCCAAACTCAAACTCGAAAGTTCGAAACCCAAAAAAAAAAAGAAGAAAAAGAAAAGCAAATAGCAAACTCCAAACTCCAACTCAAACTGAAACCTCAAATCAGATTTCCAGATTCAATTCAGGCATGATTTGTCGTCAGGTGGGCGTGGCAGGCGAACAGTTAAACATATGCGTAGCACACAGGTGATGAAGCATCTACTTAAACAATTTACCACCCACCTGAGCTGCCAATTTTGGTCGCTTGAATGGATTTGAGCTCGAGTGCCAGAGTTGATGGACTTATATATATACATATATACATAAAGACCTTAGTCATAGAGCTGTCAAGACAAAGCATATATTGAAGACGGTTGAAGGCAGCAAAAATATTTATTTAAAGGTGAAATCTTGGCATGCTTAAGGAACTCAGGCGAAAGGGTTTGCTCTACACGCAGAGACTGGCTGCTAAGCATCTTGAATTGCTTAATATATACATATATAAATAATATAAAATATAATAATATTATATATATATTATATAAAGGACTTACTTTAAAGGACTTACTGACCCACTAAGTGCGCCTGTCAATGATTACTTTGATACCGGGGCCAGGTGAGCTGATTACCGTAGCGTATGCAGCGCACATTATTTGCGAAAAATTGTTTGAGCAGCAGCCGTCGCTGGGAAAGCACATACAGTTGCTACTGCTGCGCTCCTACTGTTTCTGCTCTAATATGAGCGCTCGCATTACGCATACGCCGCATTGTACCTGGTGCGTGAAGACTGCACAAACGTTGGCAGCTGCCGCATCATTATGGTTAGGCAAACTGCGAGAGCCAAGTGGAACAGCATGCTAAGATGCTTCACAAATATTGTGATTTCATTTAGGCGGCTGTCTCTCTCTCTCTCTCCGCTTCACTGCCGGCACGCGGCGTATACGCAATGTACGCCTTATATATGTATATATACTCGTATATATACTATTTAAAGAGCTACAAAAATTATTCAAATTATTTTTGCTGCAATATAGATCGAGTACACTGAGCGAAATCAATTTGATATATAGTTGTCGGGCTAGCTGAGTGCAGCGGCTGTGCTAGACTGAAAATCACACTGTAATATATGTAAAAAGAATAAATATTTATTTAAATATGGCCAACTGACGTCGATTGGCGGGGTTCAAGGCTGTGCACGCTCAATTATGCGCTTTTTGGCCAAATAAATGTGTAAATAAATAAATAAGAGCTAAAATATAAAAGTATCAATAATATCAATTGATTTGCATAGATAAACATGGTTTATTTTTCATAATTTCAATGCAACTTTCACATCTGATGTTCAATTATTTGCAGCCCTAAAGGATAAGTGTGCGTGTGTGTGTGCGTGTGGCCAGCCATGCTAAAACAATTACGCGCTTAAATGGCAGAAAATTTCTAAATAAATAACTTGCATTGGCACGAGTATTGCATAAATATTGGGAATAAATACGGACGGAGTGGGGCGTCGTTAGCTGCTCTGATCCCACAAGGCCAAAGCCGCAACCAAAGCCGAAGCCCAATCGATTGAAGCGCGGCGCGGCGCGGCCCGACTGCTGCTCCCGCCCTTTGACAGAGCATCGTCAGTCGAGTGGGTTTTATTTCCAGTGCTGTAAAACTAATTTTGTGCATCATAAAGTTTTACGACAAATATTACCGTACTTTTTGACACTGTGTCAAACGCACATTCACACACACACACACACACAAAGACACGCCTGCACATACAGTTATCAAAATTGCTGTTAAAGCAAAATTCTTTTGGTTCGTTTTGCCTTGGCCATGCCCCGCTGCCCCCGCTGCCCTAACCAGCTATCTATCTGACTGCATACTCTGCTTTTGGTTGCTCCTCCTGCCCATCCTCCAGCCCCATCCTCCTCGGTGTTCTCCTTTTGGGTTGGCCTTATTTTCAGCTTGCGTGCCTCCGCACAGACTTTAATAAAATAGCATTAAGCCGGGCTGACAAACCGATGCGAAATTGAAAACCGGAGCGTATAAAATAATGGCCAGCAAATGAGAATATTAATATTTGTACACGCCCACTGGCGAAGTGCCAAAATCGGGCCATTAAATTTAATTCCACAATTGGTAGCGCCAAATGGCGTGCGCACTCGCGGCAATCGCAATCGCATTAATCCTTATATTCACAATGTTCAATTAAGTTACAATAACATTGAGTGAAGTTGTTGACGACAACAGCCAGACGACAGAGCGGAGAGTGAGAGGGAAAGAGATACATTCAGACACTTGTATACAATGGAGGTGATAAGCTGGAAAGGGCGATGGCTGCTGGGTGATTGGTCGGGGGGGGCGGGAGGGAAAGATTGAGGTGCGATAAAGAACTGCGATGGAGATGGAAAGATGGACAATGAGGGGAACGAAAGTGAGAGAGAGAGAGAGAGGAAGGAAGGAATGAAGGAAGGAAGGTAGGTGTGTATATGTGAGGAACAGAGAGAAAGAGAGAGAGAGGCAGAGCGAGAGGGGAGGACTGAATGTGTGAGGCAGAGAGAGAATATAGGAGAGAGTATGAGTGCGTATGACAGAGAAAGACACAGCAGGTGACCTTTAATATAGAGAAAAGAGAGAGAGAAGCAGAAGAGATAGAGAAAAGATAGAGAGAAAGAGAGAGCGTATGAGATAGAATGTGTTCGGCAGAGAGGAAATATGCGTGAGGAAGAGAGAGTATGATGGAGCTACGAAATGGTGAAAAGAGGTGGAGAGAGAGAGTGTGAGAGAGAGACAGAGAGAGGGAGAGAGAGGCACATCTCTATCTGAATCAGATATATTGAGAGAAAGAGACAGCAAGAGACTGGAAGAGAGCGAAATACAGACAGATCGGAGAGAGGGTTTTGCGACAGAAAGAAAGACAGTCAGATAGACTGTGAGAGAGAGAGAGGGATAGAGAGAGAGAGAGAGAGAGAGAGAGAGATCAGATAGGGAGCTCAAGACAAAGAAAAGGGAGAGTGAAGCTCCCATTATAAATTTAATTTCCTAAATAACATAAAGATAACTGAGAGTCGTATGCATCTACAAAAAAGTGTTGTAAACACAAATAAAAACGGAAAGTGCTGCAAAGCGTAAAAGAGCAAAGGAAATATCAAGAGATAAGCTGAGCAGAAATGAAGCAAGCATTGCCCATATTAGAGCTACTCATGGAAAAGACAGGAAACCATTTACCTTCCAGTGTTAAAGTCCATTCATTGCGAATAAGTGTTGATCAATTGGTTACTCAACACTGTACAACACTTATCTCTTTTCATACTCGCTTCAAAAAAATGTTGGTTTAATGATTTTGCTTTGTTGTTCTATCACAGCTTTCGCTTAGCTGATTTTTTGCCAGGCTTAATAGAGTTTAATAGAAAAAAAAAAAACCAAAATGAAAAGTGGGTGGGAAAACAGCGACAAAAACAACGGCGTAATTAAAATTAAACATTAAATTGAACATTCGAAGTTAATCAAATTTGAAACAAATATGTCAAATATTGGAAATATGCGATGCGCGACGCTCGACGCTCGACGCTGCAGAAGGCATTAATAACAGCGCCCACAACATATAATATTTATTAAATAAAATAATACAATCACAATTAACAAAGTAAATAAATAGTGGAAAATTGTTGCGGCCTCTTGTTGTTTGTTGTTCGTTTGTTTTTGTTTATTTTCATCTCTGATTCCTTTGTCCAGCGACGACAATGAAATATTTTTTTTGTTTTTCACATTTTTTTATACTCACTTGCGAGTGGCAAGCGAGTATATTGGCTTTGTGGAAAGTACGTCTCGTTGTACGTCCGCCTGTCCGTTTGCCGCTATTGCAGCTAGAGTCTTGAAATGTGGAATATGCATATAGTCGTGGATACCCTTGGCCGATAAAGTCTTAAGATTTTCCCTATGAGCTTGGCAAATCGTAAATTGACAATCCAAGATCAAGAAGGGGTACGGCGTCTATGTATATCTACGGCGTATATGTATATCTACGGCGAATATCTATATCTACGGCGTATATGTATATCATATATATCTACGGTGTATATGTATGTACATATATATAAGGCGTATATGTATATCTACTGCATATGTATCTACGGCGTATATCTATAGCTACGGCGTATATATCTACCTGTGTTTATGTACATATATCTGCGGCTTATATGTATGTATACGGCATATATTGTATATCTACGGCGTATATATCTAAGCGAATATCTATATCTACGCCGTATATCTATATCTACGGCGCATATGTATATATACGACATATGTATCTACGGCGAATATCTATATCTACGGCTTATATATCTAAGGTGTATATGTACATCTGCGGCTTAGATATATACGGCATATTTATATATATATATCTACGGCATAAATATCTACGGCGCATAGAGCTAATAAGCCTTACATCACATCAATCCGGAATCAGTATTCCGCAGTCGGCATCGGCCCACTGCCACGTGCTTCCTTGCTATTTGAATGTCCTTGGGCTGGCCACTTTGATTGGCTGTTGATTCAAGAAGTATCAATGTCTATGGGAATTTAAATGAGTCTACTTTGAAGCCAGTTTGCAATTGCCAATTACCGCCCATTTGCCGAGGCAGACTCGACTCCGTCCGTCCGTCCGCCCGTCCGTCCGTCCGTCCGACTCGTGTCACAATCCATGCAATTTCCTGTTGCTTTGGCTCAAGTCTGAATGTCACATTTGCATCGGAGCGCGCACAAAACTTTGCATTACATTTTATTCAATTTGCTGTTTTTCTTTACAATTTGCCCCACCCTCAGCACTCCGTCTCTCTCCCTCTCCCTCCCTCTCTCTGTTGTCGGACAAGGCCAAAGTTGTGCAGCGCATCTGGAGTTTCGTGTTGGCTGAATGCGGCCTTTAATGAATAGCGCAAATAATTGCGAATATATGAGAGTGTCATATTTCACTGGAATAACATCAAGTTGTTTTCATTTTTTTTTTGCATGCGCCGATATAATATATACATTCTTTTATTCCCTCTCGCTCTGGCATTTGTTGCTGTTTTACATTATCTGCATTGCTTGTATATGCCAGCTGTGTGTGTGTGTGTGTGTGAATGTAATGAGCGGATGAGCAAAAAGTTTATGGGCAGCAGGAAGCGACAGCCGCGCCGACACTCACAAGCAGCAGCAGCAGCAGCTAACAGCCGGAACAGACAGAGACAGAGACACAGGGTGAGCGTGAGAGTGAGCTGGAGAGTGCTTGTCGGAAGAGCTGGCGAACAGTCGAGCTGGCTGCTATGTGGCCGAGTAAGTGGAACTTGGGGCTGGGGCTGGTGCTGGTCAGTCGGTCAGTTTGGAGGCTGCAATTCATGTCCGCTAATTAAATTGTAATTATATATGTTAATGTGTGTTTGTATTTGCCTGAGTGTGTGTATGTATCTGTATCTGTATGTGTGTATGTGTGTGTGTGTGTGTGTGTGGGTGTGTGTTTGGCGCTGGAAATGGCTCGCGGTCACAAACAATGTTCTTAATTTAATGAAAGATTTCGATTATAAATGGCATTACATTTACAGTGTGCTTCTGTGTGTGTGTCTGTGTCCTGTCCATGTCCTTTATGTCTGTGTGGCGAACAATTTTTATATTGTGCTGGCGCCCGAGAAAATTCAATTCAATTTCAACTAGAGAGAACTTAACAAGATGAAATATTTTTCGAGACGTGCCGAAATTTATGAGAAATGAACTCTAACGCTTCATTAGAGCTGGCCTTAATAATCGCCTCGACGTTTCTAGGTCAACTTAAAGCCAGCGCCTTAGGGCTGCTTACACAAATGCATAGTTGAAGCTGCGTGCCCACCTGGCCCCATGGCCAACAGATTCTTGGCGTAGTTCCCAAATATTTATTCAAATACTCTACTAAAAATTCACTCAAAATTCTTCTATTATCAAAATAAGAATTCCCAACAAATATTCAAATGCAAAACTTTATGACCGAATGTTGTTTTTTTTTTTGCCAAACTTTAGAAATTCCAATAAAAAAAAAAACTTTCGAAACTTTGGCTTAAAAAGATATATTCTGTGCGTGTAACACGATACATTATACAATTAAGCCGAGATATCTCGGGAGCATCAAAAAAACGCAAGCAAAACAAATAAAAATAAAAATAGAAGCAGAAAGAATGCCCAAAGATTTGGCCAATAAAAATGCCGTCGAAATGTGGCAACAAAAAAAGTAAATAAAAATACAAAAAAAAAAATACAAATAAAAGGAAAAGTGACGGAGCGCTGGAAGTGGCATTACGCTGAATTTTAAATGCTCTTCAAATATATGTATATATGTAATGTATAGAGGAGACTTGGAATTATATATGTCCACATATCAGATCAAATATATATGAGAATGGACAGCTCGAAGGGCATAAAGGGATACTGAGGAGGCTGAGGATGAGATTCACGCAAGCAAGACTCTGTCACGATTGACCTACATTAATCTGGCAGATATCACTAGGCTATGGCAGCAAATAATCAGCTAAATATCAGGATTCATTAAACTTCAACTGAAGCTAACTGTTGTGCGTGGAACTTAGTGCTATATGGGCATTTGTAGATTGCAGAACTCACCTGACACGGCTCCAGCAGAGCAGATGCGACAGGCAGCGCTCATCTGGAGCATAACAACAGGCGCAGGCTGAAAGGATAACAATCTATGAGCTGCAGTGTAGTCTGTTGAGCTTGTTATATAGTAGCCTAGAATAGGAAAGAAATAAGCATAGATCTACAATATATATATCAGCTTACCGCTCCCCAGTTAAGCCCTAGCGCTAAATCCTCGCTAGAGTCGAAGACAACAAGCTGAGAACTTCAATATTAGACCAATATTATATATAGTTATAGCTGATTTCAGTTGAGTTTACTTTGATATCGAACATTTATAATTTGCAAAATTTGTCAATAATTTTAGCTGCTATATAGACAGAGCCTACTCAGACTAAATATAGAATTTCTGTTCCTTTGGGCCATTGCTTTAGGTTGACGCTAGTTATGTCTATTATCTTTGTAAATAAATAAATAAATAGAAAAATAAATACAAATGTCTATTCACTATGCAGCAAAATAAATTTGATATATTATTTAAATAAAATAAAAATAAAAAATTTCTGTATATATGCCTATATATGCTATCAAAATTACTTCTTGCGTGAATTTTGGGACAACCAGTATCCAGTAGCAATGATAAGGAAGTAATTTAGGGCACATTAAGACGTTTGTCGTCTCAGCTAGTAGATATATACATACAAACGTATTATACATATATATATATATATATACGTATTTACACATATATAACTTTCCGGCCATGCCTTACACAATTCATAAAAAAACGGAATATGCCCTTAGCCGGAGAGCATTCGTAGAGATTCCGCGTAGCTGAAGCGCGTGGCGGCATTTAAGAGGCCACTCGAATGAGCTCTGAAGTGTCCCACGCTCTCTCAGAGAGTGCCATTGAGTATCCTGCTGCTCAGCTCGGCTCTGCTGCTCGTCCAGTGTCCACTCGTAGCAATGCATTGTTAATAACCTCCTAGACCGCGTGGCAGCTCAGCAGCGGCTGGCGTTAGAATTCTGTTGAAATTTAATTAAACTGCCTGACGCTCCACTGGTATGGTATGGTGGTGGGAGGGGGCGAGCAGAAATGTTGTGGCTTAGACATGGCCGAGCACCACTTATAATTTAATGACGCTTAATAATTGATGCTGGCAGGCCGACTAAAGCGCCTTATTGAAAGCGCGCCCCGAAAAGTAGGCAATAAAACTTTTATGACACCAGAATGGACCACTTGACTCGCACCCATCCCCCATCCCCCATCCCCCATCGCCCATGCCCCATCAGCAACGGGTTAAGACAGTTAACTAACTTTAATGACTCGACTCGGAGCATGGAACGGGCATCAAGTCGGCCGGGCAGTTTCAGTTTCACAGCTCCGGCCTCGGCTCTAGTGTCATGGGCCATTACGTAGTTTTCATTCGACAACGAGCATAAGAATTGTGTTGCTCTCGTCGATTTAGCATTTAAATTTTAAATATATATATATTTTTTTTTGTGAAAAATTTTCTTATTGTTTTAAATAGCTTTTTGGTCCAACAACAACTACCCGAGCCGCGATATTCTTGCATATATATATTCGCACGTATATATAGAGAGTGAGAGTGAGAGAGCTGCAGTACCCGCGCCACTCACATACACTTACACACACACACACACACATATCTAAATAGAGCGATTTTCGTGACGCGCCAAAGCAAACCCAAAGACTCGAATATGCCGCTAGCTAAACGGTTTCTGGCCAAGCTGGCGCGTTTTTACCGGCGCCTTAAGAAGCGCCCGATTGCCAAACGGATTCCGGACAAGGGCCCGAAATATGTGAAGAAGTGCCACAAGAGCTGCGGCACCATTCCGGACGTCATCGAGTGGGGCGATCTGGACTGCAGTGCGCTGGCTTGCGACATGGAGCAGTTCGAGGCCGGCATAAGGACTACAGCTGAACTAGGGCCAGAGCCGAGGGCGTCGATAGCATCGCATACGATAACCAAGGAGCGCATTGCCGCTGGCAACGAGGTCAGCTCGGATGTGGCCACCCAGGCCGATGGCGGGCCCATCCTGGAGAACGGCATCTCGAAGCGGGCATTCTGCCGCCAGCTGGACAATCTGCTCCAACGCACCCTGGGCGCCGATTGCAATCGTGCACGTGCCTGGACGAGGTCCGACTCAACATTCTGTTAAACGCAACCAAATTTCTGATAATCAACTTTTCAAATTTGCCCCATGCGTGGCCAATAAAAGGAGCCAACCTTAAACCCCCCTCTCTCTCTCTCTCTCTCCATGTGTGTGCATTGTCTTGCCAATTGGCTTCACCAGCAGCTAGCAGACGCCAAGCAAAGGGCAACCGGCAACAGTTAAGGGTTGTCGTGCAACCCAACCCCCCTTCACCTGCTCCACATCAAATTGGCGGCAGCTCATTATAAAAACATAACCCGGCCGTAATTACGACGAACTCTCTGCGTCTATATTAACGCACGCCAACCCAAAGCCCACAAAGCGTAAACAGCAAAGCCGTACAACACTCGTCGGCTCATTCAGCCAGGCAGCCAGCCAGCCAGCCAGCCAGCCAGCCAGCCAGCCAGCCATTCGGGCAACCAGCCAACCAGCCTCGTCAGTCTGTCAGTCTCTGCGTCCGTCATGCTGGCTGGCACGTGGTCCGTTTTGAGTGCGCGTCGATTTATGAACCGGCGCCGCCTAAAAGCATGCAACACTTCTTTACATTCGCCAAAGTCGCGACCGCAAGCGACAGTGGGCCGAAACGTGCAAATATTTGGCATATTTTTGGAGCTGCATCACGAGTTTCAGCACAGCACAAATCATGAGACGCTGTAATTAGAGAGAATTTTAGAATTTGAATAGCATTCGCATAACATTTTAATGGGTCAGTGGCATTAAGCTGCTTCTTTAGTATTTTAAATCTTATTCTTTGGTATTTATTTTATTACAAAAATTTAAAAATAAATATTTATTAACTATGTATAATAATACATTATTATTATTTTAAAAAATTAATAAAAATAAAATAAATATAATAAAAAATTTAAAAATTATTGTTTTCATTTATTTTTGTATTGCAGCTATTGCTCTAAATGTTTTCTTAATTTAGTTTTATTTTTTACATATGTATGTATGTTTATATTTATTAAAATTTAATTTTTAATTTTTTAAAATACTTTATTTTATTTGTCAATATTTTTTAAATATATTTTTGTAGTTCTTTTTTTATTTATTTTATTTAATTCTATATATAATTGTTCTTTATTTATGATTCATTTTATTTTATATATATTACTATATATTTTATATATTTAAAAATATATTATTTTTAATTTTTTTAAAGTATAGTTTTTTTCTTAAAATTTTGTATATATGTATTTTTTATTCACTATAAGGCACTATAAAGAGCTATAAACTTAAGACTACTCCGTAGGGAATCAGCTAATCTGACGCCTACCCTATACCTGATCAGCTTTTTTGGCAGCATAGCATTATTAGCTCTTTAACCATTTAGAGGATGGGCCGCAAGTAATCAAGCGATTTTGAGCGTTGAGTAATCAGTGAATCGGAAAACGCTATAAGTTGGCCAGCCAAACGGCATCAAATGTCAATTCGTTTTGGGCATTTGAGAGGCAAACAAAGGCCGAATAGAAATCGACAAGCCATAAATTGGTTTAGTTCGCTAAACAGAGATGACCAAAGCCAAGGCAGTTGATGATTACCTATGCCCCAGCAGCAGGACTTTAAAGAGTTTTTCTCCCTTAGCTAAATTTATCCTTGGAGCGCCACTAATAATAGAGAATTCAGCCCTATAACTCGTACAGTTTGAAGGCCACTGGCTTGGAATGCTAGTTGCAGTTGAATCTAAGCCGCAGAGAGAGAGAGAGAGAGAGAGAGAGAGATTGTGCGCTGACATTAAAGCGTGACCAGTTGCTATACATATATGTTATATTTGTCGCAGGAATGCAGACACTTTCAACCACAGTACGTGCACACGTGTGGGTGGTTGCTCTCTCCCCCCTCTCTCTCTCTGTGTTTATATTATTCAATTTTGCGCATTGCTTTTGTTTTAATTTTTTTTCTTTATAATTAATTGCATTGCTTACGCCTGCGTGGGCCTGAGCCGTGCGGGTTACGCTGACGAGTTGCGGGTCCAGGAAGCATTTCGTGATGTGATTATTGGATCAAATGCTGAACCCACACACCCACACACCCACACACACACACACATGTACACTGGCATAAACAAGGTTATTTCGATCAAAGTGACATTTAATTAAATCACAAAAATGCAGGGGAAACGCATTAAGGGGCTTTTGTTGCCATTGTGGAAGCTGTGCAACAGTTGGCTACATGCATGCATGTGTGTGTGTGTGTGTGTGCGTGGGTGTACCCACATGTATGCATGCATGTGTGTGTGTGTGTGTGTGTGTGTATGCAAACAGTTTAAGGCTGCTGCGTGCGGCTTATTCAATAGCTCGAGGCATTGATTAAATGTCGCTTAAGTGTGCAAGCAAATCAAGAAAAAATAAACAAACTAAAAGACTACGAGAGGAGGCATGTCGACTGATGATGACGATGATGATGATGATGATGATGATGATGATTATGATTGTATTGCTGATGGTGACGAGGATACGGCTGCATCCGCTGTGTCGGCCATGGCCCGCATGTGGCCACAGAGACTTCACCCAAATGAGCGCTGCGGGTGCAATCGAACGTGACGTAAGCTGTGCACAGGAGGTACCAACAGCAACAACAGCAACAATAACAACAATAACAACAACAGCAAAGCCAACGGCTGAGCAACAATTTGAACGCATTGAATGTGATGCGATTGATGGAATTGTTGTGCACACGCGCATACCAATGCACACACACACACACACACACATATACTCACATACACTCACACAGCTTGCAGCCTTGGTTAAACAACAGACTAACTGACTGGACAAACAATGAGACGCAAAAGACAATGGAGCAAGGCAGCAGCGAAACAGCAAACACAAAGATGGGCAGAGAGAGAGAGAGAGGGAGTGGAAGCGAGACAGCTGGCATCAAATAATGGGAAAAGTTAACGCAAAGCCGCGTAGCGTTGCCAAAGGCTTTGCAGTTGTTAGCGATGCGCCTATCGCACAATAAAATATCGATAACAAATCACAGTCCGACTTACTTCAAGCAATGAAAATACTGTTTTGATTCTTTCTTTCGTTTTTTGCGATAATTAGTGAAGCACATTTACAGTTAGTCGAGATAACAAAATAATTGGCAAAGCAATAAGCAATTTCGATAATTGCAAGCGATTAACGGTAGCGCTGTGTGTGTGTGTGTGTGTGGGTGTATGCCCCACGGGCGCACACAGCAATTGCTGCTGCTACTCGTGCTGCTGCCAGCGCACCTCCCGTCCGTATAAATGTCAATTAACTGTTAAACGCCTCGAGCTGATGCCAACAACAAAAAAAAAGTGGAAAAAAACATTTGCTCGTGGCTGCAACAAAGTTTTGGACATTTGCTGGCGAGTTAGAACCACGGTGCAGGCAGCCACTGACCGACAGCTGCGGGCCAGCCCACACGGACGCCCAACCACACACACACACATCTACCGAATATTGGCAAATGCTCAGGAGCGCAAATTTAATTAAAGTTGGGAAAACAGTATTGACTCGGAACGGTAAATTATGCAACATGCCACACGCAGATAAAGCAAGGCAGCACCGGCAACGGGACACGGCACAGCTGAGCTGAAAGGGCAAACAAAGGCAAAGGTGGCAGCCGATAGACAATCGCAATAGATGGAGATGGATTGCTGCCAACCAGCCAGCCAAACAGCCAACCAGCCGGCCAACCGGCCGTATAAAAATAGGAGCAAAAACTAGTGAATAGCTAAAAATGTTAGTGCAAAAACAACAAACAAACAAACAAACACACCAATGGCCGTCAGCATTCACAGCTAGAGCCAAATATTCAATGGGCAGCGGCACAGCCATAGCCATAGCCATAGCCATAGCCGGAAGCAGGCAGTCGCCATGGACAAGCGTTTTGCTCCGACATCGCTGCCCTGGAGGGCTTGCATTGAAAATGAGTTTTGTATGATTCAGCGCTCTTGCTATTCAAATGCGAAATGAATCTCGGCAACAGAAGTGCTAACACCGAGCGCAGCCACAATAAGTGCCATCAAACTATACAGTCGAAGGCAGCAGCAGCAGCAGCGCGAGGATTTTGGAAGGACGAAAATGCTCAATCGCGTACGCTCTTCACGTTTTACGATGCAA
The DNA here is from genome assembly GCA_018903745.1 of Drosophila repleta. Taxonomy (NCBI): domain Eukaryota; kingdom Metazoa; phylum Arthropoda; class Insecta; order Diptera; family Drosophilidae; genus Drosophila; species Drosophila repleta. Next base: position 235,250 of record JAEIGN010000154.1, on the reverse strand, counting down.
CCGAGCCAAAGGTGGCGACACTTTGCTCTATTTCAGCTAGACGCCAACCCTCCCCCTCCGCCAGATGGCGCCTTCGTGCACTCAAATTGCAACGCAAGTTGATTTCGCTGCTTTTTATTGCATTTACATTTGTGCGCTGATAAAAATGAATGACTGCATGTGTGTGTGTGTGTGTGTGTGTGAAAGAGAGAGAGAGAGAGTGTATGTGTATGTGTGTGTGTAGGTGAAATCAATGCGCGTGGCAACGTGTAGCGCCTGCTAACGTAAGTGCTGTCAAACGTGAGGGAGGACACTAGCTGCGACTCTTGCTCATTTCCAACGTTTAGGGCTAAAGTGGCAGGAAGCGTTGTCTGCAGCTCGACTCCCCCCCCCCCCTCTCCACTCTGCTGGAAGTCAACAAGTTGACCGTCCCTTTTGCCATCAAATCAGATGCTTACAGTAGCACACATTATGCTAATATCATGGCATTTTGTGTGCGTGTGTGTGTGTGTGCGTGCTCACGGGGGACTCGCTCGCAGCGCATGCAGCTCAAGTGCGGCATCCCCTGACATGGGGGAGATGCCGAAGCTTGTAATTACACACATAAAGCAGACTAGAGAGCAGCTACCGAAATTTATTTAAGCACTCTGTGAAGACTAAAGTGTCGCTGCCACTCACTAAAAGAAAGCTAGCAGCAATCTCCCCTCGTCCAGCTAGTGTGTGTGTGTCTGCAATAACAATGCAAATTTGTAGATAACTTCATTTAACTTTGATTTGTGTCACGAAATGTTTTGCTGTTTTAATCTCTTTATCGCCCAGCAACATTCTAATATGCATGACAGCATTTAACCAAATTGCAGGATGTGACAATTGTTTTAGGCACAGCGTGAGCAGCCCCCTGACAATATGTTTGTGATTGACACAGGAATGCACATGTGCGGATGAATATGTACAAATATTTATATAAATATGCATATTGCAGCAGACGAATAGCAATTAGAGGTGGAGAACGATCGATAGGCGGTGTTAGTTGGAAATAATCGATAGTTAGCTAAAGGCCATTATGAGCAAACGATTGTGCTACTATTAGTAGTCGATAATTCTAACAAGAATTAAGAATATCCATATACATATATATATATATATACACACACACACATATTCATATATGTAAATACACACACACATGAGCTCCTCTTGTTTGCTCACGTTAAATATCCATTTCGGTGGTACCATGATTTATGTTTAGCATGCTCTCAACATTTTGTTTGCAACTATAAACGATATAAAATTCAAATTTCTCCCTTTCTATAATTCATGTGCGCAGCGTAAGCCAGGTTAGCATTGGCCCAAAAACGAACTGTGCGGATTTATTTGAATCCTGCGAACTGTGCAAACACACAAAAACTTTTGCGGGTCTGGTCTTATGTGCTCATACATAATATTAAATTATTAAACCGTTACACATTAAGTGAAAAGAAATCAAATCAAATTGAAATTTATCAAAAAGAAAATGCACATAGAAATTTTCTTATTTCTTGCAAATCAATCAAATCCAATCCGGATTAGGCGACGCAAACATCCTGTACATATACACATATACATATGTATGTATGTATGTATATTTGCTTCCATTTACGCATTGATAATAAATTAAGTTAAGTCTTTAGTCAAACAACGCACACACGAAAACATGTCTGCCAAGAGCAGCTCTTTTATGTTGCGTATTTGTTGCTCTCTGTTAACCTTCAAGTGCCGACTTTGATGGGCGAACGTTTTGTCATCGATTGCTGTTATCGGCGCACGATATCGATTTATGCCCACTCATTTAGCAACCGCAGCAGTTGGCCGTTCGCCATTTGGCAAATTCCCCAGTTGAACTTTTAAGAATCCCTTGCGTTGGCTCAACCCAAATTCAACACTCACTTACGGCGCTCCCTCGCCCCGCTCACCCCCTTAGGCACACGTGGCGCAGATTCCAATGATAACGAGCTATGAAAATCTCATGGCATATAATCAGTGCCGCATTCAAGCAAATCTCCAGGTGGCGGCCCCCGTCCCGCTCAGCGCGCTGAAGTGCCGAAAGCGCCATCTAGGAGTGAGCGGCGTCGTCAGCCCAGCCAGGCCCAAGTTACGCCCGAGCAAACGCATTACATATGCCAATTTATTCATTTTATTCATATTGTAGCGTCGTGCGCCTGGTTTTTGGGCCGCGACTTCGTCAACATCTTCCGCTGCCATGTGCGAACTTTGGCCATTTGTTTTTCCCTTCAGTTTGTTAGCTTGTTTGCCAGTTTGTGTGTCGTCGTTTGTTTGCTTGCCGCGCTCTCGCACTCACACGCTCTCTCTCTCTCTCTCTCTCTCTATTTGCTTTGTGTATGTGTGTGTAGGGTTTTTTTTATTGTTTGTTTGTCTTGCGCTTGACGGTGGGCGCCAAAGGAAAATGAAACAAAAGCATCTCGCCTCAACTTAAAGTAGCTGTCAATTTTGAGCACACACACACACAGAGAATGTATATGTATGTAAGTGTGTGTGTTAGTCGCGCTAACCAGGTGCACACAACGTGTCGATCATAAGTCCAATGAGCGGGCAAACGCTCCAGTTGCGGCCATTTCTGTCAGAATTTTTCAATTAAGAATGTTTTATGTTCAGCAAAAGGAAATTAGCATTTATTGTTGTGCCACACACACACACACACACATACATATACACATGCAGCGAAACTCGATTATTTTCTGCAGGCGTTGCCTCGGTGTGCGCCTTCCGACAGCATCGACGGCATCTTGAAAATGGCTGGCAGCTGGCGGAAATGGCATTTTGCGATTGAAACTCCCGCATGACCACTCTCACCTACTAGCCACACCATCAACACCACCCACCTCCCCCCTCCCACTCAGTGCATATAAAAATGCAATGAAAAGACGCAGCAGAAATCAACGCAAGGCGCACTTTGAATTACAAATGTCCTCGCCTGTAATCCACTCGCAGCCAGGCAATTGCCGTCGCCGTCGCTGGGCAGCAACTCCATCTGGCAACTGGCAACTGGCGCTGCGCACTCAATATCAAACGAGCTGGGCTTTCGGCCACGCCCATCATTTGTTAAGCGCTGTGCGAAATGTGCTAATTTGGAATGCGAACGCGAATGCGCTTCGAAAATGTTTGTCCAATTTGGTTGGGCAACATTTAAAACATGACTTGACAATCACGCACCGGTTGCCTGGGTGCAGACGCGAGCGTGGGCCTGGTCCTTGGCTTACGGCGTGGGCGTGAACGTGTGCGTGGCCAGAAGGCGTGGGCGAATACAGCGCTCTCTTTCTCTCGACGTGACTACTGTGCAAAAGTTTTTAGTCATCAACTAGATAACGTTGAGCGTTGTTTAACAGCACCAGCAGCGGGCAGGCGGGCGGTAGGACAACAGCGGTAGCTGACTCCCACCCAAACACAGCGAGAAAAGCGACCGTGATATACTGTCATGGGAGGATGGGAGGGAGGCAGGGACTGGGTCTAGAGAAGAGCTCAAGCTGAAGCGCTCTCAACTCCGTTGTATATCTTAATTTCCAGATCAATGGAATTTATGTAAATTGCGATTATTTTGTGCTCAATTAGGAATGTTAATCTGCCAGCCTTAGACGTGCATATAAAACACAGATAATTTATTTTAAATCAAACGATACTGAAATGAAAACTTCATCAATGGCGAGAGTAAACTTGATGCATTGGTAAATTGAGCTGAGCTTACCTAAGGCACAAGTACACAGACTCTGCTTGAATGATTTCCAGAAATTCTCTTGCCTCAGATACTATTTATAGCTTTACAATTTAACAATTGAATTGAGTTTAATTTGCAGAAAGAGACTTAAATTCACGTACTCCAAGGGCACTTCAGAATTACACCTGTTAAAATCAGTGATGCGTTAGATTTCGATAAATCGATTAGTTCTATTCGATGCTCATCAACTTGAATATATTTCATTAAATTAATTTCTTTAGTTTCTAATCCATAATTAAGTATTTTAGTTGCAATGCAAATTTAATTTAATTAATATTATCTCATTTTCTTCTCATTATTTATTTAACATAAACAATTTGAAAAAAAAAAAACTAGAGCTGTTAACTCGATCGATGAAACTATCGATAGTATCAATCGCAGACTTTGCAGCTCTAATAGGAAAGTATTCGCTCAAGACGCACAGCACAGTTTAAGAGTAAATTATTTAAATACTTTTCTTGCTCAACTTTATTTGTAAGCTAAGTTAAGCTTAGGTTAGTTGCTTTTAATTGAGCTTAAGCTGGCTGCTGGCTGGATGTGGTTGCCGTTTAAATTTATGGCTGTGCTAGTTGCCTTTTCTCACAGTGTAGCACAAATAATTCTTTCACTAAAGTTGCCTCTGCGCTGCACGGAGAACGTTGATATAAATTGCAACCCGGCCAACTAGTTGCGGCCCAAGCCAGCGAGCGAGAGACAGAGACAGACAGACAGTGAGTGAGCGAGCGGGGAGGAGAGGGAATATAAAAAAGACAGAGAATGAGAGACAGACAGTCAGACAGACAGAATTTACGCCTTAAAGTTTTGCTGTTCAGATATTGTTGAGGCTATAATTTTAATTAAATCTGGATGCTATTGCAGAGCGTTAACAATTTTTAACATAGTTTTAGTTAAAGCTCGTACACACTGTAGGAAACGTTGAAAGTGTGAAGTGTTTGTTGCGTTGTTGTTGTTGTCACTATTGTTGTTGCTGCCAGGCGCTGTGTTGTGCCAACTCATCTTAAACTTTAATTAAATGTATTGTTTTTTGCCCTGAATGCATGCGAGCGAGCGCTGCATGTGGAGTGTATGCGTGTCAATGTGCGTGTGACTGTGTGCGCGCGAGCGTGTATGTGTGTGTGTGTGTGTGTGCATTCCTTCGTACGCTTCATTTGCCCAGGCAGTAGGATAGCCCACAGTTGGCCGCTCCTGGCATATATACCGGCATACCCCAACATTCTCCAGCATTCGCAGCCAGAGATCGCCGCAAAAGTTTGCACAACTTTTGCGTTTTGTTCCACATGCTTGGCACTCACTCACACACACACACACACACATACATTGGGTGAGAGTTTGAGAGTGAGGTAAGCCAGAGTGAATATGATGTGTGCGTGGCATGCATGTGTGGCAGCGAGTTTTATAGCAGTCAGCATGCAATTGTGCGAGTAGCATACAAAAGAGCCTCTCAATGCTCTTGTCGCTCTCTCCTTCACACTATCTCCGTCTCTGTCTGGCAACACGCTAAGATGCCTTGCTACTGATTCGGAGTGCATTTTAAGCTGTACGTTCCACAGCGCCGGCATTCACAAGACTTTTCCCAAAGTTTTCTAATGAGCAAATTCTTTCGCCTTGGCAAGTCGGTTGGGGCTTTTGGTTTTGTTCCACTTATGTTTATTCATCATGGGATCATTGTTCAGTGTTCATTGATTTCATTTCGAGATAGTCGCAAGACACACACACACAAAGGACTTTTAAATACCCTGTCAATAGGGCATATGGGGTTTTATGTACTGTAGAACTTTGTAAGTGGAATGTTTACATATGGATGAAACTTATGCATACATTCATATTAGTTTCGATAGTGTTATTGATAAGCGTACATCTCTAATATATACCATAACAAAAATTGATTATTTCGGCTTTTGTTTAAAGACTTCTCTAAAATATATATGAATGTATCTATACTCTTTAGTTTTTCATTACCTATTACAGGGTGTTGCCCAGTCGACTTATGCTCTCACTTCAAAACAGCCACTCTTGACTTCATTCAAAGCGTTCGTTATTGTTCGATATTCTTCTAATTGGATTAAAAACACAAAAACTTGCAAAACCAACCATTTCCCATTTAATTCAATTTGTTTTATTTACTTTTGTGCAATTTTATTAACTTTGGCTCCGCAAACTCTATGGATTGTTGCGTTTCCCACTATTAGTGCGCCTTTGTTTGGACTAAATTCGATTATGCTTTCGGTTTTGTGCATTTAACATGGGTTTTAAATGTTTTTGTTCGAAATTTTATGAAAATCTATCTATCTCTTTGTGCCTTGTGGCTTCAGCCTTGAACTCGCCTCTGACGGCTGACACTTGTCAATAGTTTTTTTCTTTCTTTGGGCTGCTCAACAAAGAACTCTGCAGGGGACATTGCCAGTTTTTGCTGCCTGCCGCTGATAATCTTTGAATGAAATTGCAGTTTTCATTCTGCTGCTTGGGCAAATGAAACTTTGCAAAGCGGCCGCACGAAACTTTCAACCAAATTACCATAAGTAGTTAATCAGCTGTTTGTCTCGGCTTCAGAGGGTATTAAAATTGTGTTAAGAAATTCGAGGAGCAGGCGATAAGGCGCTTAATGCAGTTTTGTAGTAGTTAGAGAGAGGGAGAGAGATAGTAACATAGCTAGCGATGGTAGCATAAATAGTTGACGATAGTTGCATCGATAGCTAAACAAGTTTTATAATATATTCAATTGCTAAGAGTTTTATAATATATTCAATTGCTAAGAGTACCAACTATAACAATCGATAGCTGTAGCAATAAGACTACCGATAACGACAGTGTCATCAATAGGAAAGAAGAAGCAACATAATTGGAATTCAAACTTTCAACACACAAATCATAATATAATCGACGCGAATCCATATATCATATATTTATCATACGATACCTTGCCTTTGCATAGTGCTGTTCATATATAAGGCAATGGATAGCCATATATTGCCAGGGTATTTAATCTTTGGGTTGTCGTCGTGCTTCATCTCTTAAAACTTGTCTGCCTATAAGTCTTAACAGATTTCAGCTTCATTCCAGCTGCGAAATAGGTTTTTCTCTTCACCGCCAGAGAGCAGATGCAAGCAGTGCACCCCGTCTGCGTACGTACACCAGCCATTGTGCTTGAGCTATGGCCGTGTCTGTGGCATCTGCTGTTGCCGTTCCTTCATCTTCTTCAGCAGCAGCAGCAGCAGCAGCAGTTACGGCCTCTTCCACTGCTGCACTTCATGGCCTTTTATTCGCCTTCATTTCAGCCTGTCTAGCAGCAATCCACTTGAAGCCAGCCACAATTTTTGCTTGCTCTCATCCTTGGCCGCAAGCGAGAACCTCAGCCGCAGCAGCAGCAACGGCAACAGCAACGGCAGCTTCCGTCTCTGGCATCAACATCAGCCGCAGCAGAACAACAAATAGCAAAAACATTTTCGTGCGACTTACTTACATTTCTTTGTGGTGCTCTCCAAGCAGTTGTCTGTCGGCGGAGCCACTGTGCTGCTGCACTCTGCTGTTTGCCCACTTAATGCCTATTTATTGCCCCTTTAATCCGGCAGCATTCAAGCTTGAACCGCACAAATTCGAGTTAGCCAGGCTGTTACCCCCTGGCCAAATTAAACAGTTAGTTGTCCATGCGCAATTACCTAATTGATATGGCAGCAGCGGCGGCGGCAGCATCGACGCCTTATCATTCGCATTGTTGCAGTAGCAGGTGGCCAGGCCTTTACTGATTACAGTTATTACCAAACGTGGCATTGATAAATTTATTTAAACGTTTTATTCGAATGCTGCCGATGCGAATGCGAATGCGAATGCACACAGACAATTTCATTAAAATGTTGCACAGAGCTTATGTTGCTGCTGCGACGACAGGCAAAGCAAAACCAATATCAAATATTTAAGCACTTCAAATTGCTCGTTTGCACTTACGAAAATAACTACGCAAAATTGAGGAAGGCAAAGTCGTTGGCACAGGCGATGAAGATGATGTTGCAGCTGCCAGTGACAGTGGCAGATGCTGCTGCTGCTTCTGCTGCTGGTTGGCATAGATGGCATAGATAGAGATAGATGTGCATGCATACAGGGCATGCCAAACATATTATATATCTTATATCTAACATATAGATAGCTGCGTTCACTGCAGCAACTTCAGCTAAGAGTTGCAGCTGTATTTAACCTTTTGTATTTGGCTTTTGTTGCCGTTGCTGCTTCGGCTGCTGCTGCTGCTGTTGGCGTAATCAAAATTTAAAGTTTGCCATCATTACATGCATTTCCTTGACTTGCAAATGAAATGCCCACGAGAGCTGAGACGCTGTCTACATGTTTACTTTATACTATACATATACACATATATATATATGTATGTTTGTAGTATACAACAATTGTATAGAGCATGGTTTATTTAACAAGAACAACAACTGGCTGTGAGCAGCGCGCACGCACCATTGGAGACGGCGGCGGCACCTAAATTGACCCACTTTTGGTCTTTGGCATGGGCCAAGCGTCGTCGCTGTTGCTAAAAAAAGAATCAAAGAAATCAAATGGAAGAGTTGCCGCTGAAGAGCAGCTAAAAATAAGAAATAACCCACACACACACACACACATCAACATAAGCTGCTCAGCATCGCCCACTCGAGCGAGAAAATGCGCTCAAAGCAAAAGCGCTCGAAAGTAGGCAACAAATTCTTTGCAGCCAAAGCTCGCTCTCTCGCCACGCTCTCCAGAGTCCGGGGGGAACTCACTCAACTCAATTCACAGCGTGAGAGTGGAAGGGGAAGGGGGCGCGCGTCGTGTTGGCGCTTCAGCTTTGGCGCGCTAACTTAATGTCGCCTTCGTCTCGCTGCAAGCGTTTTGATACGGCTCGACTGCGCTTGGACTTGCGACTAGGGGACTAACGATGGGTTTAGCTCCGCTAGGCATAGTGGGATTGGTTGCCTTAACTTCTATGCACATGCCCTAACCGCGGCCAACTTGCCAAAGACAGTAGAGATGCGTGCAGACTACGCTACTATCGATAGGCAATATCGTTAACGATCTATGCTACTATTGCCAATCACTAATCGATTGCACTATCGTTAAAGATACACAAGCTCTAATTACAAACACACACACACACATACATATATACATTCTCAAGAGAGTTTCTTTACTGTTAGGGCATTTGCTTTTCGCTCTGCCGCAGCTGTAACTCTTGCTTTCTTTTTTTTTTTGGTTTGGTAAAGGCACATTATAATGTATGTAAGTGTGTGTGTGCGTGTGTCTCTCTCCCTCACTCTCTCTCTATCTCTGTGTGTGTGTGTGGCGCGTGTTTGTGTTTCTAAGTTCGTTTGCTATTGCCGCTGCTGCTAACAACTCAGCGTTAAAGTTTTGCGGTAATGGCGCTCAGGGACAGCGCGCTGCCTGTCAGCCGCTGATGGACTGTCCTGGCGTCGTTGCCGTCTGGGCACTGGCTCCGCCCCCAGCCTCCCCTTAGCTAGTTCATGCAGTGCCGGACCATTAGCCGAGGAGTGCGTATTACTTAGCTGTTAACTTGCTCCTCCTCACTCGCCTTCTCCCCGCCCCGCCCACTCGCCAACGCGTTGTACTTACAAACCAGGCGCATGTAATACGGCGACTAGAATAATTTTAATTGAAATTACGAGCAGGAAGGCAACAAAAAATAAAAATAAAAATATATAAAAAGCCGCTAAATTACATTCAGTCTAGCTTGGAGGCGGGGGCGTGGGGCGTGGGCATGGCTTGCATTTATTATGCTTCCTCTTCATTTCTGTTTGTTTTATTTCTTTCATTCTTTTTTTATCATAATTATTTTTTTTCCTTTTCTTTTGGGTTTTTTCGCATTTTTTTCGTATTTTTTTTTGCTATACGCCGAAATTATCATTTTAAATCATTTTGTGGGCGCATAAAAGTCGTAATACAATTGCCTTTTCCTATTTGTTGTTATTTTTTATTAGTAATTGTTGTTGTTGTTGGCATTGCTTTGTTTTAGCATACCCTAACATTGGAGTAGCTCAGCTATCGCGTGCATATTGCTTACATTCAGCGAGAAACTATTTGGCTCACCTGCCGCCTGCACCTGCGCAGCATTTAAATAATCGCATTTAGCGCTGAAGCACGTTTCATGTAATTGCAAATTAGTTTAATTACATTTTGATAAGAAAAAAGTCACATTTAATTGCTTTGCGCCGGGCCGAGTGTCCGAGGGTCCGAGTCGTTGCAGCAACTGTAAAACACGTCTTCATTTTTACACTCACTGCCCGCTGTACGCGTGGCTCAACGGGGAATATGCGTTTTGAGGGGGAGTATGTAACGGGGAGAGAGAGATAGAGAGAGAGAGAGAGAGGGAGGCGGAGATAGAGCGAGAGAGGCAATGCCAAAACTTTCTATAGTTGAGCTGACTGCCAGTATTGTCTATTTGGCTATTTTCCCGTCAAATCTGGCCTTTCGATAACCCAAAATCATTTAGTGTTGCCAATTTCGAGCTATTTTCTATTCTTAATTTTAGTAAAGGGCACGGCTAGGGGTATCATAAATCTGAGTGGCCGCCTATCGATATGAAAAAAATCTTCCAACATTGTTTTTCTAGCTATTTCTGTATATTTCTGGCTATTTTCGGCTCTTTTCTTTCATTAATTTGGCGTGTAGCAGCCCTCGAGAGCTGGCAATACTATTGAATTGGCATAGGTCTAGTCGATATCGAACTCAATCTGAGCTGCTGGGAGGCTGAGTTGACAGTTGAGCTGCCTGTATATTCGAATTCGAATTCGAACTTAACATCGTGCTGATAAGTTCTGATAGCTTCGCCCATGCCTCAGTCTCTGTCTTAAGAGCTGATAGCTTTGCCATGCTCAGCCTGAGCAGCTGAGTCGACATTGAACTATAGGCTGAGTTGAACTCGAACTTGAACTCAACTGAGTCGATATAGAGCTCCCAATCTAGTCGATCTCTAGCTCGAACTCCGACAGCTGAGGGGCTGAGTTGATAGTTGATCTATCTATCTATCTATCTATCTATCTATCTATCCATCTATCTATCTATCTATCTATCTATCTATCTATCTATCTATCTATCTATCTATCTATCTATCTGTCTATACCTAACATAGCTTATAAAAATATTATAATTTAAATAAAAATCTCTCTACATATTAGCTCTTGCTTAAATATTAGTACAGACGTCTAAAATTTCGTGTCTCAAGCTGAGATACTTGAATTTTTACATTTATTTTTGGCATTTCCTTGAATTTAACCCCCCACCCCCTGCCCCACCTTCGAGTCAAGGCCACAAATCAATTAATTCAATCTGATGCCCCACAAGAACTTGAAAAAGAAATCAAAGCAAACGCCCTCAACCGTGTTAGGGTATTCGGGTGTCGTCAGCACTGTCATCGCCGTTGACTGCGAGAACTTGTTGTTTTGACTGCTGCAGACTCTGCTCTGCTCGGCTGGCTGTTGTGCTTTTGTGTCATTGTGTGGGAGGAGCTGTAGAGTCTATGCCCGTAGTTCCGTTGTGCTAGTGTCTGTTTCAGTTTTCTGTTTTCTGTTTTTTGCATTTTATTTTATTTCATGTTTTGTTTTGTTTTTATTGTAAAAATTATGCCATGCATTTGGCCCATAAAGAAGAGCGGAGCCGTAAAACCAGCGCTTAAAATGAAAATCGCATAGCAACCGTCAAGTGGAGCAACAATAATAAAATGAAATTAAAAATAAAATAAAATAGAAAGAGAAAGAGCGAGAGAGAGAGCACACGGCAGCAACTGTATTATAGAAAATTTGAAAAATACAAAAAATAAAGCAAAAAAACAAAAGAATATTTTTAATAAAGTCAAAACCACAGGAAGCCAGTCGGTTGGCCGCTCGGTCGTCCAGTGAGGAGCAGCTACAATGGGTCTTCAATTGCGGCCACAAATGTGCATAACAATATGAATTAAACAACACTGAAAGCACTCTTAAATTGAGCCGTACTCCGGCGACTTAAAGCTGCATCAAGTCGCTCCGCTGGCTGTCAACAACTAACTGATTGGCTTATCAAGTGCAAATAGCTCGAGAGTGCAGCAAGCCACTCAATTAGAAATCAATCCAATCGACTATCGCTTGGCTATTGGCCAATAGTCAAATTAAAAACAAATTTCTCTCTGGCATCCTTGAAGCTGCAGCAGCTCGAGCTTAACAGTTATCGATTAGTAGCTTAGTATTGTTATCGATTGAAAGCTATCGAGTATGAGCTTAAGACTCGCAGTCACAGCAAATCAATCGTAGACTCATTAATAATAGGTCTTAAACTCGATTAAAATAAAGCTATTTAAAACAGTTATCGATTATTGCATATATCGATTAATGTTTATGGATTGACAGATCTTGATATATGTATGCATAGTGAGTATATGCAAAGTTATCGATTATGTCTAACAGCCATAAAAGCAATTTCGATAAACATGTATATCAAAGGTTATCGATTAACAGCTATCGATATACATATATATATAGCATTCTATGATCAGTGAACAGCTTTGAATTAATAGTGACTGACTAAAACTCACAAGCATTAATATAGATGAATTTTAAATATCGACTACCAGTTATCGATATACACTTAACCATTCAACAGCTAGTCATAGCTATATTTATCGAATAAAAGCTAATGAAAAACAGCTATAATGCTTTAGAGTTATCGATTATTGATTATCGTTGTCATATATTTATCGATTCGTTGTTATCGATAACTATATGTCTGTAATAAATATGTATATGTATGTACCCACTGTACTCCCAAAGTTCTCGCGTCAGTCAGGTCCAGTTACTAGCCAAATGTCCAGTCATGGTCAAATAATTTGCCTTGCCCAATGACTGTGAAAACTAACCCAACAATTAGTTATCGATGGCACATTATCTGTTTACAACAGGCCTGCTATTAGTGGATTTGTGTATTCAGCTCGGCATTCAATCTGTCAATTCCCAGCTCACTTCACTCACCTCGCCTCACCTCACCTCCGCTGCCTTAACTCGACCCGACTCCAAGCGAGCCCCCTGCCGCCCGCTGCCCGCTGCTCGCTGCCTGTCGTCCTCTGACTTTCCGACTGAGCCCTCCTCTTCTTGAAACTGGGTTGTGCTTCTGGCCAGCCACTTGTACACATATTTGTATATAACTAACTAACTTTACAGATACTGGACGAAAGTTTCACTCTCTCTCTCTCTCTCTATGTGGGTGTATGTGTGTGTGTGTGTTTGTGTGTGTGTGTGGATATAAAGTGCTTTGTACACATGGAGAGTAGCGTTGACCCTTGTTGCCTTTGTTTCCTGTTGTGGTACTCATTGTTGTGCTTGTGCTTGTTGTTGCTTGTTTACTTAAACTATTTGCTGACTATCATCTGTGTGTGTGTGTTAGTGTGTGTGTGTGTATTAGTGTGTGTTTGTATTCGTGTGTGTACATTGTCAATCTTTGCATTTTTCCTCTTCTTTTTTTTTGACATCACAAATTGATTCGTGGCATTGGCTCAGCTCAGGACTCGGACTCAACCCACATCCAAATCCACATCCAACTTCAGCTGCAGCCAGAGCCTAGCCCAGCCCAGCCCAGCCTCGTTGCCTTTGATAGTGCCACACTTAGGGGCACTTAGGTGAGTTAGCTTAATAAGACATAACTGCGCGAGCAACAACAGCTCCTGCTCTCTCCCTCACTCTCTTTTATCAGAAACATTCACAGTTACCCGTCAACTGTTATTCTCAGTTAGCCGCCAACGCCCTATTTGGTGTTATGCTCCTCCTACAGCTCCTCCTGCTCCTCATCCTGCTGCAACTGCAGCTGATTCCACGTTGGGTGCTTGGCATTTATGGGCTTTGCTCGCTGCAAAAGTTTTGTGCAACATTTCTGAGCCAAGCCAGAGAGCGTCCGTCCGTCCGTCCGACCGTCTGTCCCTCCCTCTGTCCCTCCGTCCGTCCGTTCATTCATTCGGGCCATTTTGACTGCCGCAAGCTGGCGTTGCAATTGTTGTCGGATTTAGCACGGTTCGCTTTATGGCCCGGCAGCTGGCCGGGCGCAGGTTTGCCGTGCGCCGGGACAAACGACAACGAGAGCGATTAAAAGAATCGAATCGGATGTGTTTAAGTTGAAACGGATTTTGCTTTACGTCGCATCCGCCACGGCCATCAGAGCTCCGCCATCGTCCCATCCGTCCAATCGACATCAATTTTATACTTTTCTTAATTATAACAATTTCTGATATATAATATTCATGCAGAGAGACGTGTGCATGTCCTTGGTTATTGTTACGTCCGTCCCTAAGTACGAACTGAAGGCGACGCATTAAACACACAACTCAACGTTCGAGTATATTATTTAAGCCCTCTTCCGAATTCCGTTTGCCCTGCATACATTAAGGCCCAAATCGAGAACGAGCAAAAAAGGTTTACAGCTCGGGCGTCTGCTAGACACGAGCTCCATAAAAGAGAGTCGAGTTAAACTTTTTGTTTCATCTTTTCAGAGAGAGACAGAAAGAGAGAGAGAGAGAGAGAGATCGGTATTCCTACAAAATATTAGCTGCGAGAGGGCAAAGGTAATACACTTGATATGCGCACGACATGCCCAATTTTATTTTCTCCGCTCCAACTTCGGGCAAATTTAAGCCAACTAAGACGCAGCTGCTGCCTGATGAAGAGTTTAAATACCTTCCCGGATTACACATGCTTCACGCATCCTCATGCACAACTTTATTATGCCTTCCCCGGTTCTTTTTTTTTATTTTTTATTTGGTTTAAGGCCATTAAAATGTTGGCCTGGCAAGTTCTAAAGGTTGCCTCACACTCTCCCTTTCTCTTTCTCTCTCTATCTCTCTCTCTCTCTCTCTCTCTACATATGTTTAGTTCCAGAGTTAACAGAAATACTCTGCTTGGGCTGGGACGGGCGGGGTGTATTAGTTGTGTTGTCGATTAGATAGCAACTTAAACTAGTTAAATTACTAAGAATTAAATTTCTCCTTTTACTTTCTAGCTTTGCTCCCACCTAAACAAAAGCTCTTGAATTTCTAACCTTACTTTCTTTACCCATTTCGATAACTAACTGCAGTAAGTCGATAGCAAACTGATTTCTAGATTGTACGTTTTCTTCATCAAACACAAGCAAGAGTTCTCTAGTTGGCACTGCCCAACTAGCAGATACCCTGATTTCAATTGACTACTGATTTCGATAATTAACATCGGTAAGTCGATAATATATCGTCTTATTTATCAAACATAAGTGTAGACTGTAAGCTGTGCACAATTAGTTACGCGTGCCCGACTAGTAGATATCCAATATGCTACGTAGAGTTGATTCTAATTATTTAAGGCTTCAATTATGTTTCGATAATATTGAAATATGCTGAGTTATCGAACAAATATGAGCCTGGTATACACAATTGGTGTAATGTAAGTATATATATTAAATATCAAGTCTCCAGCTTTTATAGTCTGCGAGATCGTTGGAGAGGCAGACGGGCAGATGGAGGGACACATGGACATGGCTAGATCGACTCAGCTCATCCCACTCATCAGGATTATATGTATATACTTTATGGGTACTGCCAGGCCTACCACTGCCTCAGAACTGTAGTCCCAATGGGCTCAGGGGAATATTAATGAAATAAATGGATTGAGTATAAAAAGAAAAACTTGTCGAAGATTATTATATATAATATATGGAGTATATAACATAGTTATGAGAGCGCCCAGTTGTCAGGGTACTTGCGAGTCGGGCAAGCCATGCCAGCTGCCCACCTTCAGCCTGCACCTTCGCCCCTTTGCTGCTTGCTTATCTCTGGCTCATTTGAATTTCGAAGATAATCAGAATTTGTTTCGTCTGCTGTGAAATGAATGAATTAATTAGCCATGGTCCGGGCGCTATTAGGACATGTTTTTGGCCATGTTGTATTTTTAAGTGGGCCGACACGCGTGTTGCTATTATAAATGACCTCAGGCGGCTTAATTAGAGTATTTATTGAATAAAAACAATATTATTATTAGGGGCAGCTCTGTGTGTAAGCCTCAAGGCAGCTCTCTCTCTCGCTCTCTCTGTCTCTGTTGGGGTGAAAATTGCTAACGGCAATTGCTTTTAACTTGTTCACTGCTCAGCCATTTAAATATATTGGCACATTGTGAGCGCTGCTAACAACAAAGAGGAGGAATGCTAATGTGGCAGGTGGCAGCCATTGACCCCATTACGGTTACACATTGTGGCATTTAAAGCTTAATCTATTTCCGAAATACTATAAGGGCGTGGCTGCATAAAAAAAGGCAAGCAAAGCAAAAGTGCTGCCATTTAGGTCGCTATCTCTGATCTATGGGAATCTTCGGGGCGCCTGGCTCGACCCTTGGGCCATTTGCTTTAGCTCTCTCTCTCTCTCTCTCTCTCTCTCTTTGCTCGATCTTTCTTTCCTGTTTTGTTATTTGAACTTTTGCGCCAACTCGCATTATTATAACAGCCATATAATTATGTATTTTAGCCTGGCCAGCAGCGCCAGAGGCTGGATGGGGAGGGGGAGGGGCAGGAGGTGTAGCAGTGGCTCTAAAGTCACGCTAGGGGTCAGGCGTGTCGTCGTCGTCGTCTTTTTAGCAAAATGCTTATTATATTTTCTGTAGTTTTTAAGTGTAACACACACACATACACACACACACGCGGACGTACGTACATCCGTCTATATGTATGTACGTCCGTATACCTCCCTAGCTGCCCGGTACGTGCTCCGTGCAATGGAATTTTTGCGAAACTTTAGCTGCACTGCTTGTTGAGTGCTGGGCATACAGGATAGCAGAAATAAAAGGAGCGAAGGACTGCGAGTCGCGGACTACGGTCTACGGGCTACGGGCTATGGGCTACAGACTACGGGCTACCTTAAGCCGGAGTGCCAGTTTAAGGGCATACGGAAATGGCTGCGTAGACTGCCTGGCGCTTAATGCCGCTTGTGTATATGGCTTGGCTATTAAATTTCCAGTTCAATGATTAACGAAATTTATGGTTCGGCTTATACCTATACGTACGACTGTATAGCCGTATACGTACGTGTGTGTGTGTGTGTGCGTGAGTGCGTGCCGCTGCCTAGGTGCGGTTGCGAGCGATGCTAACGATGCCATGTTGTCCGAGGCGAATGAAGCTGTGGAGCAGCGGGCACCACTTGCCTCCAGCCACGTCTGCCACTCCAAGTCCAACTCCGACTCCGACTCTGACTCCGAGCCTGTCGCAAGACGTGTCGAGGCTCATTAAATATGTATGTCTTGTGCCGCGCAGCAGCTGGCTGGGCTCGGGCTTGGGCTTGGTTCTGGGTCTGGGTTCGACTCGGCTTGTGGCATTCAATTAAGGCGCAGTTTGTTGCTCTCCTAATCTGTTTGAAATATTGACCAAGCGCAAAATGGTGTCAGGCAGGCGCCGAAAAGTGCCAGCAACTAAAGGCTGAAGCCGATGCCTAAGCTGAAGCCAAAGCCAAAGCTGAAGCTGAAGCTGGGCCAACATGCTCAGGCATGCAAAATAATGAAGTTGAAGCGCAATTAATTTGAAGTTGACGCAGCCAAGCCTAACCAGGCACATCAGCCGTAGCCTACGCCGTAGTCGAGTCAACAACAACGTAAGCGCAAACGTAAACGTAAACGTTAACGTTCACGTCAACGTCAATGTCGAGCTGCGAGCTGCTGCCTGCCTGCCTGCCTGCCAGGCACAAGCCGCTCAATCTCGGCCTCAAGCGCTGCTGCAGGCAAGAGAGAGAGAGAGGGAGCGAGAGGTAGAGTAGCCCTCTTTACTGTGTTTTTTTTAGCTGACCAACTGCTACTGCTACTGCTGGCCCATTCACAGGGCCATGATGTGCCTTTGGCCAGTCGACTGACTTACTTTACTTTGCTCAAATGGCTAAAAGAATTTTCTCTTCTGCCTTTACTGCCACCTTTTGTTGTTTTTGCTGCTGCTGCAGCATTGTGTGTGGCTGGCAAAAGAGAAAAACCTAAGCAAAACGGAGCCAGAGAGACTTTATATTGAGCTGAAGCCAACACATACATATATAGGGTGTCCCAAAAATCACGCAAGATTTGAAACTTGCGCCATTTGTGAAATAAAGTGTTGTCAACCCAAAAATAAAAACAGTTATACAAACGAACAATGCAAACTATATAAATCAATCCAAAATTTCCACTTTTACATTATAAACCTTTATTTGCTAGCAAAATTACTTCTTGCGTGACTTTTGGGACACCCATTATACATATATATATGTATGTATATATACTATATATATATTTATATTTGTGTGTGTGCTTGGCCATATAAAAAGCCGTTTTTCTATGTCAGTTGCATTTTTGTGCTACGCCTCAGTTACAACTGTATGTGAGTGTGTGTGTGTGTGTGTGAGGGGCTGCCATTTGGTTGGGAGTCTCTGCGCCACCCCCTGGCCCACCCATAGCCCGCTGCTGGCAATGTCGCCGTTTGCCAGCAGCTTGCAGCGGCGGCAGCCGCAACGCGATGGGAAAAGCTTTTTTCAATTGTTTCCGTTTCGAGGTCATGACAAATGCATTCATTTCTCTTTATTTTCTGGTTTTTGTGTCTCTCGCTCCCACTCCAAACACCCACCCCCTCCCTGCCCCCTGCCATCCCCTCTCGCCGTTACTCCTGTGTGTATTTTGGAGCAAACAAGAAACTGGCGGCAATGAACTGTTGCCCCCGTGCCACCAGTCAGCCAACAACAACAACAACGACAATGGCCCTACAGCACCCTCTGGCAAGCCCGGCCCCACAACCACCCCTACACCCACCCACACACACACACACATACATTGTAAGCTGTATGTCATTTTTGCGTTTAATGTCGAGAGCTCAACGAAAATTGCTTACCTTTGGTTGGGCGAGACGATAACAACGCCCAACGCAAACAACAACAAAAACCCAAACAACAACAACAATATGTAATAAAAACAATAAGCAAAGCTGACAAAAAAACACACAACAACAAGAGCAACAACAGCAAACAAAAGTTAGAGTATGCAGCCTCAAGATACTTTAAATACCCAGCAAAAAAACAAAGCTGAAAAAATACTGAAAAAAAACTGTAAAATTTGAAACTCGTGAAAACTTTAGGAAATTTGAAAAATTTACCCGAAACTCGGCAAAGTTATTAATGCCAGCAAAACTGTTAAGTATTTGCCAATAATCCAGCAATTTAAATTTATTATTTATTTTCCGTTATTTATTTTATTTTATTTTTATTTAATTTTAAAATTTTGCACCGTCAAGAATTTGTGTGAAAACAAATAACGCGCGCGTCTAGTCGATGTTTACCTGTCTGCGCTTTAATTACAGAGTGTACAACAATAGCTGAAGGCAGCGAGCAGCAAGTCGACAGTTAGATACTCTTTAAATGCTGCTTTATAGTGATAATGATCATTGAATTAAAGCACAGTAGTTGCTTAAGTTTCAGTGCAAGCAGCCTCACAGTCAGGCAGTATCTTTGCAAGCCAGACAAAAGCTGCGCGCTAAGCAAAGTCATTCAGCGGGGCACTTGCAGCGCAAGCAGCTTCTCAGTCAGGCAGTGTCATCGCAGCAAGCCAGACACAAGCTGCACGCTAAAAAAAGTTTCTGCCAGAACGTGGCCACCTGACGCGACGTCTCCAACTGCATCGCTTAGCTGAGATGGCCGCTTGCCAGGTTGTGCATGTTAGCACCGTAACAAAATCAGGCGACGGCTGCCGGCAACGGCGACAGCGATGCCAGCGATGACGGTGACTATTGCAAAGTGCTTTGACTTTGGGTCTGGCTGCTGCTGCCGCTGCTGCTGCTGTTGCTGCTGGTTTCTGGCTGTTGGCAGTCGTAAAAAATGTAGTTTATATTCAAAATAAATGAGGTTGACTTTATTTACGCGCTTATGCTTTTTATGCGCTTTGCAACAAAAATCATCAGCGTCGCTCTCGCTCCTCTGCCGGCGTCGGCAGCGGTGCGGGCGGCGACGCTTTGCTTTTCCTATTGAGCGCAGGACTTGATTTTTTGTTCTTCTTCTTCTTTTATTATTTTTTTGATAAACGTAGCGTAAGTGATTTACCAACATTGTTGTTGTTGCCGCTGTTGCAAATCAGAGCGCTGATAATTATTTCTGTGTGCGGTGCGGGGCAGGACTGCCATGCCACGCCCACAGAGAATAGTCAAATAATAATTGTTGCGTTTGCTGTTGTTGGCACAACAGATGAAACCAAAACTTTCGCTGTTTGGTTTCTGAATATTTTTCCGAAAATTAATAGCGGACTAAAATGTGTAACGGTCTGTCATTGTCCGGATTTGCAGCAGGCGGTGCGGCAATTGTTTTGCGAATGGGCCACAGCCCCATTCCCATTCCCGTCCCCATCCCGGTCGGACGCATTTGTTTGTGATTAAACCGAGCATCGGGAGCCCCTGTTTAGCTGTGGTGGCGGCATCAATGGCGCCTCCTTTCCCATGAGTTATTGTAACTGTCGCAATGGCCGTAAACAGTTGCCGCCGCAGCGGTTCGAGGCGGATCGAGGATTGCGGCGCTTATTCCTCCGCAATACAATTAGCAATGGTGGATGGCGGGCGGCGGGCTATGGTCATGTGCTGGGCGTGCCGTTGTGGCTTTAACTTTATTGAATTGTGACTGGAGGTTGCTGATGGATGGCTAAGTGGATAAGTGGACAAACTGCCGGCGTTTGTTCGCCAAGAATCCAATCAATCATTCCGGCTGGTCAATGCCGTCCCTGAATGCTAATCAAAGTTAAAATTTGAATCGGGCGCGCTCTCTTATCAATTGATTAGCGCGTCGAGCACTTGACATGAATCAGTCAGCGGCGCGGATATTAATCACCTCAAGCCAGCCCCAGGCACGCGCACAGATCATTGCATCAATCAACTTCCATCATGATTATGCAAAAGTAATTATAACTACAAGTCAGATTAATTGGAAAACATAAATAAAAACACTGTGATTTGATGAACGGGATTAAGTATATATATAGATGTGTTTAATGACTTTAGTAATGTGGTGAGATCCTAAGATCTTAAAATCCTTCAGTGGATGCCACGAAACTTAAGACTAAGGAATTCAAGTCAGTTACTTGAAGGCTTAAGAACTTGGCTTAAACATTCAAGTAAACTAACTGAAAATATTTTCTTTATTTCATTTGCGCTTTTAAGTCAGCATACTTGAGTTAAGCAAGTACTCAATGAAATGTAAATTTGATTAAGATTAAGGATTATGAATATGATGTATGATGATGCATATACTGCACATACATCTTGTGGATTGTTCAAATCAGCTTGTGATACAAATTTGAATTAGTTTATAGATTATGAATTGTTTGATGAAGAAGTCTGCATACTTGAGCCAAGCAAGTACGAAATGGATTATATATCGTTGACTATGAGTGATGTATACTGTTTATACATCTTATGGATTCGTTGATTGTTGAAGTCTGCATACTTGAGCCAAGCAAGCATTAAGTGAATTAAAAGTTGATTGTAGTTTATGAATGATGGTTGACGACGTATGGGCTGCAAAGACATCTTATGAGTTCTTGGATTTCTTCAACTTATCAAAAGGATCAACCATAGACTTAGAAGTCTTTGGCTTATCGGTTGATATTTTAGTCTTGCGATTAGTCTTCATCTGTAAGCAAATTGAGTGGTCAGAAAATCAGATATTCTTCATTTTGTAGAGACTTGCCAACTTGGCAGTTGAGTGTTCCCAGTCGGAGTAGTCGTCATCATTTTCGGATTCAGAGTTAAAATCTGAATTGTATTTGGAAGCAAATGTGCGCTTAATTTGCTTGCGACGTTTTTGTGTTATCGAAGAAGTTGCTGCAGATACTTCTGCTGTTTTTATACCTTCATCTGCAGAGTTTTCAGTCGGCGATACTAGATTGATGGCTGGAGCGGGAGTGGATAGAGTTGGTTTAGTGGCATTCGGTTGTATGTCTTGCTGGTTGGTAGTTATGCGAGCGGTCTTCACTGGAAGGGCAGAGAGGTTCTTAATTTGATTAACTTTAAAAGTCAGCTCGGATATGGTGTTCTGCAAGAAATGAAATTGAATTAAAACTGTATTGAGAGTTTGGGGCCAATGCCTCTGTGCCCACATTCTTCTGGTGCTCCAGCTCCTTGAGTTTGGCTTGGTCTTCTACATGGATGGCGTCCTTCTTCTTTAACTCGGTCTGCAGCTCTAAGATGTTTGCCTGTAAGTTTTCAATTGTTAATTCAATTTGTCGCGTATGCTGCTATTCTCGTTTACCTCGTGGAGTTTATTCAGAGTCTTTAACTGTTCTACCAACTTGGCATTGTCAGCTGTCAAGGAACGGACAACTTCCATATGCTCCTGCTCAGTCTGTTCCAATTTATTTTTTAATTGGATAAACTCGTTGGTAACCTTATTTATCAGAACTTTAGCATTGTCAGCTGCCTCGAGATTTTCAGCCTTCAACTGCTTGTTGGTGTCAGTAAGCGTTGCAATATCCGATATATAGCGCTGAGCAGTAGCGGTCAATTGTTCATTCTGGGTTTGTAGCTCGTTTGTCTTTGAGCTATGCTTATTCATCTCTTCAGCCAAGCGTTGTGTAGAGTTGGTACACTCCAGCGACAATTGTTGATTTAGCTTGAGTAAATCGTAGTTACGTTCCTCAAGTTCCTTCATTTCCTTGAGGGTTATCTGCAGCTCTTCCTCACGCTGTTGATTGGTATCGATCAGCTCTTGGAGAGCATTCGAATGCTCCTCCAGCCCATCTTTCATCTCGGCTTGGAGCTTCTGCAATGGAAGCAGATGTTAGCTAGAATGCTACAATTACAATAATAGTACTAGTACGCACCTCGTTATTCTTAACCGTCTCTGCCTTGTACTCATCGAAAGCGGCATTCATGAGAACAATTTGCGAATTCAACTGTGCATTCTTTTGCTTCAATTCGGACAAGTGCTGATCGCTTTGCTGTAGCTGAGCTTGCAGCTGGGACACCACTTGCTCTTTCTCCTGTTTCACAGCCTTCACCTAAATATACGATATATCTGTAGGATGTTCAGTCTATTGGTTGCCCGCTTACCTCATCCTTTAGAATGTCTATTTGCTGAAGAGCAATCTTCTGCTGCTTCAAAGTGGAGGTCATAATAGCAAACTCCTTGTCGTAGGCAACTTCCAAATCAATATACTTCTTATTGCCAGCTGACCACTTATCCTGTAGCTCCTGGTTTTCCTTGGTCAAATTGCCGCATACCGACTTCAGATTCTGCAATTGCTCCTTAGCCTCCTGTAATCTATTATTGAACGACAACCAATATCAAGAACTGCCTAACTTTCAATATACTATAATTGATGTAATTACTGTTTTTTCAAAAGAGCGTTCTCCTGGTTTTTCTCGGTGATGCAAATGTTGGTGAGTTGCATTTTCTCACAAATGTCGTTCGACTTCTTCCTCAATGCCTCGAGAGATATCTTGTGGTGCTTCACATAGCACTTGAGCACGTTTTTGGTGCTAGTCGGATCCGACATCGAGTCCATTTTAGGAGGATTGGGAGCGTTTGCATTTCCTCTATTCATTTTGCTTTTTTTTATTTTCAAAGATGGCTTCAAAAATTTATACGAATCTTCTTTGCAATCTGTTTTTACGGATGGCATGTTTATTGAACGATGCGATGAGATTATATGTACGTATTTCGTTTATAAAATACTTTTATATCAAAACTACAAACTACAAATCTATAAATACAAATAAATCTTAATTTCTGTGCAGCTTACCTATTTCACAATAGTCGCTCTCGAAAGTTTTTCACAAAGTGACTCTGCACAATAAGGATGCGTCAGCACTCTAAGTTCAACGGTAAAAATTGGTCGTTGCCAGCGCAAAACAAGTATCGATCAGCAGATGCTTTGCACGCGCTAAATGTGAATGGCATTTTTAAAAAAATCGCTTGAGATTTTTCGTTTTAAATTAGCTTTGAAACGAATTGAAATATATTTAAAATTTATATTTATTTTTTAAAATAATGATTTTGTTATATAATGACACATTTATTCAGTTTGATATATTCGATAATGATTTCGATTGCATAATTATTATATAATTTAATTTATTCAGATTGCCACTTTCGATAGCATTAGCGATAGATCATAAAAACTTGTGTCAGGTGGCTACACTGGCAGCGTTTAAAAAGAAAAAAGCAATTATTTATAAAATAATGAATAATTATTAAAGAAAATCATTAAATATCGACAATCCCCAGACACGTCGAAACGATCAATGCATTTAACTAATAAACGCATTTTAATTGACACCCGCAAATCAGAAATGAATCAATCAAAATTGCTTTTCAATCAGCATTCGTTGGGTAATTTCATTGGACAGCCGTAAAGCGTCATTGTTAACTTGTTTTTGGCAATTATTAATACGTCTATGCATTTAATTAGGCCGGCAGTCGATCAATTAATCACAAGGCCATTCAGTCACTGCCAAAGCAATTAAAATTAATCAACAATCAATCAAAATGTCACCGAGCAAGCACGAACCCAAATTGCAGCTATTTGTATGGATGTACCTATGTATGCATGTATGTGTATATGTATGTATGTATGTATGTACATATATGTGGAATCTTTGTCAGGCAATCAATTAGTTCCCGCTCAGGACCTGTTCCAAATCAGCAGCATCAACGATGTATGTATGTATGTATGTAGGTATGTATTTTCAATCAGCTGACCTCGATGTCTGGGCTGCTCTTTGGCCATGGCCATTGCCAATATGTGCTCGTATAATCAAAAAACAAAAAGCAAACACACACACACACACACACACACATACACACACGCACCCAATGTACACCATTAGCCATATAAGCTATAAGCTCATACAGCCCATAACCCATAACCCCAAAGCTGTAACCCAGTTTCAATTGAACGCGTTTTCACATGCCAATGCACCACACCAGCCACCCAGCCGCCCAACCACCCAGCCACCCACATAGCTGCTGCTGCTGCTCCTCCACGCTCCGCTGCTCATCATGATCATCATCAATTGGCATGCAATGTGTGACCGCGACCGAGACTAGGCAAATGCTTGCCGAATAGAAGGTTTTATTTTCGGCTGAATTGAAACAGAGAGTGCGAGAGAGAGGGAGGGAGGGAGAGCGGGTCTACTTTATGCCTATTTGGCTTATTATTATTTTTTCTCTCTCTTCTCTTATATTTTTGCGGCCGACCAAGCCAAGGCAATAACCCAACTAAATTGAAATCAAACCCAGACACGCACACACAGAGAGAGAGAGAGAGGCACGCGCGTGTCACGACTTTGGGCTGGGCTTTACGAGGCGACTTTAATTGCTGAGGTCACGAGCCGCAATCAAAAGGCACTGCAAAAAGCGCCATCAAATCGAGCTGAAAACGCGCGCGGGCGGGCATCAAGCGTCACTCTCCAAAAAACGCCATCAATGCGTGTGGGTGTGTGGATTAAGCTGAGTGTTAAGTGCGCCGCCATTGCGTTAACAAATCTTCACTACTCTCGCTTTAACTCTGCCTCCTCGCTCATACGCTCTATTCTCTTTGTGTGTGTGTGAGTGTGTGTGTGTGTGTGTGTGAGCTGCACTTTGTAAAAGTGTTTTGCCCATTTACGAGCCAGCGAGCTCGTCGAGCGTCGACGCTGATTTTTATGCCATGTTTGGTGTTGACTGTCAGGCAAACGCCTGCTAGCCGCCAGACGCCATCTAGCGGCAGGCAGTCCCCCACCCCCTGGCACTCCATCTACTTTGCCTTTGTCAATCAGTGCGAGCGTGCGTCTGTGTGTGTGTGTGTGTGTGTGTGTGTGTGTGTGTGTGTTACACAGTTACTTTCATATGTAAGTGGGCGTGTGGGCATGCCATGAGCGCAGTCTTGTTCGCCGCTGCCGCAACAGTGTTGCCAGCGTCGATGCAGTCGTTGCTGGGTGGCGCCACCTACACGGCCCCCGCCCGCAACAAGATATATGTCGACAGCTTGTGAAAATATGAGCAGCGTTTTGCTGCTGCCAGCCAAATGTGTTGAAAAATTGAAAAATATTTCGCCATCGATGCACTAAAATATGGTCCAGGCGAGAGCTCAAATGCAAAGCAACAACAACAACAACAACAGCAACAATGGGCCCAAATAAAACCTAACACAGCATAACGTGTTGGGTTTTGTGTGCCAAAAAAAAAAAAAAAAAGAATGAAAGAAAGAAGAAAAGTGGAAGGAAAAGCGAAAAAGAAAGGGAAAAATGTATTTGGCGGCGCGCCAGACTATAACAGCAGCAAGAAGAACAACTGAAAACAGACACAGCACGCGCCACGCCCATGGCCCGCCCCGCCCTAGTCCTGATCGAGTCCTCCGCCGAATGTCTTCTGGCTGCGTTTACTCTTTTGTTATTTCGAAAGTTTTCTTCTTCTGTTTTTTTTTTTATGTTCTTCTGCTTTTTTGGCTGGGGGCTTTTATTTTGATTAACTGACAAGCGGCTGGCAATTGGCACAATTGAAGGCAACTCCTTGGTCCTAAGTCCTTGTTGCAGGCATTGTTGATTTAGGATAACGCCAGCCAGCTGCCAAAAGGTTAACGTTAACGAATTTATATTAAGGCCGCCGCCAACCAAAGCGTCCGAAATAAAAAGACAAAATATGGTTGAGAGAGAGAGAGAGAGAGAGGGAGGGAGAGAGAAGGGCTAGGATAGGGGGCAGGGGGTGGCTGGGGAGGGAGGGGGTAGCAAGATGAGCAGCTCAAAAATTTGCTTGCTCGCCATTTACCGGTCGCGGCAACAAAGAGATAACAGAAATCTGCACATCGCCCCATAACTCTAAAGCCACATTGAAATGTATATATACATATATAGTAAGTACACATACACACACACACACACCGAGGCATACTTTATGTGTAGCACAAAAGGCAACAACTTGTTAACTTTGCTTTTTATTTTAGGGACACTCTAAGTTGGGGCAGCAGGCAGCTGGCCTGCAAAATTCGGGTTTGGCTTTCATTTGCTATACACTGTCAAAAGAGCGACAAATGGGGCATATTAGCTTGCCAGTGCAGCGCTGCGTATGAGTGATGAACAGAGAGAGCAACTCTTAGAAAGAGAGAGAGAGAGAGAGTTGAAGCTGCAATTCGATATATGACTAATGAAATCTGTGCACTCAGTGCAGTGTATGTTGCAGTCGTTGCTAGTCGCTCGCTCCTTGGCTGCTCGTTGGCAGCAGCTGCTGCGTCGCACAGACAAATGCGAGGGCTTTGACTTGGCTGCTGTTGCCTGGCGCCTACTGAGCCGCGGGGCCATAAAATTGGCGTCGCCACCGCGTGATTAGGAGCCGCGACGCGTTTCATTTAGCTTGTCCTCAAGGCTCCCGCAAAACATTCAAATACACACACACATACATGCACACACACACACACACACTCGCTCGCTCGCTGAGTACTTACATATTGTATAAGTAACGTAAATTGTTGAGGCTCTGCGCCAAATTGAGAGGCATTCTTAAAGCCCAATCTCAGGAGATGGCCATTTCTGTATGTGAAACGATGCCCCTCGGAATTGCTCATTGAAAGCCTTTGCTGCCCCACTGTCCCACTGCCCCACAGCACGACTGCATGGCGCTTTTCATTTATTTAAAAATATATATATGTATATAAAGCACTTTGTCTCCTGGCATGTATCAGAAATTAGTAATTGCTTTGAGAACAAACATTTTGTTGTTGTAATTTCATAATCAGTTTCGGAAATTTACTTGAATTTCACAGGATATGCATTGTACAGGACATGTATTATATTTAATATATATATTATTTTTACTCTTATATATATATATATATATATTTAACATTTGATAAAGCTCGAGGCAGCTGAGCAGATACTTTAGCCCAGCTGGCAGCATATTAAAGCTTGATGTCCTGTCATAAGGACCAAAGCATACAATTTGCAACTTGCGACTGCTGTGCGCTCGCTTATGGTGTCAATTTAGCAATGTCTTTACTACCTGCCTTAGCTACAGAGAGGGGGGGGGGAGCGGGCCATTCCAGCTCTTACAAGGCTAAGATACGAAAAGCTTGTCTCCGCCAAATGTCTTCGATACTTTCCTTAGATGTTCTAAAAACAAGCCTTAGTTAGATCACAACCCTTAGTACTCTAGCATAATATCATGAATAGGAGAAAATCGAGTCTTTACCTATGCTTACTTATAGACCATACATACGTACGGCTCTGCCTATGTATGTATATGTAAATACTTTTTGTTTTATTGTAGAGCTCGCCTTATGTGCAGTCAAACAATTCTTGATAAAATTATAATACCCTCAACAAGGAGACCCACCCACACACAGGCAGACAGTCAGTCAGACAGACGATACGTTTGTTGCCTTGCCGCATCGACAACAACAACAACAGCAACAAAGTCTCGCATATGTTCTCAAAAAATAAAGAGACACGCATCGCAGTTGTATGAAATATCAGCATCAAAAGAAAATGAGAAGAAACCCATATGCTTGCCGCTGCTCTCGGTTCATAAATGAGGCAAACAGTGCTCGGAATGCATATATTTACATACATACATACATACATATATGTATGTATGTATGTATGTATTTGCGCACATTTATGTTAAAATATTGTGGAGAACAAGTAAGAGGACAGATAACATTGCTTGAAATTTGATAATAAGCCGAAATGTGAACGGTTCGCTTTGATGTTCGAATTGTCTCGATAAATTTGCGTGTGCGGTTGCCAGGGCGCCACCTGTTGGCCGTCGTGGCAACTAATATGATTTGCTGCTGATGCCAGATACCTAATTGTTGGCCAAAATATATTTGCTGGACTTGACTCAAGCGTTTCAGCGTTGCTGATAATTAAAATTAAAATTTTCAGCCAAATATGAGCTGCAAACAGACGAGCGTCTGCTTAAGACAATAACAAGCAGCCCGAAACTAACTAATTGCCATATTTTTGTCTCAACTTCTTGGCCAAGATTTCGAGCTGCGTTTGTCCGTGGCACATTGACTGCTTTCCAACTGTAGCTGTAGCTGTAGCTGTAGCTGTTGTTGCTCTTCGGGGTGTCATGTTCACAAATTGCTGCTTATTAATGTCAGAAATTTCTAATTGCAACGCTGCATACAAATTGTTTTACCCCCAAGCCCCCTGCCCCTGCAACCCCTATCTGTGGCGCTCTAACTTGGCTGTGAAATATTTGCACTAATTTGAACAATAAATTTTGATTATTTGTGTGGCATGCGTATGCATGTGTGTGTCTCTGTCTCTCTCCCACGCACTCTCCCTCTCTCTCTCTCTCTCTCTGTTTCTCTCTTGCTCTCTCACTGTGCATAACTGATTTGGTTGGCCATAACGAGGCAACCGAAACCAAAATGCAGCTTAAAGTTTAGCCTGACAGCAGCCGTTAGACTTGGCCGAATCGCAATTCAAAACTAACGCAAACTTTCAGCCAGGCTGCCCCGCCCACAGTCACTCGCAGCCGCCCACTCGCTCAAGCAAGTCAAGCCCAAAATACTTATAATCAAAGCGCAAATTTGCATAGTTTTGAACACACTTTTGTCAGCCCAAATGAAAGAGAGACAGAGAGAGAGAGAGTGAGAGAGAGAGAGGGAGAGGAAGAGCTTAGAGCCAGGCTTACTCTTTCAACACACACGCACACAGCAACAGCAGCAGCAGCAGCAGCTGTCGATGATAGTAGATTTATTACAGTTCGAGGCAGCATGAAAGACAATTAAAAGGGCAATTTTATAGTAGCGAATCTCTCGTGTATATTTACAGAGGCAGGTATATGCCGAATGCACACACACGCGCTTGTTTGCACTCTGTTCCTCTCTCTCTCTCTCTCTGGCTCTTTCATCTCACATATAAAATATGTGGATGGCATAAAGCCCCGTCACGGCTACAGTTGAGGCAGCGAAAATAGCAAAAATAAAATGAAATAAATAAAAAAAATTATATTAAGAGCGAATTGCAGGCAACAGACAGCAGCCAGCAGCCAGCAGGCAGCAGGCAGCAGTCAGCAGTTCGCAGTGAGCAGCAAAAAACGTAACCAGAACCCAATTTTGTGGCTGTTGCCAATGTGAGAGGCAATGGACGTAATCGTTGGCGCCGGCAAGCATCAGCGAGTCACAGTGGAGCCCCAAATACAGCAAACAATAGCCAGCAGAGCGGCGAGCAGGCGAGCAGGCGGGCGGCTTATACGCACAGTAGACAAAAGTGTGGGTCACTTTTGCATAATATTACAAATGCCCGATTGGAAATCGACCAAAATACAAAGTGGCTGCACAATTGGTAACGAACAAAACCCATTCAATGGACTCTGCCTCTTCTTATCGTCATCATTTTTCGCTCCTAGACGATTATGACAAATCTATATGGGGATTCGTTTATGCCGCACACACAGAGAGAACGGCAGAGAGGGAGAGAGGGCGGCAAAGACCCGACTAGGTCGATCACCCGATTTTAATTGAATTTTCTCTTGCATCGAAAGTTTAGCTAGACAACAGACAACAGACAACAGACAAGAGACGACCTCAAAACTCTCATAAAAGTAATTTTCGTCAATTTTTAAGTTACCAAAACACTTGAAGCTAATTGTGAGTGCCCTAAAATGAAATGGCTTTAATCGAATTTTGAGTTTGATTGGAAAATGTTTAGCTAATTGGGGGTCAAAAGTGTTGGAAAGCGACTGCAGCTGCAGCTTGTTTAAAGCATATTGAGAACTTGTGCATAAACGATGAGCTATTGCTTGAGAAACTGTATTTATATATAGCACTTAAAGCACATTAAAGCTTTTATAATCATACAAATAATTCTTGTGCTAGAAATTGGCTAAAAGTATTGAAAATATTCTGAAAATAAAGCCTATCAGTGATAAAGCCTATCAGTGATATTTTATAGGTAAAGCTCATTAATATCTTAATATCTAAAAAAAGCTCATTTATGATTAATTTATGTATTGATAGAGCTTGGCAAAACTCAATACTTAAGCTCAGAAAGCATATTCAAGCTTTCTGTTTATAATAATAGATTATCATTAAAAAAATACTTAAAAAAATAAAGAAAGAAAAAAGAAGAAGCCACACGTCTTATAAACATAATAAATATATTGGAGGTCAACTGCAACTGAAACTTATCAAAAGCTTATTAAAGATATAATCCAAATTTAGATTAATAACTTCTCATATGCATTTATATACACATATTTATATATTACATTTATAAACACATATGTATATACATATATTTATCTAAGCAGAGCTTTATATAAATAAAGACCCCACGTTATAAAGCACCTGAAAGCTTTGTATATTGAAAACCAGATAGAACTGAATACCTAATACTGAATACATGAAGCATATTATGTGTATCGAAAGCCTGATAGAACTGAATAGCTATACATATAAAGCAATATATCATAATACTTAATCTCATAAAGCACTTGAAAGCTTTTTGTACATGTTTATTGCTAGCGCAAGAGAACTGAATACTCCAGCACATGGAAAGCACATTAAAACTTTCGTCTAGCATATGCTAAAAATAATCTAACAAATTCAATTCTCGTATTATGTTTGCAGCTTTCACAATTAAGTGTAAAAGCAATTGAAAACAATTGTTGTAGTGGCCGCATGTGCTGCTATCGTGGCCATTGAAAGTTGAGCCATCTAACATCTAACAGGCCACTCAATACCCATTGTGCATTGTGCTTGCTGTCCAAAATATTTGCCAGATGCATTCTACCTGCTGATATTTTGTGCATTGGCTTTGCCCTGTCTGTCGCTGCTCGTCGCCATCAGCCACATTCACAGTCACGTTTACACACACACACACACACACACACACACACACATAGAGACTCCCACTTTCAGGTACTGCTCCCACACGGACTTCAGCTCGTGCCGTAGTTTGTCGTTTCTCTGCATGTTATTGCAATTGTTGTTGCTGCTGCTGTTGTTGTTGGCAGCTATGGCTTTTGTTGATACTCTTGTTGCTGTTGCTGCTGTTATTTTTATTGTTGCCTACATCCATATATTTAACAATCTTTGTGTGTGCGCACATTTTGGTCTCTCGCTTCTCTCTCTCTTTTTTTTTTTGATTTTTGGTTTGCCATTTGCCGTCGTTGCTATACCCTTTGGCAAGCATCTATTAAGCTGCTGTCTAGCAACGTGCTCCCCGACCTGATGGCATTATCGTTTCACTAAATTGAATCAAAATTGTAACAAGTTTCTCAAATTTGATCTAAATGTATGAAAGACTAACTATATGTGCTGGAGTCCAACTATTGCAGCATTACAACTTTTTATTGAATTTCAGTTGGAGTTATTTAGCTTTAAATAATTTAATTTAATTTAATTTCATTTTATTTAATTGAATTTTATTTTATTTCAATTTAATATAATTTAATTTAATTCAATGTCATTTATTTTAATTCTATTTTATTTCAATTTAATTTTTATTTTATTTCAAGTTAATTTAATTTGATTTTATTTGATATAATTTATTTTTTATTTAGCATAATATAATTTAGTTCTATTGAATTTTATATGATTTTATTGAAATTTAATTAATTTTGAATTATTTTAATTTGATTTCAATTAAATTTTATTTTATTTCAATTTAATTTAATTTTAATTTATTTAAACTTAATTTAAGTGAATTGAATTGAATTTTGTTTTATTTCCCTTTTATTTAATTTTATTTAATATAATTTATTTTTTATTTAGCATAATTTAGTTTAATTTTATTTAATTTAATATATTTTTATTTTAGTTTAATTTAATTTTAATTTGATTTCAATTAAATTTTATTTTATTTCAATTTAATTTAGTTCAACTTAACTTTATTTAATATAATTTATTTTAATTTTATTTAACATAATTTAATTTAATTTAATTTAATTTTGTTTTATTTCAATTTAATTTAATTTTATTTATTTCAATTTCATTTCAATTTAATTTAATTTTATTTTATTTGATTTTATTTGACTTCAATTTAATTTAATATATTATAATCCACTTTAATTTTATTTAACATAATTGAATTGTATTTATTTTATTTGGATCTCAATTTAATTTAATTTAATATAGTTTAATTTTCTCACTTTGCGCGTAGTTCATATGACTCTCTTAAGCATCTTCTCCTCTGCTTGTTCTACCCTATTTTATCCAATTTCTCTCTCTAGTTAGGGTATTCAGTGTGCGACTCTCTGCCATCCCAGTTGATTCTTGTTATTTGCTAGATTCTGTTTTTACTGTTTGCTGTCAGTAGGTAAAAATTCCAATAAATAATTGAAACCGGCTCGTTGCCGTTGTAGCCTTTTCCCTTTTTACCGCTTTGCACGTTTTGGCTACCATGATTATTATTTTATTTTATTTTATTTCATTTTATTTTATTTCGTTTTATATTATTTCGCTTAATTTTCTTCTTCTTTATTTTTTGCAGCAGCAGCAGCAGCGACGCTTTTGGCATTTGAATTACAATGGGCGAAGCAGCAGATGCTGCCAAGCCTCGCATCTCCCACCTGTGCCGCCCCCTTGCTCATATTTGGCATTGTCCGAATGCAACCGCAGCAAATTATGAAAATTACAATATATCAGCAACGAATTGTTCAGTTCGGGGCTAACCTCGCGCAGGGCAACATCGCCGCCACTCACCTTCCTCCAGGATCTGGCAACTGGCAGCTGTCGCTCCCGGCGGATTCGAGTCGCAGCTCACGCGGCGTCGACTCGAATTGTCTGTCAATAAAAAGTTTTCCCTATTTAAATATTATTCAGATTCAACTTACCAAACGCGCTCAACAACTTTGCGCACCAAATTGCATTGTTTTGCGGATGCGGAAAAGCTGATTTATGCGCCTTACAGAAGCCCAGGAAATTGTATAGAAATTCTTATCGAATTACTTTTCGATGTTTACCAACACTGCATTGAAATGTATCTCGCATTGTAATAATACTACCATACTATCACTGTGACTACTATGTATTTTTACACATTTTTAACTGGAACTACGAACTAAAGCTCTTACTATTACTAGTAGCATAACTACTACTAATTTAGCTGAGACTTATGCTACTTTCTTAACATTTTTACTGCCACAAGTTGTTGGAGTTAGTACTTTTTAGACTACTACTACTTTTTGAGCTTTATACTACTACACGCAGCAGTACTACTTTGTTTCTAGGAGAGTTACAGCTTATTACTACTATAAGTTTTACTACCTAACTACTACTTTCTCTACTATTACTACTACTTTGTCTAATACTTTACTACTAGTTTACTACTACTTTTTCTAATACTTTTCTATTAGCTAACTACTACCTTTTCCTACTACTTTTCTACTAGTCTACTATTACTTTTAATAATACTACTAGTCTATTACTACTTTTTCTACTACTTTACTACTACCTTTTCTACTAATTTACTACTAGCTTACCTTTTCTACTACTTTACTACTAGTCTACTACTACTTTTCCTACTAGTTTACTACTAGTCTACTAATACTTTTCCTACTTCTTTACTACTAATCTACTACTACTTATTCTAATACTTTACTACTTCTTTTACTACTAGTCTACTACTATTACTTCTACATTTCGTAATTTTTTTTACTACTCATCTTACAAATACTACTTCTACTCTACTACTACTACTACTACTATTACTCCTGCATTTACCACTACTTTTCCTAGTACTTTTACTACTACTACTTCTACCTTTACTACTTTTCCTGCTACTTTACTACAGCTTTTACTCGGACTACACCTACTACTTATACCACTACTACTTTTTCAGCTACTATTTCTATTGTAACTACTATTTCTACGCTTACTATTATCTTTACAAGTTGTTCTATTACTTCTACTATGACTCCCACAACTACTTTGCCTACTACTTTCATAGCTACTTTTACTACTACTATTGCTACTTCTACAACTTTTACAACTCCTCCCACACTTATTCTCATTACTATTGTTTGAAAAAGTACTCCTCCTGCTCCTCCTCCTACTATTTCAACTTTCACTGCTGCTTGCACTCCCATTACAATGCCAACTGCTTCTTCAGCCCTGAAGGGTGAGGTCCCCTCATGGCCCACATTGTTGCATTGGTTGACTCCCAATTTTTTTAATGATATCTGCCAGGACAGATACAAAGTTGGCAACAGCCGCAGGGCGTTCGCGTTTGTTGTTTGTTAATTACGCAAAAAACTGGTCAAACAATGGCCGAGAGTGGCGAAAGTGCAGCAGTGGCAACAATAACAGCCGGCTCCTGCCTGTCAGAGCACTGAAATTCTGCTGAATTTCGTTGCCTACTTTGTGGCGACTGTGCGACCAGCACCTGCGGCTGAGTCAACTCGCAAATGTGACTTATCTGGCTGTCAGAGCCGGCAACACTCGACACTCGACACTCGACGAGCTGTAAACTGCAAACTGTGAACGGCAACTGTGAACAACATACGGAATGCGCTCTCTCGCCTTCCCTCGATACCCTGTAGCAGGTGGTTCGGGTTCTCCACTAAATTCCCCGAATTTCTGATCTGAACTTTAACTTGATACTTGAGAGCGACCAAAAGTCCTAATCAAAGCTCGGCGGTCAACTGCATTAAAGTCGGGCCAACTTTTAATGCAACGCCAAAGCGCACAATTATTATTTTATAATGCTGGGCTTAAGCGAAAAGTTTATAGCCGAAAATGTAACTTAAGCCTTAAGGAGAACTTTGGCTCACCCAAAGGTGTGTAATATGGAGTGCGAGTGGAAATGATTTCACGGGCGGGCGAGCAGGCAGCAATTCGCTGGAATTCCAACTCCTTGTGGAGTTTTGCAACACTGGCAGGAAGTTCTGTGAGCCCGTACTGCTAGAGGCCATCTATCGTTCGATCAGCCGACTATGGCGCCTCCAACAGCTAGAGCCACAAGGACAATAAGTATTTTTGATAGTCACGACCCCGAGAATTGCGTAAAGTTCTAAATGAGCAGAGCCATAAAGTGGGGCGAGCGCGTTTTGAGTGCATAACTTGTAGCTCGAATGATAAGTCGAAATGAAGCGGACGAAAGTCGACCCAAAAGCTGCCAGAATGCGAAAATGCGAAAATGCGAAAATGCGAAAAGGCGAAAAGGCGAAAAGGCGAGAATGCGAGAATGGGAGCAGGCGAAGGCAGCAGCCGTTGATTTATGATAGCATCCGTAAAAGTTTTCAACCAAAACTTGCAGTTTAGCGCCCGCCAAGTGATAAACTGCAATGTCTTCCATTTAGTTTTGCCGAAATCGAGCTGAAATGCGAGTGGGTTCATCTAGCAGTCTCCTGGCAGGCAACAGCCAGCAGGCAGCAGGCAGCGGGACAGCTTGTCCGGCAGTGGGCGGGCAGCTGATGGCTAAACAGGCTAAGTGTATTCGCCAAGTTATCCGATTTCCGCTCGCCCATTGCAGTCGCAGTCGCAGCGAGAGGCGAATAGCGAAGCATCAACAACATAAAAAACAATTAGAGCAGAAACTTTGAGGAAAACACGCAACCAAATCAGGAATCCTCTTTGAAAGTTTAGTTCAAAGAGCTAAGAGGATATAATGCGAGCAGGTTGTGCATAGCAAATCATATTCGAAGAGGGACTGAGAGAGGGGGAGACAAAGAGAGAGAGAGAGAGAGAGAGAGAGAGAGGGGGGGGGGGGAGAGTGAGAAATAAAGTGCAATATAAATAAACAGAGACAAATTGAAATGGAGGATGAATGAGAGAGAGAGGCAGAGAGGGGGTACAGAGAAATTAGATTGAGAAAGAGAGAGAGAGAAATTGAAATTGAAATAAAGAGACCCAGAGACTGAGCTAATATAAGCCTGATTAAGAGAGAGAGAGGGAGAGAGCAATAAATGAAAGGAGAGCGAGAGGCAGATAGAAAGAGGAACAAAGAGTGAAATATATGAGACAGTGAGACAAATTGAAAGCGAGAGAGTTAGACTGAGTGGAAGAGATGGAGAGAGAGAGAGTGAGAGAAATTCAAACAGAAAGTGAGGTA
Source organism: Drosophila repleta (assembly GCA_018903745.1). Lineage (NCBI taxonomy): Eukaryota > Metazoa > Arthropoda > Insecta > Diptera > Drosophilidae > Drosophila > Drosophila repleta. The sequence goes on along the minus strand of JAEIGN010000154.1, from coordinate 198,520 downwards.
GAAATGCTTATAGAGAGAGAGAGAGAGAGAGAGAGAGAGCGAGATAGGGAGAGAGAGGCAAAGAAAGAGTGAAAGGGGAAAGACAAATTGAAAATGAGAGAGAGAGAGAGGGAAAAAGAGTGAGATAGAGAGAGAAACAGAGAGAGAGAGAGCGATAGACAGTAAGAAACCAACTTAATCCGTTAAAGCTTGAGAGGAAAGCACTGAGAGAGAGAGAGAGAGAGAGAGAGAGAGAGAGAAAGATAGAGACAGACAGAGACACACTGAGAGCAGACCACAACCGAAAATACGAGAAACCAACAAAAAAAAAAGCAGACAACAAATCCTTTACATGGAAACCTGCCAATGTCCTTCGATTGGAATCGTCTCATGCATGGCATCAAAATATTCCTTTTCTCCCTTATGAATCGAGAGTCCGAGTGGGCGACCGCATGATGATGCGAATAACTGGACTCGCAGAGCGAGCGACGAGATTTGCAGTTTGGAATTTGCAGTTCAAACAGGGAAGGAAAATACGAGACAATTAAGTTTTGTGCCGGACTCCAAAAATTGGGCCGAAAACTTAAATGGAAATTGAATAAAGTTGAGAATGTGTCTGTGTGTGTGTGTGTGCGTGTGTGTGTGTGTGCGTATGGCAAGCATGAATAAGTCACTTAAACACCGAAACATTCTCTGATTAGAATCGGCTCTTGAGTGTGCTTTAGATTGGAAGCAAACAATTGTCTCGCCTCTCGACTGTCTTTTGTCCGCTGTCCGCTGTCCGCTGTTGGCTGTCGTCTGTTGGCTGTCTGTGGATTCCATTAATTTGGCCAACCTGGACTGGGCGAGTGCTGCGGCAGCAAATGAGGCACGGCCGCATACTTAACGATGTCTTCTGCCTAAAAGTGTTGCGTAGCAGCAGCAGCAGCAGCGGCGGCCGCCTCTTCTGGGACCTTTTTTCTACATTTCCATAGTGCTGCCCAAGGGCGTTGTGAGCGAGCACACACACACACACCAACACACACACACACTTCTAATTTGCTGTGCGTGTGTGTCGACCCTGAGTTTGAGTTCAATGGACGCCCGCTGCAGCTTCGCCGGCGACACAGTCCCAGTCGTGGCGATAGTTTCAGCTACTCCTCAGCTCCTCAACTCCCACCCCCTACCCCTCTCCACATTCCGCATGGCTGCGTTTCAGGCTGCAGCGACGGCGGCGGCGGCTCGTTTATGGTCGCTGTCAAATTAATTGGCTTTTCCGGTGCGCCGGCCGCCCTCGTCCGCTTGACAACTCATTTCCTCACAGCTCGAGTCTGTCCTCTGGCCCTATCGGGCATCTCTAATTTCGCAGACCAAAATATCGGAAGTTCAGCAACTAAGAAGAAATTGAACAAGTGTTGATGACACGCCCACTGCCCACTGCCCACTGCCCACTGGCCACTGGCCACTCTACTCAGCTCAGCTAGTCGATCGCATCGGCTCGCTCGTTCGTCTCAGCTTTGAGCACTTTGCGATTTCCCACTCGACGGAGTGAGTCTTGGCTAAGGTTTGAGTGCGCTCTTTGCTGTTCACCTCACGACTCGCTCACTCATTTCCCCTCGATTTCCCCTCTTTTTTTTTTGGCACATTTGGTGAGTCTGCACAAGATAAAGCTTTTCCTTTGAAGACTTTCGTTAATTTGCTAACTTCTATATCGTAAAGGACTTTTATAATATTTCCCTGTAAGTTAGACACAGCTTACGATATGCGTTTATCCGCAACGACATTTGTGCTTGTGACTTGACTAAATCCCTGGGAAATTGTTGGGATTTATGGCAGATTTCCCTGTAGACTAGACACAATTTACGATTTACAATTATCCGTTGCAGGGAAATTTATGAAAGCTAGGATGTTTTCTACGATATAAGTATATAGGGCTAGCCAGTTCTTGAACCTTGAACGAAAGTGAGCTTGAGGCAAAAGCTTAAGGATATTTTGAACTATCTGAATTTTAAATTTATGAAAACAAATAAAATGCTTGTAAAAAATATATATAATTAAATTTTGATAACTAAATGCTCAGCTATTATTATTATTATTATTATTGTTATTATTATTTCTGCATGTTTTATTATAATATCAAAATATTTATTTATAATAAGTGAAATTTCGTAGTTAGGGATATTCCCCTTTTAGATTGCCTTTTGCTAGTCTGATTACATATAATATTATATGTGCATATATACATCAAGCTAATCAAGTCAGCGCTCATTAAATTTGAGTTGAATTTTCATAATTTAGTCCATAAAAAGATAATTCTTAATTAAACAAGATACGTTATATCCGAGATATTTGCTGCATTTCCATCCATTTTCTCTTTATTGTGGTTGCAGTTTGTGGTTTTCATAAGCCAATGCGCCGGCAATTGTGAGCGCTTCATTAGAAGCGACTTCCTCAGGTATTTCTCTCTCTCTCTCTCTCTCTTGTTGAACAGAATTGTGGTAAATTAATTCGGCTTTTTGATTATTAGACATGAGAGCTGCAGAGCAACAGAAATTTAATTTGATTCCCAGACCCAAATCCTGCTACACTTCTGCACTCAAGTGTTAAGTGTTTGCCCTGAAATCGTCATTCAGCACGAGGATTATCTGAATTATGGTAAGTGCGCCATAGCGAGTGGGAGCAATGCCGTCAGAGAGAGAGAGAGAGAGAGAGAGAGAGAGAGAGAGAGAGACTTCCGATATTAATTAAAATTTAATATTTATAATTTTAAATCATATATAATGGGAGTATATTAGCAAATTCCTATTATTAAATCATACTGGGCATTTAATTATTCAAAATTAATTATAGAATTTATTCGAAATTTCGTATTAATAAATTTGTAATATTTATGGAGCTAAAATATAATAAAATTAAAGTTGAACTAATTTATCAAGTTTCTAATATATATTTAATTTATTTCTATTAGTTATATAATAATATAATTGACTTATAATATACTGAAGGAAAGCACTAGTACTTGAGTTCATATAATTAAATATATTACATATATATATATATATATATATATATATATATATATATATATATATTATTTAATTATATTAATTCAAGAAAATTATTAATATTTTCTTAATCTATATATATTTGTAAATATCGAAAAATAGATATGCATATACCTAAAAAAAAAAAAAAATATTATTTAAGATTATAAAATTTTAAAATATATTATATCTCTATAAAATAATATTACACTTTTTTTTTAAATATATATTTATTTTATATTACATATTTTTTGAGATATCTATAGGCAGATAAATATATATTTAAATACTTTTTATATTTTTTTATTTTATTTAAGTGTAGCACCTGTTCAATCAAATTTGGTACCTTAAGTCGATGGTTTACTGCATTCCCATCGTTTTGGCAAAGCCTTGCCAAAGCCTTTAAGTCCTCTTAGGGGTCTGGCGAGTAGGCTTCGGTGTCGGCGCAGTCTATCCGAGTATCTGCTAGTATGTCTACCAATCTGCTCTTCTACAGTAGGCAGCTTGAGGTCTCTATGGAGTGTTGAGCCGCGCATATTCCAGGGAGAGTTGGTTATGTGTCGTAGTACTCGGATTTGGCGGCACTCCCTCAGCTTTGCACTGCATAGAGCCATATCGGTAGGAATAATTTGAAATATTTTTATAAATTTCCTTTTTATTGAAATTAATAAATCTATTATTTAATTCTATAAATACATATATATTATGATATTATTATTATTATAAAAGCATAATATCTCAGCTGGCCATCATATCCATCTTCCACTCATCATCAATCCTGATAACCACTGATCACAGTAGAGGCATTCCCCCTCTGCTTTATGTTTATTCCTTTTAGTTAACAAACTGCATTCCCACTTAATTTTTAGTCGAGCTGCTCTGCCAGTAGGGGCATTCCCTGGTGCACGCGCCGCAAAGTAGGCAGCACTTTAGTTAATTTCAGCTGCAAGAGTCTCGGCTAAGCGGCCAGACAGGCGCAGCCAGCTAACCTTCAAAAGTGTCTCTCTCGCTCTCGCTCTCTGTGTGAGCTGAACTTCCGCTGCGCTGTCCTGGCAGGCGTGTCCTTGTCTCCTTGCCTGCCCGCCTTAGCGGCTGTGCAGCTTAATATTTTCCGTTTGCCAGCTGACAACTAGCTGCAGCTGCAGCCCGTCCTAGTTGGCCGTCACTTTTGTGCCTCCTCTTTTATTTGCGTCCTTTTTCTTTTTTTTAGCACGGAAACGGAAATGGCACACACACACACACAGACACACACACAGACACACACGCAGACACACACTCACAGGGACTCATGCGCGTGTTACGTGAAAACAAGTTGTGCATTAATCATCTGCATTGGCATTGAGTGCGTTGCATTCGAGCATTGTCAATGCTTTATTGCGCGACCTGCGCATAAATTAATTAAAGTCCATTAACAGCTGCACGGGGCGGGGCGGGGTGGAGCTGTTGCGGTACTAATTAGCCACTGCATAAGAATTTATAATTGAAAATGGCTTTCTTTATGCTGCGAACTTGCCTGCTATAAAAGCTAAGCGAAAGTCCAGCTGAAATAAAAGGAAAACAAATTAGCTGAGAGATCCTAACTTGCGGAGACACTGAGCGAAGCCATGGGAAATGCTAGCGAAATGCTAGCGAAATGCAAGCGAAATGCAAGCGAAATGCAAGCGAAATGCTAGCGAAATGCTAGCGAAATGCTAGCGAAATGCACTCAAGACTTTCCTTTTAATGGACATTTTTCGTAGAAATTTTTGATTTATATTTAAAAAATATTTTAAAAATTAATGCAAATCAAAATTATTGAACTTAAATTAATATAAATTTTAATATTAATTTAAAAAGAATTTATGATACAAAATTTTTAATATTTATTTATTTATTTATTTTAGTTAGTATTAATGTAAAATTAAAGCTAACTTAGGACTAAAGCGCTGGCTGCTGAGACCTTCGGCTCGGACAGAATATATTTTTAAATAAAACTTTCACAGAATTCTAAAATATATAAAAAATAAATGAAATCTAGAAAAATCTTAATTTAAATCTATAAAATAAATAAATAGCTCAAGAAACATTTTGCAGAGCCTTAAAAAAATTATGAAAAATAAATTATTTGATAGTTACTAATAAAAATAATAAAATAAAAAAATGCATGTATAATAAAATATATATTTAATACTAAAAATAAAAAAATATATTATATAAAATATTACAAAAGTATAATACAATATTTTTCTTTCTTTTAAATAATTTTAATATATAAAATATTAAAAAAATATATTTTTAAAATTAGTTTAGCTCATGCAAGCTTTTTCTTTCTTCAATTAATTTTAATATATAAAATATTATTAAATAAAATATTTTAAAAATAAATTTAGCTCATTCTTTAATTCATTTAAATATATAAATTAAAATATTTTAAAAATAAATTTGGCCTCTGCAAGCTTTGCGCCTCTTGGCTTTAATTTCAATTTATTAAAATTGACAACCTGAAAATTCTTTAAATAAATATCAAAATATACGATATTCAAATATTAGAATAAATATTTATGGAATTAATTTAGCTTGCAAAAAAGTCAAAAATTAATTGAATAAAATTTGACATCAGCAGAATTCTTAAGCTTAAATTTGTTAAAGTTGCTTTTGCTGTTTTCCTTTTATTTTTTTCTGCTTTTTTTTCTTTTCCTAATGTTTTTTTTTTTTTTGGCATTGCGCTCCATTTCGAGAACATCGTGTAGCAATTTAATTTGAAATATGCAAATTGGCGCCAAGAACTTGGAAGCAGCAGCAGCGGGAGAGGGAGCAGCTCGTGCAGCGTGTAAATAATAAATAACAAGATGAACATGATAAACACGTTAAAAGACACGCATACATAAAGCAAATATAGACAGGCGCTGGCTGTGAGGGAGGGGGTAGGAGGAAGGTTAAGCGAGGCTGAGCTATGAGCCAGGCAAGATCTGATCGCATTGTGGCTCAGCTGTCTGGCAATGTCAAGGCGGTTAAGTGGCTGCAGAGAGAGGGTAGGAGTGAGCCTAGCTGCCATCAGAGTCCAAGTCCAAGTCAAGAGGCAAAGCAAGCTCTGGCTGCGGCTGCGGCTGCTCTAAGTGAAATATTAAGTGTGAACGGCAAGTCAAGTCAAGTGGGAGGGGGCTGGGGGAGGCAACGGCCATGGCGACACAGCACAGCGTAGCGCAAAACTTTTTCAATTATAAACGCTTTCAGATAAGCTAAGCAACAAATAAAGCAGCCGCAGGAGCAGCCGCAGCAGCATCTGCTTTGAGTATCTTGGCCCACAATGCCCACATTTGGCAGTTTATTATGTATTATGCAAGCGTGATGTTTAATTGAATATTATTATTTATCCTTATGCCACACGCACACACACACACACACGCATACACACGCATACACCCTCTGATGTGTGTGGCCTTGGCAAATGAGTTTTTCTGCTTTGTTTGATTGCCCCTTGTTGCTCAGCCTCATTATGCCCCTTCATTCAGCTGCGAGTCGCTAGACAAAGTTCTAATTCCGATTCCATTTCACGCTGCGCCGCGGCCCCAACAGCTTCAACAACTTCCAGCTGCATTAAAGCCCAACTTCACTCTCTGCCTGCAAGTTTTTATTGAATTGGCGAGAGTCTTGAACATCTTGAATAGGCAGAAAACTTCCGAATAATTCAAGATCTTTTTGGATGCTTTTGCTTTAGCTTTAGCTAGAAAATCTTGAAATTGTAGTTTTGCTATGCTCAATCATGAAGTGAAGGAGTATATAGGCTTTTTGCACTGTCTACTTTGGCTGCTACCCTTACGTCCTTTCCATCGTCCGTCCCTCCGTCTGCATTCCATCCATCCATATCTTCCTCCACGGGTTCGCCTACTCTCTGTATGCTCTTCGTCTGTCCTCCGTCCGTCTTTCAGTTCCTTCCTTCAACCGTCCGTCTCTCCATCCGTCCCTTTATCCGACCATTCTTCATTCGTCCCTCCATCCGTCCTACTGTCCGTTCCTCCGTCGTCCCTACGTCCTTCCCACTGTCCACTTCTCTGTCCATCCCTTTGTCCGCTCCTCCGTCCGTCTCTCTGTCCGTTTCTCCGTCCCTTTCTCCGTTCGTCCCTCCCTCTCCCTCTCTGCTCTCCGTCTGGCCTCTGTCTGCTTTCCATCTGTCCTCCGTCTGTCTTCCGTCTGCCTCACGTCTTGCTGTCCGTCCGACTGTTTCATCTGTCTGCCTAACCCAGGGCTTGTCAAGCCGCTAAAGCTTCTATATTCTTTAGTGATCAGCTCTATCTAGCGTCTAGAGCTAGAGCTTCAACCTAGTGCCGTCTGCCTACTGAATCAGCTTCAACTGGGACTTGGAAAGAGTATTATGCAGTCAGTTAAGCCCGCCTGCAATATTCTTACTCATTTCTTAGTCAATCTGCTTTGGTTTATTAACCAAATGCAGTTGCCTTCTTAGAGTTCAGCTCAAACCTTCGCTCCTTCGCCTCAGCTCGCAGCTTAATCTTAAGAAAGTAATTTACATGAAGCTAGCGTAAAACGCAATTGCCTTAAATGTAGTTCAATTTACAAAATATTTCAGTTTCAAGCTGCAAGCGCATTTATTAGTTGGTGGTGCTGCTGGTGGGGCAGTGAGGAGTTTGCGCGTGAGTCTTAAAGTCGCAGTGCTGTCATTTATCTGTGCGAGATTTAGTTGAATGGGGATTGCAGGATGTCATTGTGCTTTGAGGGGGTTTGAAGGGGAGGTTCGAGGGGCTTCAGCACTGGCAACTGTCGCTGCATAGCTCCAAAGTGCGCTGTCATTCAAGGGTCACACACACGCGCGCACACACACGTTAAGCTTATAATGCCCGGCGACAAATCAAGCAGGCAGGATGCAGGCAGCAGGCAGCAGGCAGCAGGATGCAGTCAGCAGGATGTATGCAACTGGACAACAACAGCAGCAGCAGGAGCAGCAGTAGCACGTACGCTCCGATCTGTCAGCACGTGCTTTACCACATCTATGGCATCACATATACACAGATATATCTGTACAGATTCGTGTTGCTGCCCTCAGAATCAGGGCGGCGTGCGTCAGCTTTAGAACTTTTGGTAGCTCACTGGAAACATTTTGTATGTTCACTTTTTCCAATTAGGCCGCTTCAGTACGCATTGTTTGCGATATAAATTGACCAGCCTTGAGGAGACTCCTATGCCGAACCAAATGTCGCGCTGCAGTGCTGGAACGGACGGCGAGGGGAGGGCAGTGCTGAGGGCGGCCAGCTGTGCTAGCGGCAGCCGGCTCGACAGAGACACCAACAGCAGCAACACGGATAGCAGCAACGACAGCGGCAGCCAGAGGATGTCCAAGCTGCGCCCGCTGGCCCGACTGGATCGGCTGCTGCGCCGTTGGCTCCCAGGCTACAGCTATCTGCGAGGCGTCGCCGCCAAGAGCAGCAGCAGCAACAGCAGCGGCGTCTGCGGCGGTGCTGGTGGCGCCAGGAGCTCACCGGACACAGCGTCGGCGCCACTGCCACCGAACACAGGTGCGGAGGAGCAGGAGCAGCAGCAGCTGCAGCAACGGGCCGGACTCCAAACACCGCTCACCATTGAGTCGCCGCGACCGGCGCGAAAGCGACGGGACGGCGAGGTGCTGCTCGACGCCGGCATAGCCAAGTCGGAGTTCTGCCTGAAGCTGGAGAAGCTGCTGCGGGCCAAGTTAATTGTGAAGGACTAGCAGCAGATCGACCCGAGCCACCACCACAAACCCCTTGAGACCCAACCAAATCAAACAAACAGTCAGCAAAGTCGCAGTCAGTGTCATCGATACCAATCGACATAGATATATTATGTACCTCAAAACCCCGCAACCCCCCTCCTCTCTCGGTCGGATGACATCAAACTAAAATTAGAGTCAATAAAATTTTGAATGAAAGCAAATCGTGAGCGGATATCAAGCGAACATGTTCCAGTTTTATATAGTGAATCGACAGATGAATGAAAAATTACTAAATAAATTTAATTTAATATCAATTCTGAAGTGGAAATAATTTAAGTGGAGATCGATTATATAGATATATAATTGGGGAAGAGGAATTGGATTTGAAAATACTAAATATGGGTAGAGAGAGAGAGAGAGAGAGAGAGAGACAGAGAGAGAGAGAAAGAGAGAGAGAGAGAGAGAGAGAGAGGCAAGGCACAGATTTATATCTGAAAAGATCTAAGGCTGACATAGATAGCTCAAGCTTAGATTTTTGTAGGTTCTGGCTAAGCTAGGCTCACTTAAGAGCATAGCAAAAGATCAAGCAGTAGCATAAGGAGCGCTCAGAAGGATTATACGCCATCTTCAAGCAGACTTAGCAGTGGCTCACTCATTGGAGTTGAGCCTCTCCTTTAGCTTGTATAACTCTTTTATCAACAACATTATGCTCCTGAAATATATATATAATGCCTCTGTTAACATTAGTCCCATCCCCAGTGTCTCTCAGCATTAGCTGCCTTCCGTCTACCCAAATTAAGATTGAACTGATTTATCGGCGTTTAACCAACGACAATTGCTATTATATCAAAGTAATCATGTATTTATGATGAACAAAGAAAAGGAGAACGAAGAGTGAATGCTCTATATGAATGTTAGATATATATAATATATATAATATATATAATATATATGCTATGCCAGATTGTTATGGCTCTGGAACAACTGTGAAGTTTCAAGATGCTTCTAAGGCTGAAATGAAATTTCAGTGAAATTTCAGATTATATTTGATATTTTTTAGTTATATTTTGAATATCAGCTATATGCTATATAGCTATATGTTACAGTTCCAAGCCATTTCAGCTGGCGAAACAACACATAAGTTGAAAATATAAATTCATCTATTAAAAATATATCTTTATGTACAATAGGTCAACAACAAACGTTGTTATACCCCACCCGACAGCAGAGTATTTGGCTGGCTGCGAAATTGGTAGGGGGTGTGAAGAGGGGAGGGGGGGGCGGGGGTGGTGGTTAGCAGAGCTTATGATTTATGTGGACTCGCTCGGATATGGCAGACGCACGCACTGGCAGTTTCAATATATCAGTATTGAAGTATTAGCTATATATCAATCAAGCAGATAACAAAGCACAGACACAGAGAGAGAGAGAGAGAGAGAGAGAGAGGGAGGGAGGCTGAGAGGGGAGCAGGTCGTCCCTCTTGGGGTTAGCCTTTATGGCCGGTTGGGCAGCCGTTCAGCGCTCATTAAAATTAATTAGAAATAATGGCCGTAAATGCGTAAATTTGCAGACATCAAAAACAGATACGAGAATACTTAAATAAATAGGAACACATCAAAATTTGTGGATAATAAAATGGAACTGTGGCCGGCGGGCGCTCAAATTGGCCAAGTGCCTAGCCGCTGGCAGCTGGCGGCTGGTGGCTGGCGGCTTCCGGGTCCCCAAAGGCCACGCTGCTGTTAATCAGTCAAAAGCCCGAGCCAGGCCTTTTAATTAAAAATAAAAAGAGAAACTTTTGCCAGTCTCAAGTGGCAGCCAGCAAAGCAAGGCAAGAGCAAGGCAAAGCCAACCACAGCCCAACGAGCTAAACTGTCAAAGGAATTGAAGTTGAATGGAGCCCAAATAGCTTGTGGACAATAGTCGAAAGCAATCAGGCATATTTTACATATACATATATAACTAAGCGCTACACAAATAAGCTTTTATCTAAACATATTGTATTTAAATTGAATGGCCCGTGCTCTCGACTCTCAACTGAGCGGAGCTGAATTGACAGCAAATATTACGCATACGCCGCATGGCTCGTTAAGAGGCTGCTTAGCTCTCGCTCTGGCTACCCCTAACAATTTGCTGGCTGAGCACTTGACTGGCGTCCTTAACATGGCCATTAATGTGACTTTTGCCAACGCAGCGCAGCGTCCGAGTTGGCAAGCCAACGCCTAAATTTGCGCCTTGGGAACCAGCCGCTGCTGACCGCAGCTGGGCGTGAGCAGCCCACAGCAGTTGCTCGTTGGAACTTTCACTGATTGTTGCCTTATTTTGTGACATGCTAATATACATACATATATATCTCTCTATCTATATAGCAGTTTGATATGGTAATTTTGTTTTTAAATTTTCGGCAAATTATCTGGCTCTGAAGTGGGTTTGACCTGGCCCCAGGGCGGGCGCAGTTTTGTGACAAAAGGTTTCCGGTTCTATGAGTGCGCATTGATTTGCTGTCAATTGGGCAGCTCGTTTAAGGGCTTTAATATAGATGTAGGTGGAGGTGTATATGTATATATGTACATATATGTACATAGCTCCGCTTTACTGGGCTTCAACATGCATTAGCCAAGGGATTAATTAGGGCTACATTGCAGCTGTAGTCATGTGAAATGGCAATAGGCTTAAACAAACCTTTGATAATTAAACAAGTTAAGTGGCAGTTATGGTAGGGAGTACTCGACTAGCAGATACTCTGTTCGTAAGCTACAGTTGTTAATGATGAACTGGCAGACACTCAACCTGTCAGATATAGTTGCTGGTGATGGACTAGCAGATACTATATCTCTAAGCTATGGTTACTGTTGATCGACCAGCAGAAAATAGCTAATTATACATCTGTGTGTACCCGACTAGCAGATGCTCTGTACTCGAGCTATAGTTCGTAAAAAGTAGTTAGATAACCTGTATACCTAAATATAAGATAATAATAGAAAATAATTTAAGTAATCTATTTTAATCTATAGACTTAGAAAGATATAGAAAGCCTGATAATTGCTAGCTTGATAATGGCTATTTCATATAGTCTCTCGCCTGATACACTATAGCAAATCGATTGTCAATGCTAAGCAAGAACATAGCATATGTATCATATATCTAGGTACTTCTTGGCCTCAGCGAAGCACAAACAAGAACTAATATGCCCCACTTATAATATGCCAGCAGACAGAATCAATATAGTTATTGATATATATCAGAACCAATATACTCACATTCAAATAATATAAAACCAGTGTTTTTTTTTGTATTTAGTATTTATTTTGTTTGATTTTGATTTCGTTTTCGATGGAATAAAAAGTTTACATTAGATTGTAATTAAAGTTTTGCCTTTTGTCGGCGCAGCTGCTACAATAATTGAGCAAATATTCGTATTATTAGCTAAATAAATTTGTCATATGTATATATAAGTTATGTATATTTATATATATGTATATGTGTGTATTCGTCATTAATTCGTAAATCGTAAATCGTAATTAGTATTATTTATATGCCTCTATCCCTTTTAAATGTTGAATTGTGGAAGAAAAGAATTGCTTAAATACATTTTTATTATTAAGTCTTAGCCCAAAATGGATAAACGCTATAATTTGCATTCTCTTTGCTATTTTTGAATATCTATAAAAGCGCCTCAAAATTGGGCAACAATTTCGTATTTTTTCGATATTTTATGGATATTTTTGTCGGTATTTTCATATAGAATTGATATTTCGATGTTAAATTATTTTTTTATTTCGCTTTTTTGTGTTTGGTGGCTATTGTGTGGTGTGTCTGGTGGTTGACTGTGTGCTGAAAATACTTAATCAGAGGCGACTTTGATATGTTTTATGTTTGTTTTGCTGACAAATCGATGTTGCATGATGTAAACAACAGTTAAATATCATATTGTATATATAGTTAAAGTCAAGTTTATATAGAATACACGAGTTAAGTTACGCGATTTAGATACCTTTTGATTCAATTTTCAATTTAAGATAGAGATTGCGATAGATAGAGAGGGAGAGACTAGAACTATAATTTCTATAATTCATTTGCTTGGAATATATGTATATATATATTTATTATTATATTAGTAAAGTAAAGTTATTTTGTTTTTTTTTTTTAGTTTTTGTTTTAATTATTATTGAAAGAATTGCAATTGGTTTGGTTTAGCTGTGCGTTCGGAGCAAATGGCGTTTTGATATCTTCTATATCGTTGCGTAGAGTTGCAGCCGCATCACTCACTCGTAGCTCAAGGACACCGTGGACTTGGGCGTGGGCAACGGCGACGTGGTGTTCTCCTCCTCATCGTCATTCTCCTGCGAGTCCTCTGGCTCGCCCAGGGCATGGACAAACTCATAGAAATCGATGCGGCCATCGCCATCGACATCCACCTCCTTGATCATGTCCTCAACTATAGAGAGGGAACAAGAGAATATGGTATAGACACGGCTAAGATCTAAGATGGGAGTACCCTAAATAACTATGGATCAGGTGTCTAAGTATATATAGAATATAGGAAAGAGTCATCTATATACTCACTGTCCTCCTCGTCGAGGTCCTCGCCCAGGCACTGCAGCACGGCACGCAAATCGGAGGCGGTTATATAGCCACGATTGTGCTTGTCGAAGACACGAAAGGCGTCGCGCAGTTCGCGCTCCTCTTGGTCGGCTGAGGACAGGCCCGACTTGTCCTCGTACGTCATGTTAGACAGTATATCGACGAACTCCTCAAAGCTCACATTCCCATCGCCTGCAGAGATAGAGAGAGAGAGAAATAGAAGGGGAGAGACGGGGAGGGAGGAGGAGGGCCTACGCACCATCCACATCAATTTCCTGCAGCATCTCCTGCAGCTCCTCGACACGTGCGAACTGCCCCAGGGAGCGCATCACTGTGCCCAGCTCCTCCTTGGTGATGCAGCCGTCGCCATCCTTGTCGAACAGGCGGAACGCCTCGCGGAACTCTGGAATGCAGCTGAGACACTGATGACTGTCCAAGCGTTACGCCTGGGATTCACTTACCGCGCATTTGTCCTTTGGAGATGCAGCGACGCTTGTCCAGCGCATCCGCATCCGCCTCGCCGTGACCGGCGTCCACAGCATACGAGCTGGAGCGCTGCGAGAATTGACGTGTTTTCGTTTTGCGCTTGGCCCGCAGTGAGCCAGTCTCGTTGCCCTGATCTCCGCCAGCCGTGTCGGCGGGCACATGTCCTCGCACTCGTAGCGCTGCCTTCAATGGTGCACGCTGCGTGGCCAGCTGTTGGTAGTCATCGTAGTCCTCCCCATCCTCATCCTCGTCCTCCTCCTCCTCCTCGTCCTCCTCGTCATAGTCGTCATCGTCGTTGTATTGCTCGTAGACCACCTGGTCGCTAAGGTTGCGCTGCGCATAGCTCACTCGCGTGCTGGTCGTGCCCGCCGCCTCGCACGAGCTGGAATCCGTATCCGCATCCGAGATGGCGCCCCTCTGTTGCTGCTGCTGCTGCTGGGCTATCAATTTCTTGCGCTGCCTTTGCCGCCGCTGAAGTGGCTTCGCCGCCGATTGATGTGCTTGCAGCTCATTTGTATGCTGCTGCTGCTGCTGCTGATGCTGCGCCTGCCTTTGACCATCTACTGGCTGCTGCTCCTGCTCCTGCTCATTGTCTGTGCCCGCCGCCGTCTGCTCTTCGTCGGGTTCATCGCCACTGAGCGGCGCGTTTTTCGTCTATCGAGCAGAGCGTGAACGAAACGGTATCAAATTTAAAGGGAAACGCGACGACGAATCAATAAAAATAGCTGAAGAGCATTTAATAATAAGGCAAGAGACGCGGTTGCCTTCAGAAGCGAACGGATAAAGATGTTGGCTTATATAGCAATAGTATAGGCATGGAATACGCCAGGGTTTTCTTCATTATGAAGACTAAAGAAGAAGACGATAAGACTCTAAGACTCTACACTCTTCACTCTACACTATCTACTTTCTCTACAATCTCTACACTTTACATTCTACACTTTCTATTATCTCTACACTCTCTACATTCTACACTCTCTACTATCTCTACAATCTCTACACTCCACATTCTACATTCTTTACATTCTCTACAGTCCCTAGTCTCTACAATCTCTATGATCTCTACAATCTCTATAATCTCTACAATCTCCTAATCTCTATAATCTCCACAATCTCTGCACACTCTGCACTCTCTACACTTTACATTCTACACTCTCTACTATCTCTACATTCTCTACAATTTCTATAATCTCTACACTTTCTACTATCTCTACAATTTCCGCAATCTCTACACTCTATATTCCTTACATGCTCCACAGTCTCTTAAATCTCTACAATCTTTATAATCTCTACAATTTCAATAATCTGTACAATCTCTACACTCTCTGTACTCTCTACACTCTACACTCTCTACCTTCTCTTCAATCTCTACAATCTCTATAATCTCTACACTCTCTACACTTTCTACAATCTTTATAATCTATACACTTTCTACACTCTCTCTACACTCTCTACTATGTCTACAATCTCTAACATTTCTTTAATCTCTACACTCTCTAATATCTCCATCTTCTCTACACTCTACATTCTCTACAGTCCCTACAGTCTCTATAATCTCTACAATCACTACAATCTCTACACTCTGTACTCTCTACACTATACACTCTCTGCCTTCTCTACACTCTCTACTTTCTCTACAATCTCTATACTCTCTACACTCTATACACTCCACACTCTCTACACTCATCTGGCTTACCATTAGCTGCCTCAGCTCGCGGGCAATTGTTGAACCAGTTAAAAACTTGTTAACTGCCGTGAAAAGGCGTTTTCCTTCCAATTTGACGGCCTTGGTTGCGACGGCTTCGGACTTTGAAGGTATTGGCTTCCGCGGTTCACTGTCCACTGTCCACTGTCCACTGTCCACTGTTCAGCTATTGAATGTGCGCTCTCTAGTTACACTGCTCCATGCTGGGGGTTGTGCTGTGCTGCTGCTGTTGTTGTCCTTGCCAGAGTGCGCTCGCTGCTCCAGCTGGGGAATGCATAGAAGGGAAAGAGCGATATGATAATTAAGCAATTTGCTCGTGAATCGCATTGAGTGCGTGCAATTGATGCCAGCCATGTGCGCCGATCAATTCCATTAGCATTAAACATTTAAATTGGCACGTTTCGAATTTCCTGCCACTGGCTAACGGCCTCGACGTGCCCGCATGTGCCCAGAGAAAGAGAGAGAGGGAGAGAGAGAGAGAAGCTAAAGCTGGAGGAACAATGAGAAGCCCACACAGTGCTCATCTCCTACACACACACACACACTCACTCACACATCTGTCCACCTGCCTAGCTAATCATGCAAATCGCACGACAGCCAGTTCACAATTACATGTCGTAGTCGGAAAACGTGGTCGTTGGCCGTTAGAGCTTGTCCGACTGCCAGCCACAAGCTGAGTGCGGCTGCAGTTAATTTAACAGCTGAATGCTTCGCTTTAACTCCCTCCCACTATTGCCAGGCAAAAAGGGTTTTGCTATCTATGTAGGTGCAGGCCAGCTGCATACCTTTGGCTTATCAAATCAACAATTTGAATACTCTGCAAGCAAACATTGCTGCGCTTACAGCACTCGAGGCTGGCACACAAAATATGTTCGAGAAGAACTCAACTCGGAGCAGAACAGGCTTCCTTCCGCCTTGTTCATCTTATAGCACTCAAGGCTAAACGAAAACATATTGGCTTACATGGCCTCACGTCGCTGGGAATTTAGCTGAGAATAAATTAAGCAAAAATCCCGATGATTTGAGGCGGGCCGCCGATTAGCATATTGAATTTTTTTCATGGTCAGTCGATGGTAATTGAAAGGAAAATGGGCAGGCAGCCTCGGAATGTGCTTTTCATTGACTGAATGTGGCAAGCGATGATAATCAGCATTCGAATGGAAGGGCATGCTCCTCAGGAGGATAATCTTTGGCTCTTTGCGGTAAGCTCACGCTGCTTAGCTGCCTTGGGGCGATGACTTGGCACGTCTTGTTAATGTATTTAATCTACGTGAGACGAGAGACTGGCGATTGCTGCTGACTGCTATCTTCTGCCTGCGGGCTGTCATCGAGGCGGGGCGTATGTGTAATATGCCAAGACTGACAGCCAAACAAGCAGCCATAAATGCTGGCACAGTGATTGTGATTGATGTGCGCTGGCAGGACAAATGAACACAGAGGGAGAGGGAGAGAGAGAGAGAGAGAGGGAGAGAAATGTCATTGAAGCAGGCTGTGTGCTTGAGTTTTGTGCTGCTGGCATTTGTCATTCACGAACGTAAATACTCAGACCTGAGTTATTTATTTTATTCAACTTTCGATATAGCGTATATTCACTAGAAGTCTATACATATTAATTCGTTGTTTGTGTTTCTGTCAATACTTTTACTCTTGCGATGGACAAAAGGCACGTCTCCTGCATGAATATGCGCAGCTCACACGTGAGGCTGCTAATCGAGAAGTTCGAGGGCATGGGCGAGCGCAAGATCAAGATACCCGGCAAGTTCCAGGACTGGCAGATCCAGGCGGTCACGGGCCGCGTTGCCGAGACCGTGGCCAAGTTCGAGCACAGCTGCTTCTTCACCCACCGGCTGCTGGAGGCGCGTCGCCAGCAAATGTGCGGCGATCAGGCCCCAGAGCGCTGGCTGGCTTCGCTAAAGGACAAGATTGCCAGCAGCCAGAGTGTTCCGTCGCCGTCGTCACAGGTAAACGTATTGCTCGAGCGCTTCTCGCAGTCGGCGAAACAGGAGAGCGAACTGCTGAGGGCGGACGTACAACAGCAGGAGTTGACGCCAGCAGCTCCAGCCGCACCAGCCGCACCAGCCACACCAACTACGCCAGACGCCTTGGATGCCGGCACATCACAGCATCTGTTGGCGATGCAGCGCTCGCGGACGAACGTGTTCAGTCCGAACTTGGATCTGCCGCCCATACCCAGTTTCAATGGTTTCGATTTTTGTAAATATCTCCCGCTCCACTCAGCTGGGCTCTAGTTGATATGTGTTTTTCTCGATATGAAGCAACTAGCCATCTGATGATATGTTCCCTATCTCGCCAGGTGATGAGGAGTGTCTGTTCGTGCGGGCAAGCCTTAGTTGCAATTGGTAAATGGGTGGCCCACGCGTGGTGCCGCATCCTGCCGGCCGATCGACGCGTCAACGAGCGCGCCAGCTCAGTGCCGGTCCCGTTGGCCACTCTCTAGCCCGCTGCACGGTCCACATACCTACTGCTTGGTGCGAGGAGAATCAAAAGGTCCCGACTGGAGGACGATAATTCAATTTATATTTGCGTCCGATAAGGCCAGCCAAATTTCCAGTATCCAAATTCAAGTGCAAATGTCCATAAATTCATTGTAACATTAAGTCGACTTTTCTCTCTCTCTCTCTCTCTCTCTCTCTCTCTCTATGTCTCTCTCTTTCTCTCTCACACACACTCTTCCTCTCTCTATCTGCCACTTAAGCTGAGCTAAATGAAAGGAAATTAGGAGTTTGCTGCAGCTAATTGGCCAGGGCTCTGGCATCCCAATCGAAATGTTCAAAGCGAAATATCAAAGGCAAAAATGAGATAAATGAAAAGCAATTAGCAGCCAATTAGATATAATTAGCGGAAATAGCCAAAGACAGATATCTCTGGGTGAAAAAAAAAACTTCTTAAAGGTAAACAAAGTGCTGCAAGTCCAGCTGGCGTGAATATGGAGTCCTGGTCGTGCGAGCAAATGTTTTTGGGGCAAAAATTTAAATTGGATTTTAATTGCGCACAATTTTGCAACATATTTCATGCGGCGCACATTCAGCCAGCTGCCCGAGGACATCATCATCATCATCATAATCATCATCAAGAGCAGCAGCAGCAGCAACATCAGTATCATTATCAGCTGCTGGCCGAACAATAAAATGCCTGCATGCGTCCAAGGCGGAAGGATGCGAGCGACGTGGCCCACATGCAGCTGGCTGGCAACTGGCTGCTGCTTGGCTGGCAGACCGCAAAATAAATGGCCAAAAGGAAGTGCCAAGGCGAGAACAAGCGAGAGACGAGGTCATTGCACGAGGACAACTAACCCCAGTCCCAGTTCCAGTTCCAGTTGCAGTCCCATGCATCGATGCCTGTCCTCCTCTGTCACTGGCATATGTGTATGTATGTATGTATGCATATCTGACAACGGCTATCTGCAGCTCTGCTGGCAGCATATGCAGCTATGCTGCGCAGCTGCACGCTGATGGATTTACGTGGCAGCCACACACATATAATTACCGTTAAACTGCTCGTTAAGCCGTTCAAACGTGCCATCAACTCAATTTGCGGACCTTGGCATTTGCATTTGCATTCGCATTTGCATTTGCATCTGCCCAACCGATTCGCAGTCGAAGTCTCCGTCTCCGTCTCCATCTCCATCTCAGTTCTCTGCTCAAATCCGCCTCATCATCAGCCCGATCATCATCATCTTGATTATTATGTGCAACAACTTTGCGCATTCTCAATTTGCATTCCACAGCACACACACCACACACACACACTCTCACACACCTTTGCCAAGCTGTTTGACATCCGAAAGCAACAAAAAGTGTTAATTGTTAACTGTTGGTCGTCAGGAGCCATGCACCACACACACACGCACAACCACCCAACCACACACACACACACACATATACTCCCGCTCAGGCAGCCCATCAAAATTGTCCGCAGCTGACGTGATATAAATGAAAGCAGCGCCGCCCGCACCACCGCACCGCACGCCCGCAGCCCAGTGGCGCGTCACTAATGCGCTTTACATAACTTAGTCAGCCGGCAGTTGATTTGTTTATTAGACACCGTCAACTTGCAGCTTGCACGCTGCTACGAGCCGCCGCACAGCTCAGCCCAGGCCCTACCCACGACTAAGTGATGAGCGCTTGATAAATGAAACGAAGTTGCGCGGCGCAAAGTTCGCCAGCGACAGCAGTGGAGCCCAGCCCAAAAGCCTGTCAACTGCCACAGAGCTCAGCTCCAGTTAGCTGATTTCCAATTAACAACTTTTAGCTAGTGGCCGGAGCTATAAACGTGGCTAAGCTCTGAGCCGAGCCGAGCTGAGCTGAGCTGAGATCGTTGCAAAGGTGTGCTTTGAGTGCTTTTCGAGATTGTTTTGCAGGGCAAATTGTAGCAAGTTTAGCAGCATATTGTTGCCTTCTACTTCTCGCAGCGAAGAGGAGCTGAAGCTGCGAGGGTCTAGCAATGAGGAGTGCTCCTGGCAGGCCATAGCCAAGTCAGTTGACACTAATCGGGCTGATAGTTTCAACTAACAATAGTAATAATCATCATAATAATAATAGTAAGAGTAATAATAATAATAATGACAATGGTAATAATAATACTGCTTAGCTGCTTTGCTCCACTTACTTTGGCACAGCTAAAGCCTTGACTAGGGAGAGAGAGCGCCATTTATGTGGTGAGCTCAGTAAATCATAGCCGACACAGAATCGTAATCGAATAAATATTAATTTAAATAAATAGAGCATTTTTTGTCTCCGCACTCATACATAAATTATGCTGAACTTAGTCAACCTCAAGATGGAATAAATTAAATATGTATGTTTTTTATAGCATACTTATGTGCGTGGTGTTGGCCCTATCGAATTGGCATGCGGTTGGCCGCAATGCGACTGAGCCACATGGAGTACGGCTAAAGCCGTAAAACCGCAAAAGGGTTGCGCGAACAACAACAACAACAACAACGACGACAACGACGACTGCTGAAAGCCGCAAATCTTTTTTGGCGCCCATTTTATTGTTTAATTTAAATTTGTTGGCGGCAGCCGGGCGCCTGTGGGCGCGACAGCAGCGTGTTGTAGTAAATCAGTTGATTTTCTTTTGCGCTGTTGCTTAACTGCAGCGAGTCAACTGCGGACGCGCTGTTTGACTGGCCGACATTCCGGACACGCAATATTTCATCAGCGCAGAGCAGGAATGCGCGCGGGATAAACCAATAATGGAAATATGAACGCAGCTAAAGTTTACACATTGCCAACGCATAAATCACATGCTGCAAACAAACAAACAAACAAACAAACGAACGAACAAGCGAACGAGCGAACGAACAAAGCAAACAAATAAATGAATAAACACACGCACACAGCCGCCATGTAGCCAAATAAACAGCACACACAGCGGCTATATATATATATATGTATGTGTGTGTGTGTGTATTGGAGCAGCGGCACGCCCCTTAAACGCCCCGGCCCGCCCATTCAGTGTGCAACACGTAAATTTTGGCACATAAAATTTTAACAGCTCAAGCGAAACGCTAAACAAAGCCACGCAAATAAAACATTGTTCAACTTCGCCTCTCTGTGTGTGTGTGTGTGTGAGAGAGAGTCCTTGCACATGTGTTTGTGTGTGTATGTGTGTGTGTGCAATATTTGGCCAGATTTTTATGGGCTGCAGCCAGGCTTAAGGGCAAACTTCCCAGCCATATATGTAACTCACAAAAGCAGCTTGAAAAGTGTTAAAATAAAAACTATAAAAATAAGCTGGGCATGCTCGACTACAACTTACACTGTTGGCAACACAATATCAAATGAATCTAGCTGGGCGCAACACAGCAAAAGAGAATTGAGATGCTGCAAGCACTAAGGCAGGCAACAAGATGCACCGAAGCCAGAGACTTGAGACTTGAGCCAACATATACTGTACTATACACATATATATTTATATATACCAGAGCTTATATAAGCGCTTTCATATAGACAGATGCATATTGCAATACTATATATATGTATATGCATATCTTCATCAGCTTTAGCGCTAGAATGTCAGCGTTTGACGTGGATGACCTTGTCTAGAGCTGAGATA
This sequence comes from Drosophila repleta, assembly GCA_018903745.1. Lineage (NCBI taxonomy): Eukaryota > Metazoa > Arthropoda > Insecta > Diptera > Drosophilidae > Drosophila > Drosophila repleta. The sequence continues at coordinate 176,985 of JAEIGN010000154.1, read as the reverse complement.
TGTGCATATCGATTGCTGCCCAAATAAATTAAGCTGTTTGTTGGACCGTGAACGAGTATTGTGCAGTCGACTGCAGGCCACGTCGACATGCTAACATGAGCTACATTCGTATTAACGCACTATGCCCTCTGCCATGCCGCAGCCTCTCCTCCTGCTGTTGTACAATGGCAAATCCTGCATAAAGCCGCTTCTAATTAGTTTAAACAATGCAACTAATGATCAAACTAATCAAATGCATACACAAGTATATATATATGTGTGTGTGTGTGTGTATGACATGCTGATTTCATGGTATGTGCTGCATTTAGCCTGGCTTATTTGCTGTAAATAATGCGCTTTGCGTGCTTCTGCTGCTGACAGCCAACTACTCGATGATACATAATTTGCCGTGGGCTGAGGGCGGTGCCGTGCGGCGGGGGTAATTGAATTTCATTGAAATGCCAATTGATAACAAATAAAGTAATATAATATGCAAATGGGCAATGGGAAATGAAAGCGAAGACGGAATTTCAGCTGCTGATAGCCACGTATCCATGTATCCCAATGTACAACACGGAGAACACAGCAAATCTGGACGTCCGCTGGGCGAAGAGCTGCATTCAAGCGGAATGCACAAACAATTAGCCAATTGAAAAGTTTTGGCCAAACTTGTGACCAAGACGAAGAGCTCGAGCTCAAGAAGGCCTTGAATGTGCAATCAGCATTGTGGCCATTGTGCACCACTGGCAAACGCGTTCGACCACAAAAGAGTCGAGTGGGACACTTGAGTGGACTCTGGTTACACAACGTCTTTGAATTGGCTTGCAGGAGGTAAGTTTTGAAGTGGAAAGAGTTGTGAACGTTTATGCGCTCGATTAAGACAGATTTATCGTTTATCGAAATAATCTATAAGTAATTGATATCTATCGATATCCGATTAAGCATCTGCGTAGTCAAGAAACTGTCGATTGATATCGATCGATTTATAATTAATATCTAAGTACATCAGCTTGAGCTGCCAGGCAATCAATATCGATCGATTATGTATAAAATTCTTTTATTTTCACAACATTTAGCTGAGCTAACTTAACACTGGAATCACTGAGAATTATCGACAGTTTAGATAAGGCATCTCGCTGCCTATCGATAAAGCCGATCGAAAACGAATATATACCAGCCACTGGCAGGGCAGGTCTCTTCAACACCCCTCACACTCAGTTACTTATCGACTATCGAACCTCGATTTAGCAACTCAAAAAAACACGTAATCACTAGGAATTTGAACATGGCAACGTTTCACGAACTTGCATCCAGGCCCTTTGGCAGCTCGGCACGGCCGCGCCGCAGGGTGTGGGCGACACGCTGACCGTTCACCAGCAGGGTGAGTGTCTTGATTGTTTTCGGCCGTTCGACTAGCCCTTCCTCCACAGCTCGGCCCACGGGGCGCGACGCTGACTGCGCACCGTACACCGTTAGCTGTTCGAACATTTGGATCAGCTGGCGCACATTTTTGGAGCGCGCCACGGCACAGGACTCGGCGCAGACACTCGCATTCGGATTGGACATGACTTCACTTTAAATTTTGCTCAATTTCTTTACTGAGAACTGTCGCGAGTAGTTGATACCAAGAAATTTAGCGCTGCCTCTTTGACGGAATATCAAAATTTGTGTAGAATTTTGCGCCCAAAATCAGTTCAGTTCACTATTAACAATGTGTACGAATGTTATGAATTCTGAAAGCTCAGATATTTGACAACACATGAGTCGCCTGCCCAGTGCCCAAACTGGGCCTGCAAAAGGTTTTTTAACTCTTGATTGAGGGAATCGAGCTGGGGGTAGGTGTGTGCCTGGCTAAATACAAACTTTTTGATCTGACGGCACTCAAAAGTAGACAACTCTCTCTAGCTCTAGAGTCATATGTATCCTATATTAATTGTTAAGTATCAATCAATCGATTGTCATCGATTATAAGGAAATGGGAAGAGTAAGCGCTTGTATTGAGTGTGGCATAAAGGTGTATGTATAAGTTTCCGATTTCTGATCTCTAGCTTCATAGTTCATCAAGCCGACAGACAGATGGGCATGCCTATGTCAGCTCAGCCTGTCTTCCTTAAGAGGAATATATATACTATATGATTATATATTATATTTATATATACATATATAAAATATACATAACTAATCTTTAATAAAGTCCACAGGTCGAATATCTTACAGCCCGCTTAGCTGCATTTCATCACAAGGTACCTAAATACTTCACACAGACAGACACTCAGTCGATATACACATACATATGCATAATGGATTGGGGCTGTCGTGCGGCGGCAATCAAACGCAATCAAATTACATTCAATGCGGATTATGGCCTTTATAAATAATAGAGTTCGTTCGCTTGGAGTTGAGTTTATTATTTAATTAAACAAAAGCTCTTGACACTTTTATTTCGCTGCCCATAATTGAGCATAATCCAATCAAATGCAATTTAAATGAAATCATTTTATTAAAATTTCGCAGCCGAACAAAGTGAGGACACTTTAGTCCTGTCAACTTGTTAATCAATAATAAAATGCTAAAAAATTCCGTTTTTATAATACAGTTACGATTGCCAATTGGAATACCAAATGAATGCGATTTACTATACATATATTTGTAATAAAAAATCCAATATATTTAAATGAAATCAAGTTTTTCATAACAAATATTGGCTTGATAAGCCACCTTGCCAGCCAGGTGCTAGCTGCAAGGCTGCACAGCAGACTCGGCATAGTCAGTCGTCTGGCAGCTTTAGTGCTCTTTGCTATTGACCTGGCTATCGGCCAGTCGCTTGAGTTAAGGCACGTTTAGCACTTGATTTGCTGTCGCCTCTCAATACTGCAAACTTGCTTCGAGATACGACTTTGAGGCTTAATGAATGATACTCAAGAAGCTTATATTGCCGGAAGAGACAGCAGCTTGAGCTTGTTGAATTAAAGATAAGCGATGTAGATCATAGAACTGATATAAAGGCTCTATAGCCAGAGAGTCTATATCATAGTGGCTGCAGTTGGCTGTGATCTTAGAGGCAATCCAAATAAAGTTATGATAGCCAGAGTTAACAATCCTACAACTTGGCCATAACTAAACAGGCATTGCCATAAATCACTTATCATATTTATAATATATATGCATCTGGTCAACATAATAAAAGCTTCACTTCTTTCGAATCTCTGCGAATTAATTGAAATTCATTTTCGATACAAGCAGAAACTTGAGACTATACATATATATTAATATATATACACCCCAGTTTAACCTGCGCAATGAGACAAAAAAAAACTTAATAAATCCCCAGACACTTGAACGCACTCTCCACTCAGAGCAGCTCGATTGAGATACAATTTCTGCTCTGCTGGCGAAGGAAAATATTTTCGAGCTAAGCACGTGGCATTAATTTATAATAAATTTTACTTAAATGTTGACTTAATGCTGCGAACAAATGGCGAATTATGGGAGGGCGTGGCCGACACGGGGGGCTGGGGGCAGGACAGTAAAAAACAATAGAGAGAGACAGACAGAGAGAGAGAGAGAGAGAGAGGGCCAAAAAGACAGTTACAAGCAGACACGAATGTGGCTTAAACGACTTACCAAAAAGGCAACACAAAAATGGCAAAACTACACACACAACAAAAAGACTGAGTGCGTGTGCACGACTGCCAGATACTCTGCTATGAGTAATATGGATAGAGAGATGGCAAATGGCAATGAAAAGGAACGAGATGAGAGCTTGAAACAATTCTTTTTGGCAATAGCCAAAGAGTTAGGCATGTTATTGCCCTTAAGTTCAGTTCTACTGACAACACAAACTCCCTTTTGGCTTTTTTACAGGGTATACGGCCCAAGTAGGCCTATTAAAATTGTTGGCTCTTCCTGTTGAGGTGGCTTTACATATGTTGGGACATATGTATGTACGCATACACACATGCCACATTTGTAGTCAGGCATGTAGTGGTGTATGTGCCTGTGTGTACGTGTGTGTGTGTGTGTGGTGTGCTCTTGAAATTTAAATGTTTGTCTGTGCGTTTTAGTTGAGCTGGTTGTCCCTTTTATGGCTGCTTCGCGTTCGCCTTTAAGCCTTTTATTTGCTGACGTCATCATGTGCCCCAAAGCACACCACACATTGACTCCACATTCGCTCCACTCGCAGTGGCTGTCTGTGGATTTGCATTTTGCGCGCCTCATCTATTTTACGTATTCATCGCCATATTTGCATGCGTTTTATTTTCTTGCTCGTTATTTGTTGTGCTCGTGTCCCCTTCTTTCTCTGGCATTCGAGTTACTTTTATTACACTTTGCAAAACTGAACATTTTTTTCTGGCAAGTAGATTTGTCGCACCACCGCACCACAGCACCATCGCTGTTGCCTACTTGTTGAGAGCCAGGGCCAACGAGATCTCGCAGATCAAAGGGGTGTGCCTGGCGACTTGCTGACGGTTTTACGCTCACAACCCAAAAAATATATACACACACATATATATATATATATCCGTTTATAAAGGACGTGTGACGCCGGCATAATCATGGTACAGCTGATAAAGCAACCTCACACAGCACTTGACATTTTAATAAAAAATATACATTTGCTGTGCTGGGCAAAGGTAGCAGAAAGACATGAAGATATGAGCCAAGTACAATGAGAGCTTCAAGAATTGGGAAAAGGGTAGAGCTGAACCTTATTAAGTACTCTTAGGCTGGTCAGGTATATATGCTATATACATATATGTCCATCATCAGCATAATAAATATAATTATATTTTGTATATATCTAATAAATATGTATATATTTTATTATTAAATATATATTCTATATCTTTCTAGCTCTGTTCCTAATATTTTTTCTTCTTGAAATAAAACAAAATTGAATTCTGTACCATTTCAGCAAATAATTTTTATAAATTTTATATCCGAGTGTAAAGATATTTAAGGTAAATTTGCCAAAAGAATTTGATGCCTTAGCGTAACTCTTAGTTTATATTTCGCGGGCTAACACTTGCCTTGCTAACCATGCTCAAGTTTCTGGCCACAGAAGATAAGAGTTAGGTCTGCTCTTATAAATATAAATCTATATACTAAATATAAGCACTAAATATTTATACCAAAATATAATATATATATATAAATATTACACTTCTTCAGGAATATATATTTTGGTCTTCATTCAAAGTAAACTGCTCTCAGATATATATACCTTGAGCAGCTCCCTCTGTGATACCTGCTTTATCTATCCAATCATTATGCTTTCAGGACTCTACAAATCCAATCAGCCCAAACATTAGCTGTTCATTGACCAATTATATACACTATATCGAAGTTCCATTAGAGGCACTCGCTTATTTGCATTCAGGTATAGTTTCATATATAGAATCACATGCATATACACTTATATGGGGTTTCTGGCATTTTATTATATAGAACAATGCGAATTATGCTCGAGGACAGCCTTTGTACAAATGTGCGTGGTAAAAAAGTCACTTGGAATTTGCGTGGGTCAATAGCGTGGTGTCGATTACTGTTTAGATTGGTCTCCGTTTGGGCTCCATTTGGTCTCCTCCATGAGTCGCTTGCTGTAGGTGAGGGACACCACTTTGAGGGAGTCCATGAAGCGATCCATGCACTGCACCAGGCAGCGTTCCTCGGCTCGCGCCAGCGATATGCCTGGCTTCACGATGCATTTACGAAAGCAGTTCACCGTTATCTTGTCCAGCATCTGCTGTGCTTTGGCCAGCGCGAGCTGTTGCCGCATTGTCTGCATTGTTTCGGCGCAGTTTTTGGGCGCCCTATGTGCCATGTTTCACGTCACCTTCTCGCGCTCTCCTGTCCGCCCTCTTTATTCATATACTAGTATCTAGCGCTCTCGTGGGAGATATCCTAAAGAATTTCTTTATGTGTTTCACGTAAGCCAAAAATTTTTATCTTATTGTGTGAGTATTTTTATTACGAAGTGAATTCTCAGGGTAGAACAATACGGCACGCTTAGAGCCTGACTGAAACTGAGTTTGAACTCACAGAGTGATTGAGTGAGAGAGGCAGAGAGGCAGAGAGAGTACAGTTGACAGCACTTAGGTTGCAGTTAACTGTTATTTACGACCCCGCCCCAGCCGACCAATTTCAATCATATCTTATGCATGCAAATCTGAAAAGCTCAAAGTGCAGTCATTTGCATCCGCCCGCTTAGCGCCGCCCTTTGATTTACAATCGTTGCAGTAGTGGGTCGCCTCCAAGGCCATTTGTCCGCCCTCTTCCCTCAGATAAGTCATGGAAATGCCGTATAGATTGTACAGCTTGCAGTTAAGCAAAGGAGGGAGTGGGGGAGTGAGTGAGAAAGGGACAGCCAACTGTTATACTCACACCTTTGGCGTAAGTAATGCGAGACGACTTCAATTAGCAGACGCAGATCAAATGTTATGCAATAAATTTAATTGGAGTTCACGGCTCACTCGCTCACTCAGTCATAATTACTATTAGCCTACTCGACTGTGGGCCAATTAATTAATTAACAGCGCCAGATGTGAGCTGTGAGTGCAAGAGTATTACAGAGTAAACACGCATTGATATCGATAAGTGAGAATCAATTAAGCGAACCGCTATCGAGTAGGATATTCATGCAGCATTCTTATTATAGAGATAAGCAAGCTAAATAAGTACTTTTAGCTGTAAATTCTGTTAATTATTCTGTGTCAAAAGTAAGCCATATGGGGATATCGATCATTTATCGATAAATTAAAGAGTACACGCAACTATCGATAGCCAAATTATGTAAAAAGTTGAAGCTCAATGCGCTGAAAATTGCATATGATAAAAGCAAGTAGTACACCAGGATATGTAATCGATAAATTATCGATAAATAAATAATAACAATTTTTAGATATACATATAGCAAAGAATTTGAAGTGTTAAAGCTATATAAAGTACATAAAAATCGATAATATATCGATTTACTATCGATTATATATCAATCATTTATCGATTATATATTTTTTTAATTAGAAGTTGGAAATTAATACATTAAGAACTATATATAATTACTTTCAATGCCAGGTGCAATATATTCATATTAATTTATCGATTAAACCTTACAATACCTATCGGTTTCTGCCACAATCATTGCAACTGACGAGAGAATTTAATTAGGCCAGAGTCTCGCAGTCCAACAGTCGTCAATTTGGCTTCCGCTATCGTTAACCGTGTCATGTCCTTGCTGCTGGACGATTCAGCTGGGTGCCGGGCAGGACGTTTCGCTACCCACTTGGATTACACTTGGCCAAAAATTTTCGTATGTTTCTCTTTCATTTCTGCTGAATGGCGTTCGTTTTTGTTGTGCTCGCTGTTATTTTTATTGTTGTTGCTCCTGCTGCTATTCTTGTCCCCAAACGACGCCCAAACAATGACAGGCGACATTGTGGCACACGGGGGTGCAACATGGTGAACGGGGCCGGCGGGGCGGCATGCCACACGGACATGCAAGGCCATCCGCAATTCCAGCAGCCCACCCCACCTCCGCTTGACTCTTTGCCCGCAGGTGGCCATTGTGTTGCAGCTTTTGCGCTTTTGTATACGTAACTGCCTGCCGCCTGCCGTCTGCCTGGGCTGGCCTGGTGCCTGCTGCACAGCTGCATCGCCGCTCACCTGGACAGGCGACAGCTTACAGGCCACAGGCTGCAGGTTACAGGCGATGGCGATGGCGATGGCGTTGCTGAGATGGGCGCTGGGGCGACAGGGCTGACAGTTACCGTATTGCATAATCAGCCTCAGCCTCAGCCTTAGTCTTAGCCATGAGATTAGCCCGAGCACAGCTCGATCAGGGATATCAGCGACGGAATGAATTCCGACTGCCAAAAGTTCCTCGCAGCTGCCAAACTATTCATATTTGCAACAAACATCAATGCAAAGTTATGCACTTAATCAACTTGATGATGCCGACAGTGGCGATAAAGTGCTTTTAGCGGGCGCCGCTCGGGCCAAAGGACGAAGCGAAAATTTCTTATGTGAAAAGTTTTGCAGTCACTTTGCTGCTGTAGTCGTAGTTGCTGCTGCTACAGTTGCTTTACAACAATTTCCTTCTCAGTTGCCTGCCGTCTTTGAGTCAGTCATGTAAAATATTTGTTGCGCGTCAGCGATGCCAGCAGAAGGCGTGCATGTGTGCCTGTGTGTGTGGGTGTGTGTGTGGATGTCTCATGCAGCACGTAGACACATGAGCAGGCAGCTCAAGGAACTTGCTGCATGATCCAATTCATTAAATGAAAATTATATTTATGATTTAAATTACATTTTCGCCAGCTTCACAGCCCAATGACAGGCAGAGAGACATGCCCCAGCATGTAACCTGTATGTGTGTGTGTGTGTGAATGTCAGTCTCTGTGTATGTGTGTGTGTGTTTAGTTATGCGTGCATTGCAACATTTCAGATTTTCCTGACGCATTGCAATTTGGGCTAAGTGAAATTTTCGCAACCTGAAACTTGTTTTGAATAACAAAGTTTTCCTTTGTCCTAATTTTAAACAAACAGTCAAGATTGAATACAAAATATACTGGATTTATATATATGTATATTTAATGAAAATCATTTAGTGAATGTGTATTTAATTAATTGTTAAATAAAAATACAAGTTTAGAGGTATTTTCTGTTATTGCTAGTGATAAAAGACGAGACGAGAGAAGAGAGTTGCAGGAGAGGAGGCGGAGGAAGACAAGAGGAGACAACACAAGATGAGGATAAGTGATAAGTGATGGGAGGGGCCAAGAGAAGAGACGAATAGGGAGAAGAGAAGAGAGGAGAGCGCGAGAGCACACGAAGATTGAATTCGAATAGTGACAAGAGCAGAAATGAGGAGGCGAGAAGTTAACGTGAGCTGAAGAGAGATGGTGTTAGAAGACGGCAGAAAACGGTATGATTAGCAAACTAGATGCTAATGATAGTAAAGAGTAATACTATATACACTATACTATCTGTATCTGTATCTGTATCTGTATCTGTATCTGTAGCTGTATCTGTATCTATCTATAACTACACATATCTACTTACATGTATCTATATTTATCTATAACTATCTATATCTTTCTATATTTATTCATATGTATCTATATCTATCTCTAGCTGTCTATATCTATTTTTATGTATCTATATCTTTTTATATCTATCTATATCTATTTCTATCTTTTTGCATCTATCTATATGTATCAATATCTATCTTCATCTATAAACATATATTAAAAATTCTGAATAAAATCCTATTGTAAGCTCTGAAAGCCACTCGAAATTCTTTTTAAATTTTTTTTTTTTAACATATCAAATAATTCTCATTTCCATAATTATTACAGGAGGAATTTGAAAAGTTGAAAATTCCGCGCGAACACTGCGCCATGACTTTGCGAGTCAAGTTTTTAATATGGGAGCTCGAAAAGTTAGCGTTCCTGAGCGCGTCATGTGACGCCCCGCCGTCAATAGCTTTGACCGACTGCCAATTAACTTTAATCAAATCCGAAGAGCTTAACGGTGCACGGCATGCCCGCTCGCTCTCTCTCTCTCCCTCTATATGTACATATAGAAAATTAAATGAGAAAACAACAAACTCAAGGAGCGAGCGCCTGTTTTCAGGTTGAAAGCACTCCCCGGCTGTGTTCTGGCACAGCATTTACATCAAGATACGAGCGGAAAGTTTTGAGCAGGAGGCGGAGTGGCGCTGGGTTGGGACGTGGAGTGGATGCTGTTGCTGCTGCTGCTGTTGCTGGTCGTAAAGATGAAGGCAGCAGCAGCAACAGCAGCAGCAGCGGCGGCAGCGGCAGCATCCCCAAAAAACAGAGCAAACAAATTTAATAAGCGTAGCAGCTACAAACGACAACAAACAACAACAGCGACAATAAGAGTTGGCAAAGTTTCAAGTGCGACCACGCCCAGCGTGCCAAGTGCACAGTGCAAGCCCCAGACCCCCCTACTACCCGACTACCCTCCTGCAATACCCAAATTCCCCAATCGACCGCCACGTGCGTCATTTCATAATCAAAAAAACATTCGTAAATTTTGGCGGAAATTGTTTTCGCTTTGTTTTTGTTGTTGTTTTTGAGCTTTTGTTTCATTTCGTCTACTCGAGCCAGCCAAGACGCAGCAAAAGCCAAAGGAGACGAAATCAGCTTAAAAAGGTTGCCAGGCGAGGCCAAGCCAGGCCGGGCCAGGAGAGGCCGAAAGGATGTCGGCTGCCGGCCGCGCTGTTCTGAGCAATAGAGTTTTCATGTTGTTATCTCTTGCAAATTGCAAAATGAATCACGCAAAGTGGCCCCAAAGCCGCTTACTGCACAACAGATTGGCATCCTCTTTTGCTCTTCGTTTTTTACTTTTTACTTTTTATTTAGGTCTAACCACGTTTCCGTTTCCGCTTCCGCTTCCCTTTGCGCTCGCCGTTTTCATTTAGCTGACGACTGAGAACGACCCGCCATTATGCTGCATGACCTGCAGCTATGCCTATTTGTCACCCGGACAGTCGGCCACCCGAACACCTACACGGTCTGCCCTGCCCTGCCCTGGCCTCTGCCCTGCTCACTTGATTAATGTTGCGTCCATTTCAGTTTGGCTTAATTGTTGTGACCAAAACAATTTCCCGCACCCTGAACACCTCGGCACACATAGCTCTCTGCACAGATTACCCACTGCCATACGCTTAACCCGCTCTCTCCACTCTCCACTCTACACTTCCGCTCGCTGTTTCTATTTCCTAATTGTTTCCGTTTCCCTTGCAAATTGCAGCCATTTATTATGATGCATTTGACCCACCCCCTCCCCCTCCCCCTACCCTCTCTTAAGTTTCTTTAAAATATTTTGGCATATTTATATATGTATATATCTTTCTGTTTGTGTTCACACACTCGCAGCCAAAGCGAACCTTGACAAAAGTCTGTGGCCTCCTTTGGAGAGCCTTGGCAAAGTTCAAGCACAACTTGAATTGCACTAAAAGTAAATAGAGAGGAAAGTGCCCAGAGACCTGGACTGAAAATGAAATGTTTCTTTCATTCATTCTTTACTTTTTTTATATTTTTATTTCTATTCTATTTCATTTTGGCCAGAGATACTGCGGGCTATTTGGTCCGCTTTGATAGCCAATCAAGAGCCAATGGAGGAAGCAACTTTCAAAAGTTTCGGATTTTGTTTTTTTTTTTGTTTGTTTTTGGCTAACAATTAACGGAAGGCCCCGACAACTCGGTTTACCGTTATTCCCCGAGTTAATTGTTTATTTTATTTTGGGTTTAATTTTTAATTAGAGATTTTGCTTTGTGGCCGGTCGCCAGTGCGACCATTGTTGGCTATTGAATACCTTTTTTGGACAATATTCTAAGAATGAAAAGAAAGCAAAAGCCAAAGCAAAAGGCAAGAGAGAAAATGGACAAGATTTGTTTGGTTTTGACAGCTGGGCAGAGCAGAAGACTTCAGTTTATTAGGGATGTACAAAGCACTGCAAATAATTACATTTTCAAGCTGAAGCCCAAAGCATTGCCAGCTCTTTAATATCTGTACATAAGTATATATACTGTATTTCCACTTGATGCAATTTCAAATTTCTAAATATGCCCGCCCAAGTCATAACCTCAAAAAATATTATCAACTTGATCAACAGTCTCGCACATAACCTCACTTTGGGGTTTACACAGTTTTTGAAAGGCGAGCTTACCTCTTGTCTTAACTGATGCACGCTGCAGCTGATACGTGGTCGCTTTCAATCGCACTTTACGATACCAACAGCTGTACGAGTGGCGCTCTAAAAGGAATTACAAACATTAAATATAAGTTCGCTGGATTACAAAAACAAAAAAAAAGAAGGGCTGCACTCTACTCAAGTTGGACACGATTCTCTCGACCAATCACATACCCAGGCACTCGAAAAAAAATAGAATTGGCAAAGTGTTTTGCTAATCAACGCGTGCACGCACTTCGAAAACTCTGAAACTTCGTTGAGCTTCCGAAAACACAGAATTAAAATTGACACACAAAGACCGCAGCAGGCGAACGCGACAAAGACGACGAATGGACTAACTGTAAATACGGCATATGGAGCCACAGCCTCCAGCAATGTGACCGCCTGACTCAAAGCTGAAACATGCCAAATGTAACGGTATTTTGTGAATATACGCGGGGTGTTCCGAAAATGGCGCATTCCATGGGTCGTAGAAGCTCAGACGAAAATTATTTCTAGCTCCTCTGTATATTTTTTATATTTTTTTTATATTGATCACTGCAAAAACTTTATTAAAACAATATGAATAGATAAAAAGCATTAAAATGCCAAATCACATAAATATATGTAAATATACATACATTAGCAGTAAAAAATTAAGAAATTTTGCATAGGTTTAAAAATTTTTATAAGAATTTTATTGATATAAATAAATATTAAGATAATATATTCTTAATTTTATTAAGACAACTTTTTGTGCATTTTCAAGTTTACGAACAATTTGGGAATGCCACAAAAAATACCAGCATGCAAAGGCATTGGCATATTAACTCCGAAAAATACTGCATTGAGCAAGGTGGTCACACGCACAGCTGAAGCAGTCGAATGTAAAAATACGTTTGGAGCGATCGCAATAAACTGCTCAAATGCTGGATGTTTCATAATGATCCGCAATGTGGTGGTGGGCATATCCGGGGGCGTGGATAGCGCGGTCAGCGCCCATCTGCTCAAGGAGCGGGGCTTCAATGTGCTCGGCGTGTTCATGCGCAACTGGGATGAGCACGATGAGGCCGGTCGTTGCAGCGGCGAGCAGGACTTAAAGGACGCGGAATGGGCTTGTCGGAAGCTGGATATTGAGCTGCGTCAGGTTAACTATGTCAAGCAATACTGGACATCGGTATTCAGCCAGTTCCTGGACGACTATCAGCAGGGTCTGACGCCCAATCCGGACATATTGTGCAACAAGCACATCAAATTCGATCTGTTCCATCAGCACGCCCTGGGCACGCTCCAATACGATGCCATAGCCACTGGCCACTATGCTCGCACTAGTCTGGGTGACTTTCTGGAGCATGCCGAAGGTCAGTTGGCGGAAGACGTTCGCCTACTCATTCCCGCAGATACGTTCAAGGATCAGACCTTCTTCCTTGCCGGCATAGCCCAGGCTGCACTGCAGCGCACCATGTTCCCGCTGGGTGGACTAAAAAAGACTGACGTGAAGGAGTTAGCGCGCCGCATCGGCCTGCAGCGGCTGGCTGAGAAGCGCGAGAGCACCGGCATCTGCTTTGTGGGCAAGCGCGACTTCAAGGCATTCATACGGGAGGTAAGAAGAACATGCTCAAGCAAGGCTTATTCCCGGACTCATAATTCCACCTCACCAACAGTACATAACGTCCAAGCCGGGCAACTTTGTGGACGTCGACAGCGGCAACGTTGTGGGCACCCACGAGGGCATTCACCAGTGGACGGTGGGTCAGCGCTGTCGCCTCCATTCCTATCTGCAGCCGTACTTCGTGGCCCGCAAGGATGCCGCCAGCAATACCATCTACGTGGCCGCTGGCCATGAACATCCCGCCCTACACAGCACTCGCATACACATTGACGCAGTCAACTGGCTGTGCAGCCGGGCGCAGCAGCAGCTGGCCACGGAAGGCAGCCTGCGCTGCCGCTTTCGCTTCCAGCACACCAAGCCGCTGGTCGAGTGCCAGCTGCGGCCCTTCGAGGTGCAACTGGCTGAGCCACTGCGCGCCATCACACCGGGTCAATACGCTGTCTTCTACGACGATGTAGCTTGCCTGGGAGCAGCGCGCATACTGCAAGCGGAACCCATGCACAGCACGGAACAGCAGCTGGCCATGGAGCGATAGTAGTTAGATCTTATATATATTTGATATGAATTTACATTTGTGTATATATGTACTGATGGAGAAGTGAGCTCTTAGCTGTTTATGGGGCAGCTGCCAGGCGAGAGCTGGAGGATCTGGAGCTCTCGCCTGGGATCAGCTCCCTAAAATATAGACAAACATGCAGTTTCTATGGTTAACACACGTTCTATTATTATCATATATTTGTTGCTGTCTGCTTTACACAATTTCAAATCGAATGCCACAAACGCGCTTAGCTTAATCTATTTCCATAAGTTCAATTTGTAGTTGCGCTTAAGCTAGTTTACATAGTCTTATTAGGTTATTGGTCTACGATTATACAATAGTGGTCTATGAGTAGTCCTAACAGCAAGGCCGAAAAAAAAACTTGCTACGCTAGTAAAAAACAATTGTTTATAAGTTAGAATATCTTAAGTAGGATCTGGTCTGGTTTGGGGTCTAAGTCTTAGGGGCTAGGCTAGACTACACTTTTGTGGAGAGGCGCACTTGGGCCTAGGCCAGTAGCACGGTCAAGGCATCTAGAAATCGGGTCAGGTCGCTCTGGCGCAGCTGGACAATGGACGGTTCAAAGAAGTCTTGCAGTAGGCTGGTCTTGCTCTTCTGCGCCGCCTGATCGAAGGCTTTGCCGAAGAAGTTCTTCGGCGAGTCCTCGCGCACCGGCGCAATGCCCACGAGCAGGCACATGCCCTGCGAGGCATCCAGTGGGCAGGTGGCAATCAGTGGTAGATCCGGCGCCTGGCGCACTCTCGTCGTGGCCACATGGCCATGCAGCACGAACTTGGCCAGCAGCGCCAGCGCGTATGGGTACGAGAAGAAGGCGTGCTCCTCCTGCAGCACATAGTAGAAGAAGGAGCCGGTCGAGTGCACCTGGTGCGCCTCTAGGCAGCTCTGCACCTGCCGAAAGATGGCCGCGTGCAGCAGCTTGGCATTGTCAATGCCCGCATTGAGCAGCTGCTTGTGCTGGCGCGTCAGTGCATCCGATGCCTCCATAAAGCAATCCTCCGGCGTCTTATGCTTCTTCATCGACTGCAGAATGGCCAACAAGGCGTAGACATAGTCGGCAGCGGCATACCGACTGCGATAGCCATAGCTGAGCGTGAAGGTGCCGTAGACGATGTCCGGGATGCCATACTTCTCGGCCAGCTGCTCCACCATCGAGTAGAATTCCTTGCGCAGGATCAGATCCATGGAGCCGTAGGTCTGTCGCGCATGCACCAAAGGCAGGCCCATCTCAACGAGCAGCTCGTGCAGACGCTTCTCGCCCCTCAGCGTCCACAGTTTCAGCTTGCAAGCGGAATAGCGTGAGTAGCTGGCAATGAAAGCAATGAGTTCAGTCTGAGATTTGATGGCTCTGCTAGCTTCACTTACCGCATGGACTCGGTGACCGTCCAGTGTCTGTAGAGTACCAAGTGCAGGTCCTTCTCAAAGCTGATCTTCGTCGCGCTCATGGTGTTTTGATCGTTCGTCTTGTTGGTGAGGCGCGACACGTGCGACTGGATGTGCTCCAGCTCGAGTGTGTAGGCGCCACTCTCGATCTTGCCCAGCAGCAGCTGCTCGCTGATGCCGACAATGGCCCACCAGAGCAGATCCATGTTGTCCTTGGACAGCTTCCAGGCCAGCTCAAAAATGTACAGCGCTGTCGACCGGCCGTAATAGCTGAATTGCGTGTAGTCGAACATGATGCGATCCCGCTCCAATTCCCATTGGCGACGGGCCCTCTGGCGCAGGATGCGCTGTTCGTGTTTCTGCATACGCGTCAGCTTGGGCACACTTACCCTTTCGGAGCTGTCGCCCTCGTCATTGCCGTCATCGGATTCGCCTGCGCCGCTGTCTCCATTCCCATCCTCATCCTCGTCGTCGTCCTCCCCGTCCGAATCATAGAATATGGTTTCAAAGCCAGGTATGTTCTCCTCCAGAGCGGGATCGCCCAGTATGCACACCTGCCGATCGCTGTAAACATTGCAAACGTCCAGCGGGCGATGCGAGTCGCAGATGTAGAAGGTGACATCCTCGGTCGGCTGCAATAGCTCCACAATGTCCACACAGCCTCCGCAATTGATCAGCAGCACGTACTTGACATCCCCCTGGTGCTCCGAGTAGGCACGCCGCAGTCCCGTCACGCCCATGATGGGCACCACGGTGTAGAGCATGTGATCATACTTAAAGAGCGACTGCAGGATTTTGCTGGCGCAGATCGCGTCGACGTCATAGTTGACTATAATCAGAATGCGCTTGCCTATCAATTGTCTGTAAAAGTCATTCTTCAGGTCTTTTATGAACATGTTTGCTGCGCGCACAAAATGCCCCAAAGCGTGGGGGGAGTGGAGACGAATCGATCGGTACAGAGAGAGACACACACAAAAAAAGAAAACAAATTGTACAAATAAATAATGAAATTAGTCCAATTGAGGCACTTGCGAGTGTTAAGCGTCGCTTTGCTTGTGTGCTGTTGCTTGTGCGGCACTCAGTTGGCAGTTATTGCGCGTTGCATTTTGGTGGATTTGCTTTTGATCGCGTTTTCGCACAGTTCGCTTTTAGCTCTTTGTGGCCTGCATGCCCCACAGCTGCGGGATCGAATTAAGGCGGGAAACTGACAGCTGTTCAGCGTGCGGGCGCATTCCTGTGAATGGCAAATCGTGAGAGTGGGCAGCCAATTGTGAGATACATTTTTATCTGAGATATTGTATAGCGTCTTTTTATTTATTAAAAAGAGAGGCTCGGAAAAAATTACTTTTAGAGCATAAGCAATATACAATATTTTACATTATTTATGTTACAAATTTACTAGGTCAACAATAATACTGGTTCACCGCGCTCATTTATCGATTGCTACATTTATCGAAAGTGAACACGATTAATAGTTCGAATATTCAATACCGACTACATGTGTCCTACGGTTAAATATTAAGATTTACGCTGTTTTTTCAACATCAAGAAACTAAAGTATGGGCAACAACAAGAGCAATCGAAAGCTTCTGACCCAGCGCCACGTCTGCTCCAGAATGAACTTCTTGTACCAGGCATCCAATTTAATGGCGCACAGCAACAACAACACCCTGGCCGCCTACTACGGCAAGCTGTGCCGCAACGTGGGCACCAAGGCGCTGGTTAAGATGTGAGTTCCGCACTGATATATATCAGAGCTATAAACATATTAATTCTTACGGTAGATCGCCGGCGCTGAAACGCACGCTTTGCCACCGCTGCTCCTTGCCGCTGCTACCGGGCGTCAACACCACGCTGGCTGTGGAGCAACAGCAGCTGGCTGCCGTGGATGTGGAGAAGCCAGCGAAGACTGGCAAGAAGCGACGCCATCGCCGGTTGCGTGGCAAGCGCAACAAGTCCGAGCACGAAGCGAACACAGTTAGCCAAAAAGAAGACGCACCCGCTGCCAACATGGATGAGCAGACCAAGTTCAACTTGGAGTGTAGCTTGTGCGGTGCGCAGCGTCGCTTTCATGTCGACACACGCAGAGAGTGCTGGCCGGAACGTGCGGAGGCACTTGTGCGGGTGGTACAACTGGGCACACAGACAAACTCGGATGGCAATAAAGGAGAGAGCGTAGCGATACAAGAGCAGTGATAAGCCCTCGACACGTGCAGCAACACTTGTTGATAAGCGATGGGTATTATCACCCATCGGCTGTTCCCCGTTCATTGTTCACTCTTTAGTATTTGTCAACATGCTGAGCTGCAAGCACTTGATTGGCCAGTTGCTAAGCCGTCAGTTTCAGCGGCACGTCAGTGGCATTACGGCCCAGCTGCTGGACCAGCGATACGTGGAGTTGGCGCGCCCAGACGGACAAAGTCTGAAGTACCCGAGTATCTGGTTGCGTGACAATTGCCAGTGCTCGGAGTGCTTCCATGCGGCGACTAGAGCCCGCAAGAGCCACTGGGAACGCGGACCGCTGCACGTCCAGCCGAAGCGCGTGAGCTACGATGAGCAGAGCCAGCAGCTGATTGTCGACTGGGAGGATGCTCACAACTCCAGCTACGACCTGGCGTGGCTGCAGGAGCGCGACTTTGGAGAGAACTCCAGGCAGCAGTATCTAAACGAAGTCTACAAGCCGCCGGTTCAGCTGTGGGGCAAGTCCCAGTTTGGCCAAGTGAAACGAGAATTCGCCTATGTGGACGTGCTCAAGCAGGACTCGGTGCTGCGCGACTGGCTCGAGGCGCTGGCCGTACAGGGCTTCGCGCTCCTACGTGGTGCGCCCAACGATACGGAAGTCGCGCGACATCTGGCCGATCGGATTGGCCACATCAAGCGCACCACCTACGGGTAAAATTCCGTATTTTTATTCAGTTTTCTTTAAGCTAATTGAAAATTGCTTGTGTTCCGTAAATAGGGATGTGTTTGAGGTCAAGTCAAAGCCCAACGCCAACAACTATGCCTATCTAATGACTCCGCTGCCCCTCCACACGGACATGCCCTACTACGAGTACAAGGCGGGCATCAATATTCTGCATACGCTGGTTCAGTCGGAGTCGCCGGGTGGAGCCAACATGATGACCGATGGCTTCTTCATAGCCGACAAGATGCGGCGAGAGCATCCCGAGTATTTCGAGCTGCTGCGCACCATCCCGGTCAATTGGTTCGACATTGGACACGATGGCGACGCTGGCAAACCATTCCACAGCCTGTGGCGCGCGCCCGTCATCTGCCTGGACGTGGATGGGCAGTATGCACGGATCAACCAGAACACCACCAAGCGCGACAGTCGCTTCAATGTGTCGCTGGATCAGGCCGTGTCCTGGTACGAGGCCTACGATAAGTTCCTTCAGCTGGCCCAGGCCGAAGCTGTGGAGTTCAAGACCCGGCCTGGCGATGTCTTTGTATTCAACAATCTTCGCATGCTGCACGGCCGTACGGCCTACGAAGACTCACCGCAAAACAAGCGGCATCTCGTCGGCGCCTACGTTGACTGGGATATCATTTACTCCAAGTTACGCACACTTAAATTCCCGAATGCGAGGAGCTAGATACGCTGTATATATGTATATTTTGAGTATTCAGTAAAATGTACTTTGATAATAAACGTTTTGACATATTTCGGTATATGGGTGTGAAAAGATTCCATTGCTTTTCAGTTTAGTTTAAATTTTCATACTTCAAAAAGACCCGCCTAGGACAAATTTTTTATTAATATCGATATTTCTCGGCCGTAATCAGTACAGCGAATACTGTGCTCCATTGCAAAGAACTGCTCTGGAAACTATCGATAGACAGCGACACATCGATATATCTCCATTTAACCCCTGTCTGGCACATGCATATCAATATCAACAAGAAACACACATTTGGTGGCAAGAAATGCAAACGGATTGTAAGAAATAAAAGTGCTTAAGCCACAGCGAAGTGAGAGTGCGTGGGTGTATATATATCCCTATATACACGCATATATCTATATACATGTGTGTGGGCCCATTGCGAAATCCAAACAAATGATGCCCTACAATATGCGTGCCTGCGGGAGCAACGCAATGGTACGTGAGTACGCTGGCGGCAGCATCAACGGCATTCTGCGCAAGACGGGAGGCGCTGCTGCGGGGACGGCAACAGCGTCCGGATTGGGCTCGAACGGCTTGCCAGTTGATCCGCGCCAGCCCCCACTGGAGCTGCTCGTCTTCGGCTATGCGTGCAAGATATTCCGGGACGATGAGAAGGCCAAGGAGATGGATCAGGGCAAACAGCTGATACCCTGGATGGGCGATGTAAATCTCAAAATAGACAGGTTAATAATTGTTGCCTGCCGGCGGCACTATGCTTAACTATACCTAATATATAATACCGCTATACAACCATACATATCGTACTTGTATGTGTGTATATCTATATATATATATATACATGTATATGTATGCCACATCTTGGATCCCCCCATATGTTTATGTAGCTGAAGTGCGAGAACAAAGCGACTGGCGCACTTCACTAGCCGCGTCTAAAACGTCTCATATTTATCCAACTATATATACACACACGAATAGTTATGAAGAAACACACGAAACACGACTGCAAAATTCATGTCCGGAAATCGGTCCGGACGGAACGAGACTTGAACTGACAGACCTTGACCACTTCCTCTTATCTCCTCTTCGGTTGTAGTCGAAGATTCTTTAGTTATGCTCTAGGAAGGTTGAAGGAGATGGAGGAGGAGGAGGAGGAGGAGAGACCTGACTTGACCTGGACCTTGACAGCAGAGACCTCGACCCGGACGGTGCAACTGTAAAAGCTTTCTCATTGTAATAACAGCTCTTTTCAGTGCTTCTCAAACTGTAATATAATTTTAAAACAAATTCTTAAACTGTAATCGTCAAACAATTAACTTTTTTTTAGCAACCGGAGCGGTATGTATGAATGATTAAGACCTACCTAATAATTGATCTAAATATATATACTATATACTACATATGCATAATTATAGATACTTAATTTAACCAATACAATTTATTTAATAACAACAACAACAACTGTGATCGAGATCGAAAAACTCTTTTAATTTTATATTTTATTTTCGATTGCGTGTGCGCGTGTGCGAGTGTGTGTATGCGAGTGTAAGTGTGTGCGAATGTGTGATTGTGTGTGTGATTGAATGTGATAAGCGCCTTCTAGATCCGATCTTAATGATTGTTAACTAACAACGTTCTTTCTCCCGTTTACATTTCTCTTATTCTTTTCTTTGGACACCCACCACACACACCCACACTCATTCATACACACACACACTGACACACACATACACATCTATATATGTATGTGGTATATAGATATGACGTGCGCGGAGCGCTGTGCGAACTGTCACCACACGAAGCGCCACCTGGCGGCTACGGCAATCGCCTTGAGTACCTCAGCTCGGACGAGCAGCGGGCGGAGCAGCTGTGCGAAGAGGAGCGCTACCTGTTCCTCTACAACAACGAAGAAGAGCTGCGACTCCAACAAGGTAAGTACAACCAACGGCATCCCGTATGCTCAGCTTACTCTCAATGCGATCTGTATGTACTACTATTTAAATTCTAAGTGCCAAGAAAAACCGATATCTAAACGAAAATTAAGCAAAATCAAAAATCAAAAAGCCAAAAATATAATCTCAAGACCTAAATTCAAGACCAAAAATATATATAAACAAGAATACGAATACGAATACGAATACGAATACGAACGAGTAGAAGTATAGAAATCAAATCAAAAGCAAGTAGCACCAATAAACCCAGCCAACAACCAGAGCAGCTGGAGCGTATAACAGCGTAAGTTCCGTCGAATGCCTGTGTGGGGTGGTGCCGCCGTGGCTCAGGTAAATAGCAACCACTTGACATTTAACGAATTTAACCATTTATTCCAGATGCCGCCTAAGACACACACTCTCTCTTTGGGACTCCACAGTTTTCACACTCTCTATCTCTCTCTCTCTTCCGCTCTCTTCAGTCGCAAATAACTGAAATTCCAAAAGACAAGGCCAAAAACAAAAACAAAAACAAAAGAAAGGCTAAAGTCAAGCGAAATAATATCGAGCTTAAACTCTAATGAAAATGCCCCTCCACAAACCACAAAGAAAAAAATTATTCTCTGAATTTCATCCGTTTTTGAATCGCTGTAAACCGTTAATCAGCCTCGCGGTTCGCGCTTTAAGTATTCGCTGGTTTTGTTGTTGTACTAAAGTCGAGTCGTTTGTCTTGTGTTTTCTTATTTTTGCCCACACTCATACGCACACACACTCACACACCCACACAAAACACACCTACGTACAGAGGAGGATCTGAAGCGGCTGCAGCAGGAGACATCGGGCGGCAGCTATAACCAAGTTGACTTCCACTACGATGGCCAGTCCACATGCAGTTCATCTGGTGCGGACAATGCCACCTCGCCCACATCGGAGTCCTCAACGCTCGCTGAGGAGTCCGAGCTGCCCTACACGCTGCCACCCACGCTGCTCGTTGCGCCCACTCCGGGCATGCTGCTGGTAAGCTGACACTTCATTCACTCATTGATTATAATTAATCTCTCGTCTATTTTCAGCCGGAGACAATGAAACAGCATGCGATTATTGAGAAGACGGCGCGTTTCATTGCCACCCAGGGCGCTCAGATGGAGATCCTGATCAAAGCCAAGCAGGCCAACAATGCGCAGTTTGACTTCTTGTCGCAGGGCAGTCAGCTGCAGCCGTATTATCGCCATCTGCTGGCTGCCATCAAGCAGGGCAAGTTCGCAGCTTCCGTGCAGACGACACTAGACAAGGGCAGCAGCAGCTCGACTGACGCCAACTCAGCACCTGGCAGCCCGAAGCGGAGTCAGCACGTTATCACGGTGCCCATCATCAAATACAAACCCTCGGCCAACTGCGCCTACACGCAGCTCATTAGCAAGATCAAAGGGGTTCCGCTTCAGACAGTTCTAGATGATGAGGTCGCATCACAGCATTCCGCCGGAACCATCTCGCCCACGCCCAGCTCCAAGTCGGAGGGCCAGAGCCAAAGCAGCGTTACGCCCGCTGCGTCCAACGGCGAGTTTACGCCTGTCCTCCTTCAGTACAATGGCAGCACATTTGCCCACGAGGCGGAGGAGGACAATGCCAACGATGCGCCGCCCAAGGTGGAGCTCTTGAAGAACACCAGTGCCCTGGCTCTAGCCCAGAACTATAGTTCGGACAGCGACGAAGAGGAGGATGAGAACAATGATGATGCGGCGGAGCAACAGTCACAAAGATCCACCACATCCACCACGACAACCACAACCACCACAGCGACCAGTGCCAATGCGAAACCCGCTGCGGCGCTGGCACCACCACCGTTGCTAACCTTTCCAATGCCCGAGGAGACGCTGCGTCATATCATAGACAAGACGGCCACCTATGTGATTAAGAACGGCCGACAGTTCGAGGAGACGCTGCGCACCAAGAGTGTGGAACGATTCAATTTCTTACTTCCAGAGCATAAGTACTATGCGTATTATATGTACAAGATAACTGGCGACGTGGACGCCGCTTCCAAAGAGGAGAAGACGCGCAAGGCGGCTGCTGTGGCCGCTGCCCTGATCAGCAAAAAGGGTCTGGGAGGCACGGCGGCTGCTGCTGCCAACGCCAGTGAGAAGGGTGAGTATATCGCTAGATAGTTAGAAATATATATATATATATATATATATTAGTATGCCATAACTGATTTACCTAATTTCTTGCAGCACACGTTAGCTTTGCTATACGTGCACGCGATGAGAACGCATCCTTGCAACCGGCACTGCCACAGGAAGCCAGCGATGAGGAGGAGCAAAAGGCCAAAGCGAGCACCGATTCAGCACGGCCTGCCATGCCCGACAGCGTGCAACGCGCCATTAAGCAAGTGGAGACGCAATTGCTCGCTAGGACGAGCGGTCCAAAAGCCGCAACTGCTGCCGCAACGACAGCGACGTCTCCGCTCAAGGAGCAACGTCAAGGTGCGTATAAATCAATTAGAAAGAGATGGAGATAGTGTGAGAGGGAGAGAAAGCATGAAGTGGCTCACCTGTAGTATATTTTGTTCCCACAGCTGAGGAGCGTGTCAAGGACAAGCTGGCGCAGATCGCACGCGACAAGCTGAATGGCATGGTCTCGCGCGAGAAGCAACTGCAGCTGGAGCGCAAGCGCAAGGCCTTGGCATTTCTTAATCAAATCAAATGTGAGCTGGTCATATAATAATAGAGAGCTATATAATAATAAGCTATAATATAATATTTAGCTGAGGGCACTGCCATTGGCGCCACAAGTGGCTCGGATGCGACGGGTGCATCGAAGGGAGAATCGGTTGTGACAGCTGACGTCGCAAATAGTGACTCCAACGATTCGGTGCGTTCCATACCAATCACTTACTTTGGACCTGATGACGATGAGGACGACGAAAATACTGTCGGCGCGCAGAAGAAGGCCAGGCACGACGATGATGAGGACGACAATGGTGACCTGGAGAAATACAACTTGCTAAACGACGATAGCACCAATACGTACACCAGCAAAGCGGCGGCGGCTGCTGCAGCAACAGCGCCCGTCCTGCTCTCCGATGATGATGATGTGCAGCTCGTGTCCACGGCAGCCGCACCGTCCGCATCGCTAGTTGCGCGACATCGTAAGACTGACCGTCGGAGTCGCTGTCGCAGCAGGCGTAGCAGCAGCAGTTCCACAACGCACGAAGCTTCAGAGACCTCGTCCAGCCGTAGTCGTAGTCGTAGTCGCAGTCGCAGTCGCAGTTCACATCGGCAGCGGCACAAGCGCAAGGCTAGTCCCATAGCAAAGCACAGACGCCGCCGACGCAGTCGCAGTCGCAGTCGGTGTTTGTCGCGTAGCCGCAGTCGCAGCCGCAGCAGCAGCCATTCGGGCTCTCGCCGCCATCGCGACCATCATCATCGAGACAAGGAGGATGCCTTGTCGCGGCGAAGGAACCACCAACGCCAACCGGCCAAAAAGAGTCACAAGCGGCACAAGCGTCGTCGACGCAGTAGCTGCGGCTCCGTCTCCCAATGAACCGTGTCATTGTCTTAAGTAATTTAGGCTCTAAGTTCAACAGATTGTACATTTCCTTCATTTTTTTAACGTTGATCAAATATTTTGAATGCGATCATTGCACTTGGTCGTAAATAATAAAATTTGAGTGTAAGAAAAAGGATTGTCTACGAATGGCAATAGCTGTACTATACTAGTTCGAAATAAGTAAAAAGTCAAAGAGCATTAGGAAAAATATATATATATTATAATTATCGTTCTACTCATGTAGCTAAGATATGTATTTTTCCAATGTCTAGTAGGGATTAGTCATAGATACATCGCATTGCTTTGTGTGTTTGGTGTTATGGGCGTGGTTAATAAAGCTATATAGTATAGTATATAATGGCTCTCTAATGAAATAGTAGGGAAAATTAGATATTAGTTAATATAGTAAATTGTATATATGTATAGCTAAGTCGATATATATGTATGAGTGGATACAAAGAGAAGTCTAAAACTCCAAGACGCCAGGCAAGTATTTGTCGATGAGCGTCTGGTAGTAGGGCCAGAGGGCGTCAATATCGGGCACCACCTCGCTCTTCGTGTAGAGATCGTAACGGCTGTGGGCAGAGGACATATGAATCTTAGTAAATTATATTTCTATATCCTTGTAATATTTCAACTCACTTGAAAATCAGCACCCATTTCCGGGTCTCTTCGTCCTGTGGCGCCTCCAGGTGCTTGTAGTCGCCGCCGTTGTGCCAAGGATAGAACGAGTGGAAGCGTATTATGTTGCAGGCCACGTCGGGCAGCTTGGTCTTGTTGTGCTTGAGCACGGAGTACATGTACTCGTCGTGGCCCCAGGACATGAGCACATTGTCAATTCCACAGTTCGGCTCGTACATGCCGTACTCCGTATTGTACTTGGGATTCTCGCCATCGGGATTGCCCACGAAGCTCTCGTCACGGTAGACGATGCTGTCGCCCCAGCGGCAGCCCACAACGAAGGTATCGCCCACAACGGCCCACTGCGGTTCGTTGTAGAAGGCCATGATCTTGCCCAGATCGTGGATCAGCGCCGTCAAGTGGAGCCAATCGTGTTCGGGGAACTCGGTGCGTGCCCGCTCGGCTGCCTGGAAGGCGTGTATGATGTTGGGCAGATCCAGATCGGGATCGGACTCGTCCACCAGATCATTGAGCTTCTCCAGCGCCTCGCGCACTGTCATCTTGATGGTGTTGAACTTCAGCCAATGCTCACGACGTCCTGCGTTAGGACAGGATACATAAATATTGACGGACAATGCAGTTTAGAATCTCTCTTACCCATAACAAAGTCCACAGTCTGGTTCAAGTGCATCTCGCGGTAGGTGCGTCGCACGCGCTCCTTGAGCGGATCCTCCGTATCGACGCTGTAGTCCCGAAACTGCGAAGGACTCTTATCGGCAAATGTGGGCTCGGGCCGCAGCAGCTCCGAAGGATCCAGGAAGTAGATTTGATGCTAAACAAACACACACACAAAATAAATACTTTTCCAGGTAATCTGGATTCCTCTGCCAATGTTTACCTCTTTTAGGATTCTCATTTTCGAAAAAAAGAAGGCAAACTGCACGAAGAACTAAGAAATTTCAAATTGTTGGCTTCAAGTACCGCACGGCTGGCCGAACAAGATGCTATTGAATCGCCAGCTTGGCCGGGCGCACACTTTTATAGATCACCGCGCTATATGCTGCTCTCATCTGGGGTGCACATACAGTACTTCTATGCTATACTATATGATTTATAGCACTTTTGTTGTTATTCAAAACAAACACACAAATATATATATACAGCCTAATCAGTTATCAATGTGAGCCCCCATAGCCTATAGAAGTTGTAGTTGTAGGAAATACGTCCGATTCGGGCTCGCGTTCAACGTTCCGGCTGCATGAGATCCCGTGAGTGCATGCCCAAAGAAATATATCTGAAGCTGAAGTCTGAGCCATATCCGCGACTCGAGCATTGCCTTAACACGTGCTCGCCTGCTTATCTGTTTATATATATACTTAAAATATATTTATATCTGTATATATATTATTTTTAATATATATATTCAACTAAAGGCTGCACTTGACCGATAAGACTTTTAACTGGAGCAAGTGCAAGTCCCTCGAAATTTATACACACATCAAATTTCTTTGAGAGAGATTCTTGAGAATGCTATGCATGGGATTTGTAAGATTTTGGTGTATACGAAATTTAGAAATATTTAAATATTTACGTAATTTCAAGATTTTTATTTACATTTTAGATTTTTATTTATTTACTATAGTTTATTTTTATTTTTTTCTAGGTTTTTTTGTTTGTTTTTCTGTCTTTTAATTACGTTGATTTTGAAACGAACTAAAGTCGTATTTAAGTTTTATATATTTGTAGAATATTTTTTATAGTACAAGTCAGGAGCTTCAGTTTACTGTAGGTGAGTTAATTGCATAAGAATTGATAAGAGATTCCAAGTAGATAAGCCTGTTTCAAATCTTACAAAATCCAATTTGAATACATTATTTTTAGCTCTATTTATTTTTGATTTTTTATCAAATTTAAGATGTATATATCTTCACTACTTCATCTATTGGCTAGTTTATCCTTATCTTTAAATATAATTCCAGAATTTCCCGCTTTTGTCGAAAATATATTTTTGTGTTATTATGAGCCGTGAGCTGGCATGGGCCATGATAGCTTTTGGCGTCACCTTGAGCAAATCTCAGGCAAGGGCAAGCGCTCCAGATTCGTACCGCCAAAATCGCAATAATGCCGTCTAATCTGGGTACATCGTCATCGAACGCTAAAATAATGTGCCATCAAGGGGGGGATTGCCTAGAGAAAAGTTATCAGTCAGCCGGAGCGGCAGCATCGACACATACTGTATGTTAAATGACGTCGGTGTCCGTCTCCGGATTCGGTGCGTGATTCCGCGCTGCTCCACGAATGGGCCGCGAGAGGGCGTTCGCAGGCCTGGGCAAGGGGCTCGTTGTCACCCTGCGACGCAGTACGAGACGCTGTCACGATTGCGATCGTAAAAAAAGGTCAAGTTGTAACGATCGAGTGCAGGGCGTCAATAAATCTTATCAATTAATAGACACGTGCCCCCAGCCACCGATTACACTCGCCAACAGAATATCGTAAATATATCATATTAAATTCTACAAAATTATGAAACCACTAACAAAATTCCTAACTATCAATAAGAAATATTTTATAACAATAAGAATATAGTATAACAGTTTAGATAGATTTAGCTTGTTGTCCAGTGTAGAAGCAAACGATACGAAGTGCGCTCGCCCGAGCAGTCTATAGGTACGTATTTGGGGTGTTAAAGTCAATGGAAATGTTTCATAATATTTGTGTACGATGTTGTTGTCGTTCAATATTTGTGTACGATGTTGTTGTCGTTCACTATTGATACGTAATGCCACTGAATATATATAGCTCGCGGGATGCGAACTCAAATAGCATCTATAAAATGACCAAGTATGAATCGATCGACTGCAATCAAAGAATAGTTTTTTATACTCCAAGCGCTAAATGAAAATGGGAATTTAGAGTATATTGGTTTAATGAACTTAACATAAAGTGTGTATATATATACATATATAGACATATATTTAATTTGAAGGACGAGCTGAGTCTATCTACCTAGCCAAAAGATATTGACTAAAAATGTATAACACATTCAAGTGAACATACCTTGATCAACAAAGATCATATAGAAGCACAGCTACTCAGCATTTCATTTCTCATGACAAGCCCTCTCTGCTGCTGCGAAGTAAGCAAGGGTATCTCCAAGTCGGGCACTGCCTACTCTAGTGCACTCTTACTTGTTTTTATTCCCATTACTCAACTGCCTTCCGTGGTGCATATATAGATGAGTTACTTAAGCGACCGCCTCAATTGAGCACCAAAGATCCAAGTTTGAATTCCAGTCGAAAAATACGTAATATTATAAGATATGTCCATAGAGCAGATTGTGAACTGGCGTAATCTGGCTTCCATATTTAAAACTAAATAAAATAATAATAATGAAGTAAAAACGAATACAAATAAATAACTATGAGTAAAATTGACAAACACATCTATTTATAAGTTCGTATAACAGTTTCGATTGCTAAATCTAAAAGTGAGCGTGGCTAATTTCGGGTACCGTATCAATCACTCTAATGAACGCGGCATGCCTAATTAAATAGCCATAAATATGTGAGCGCTGATATTAACAAGAGATCACACGCAGGGGTCAAAGGCCAGCGAATAAACGAGAATCACGATGTTGATGCAATTCGAGAGGCGTCAATCGGTTTGGGTTTGGGTTCTAAATATTCGCCAGACACGCACAGTGTGGCCTGGCTGTGACGGCTGCAGTCAGGAGCTCAACGTATCGGCTTTGAGCTCGGCGAGTCCCAGGCAACATCCACTGTGCTAATCAAGGTTCATAGTATATTATCAATAAATCATATTCGTCTGCTTTCATTTCGTTGGCTGCTCGTCGAACTCTTCGACTCTGCTTATTTGTGTGGAATGTATTTTTAATATTTTTCATATTTTTGATATTTCCCTCGTAGAGATTTTTGCACATGTTTGCCATAATTCATGTCAGGGCTATGTCTGACAGCTGAGGTCGCCGCCTGCTCGCTGATAGTTGCGATGGAAAGTTAGAACTGTATTTCCGCTCTATAACAGTTGTATGCCAGTCGTGTGGTGGACCTGTATAACAGTTGTTAAGTCATAAATATCAATTTACTGCACTTTGCTATACTTGCACTGTATAACAGTTATATAAGGGCTGTATAACAGAATTTATAATTGTTATATAATGGTTTCTAAGTCCTGTTTCTATGCCTAATGTATAACAGTCGTATGACAGCTTTAAACAATTTGTATAACAGAATTCAAAAGTGTTATAATATATAACAGCTATATTACAGTTGTGCAAGAGCTGTATAACAGAATGGAATTGTGTTATATGATGATTTCCAAGTCCCATTTGTATGCCTAATGTATAACAGTCGTATGACAGCTCTACACTAGGTGTACAACAGAGTTCAAAAGTATTATAATATATAACAGCTGTATTACAGTTTTACAAGAGCTGTATAACAGAGTTTAAAAGTGTTATATTACTGTAGGCAAGTCATATGTGGGAAACACACTTTTTGCAATGTATAACAGTCGTATGCCAGTTCTACAAGAGCTGTATAACAGAATTGAAAAGTGTTATATTATCGTTGCAGAGTCCTATTTCAGGAAAAGACGTATTCTTGTAATGTATAACAGTCGTATGCCAGTTTTACAAGGGCTGATGCCCTTCCAAGCATTCGCATGACAATTGTATAACAGTTAAGAGTATAACAACTTCAATTAAAATTCATATTTATTTGCGCTTAATCATAGACATTATCTCCGAGAACTATACAAACGGATTCCACTAAGGAAAGGTTCACATAAATGCATAAAATTTAATCAGTGGCTTCGTTCAAACATTACAAATGCAAATCTTTATATATATACTATATATGTATATATATATATGTGTGTGTGTGTGTGTAAACTAATGTGGACGCATATATAAATAAATAAATAGAATGCAATAACTAATGCTACGATGATCAGTTCAGGGTGTCTCCGCTTAGGTCTATGGATAGATGTACGCTAGAGTCTAATATCAATTGGAGGTGGGCCAAGGGCACTTAGACGAGTCGGGCCGCTGAGCAGGTGGCGGGCGATGTGGTGTTCTGGGCCTCCGCATCGCCGGCGCCGATGCCAACCACCAGGCCGACGGCGCCGGCTGTGGCGAGGACCCGCTTATAGTTGCTGCTGCACTGGGAGTCGGCCACGGAGCGTCCGTCGCCCTCGTCGCGGCGGCACAGCTCGGCGGTGAATGGGGCACTGGTGGCGGCCACCGTTTCCAGGCGGCGCTCCAGTATCTCGGCGGTGGTCAGCTCGCTGGCCTGGACGAGGCTGCTGGCGGGCACGTTGCTCAGCCAGGGCTTCAGCGTGGACTTCTTCGGCATGGTGGCCGCCTTGCAGCGGCAGACCACGTCCGCACGCTCGCCGCATATGGAGCAAAAGCGCTCGGGGTCGGGGACGCCGGCGACCGGATTACTGTCCGGCTCGTTGCCACCAACGACAGTGGGAATTGTGGCGCCGGAGGAGCTGCCGCTCAGCTCCAGCTCGTTGACAGCATCCACGAGGGTTTTGATGGCGGCCGCATTGCCGGCGGACGGATTGCTGCTCTCGACCAGGGCGGTCACCTCCTGCTCCTCGTAGTTGGGGTTGAGCAGCAGCTTGGAGAGCGGCGGTGCCAGGCCTAGGCCGAGGTTGCGCTCGTGGTACAGCTCCGAGATGCTGGGCGTCAGCTCGCGGTTCATGTGCCTCATGATGCTGTCCTGGATGCACTTGGCGCTCGGCTTCACGGGCGTCTCCTCCAGCGGCTGCTTCGGCTCGCCCAGCAGCTCCGTGTCGGCCGGCGAGAAGTACAGGCTGGCCGGATTGAAGGCCACACTGGCCGCCTCCTCCTCCGTCAAGGTCAGCGCCTTGCGCTGTCCGCCGCTGCTTACGGCGCTGCCACCACCGACGCTGCCGTTGCCCGCCGCACCACTCGCTGCACCGCTGGCCACCGTTGGCGGGTTCAGCTCGGTGCGCACGCTCAGCCTGTCCATGAAGAGGGCGTGCTCCTTGTTGACACGCGCCGCCAGCGAGCTCTGGGCGCTGCCCAGCTTGATCTTCGGCTTGCTGCGTCCGCCGGCGCCCAGATTGTGATAGACGGGCGGACGGGGCGGCGGCAGCGGTGGCTGCTGCTGCGGCGTCTGTAGTTGCTGCTGCTGCTGGTGCTGTTGCTGCTGAGCGCCAGCAGCGGCTCCACGCCGTAGCACCGTCGCATGTCCGGAGCCCTCCCAGTCCGTGGTCGTGCTGCTGGCGGAGCTGGAGCTGTCGGGCCGGCGACTCGTGTTCGGCAGGGGTGCAGCAGAGGGCGCCACCGTGCTCGGCTGGGCGTACAGGCAGCGGATGCGCGTCTGGTGAGCCAGCGCCAGCGACAGGCTGGGATCGGTGACCGGCGGACTGGGCGTGAAGGCCGCGTCGCTCTCGCCGCCGCCGCCCGGGCGGGAGACGCGCACCGGGCCACGCAGACTGGCGTAGCCCAGGCGCGGAGCCGGCTGACCGCTGCCCGCCTGCGTGGCGTAGCCATCGGAGAGCGAGTGCTCGCTGTCCGTGGTGTTTGCCAGGCTGGAGTCGAGGCCGCCACCGCCGTCGGGCTCGCCGCGGCGCCGCACGTACGAGATGAACGCGCTGCGCGGATGCAGCGGCAGCGGCGACTGCGCGGAGCCGGCGGCTGCGGTGGGTGCGGAGCCGTTGCCATTCGCCGTAACAGGCTGTACGGGCGGAGTGGTCAGCTCCGGCTCGGCCAGCGATTCGCAGCTGCTGCTGCTGTGGGCCGCCGCGTCTAGGCTGAGGCTCTTGGGCGCCTCGTGAGTATCTGCAACGGAAGTGGGAAGAATTTGAGTTCCAGATCTCTGGGGCGTGAGCCGAAATCCGCTTGACTTACCGAAAAGCGCGAGCAGCGCCTGCAGGACGAACTGGCAGTGGCGGCGGTTGGCCTGCTTGCCGGTGCGCAGTGTGACCTGGTCGGCGCCCACCTCGGTCAGGTCGAAGCCCACCGAGGCGAGCAGCTCGTGGCAGCCGGCGACGCGCCACAGCCGCACGCTCAGCGGCATCTCGATGCAGGCCTCGGCCTCCGGCTTGGCCGGGAACTGTCCCAATATGTTGCGCACGACGGCGATGATGTCGTCCGCGTGCTCGGCGCTGTTCACCAGCTTGGCGAGCGCCTGGAGCGTGGCTGGGGTGAGGGCCAGCAGGGCCTGCAGGCTGGCCGAGCACTGCGAGAGGCGCTCCTCCGGGTCCGTCTGCGGGAAGAACACGCTCGAGGGTATGCCGTTCGCGGCTGGCTCGAAGCGGAAGCCCACGGCCATCAGCAGATCCTTCCAGCCGGCCACCGGCCCGGCCTTGTTCTCGATGCTCTGCTGCGTGGTGTACATGGCGTTCTTCTGGCCGCGATGGATGCGCTGCAGACTCTTCTCCACCAGATGCAGGCAGACGCGCAGCGCGTCCCGGCAGCGCTCCGGCGTGCGCAGCAGCTCGCAGAGCGCGTGGCCCAGCAGGGCCACCTTGTTGGACAGCCGCACGTTGGCGCCCACGAGCAGGAAGCCCGCCCAGTTGGCCGGATGGGCGAAGTGCTTCGTGTGCTGCACGGTTTGCATGGCCTCGGCCAAGGCGCTGTAGGGGGTAGGGGAGGGGAGAGGATTAGCTATATATATATATATGTCTGATCAGATATATATATATAGTTGCACTTACCGTGCGGCTCGGGCGCCTTGAAGCAGCGCCGAGTAGAAGGCGCGCAGGAGTATCTTGGCCGCCGTCTCCGGCACGGGCCACAGGGAGATGAGGACGGCTCCGGCGCCGGCCAGCAGCCAGCCGCCGGCGAGCTGGGCTACGCCGTTGCCCGTGATGGGCTCCACGGACTGGTAGGAGCTGAGCACGACGAGCCGAGCGCCGAGGCGCAGCTGCCGCAGCTCGGCGGCGGACAGCGTGAAGTCGGAGAGCTGCGGCTCGTGTGGCTCCTTCTGCTGCTGCTGCTCGGCGGTGACCACGTCGCCCGGGCTGAGCACGACGGCGCCCAGCTTCCAGCTGAGATTGGCCGCGAAGTGGACGCACTCGGCGCCCGGCAGCTCGGCCAGCACCGACTCCTTGGTGGCATTGCAGCCGGCCAGGGCATTCGCCTGCAGCATGTCCGCCACCATGGCGGCCTCTTGGAGCGCCGCTGGCGACTCGGCGGCTGCCCAGCCCCAGCGCTCGGCCAGGGCAGCTGGCACACGTGGTCCGCCAACGACGAGGGCTGTGGGCGGTCGGCCACGATCCCGCCGGCTCCTGGAGCGGCCGCGCAGCGCCTGCAGCGAGGGTGCCGTCAGCAGGGCGCAGCGCTCCGAGAGGTACTCGCCGTCGTCGCCGGCGGCGCGCAGGATGGCGAAGGGCACCAGGTAGAGGGCGCTGTCCAGGACCAGGATCAGCTCGCGCCTGCCCTGACGCGAGACGCTCGCTCCGCTGGGCAGCAGATCGTCGAAGGGCGCCAGCAGCAGGTTGTAGAGCGTGTGCAGGCAGGCGGGACCGCGCCAGGCGGGCGGAGCGGGCGCCCGACGCGAGCTGCGGCTGCCCACGGAACGCGTGGAGCCCTGCAGGCTGGCCACCGAGCCCAGCGAGAAGAGCGAGCTGAGCGAGTAGTTGGACGAGTTGAGCAGCTGGTTCCGGCTGACCATGCGCAGGAAGCCCCCGCCTCCAGCGCCCGCTCCGGGCAGATCCTCCAGCAGCTGTTCGCTGCTCGCGCGCCACCCGCTGCCGTCGCCCTCCTGGAGCAGGCTCTGCGAGTTGACGCCCAGATTGTCGCGCACCATGTTCACGTAGCGCTCCAGCAGCAGCTGCCCAGCTGGCTCGGTGTCGTCGGTTCGGTGGCGCTTCGGTGGCTCCTCCTGCTGATCCTCCTCCTGCTCCTGTTCGTCCTCCTCCTCCTCGTGGCACTCGCTGAGCGAGAGCGGCAGCTGCAGCGTCTGGGCATCGATGCGTGCCGCGTGGAAGCGCACGACGCCCGTCTGCGGCTGCAGCAGCCAGGCGTAGAGCTGCTCCCCGGCCAGGCTGTAGTAGAGCACGGGCATGCGGGCGCGGTTGACGGCCTCCAGGATGGCCTCGATGTCCGGCGTGCCGCTGGTGGCTGTCGTGGCGGGCTTGCTGGCGTCGGCGCCACTGCGCGCCTTGCAGCGCTCCGCGGCGACCAAAGCCTCCTCGCTGCGCTGCAGCGCGACGAGCAGCTGCTGCAGCAGATGGTAGCAGTGGGTCTGGAGCTCGTACAGCGCCAGGCGGGCCTCGGGGCTGCGCTGCTCCTGGCGCACGGACTCCAGCAGCTGGGCGGCCGTCTCCAGTTGCACGCGGGCGCCCTCAGCGTCGCCAGAGGAGCGCAAAGCAAGACCTGCAAATAGAGAGAGAGAGAGAAAATGAGAGAGAGAGAGCAAGAGGAAGAGAGAGAGAGACTTACCCAGTTGATGTCTTATCTTGGCCTCCTCCTCCGACTTGCCGATGGACTGGGCGCTGGCCAAGCCCTGCCGCAGATAGTCGACGGCCTGCGCGTGCCGCTCCAACTGGTGGTGGACGCGGCCCAGGGCGCCACAGGCCAGCGCCTTGCCCAGCCGATCCGAGCTGAGCGCCAGCTGCCGCTCGTAGCACTTGAGGGCCTCCTCCTGCTGGCCCAGGGCCTCGTGCACGGCGCCCAGGTTGCCCACGGCGCGGGCCTGCAGCGCCGGCGCCGCCAGCTCCGTGCAGAGCTGCAGATCCTGCTCGTGCAGCTGCAGTGCCTCCGCGTGGTGGCCCATGCGCTGCTGTACCTGGCCCAGGGCGCACATGGCGTCTGACTCGAGGGCGCGATCCTGGAGGCCGCGGGCCAGCTCCCGCTGGTGCTCCAGACAGTTGAGCGCCTGGGCGTGGTTGCCCAGGGCGGCGTGGACGTGGCCCAGGTCGCCGTAGGCCAGCGCCTTCACCTCGGGGCTGTGCAGCTCGTGGGCGACGACCAGGCGCTTCTCCAGGCAGACCAGCGCCGTCGCCAGCTGCCCGAGGGCGCGGCGCGCCTGGCCTAATCCGCGGTAG
Organism: Drosophila repleta; assembly: GCA_018903745.1. Lineage (NCBI taxonomy): Eukaryota > Metazoa > Arthropoda > Insecta > Diptera > Drosophilidae > Drosophila > Drosophila repleta. Next base: position 141,989 of record JAEIGN010000154.1, on the reverse strand, counting down.
GCGCGCTCCTGGTCCCGGTGGCTGGCCAGGCCCAGGGCCAGCTGGAGCTGGCGCTCGTGGCACTTGAGGGCCTCCTCGTAGTCGCCCAGGGCGGCGTAGCAGTCGCCCAGGTGGCCCAGGGCCCGGGCGCGGTCCGCCTGCGTGGAGGGCAGCGAGACGCGCTCCAGGGTGCCCAGCTGGGCTTCCAGGCATCCAATGGCCGCCTCGTAGTGGGCCATGTTGAGCCGGGCAATGCCCAGATTCCCGTGCGCCTGCGCCTCGACGGCGGCGTCGCGCTGCTCCTGGGCGCGCTCCAGTTGCTCCTGGTAGCACTTGACGGCGTGCGTCCAGCTGCAGAGTGCCATGTGGACGGCGCCCAGGTGGCCGTGAGCGCGGCACTCGCCGGCCAGGTCGCCCAGCTCCTGGCGCAGCGTCAGCTCCTGCGTGTGGTGGCCCAGCGCCTTGTCCCAGCGCCGCAGCAGGCGGTGGGCCAGGCCCAGGGCGCCGCAGGCGGCCGCCTCCATGGCGCGCTCGCCCGCCGACCGGGCCAGCGCCAGCTGGCGCTGGTAGAGCTTGATGGCCTCCTCATGGGCGCCCGTGCGTATCAGTATGTCGCCGATATTGCCCAGCGCCCGGAACTTGGCCGGCAGCTGGCCCGTAGCGTGGGCGACGGCCAGGAACAGCTGCTGGCACTCGAGGGCGGCGGCGCTGTGGCCCAGGGCGAGGTGGGCCAGCCCGAGGTTGCAGTAGGCGCGGCCCATGTGCGGCCGGTGCTGGGCATCCTTGGCGAGGGCCAGGTCCTGGTCGTAGTAGCGCACGGCGGCCCGGTAGTTGCCCAGGCAGTAGTGGGCGTAGCCCAGCAGGTGGCACGCCTTGCCCTCGGCGGCGACGTCGCCCAGCTCCTGGGCGAGCATCAGGTAGCTCTCGTAGTGGGGCACCGCCTCGCCGTATAGCTGGCGGGCGCTGAGGCAGTTGCCCAGGTTGAGCAGGGCGCAGGCCTCGCCCGCCGCGTCCTTCAGCGACCGGGCGGTGGCCAGGTGGGCGCGGTAGTGGGCCAGCGCGGCGTCGTGGGCGCCCAGCGCCTGGTAGGCCACCGCCAGATTGCCGTGGGTGGCCGCCTCGGCGCTGCGGTCATTCACCGCCTGGCTGATGGCCAGCTCCTGCTTGTGGTACTTGACGGCCGCCTCGTAGGCGCCCGCCGCGGCGTGGGCGTTGCCCATGTTGCCGTACGCCCGGCCCATGCCCGCCCGGTCGCCCAGGGCGCGCGCGATGCCCAAGTGCGCCTGGTGCAGCTTCAGCGCAGCGTCGTGGGCGCCCAGCAGCTGGTAGACGATGCCCAGATTCGAGCACGCCCGTCCCTCGCCCAGCTTGTCGCGCGCCGCCAGCGCCATGGCCAGCTGCCGCTCGTGCCAGCGCTTCGAGGCGGCCGCGTCGCCCGCGCACCGCGCCGCGTGGCCCAGCCCGGCGTAGGCGCGCGCCTCGATGCTGCGGTCGCCCAGCGCCTGGGCTATGCGCAGGACCTGCTCGTGGCAGGCGGCCGCCTGGCCGAACTGCCGCCGCTGGTGGTGGGCGGAGCCGAGGTTCGAGTAGGCGCGCGCCTCCTCCACCTGGTCGTGGAGCTTCCGCGCCAGCCGCAGGTGCTGCGTGTGGCAGTCGAGGGCCGCCTCGCACTCGCCGAGGGCCAGGTAGACGGCGCCCACGTTGCCGATCTCGCGGGCCTCCTGGAGTCGGTCGCCGAGCTGCTTGAACAGCTGCACGCACTGCTTGTGGGAGGCCAGCGCGTTGGGGTAGTCCCCGCTGGCCGTGTACACGTGCCCGAGCGAGGTGAGCGCCGAGGCGGCCGCCTGGGTGTCCTTGCACTTCATGGCCAGCACCAGCTGGTAGCGGTGGGCGGTGAGCGCTTCCTTGTAGGCGCCCTGGCTGAAGTAGGCGGAGCCGAGGTTGCCGTGCGCCCGGCACTCGCCGGCCGTGTCCCCCAACGACTTGGCCACGGCCAGATCCTGCTGCATGTAGCCGATGGCCTGGTCCAGCTGGTTGAGCGCCCAGTGGGCCGAGCTCAGGGCGCTGAAGACGGAGCCGCGCAGCTTGAGGGAGCAGCTGCCGATGCGCAGCGCTGCCTCCAGCACGGCCACCGCCGCCTGGTACTGCGCTGCCTGCAGCAGCTCCTGCCCCACCACGGAGCTGACCACGAACGGCGACTCGTGCAGCTGCATCGCGCGCAGCTGCTGCAGCGTCGGCTCCAGCGCCGCGCGCAGCGGACTCTTTAGGGAGGCCTCCACGAGGCCGGCCAGCAGCTGCTTGTGGCTGGGCTCCTGGGCCAGGCCGGCGGCGAACGAGGCCAGCGCCTCGCCATAGCGGCCCAGGCACTGCAGCGCCACGCCCTGCCGGAAGTAGGCCTTTGGCCACTGGGGGCACAGCTCACGCGCCTGTGTCGCGTCCTGCAGCGCCGCCGCGAACTGGCCCTGCTTGAGTCGCGCCGCCGAGCGATTGCTGTACAGTATGTGGTTGCCCGGATCCAGCTGCAGTGCGTCCGTGTAGAGCAGCACGGCGGTGGCGAAGTCCCCGCTCTGGCACGCTGCGTTCGACTGGCGCACCTTCTCCAGGAAGAGCGCGCGGTTCGCAGCGGGCAGCTCCGGCGTGCACTCCGGCTCGTTCTGTGGGCGAGAAGAAGGTGAGAGTTGAGATGAGTAAGTGGTGGCTAGGTATCCTAGGTATCTCTATAGACTTCATGAATATGCCTCTCAGCCTGAGCTGTACGGAACTTCATCATATACAGGCTGTCCCAAAACTCACGCAAGAAGTAATCTTGATAGAAAATAAAGGTTTATGAATAAAAATTTTTAATTTTTAATTTATTTATATAGCACACAGTATAGGCTTATGTGTACAATATAAATAAAGTATTTAGTATAGGCTAATGCATACTATATAACTAAATCAAAACCATAACCTCATCGCTGTTCGAAAAATCAGCAACAGTGGTAGCTACCAAACTTTCACTGTTTAAAAAATATTGCTCAAGTATTATTTGTATTTTTTTTTATTATTATTTTTTAATAGCCCTGAGCTCTCAGCTGTTACACCGTATATTGTTTTGTGGACAACATTTTAGCGCAGAAATGGCGCAAAGTTCGAATCTTGCGTGATTTTTGGGACATCCTTTATTTTTGGATATTTGGCTTCGCTTTGGCCCACTGTGCATGCGCTGAGCTGCAATTACGTTAAATTGCCGCCACTGTAATCGCAGTCGCAAACGCAGTCGCAGTTCCACTTCAAATCCATGCTACAGGTATGCGACCACTGAGTCACGTTTCCCGGCGAACTGCCAACTGGCGACTGGCTGAGCGCAGGGCAGCAACATCCAATTGCTGCCGTTCCGCCAGCAGTGCAGCTCGTCAAATGCGGAAGCAATTCCACGAATTCGTGGCCCAAGAACTGCGCAGAAGGAGCCAGAGCCAGGCAGAGTGCTGAGTGTCTGAGCCTTTTTTGGCATAAGCCTGGCTAAGACAAGCAGGCGAGGACGCGGCCGTGACAAGAGCGTAGAACTTTTACATATTTTTAAAGCAATTAAATGGAATGAGTATGCAAATGCATTAGCCCAGCTTCAAGTCCGACTCAGAGGCAGACGCAGAGGCAGAGCGTTGAGCTCTTTCCTAGAAAACGTGCACAGCAAGTGCCAAATGCCAAGTGCCAAGTGCCAAGTGCCGTTGTCGAACACTGAGGCGTGGAGCGAAGGGGGCGTGGGTTACGGATAACGTGCTCAGATTAGCCTTCTGGCTTGCGCTCTCCGCTCTGCCGATGCTGCTGACTCTCTTCAGGGTCCAGCTAATGCGAATAAATCAACTCGTCGATACATGCGGCCAAACGAACGTGCACATAGATGATGCCCAGCCGCCACCAAGTGTATCCGACAGATGCAGAACGAAATTTATGTTTTATGCAGCCATTAAAGCCGCTGTCCCTGTCTCCGTCCCCGTCCACTAGCCAAAATGGAGTGGGCGTTACAATGAACAAGAGGAAGATGAAGCGGAATATAACAAAACAATCAAAAGCTAAAAACAAAGACAGAGAATGAGAGAGAGAGTGAGAGAGAGATGGAACAACTTTAAAAACCACTCGCATAACTTAGCAAAATGAAATTTTTGCGCAGCGTTGGCGTTGCCTGCCACAGATCAGAGCCAGCAGATTGGACCAAGACAGCCAGCCAGGCAGCCAGCCAGCCAGGCAGGCAGCCCCAATGGTCAAAGTCAAATAAACACGCACCAAAGATGCCCAGGCTAAGCCAAGGACTAGCAAACGGCGATCAGGCCACGCCGAGCGAAAGGGAGCGCCGTTGCATATTAGCTGATATTATCGTGAAAGCTAAAAATAATAACTGGCAGCGCGAGCGTAGCCAGCTTTATTATCCGAGTTTATCCGAGCCGAAATGATGTGCCGCGGATATGTTGGCGGATAAGCAGCAAATGCTCGAGATTAGCTGAGGCAGACAGACAGCTGTTTGGGGGGAATCGATTCGAGCTTCGACTTTAGGTATATTCAGGCAGTTTCGCTGCCTCGGTAATTGCCTGGGCCCAAACGCTTGTCAAAGGGACATTCAGCTGTGGCGCGTATCAATTTAGGGCTTGGCGCCCAAATGCCACATAGAGCAGTCATGTAAGCTGATACGCCTGCTGTCCCGCTCCAGCCATTCCAGCTAAAGCAGCAACAAGAGCTGCAACACCAGCCCCAGAGCCTCTATTTGGAAAATAGTCAAGAATCTTGTAGCAAGAGCCTGCAACATATATATATATATAAAGAGAGAGAGAGATTAAAGAGAGTGAGAGACAGCAGGAATGCTTAAAGCAAAGAAAAAAGCAGCATCGACTTGAGAACTGGTCGCCTGGGCGGACAGCAGCGCAAAGGCAGGAGAGCACAACAACAAAAAAGTGGCACCCAAAGATGCAGCAGTTGGCTTCAGGTTGTTGCCTGCCATGCCGCATGCACCACATGCACCACATGTCGATGTTAATGTGCGTGAAGTGAAGTGGCGGGGCGGCAAGTGCCAACTGGCCAGAGCTTGCAATATATACATATATGCGAGTCCGTCGATAAAGTCGCCGCATCGGAATGCCAGCAATTTCACGATTGCTTGTGGCGCACATTGGCATGTTTTGCGCTTAAGTCAAGAATTTTATTGCAATTTAACGCGTAATAAAATAATTAGCTGTTGCTCTGCCCGTGCCCATGCCCATGCCCATGACCTGCTCTTATCCGTGCTGTCGCCTGGGCTTAGCGCAAGATGTAGATATTATCCATTGAGCCGAGCTGAGCTGCCCAAAATGCACAGATTCAATTGGCTGTCATCTAGACAGACAGACAGACGGACGGACAGCCAGGCAGACAGTCACAATGGACAGCTAGTGAGACAGCAGCGGGCAGCATCTAAACATGCGCCACAAACTTATCCAACAATGTTGACGTTGTCGTCCTCAGTCCCAGTCCCAGTCGCAGTCGCAGTCTCAGTCTCGACATTGTCGTCGCTGTTGCCCATGACATGACAGCGCGGAATATGATGAAAGGGCCTAGGGTGTAGTCGGAGCGGGAAAAGGGTTTGTGTGTTTGCCGTTTTTATCTCTGCGCTTTGTTTAATTTGGCGTGTGTTTCATTGTTGTTGTTGTTGTTGTTGTTGTTGTTGTTGCTGTTGTTGTTGCTGTTGCTTAACCCTTTTGTTGTCTCGCCGCTCAGTTAATCAACATTGAAATCATTTTGCCATCTTTTTGATTATTAGCGCTGGCTCCGTTGATTGTTTTCTGTTTTCTGTTTTTTTTTGTTGCTTTCGCGTTGTAGCTGTAGTTGTTATCCGTCTTAATTTTCAAGCGCACTCGATGATTAAGTCTCTGTGAAGGCCATAAATAATTGTCATGATGCATAAATTGGGAACGCTGAGATGCATGCAAACATGATCAGCGCTCGCTCGGTGAATGGCCGCCGAGATAAAGGCAGAGCGACGCTTATGTTATGTGCCAATTGTGGCTCTTGACTGATAGCATTCCTAATTGCCCTTATCCGGATTTATCCGAAGCTATCCCAACTTATCCGAACACTCTTAACTTTACGTAGACACATTTGTTCAGCTCCTCTTCACACTCTATTCTAATGGATACTGAGCCCAGACTCACCTCGGAGAAGTCCCGCTGCGACATCTTGTTCAATAGCTGCTCGCCAACAGCAATTTTGCCATTGTTCTCATTACTATTTGCATGATTATTTGCATTAAAATTTAATGGCAAATTTATAAGATTCTCATAATTCGTCATTTGTATGCAAGAACCATCAATGGGCCTTCAGCATGCCGTCCTGCAAGAGACAAAAAGAAGCAAAGAATTAAACACAAATGAAACAAAGACTTACAGAGAGAGGGAAAGACAGAGAGAGAGAGAGAGAGGAGGAGACAGAGAGACGCTGCAACAAAACTTTCAAATGCCTCAACGAGAGAATTCTAGAGAAGTTCGCCTGCTGCTGCGGCTGTTGACCAACGGCTCTTATGCAAATTTAGGCCCGGCCGCAGTCACATAAACTTGACAATTGAATGTGGCCATAAATTTCGCGGAGCTGAGACGTGTGTCCACAGTGGCCGCAGCGACGCGGTGCGAATTCTGCCGCTTACTCGCCAGCGGCGCCTCAGTATCACGAGCATCAAGCCAGCCCCAGTCCCAGTCCGAGTCCGAGTCGACTCCATTCCAGTCCCTCATTCATTCTCGATGGCCGATCGAGCCGCGCTCAGCTGTGGCTCACATTGTATATTTAATTTGATATCATTTAATTGGGTTCGGCGGTAGCTATCGCCGCTTTTAGGGAAAGTTTACATTAGCCAATTTAATTAAAAAATGGCCAAAGACGAAAAGCTGCCCAGCAGCCGCAATGAAAAGTTGGCCAAATCATAATCAGCGGAAATTGATGCCGCCAGCTGTTGGCTTCGGTTTCACACTCGCAGAAGCCATATGCTGGCTCGATCGCCGACCGCCGATCGCCGACCGCCGATTGGCGAATGAGTGTGCATTCTTGCATTAACATTAACAGCGGCGTTAACAGTAATTGAAATGTTACAAAAGACTTAGGCGACAAACCTGAAATGGCGCAAACTCGTTGCGGCCACTTCTGACTTCTGCATGCCAGCCATGGCGAAGGGCTTGCCAGCGATATTATAATTCAGCATTATGTCATAGGAGAACCCATTTGCATTTGGACATTCACATATGCTAACAGCCGCCTGAATGATATTCAGATTCCAGTTCGCTTAATGCCATCTAATAGTCCATTTCTTCAGCTGCCTCGCGTCGCTCTCCAACTATTTCCGCTGGAGAATCGCGAATCGCGAGTCGCGAGTCGCAATCAAAGCAGATATTAATCGCCGCCGCCGCCTTTGTTTGTTCTGTTTGCTCTCTGGCTTTATGGGATCGGCGTAAAATGCTTATCAATTGCGCTGCGCTCGCCTTTGATTGTTTTTCCCTGTCTGTGTGCCTTTGCGGCTGCCTTTTGGCATTATTATTATTATTATTATTATCATTTTTTTTCTCTCTCTTTTCATTCTCTTTATTTTTTCATATACATTTTTTAACGATTATGAAGCCCGGTTTCATTACAAATGAGCTAATTTAGCCACATTAATGGCTTTATAATTGTGCTGCGGCCGCTCGCTTGTTTTTATGGCTGCTCTCGACCAAAGCGACTGTGACGATTGTGGAGCGCTCTCTGATTGCCGCGACCAGCCCAACTCGTAACGTGCAAAAATGAAGTCATACGGGAAATGGTGGCTTAAGCACACACACACAACGCTGCAATAAATCTCACTTTCAATACTTCATTTTGGTTTTTGCTGGCATTGTTAATACATTAAACGAAAGCTTTGCTGATTTCGTTTCGCAGGGTCAAGCAAGCCAAATCATTATCAACTGTGGGCTAAGCATATGAAGCTAAGTTTCCTTTGGGCATGAGTCTATATATATATGTATGTATGTACAAAATGAGTAATCTGCCGATTTGATTGATACTTGTAAAGTAAACAAAGTCAGAATGCATATCGATAAGCCCTGAATTGGTCTATGAATGAAGCAAGTATCCATCTCATAAGCTTAATCTATTTTTTAGGCCTACCAGAATATTTACATATATTTGCATTTATTTTTATGAATTTATATATATTTCTATGCATTTATATATATTTTGATATATTAATAAATACTTTTATAAATTTAAATAAATATTTTTATGTATTAATATATATTTTTAAATATTTATATAAATATATTTATATATTTTCTCATATATATTTATATAAATGAATATGAATATTTTAATGCATACTTTTATAGAATATATATATTCTATATATATATATTTTTTTGCATATTTTTATACACATTTTTATACATCTTCATAATTTAATTTAATATCAATTCCAATCCCTTTCAGCCCTGGCAACTAACACTCAAATATATGGCTTTAGTCTGTTCGCCTTTGGATGCTGTCCACCCTCATAAACCTCTATCAGAGTCTGCGAGTCGCAACAGTGTTGCACAGCGTTGCTCGCTGTTGGCAGCGCTTCGTTGGCGGTCGTCCACCAACGAGCACAAAAGACAGCCCTGGGCGAGAGCGCTTGCTCGCTGGCTCGCTGGCCCGCTCGAGCGGCAACGCAGATCCTCGAAACATGGAATTGGTTGGCTCAGGCGGAGCGGGCCCAACGATCTGGGTCTTTATTACAACATCTATAAATGATTTCCGCTATTAAAATAAAACACTTTTGCATAATTTTTCACTTAGAGAGAGGAGAGCAAGAGCAACAACAATGAAGAGAACAACATTTGAGGCGGAGGCAACAGGCAAACGACGAAAAAGAAATTCCTCACGCTTCAGACGCCCGTGAGGCATGCCCGAAAATTCCGCAAGACAACGCCTACCCCGACCCAGACTGGACAGACAGACAGCCTCATGCCCACTGCAAGCTGGGGCTAAGTCCCCGTTTGAAGGAGGCTCGTTGATTGTCTTCGTCATCGTCAGCGTCATCGTCGTCGCCGTTCGCTTTTTGATGATGCCTGCTCGCAACCTGTTGAAATGTGTGACAAATTGGGCGTAAACAGCCGAAGTGAAAAGGATGCCCGCCGCCTGCTGCCCTCTGTCCGCTGCCTGCCGCCACTCGCTGTCCTTTGCCGCCCAGCCCAGGCTCATTAAGTCAGCAACGTGGGCGTGACGTGCAGCGATTTTGTTACGTTCTTCTTATTTCTACCCAATTCTGTTCAAGGTAAAAAATTTGCTTAAGCGCAGCCAAAAATTGAGCCATAAATTTCAAGTTGATTAACATGAAGCGCACGGAGGATGCGCGGGGCGACGGCGCGCGGGCTGAGCTGAGCTGAGCTGAGCTGAAGGCGACAAATTATTTATGCGCTGCTACTTATGTTTAAGTGCTTAAGTATTTGGTGATATTTCTCAAAGCACATTATTTGATAAGCACTCGAAGACACAGAAGAAAGAGGAGAAAAAAAAACTCTAACAAAGCAATCAATTTGTTGAGTGCCTGAGTGTGTGTGTGTGAGTGTGTGTGAGTGTGTGTGAGTGTGTGTGTTGCCCCAAGGCAACTCAAATTGTAGTTCAGTTCGAGCTGTGCTCGTTCTGTGCATGAAATAGCAATGGATTTGTTCAAGTTCGTTGCCTAAGTCTTTTGTTTGTGTGCCTAGCGAGAAATGAAATGAAATCTTGGCCATTGCTGCGATTGGTCACTGCGGCCTCTATTTGGCAGCTTGTCTACTTGCTCGGCCCGGCCACATGCCCGCCCGTACAATTTCATTAAATCTCATTAAAATTTTTTGGCCATTTTGTGGCTGGCGCAGCCAACAAACCGTGCAAGAAAGGCCAAAACGTAGCTGTATGAGAGACGTGGACCGAAATGAGAAGCAATTTTAATGAAGCCAAAGCCGCCGTGGCCGTGTTGTAGCCGACTCCGAGACACTTGTTGCTAGTTGTTGTGGCTGCCACCGCTACGGCTACTGCTGCTGGCCACATTGCTGCTGCCTTATAAGCTGGCGTGCATTTGTTGTTGCCCACAATGCGAGTGGCACGATGTAATTGACATCATTAGACTAAAGTGCGAGCAGCGGCCAGCGAGTGTGGCCAAAAGGAGCGCTAGAAAGTGGCCTGCAGAACGAGCCAGCGAGAGAGACCCGTTATCAGCGTTAACCGTTCTCATATGCCAGCCCAAGCCAAGCCAAGCCAAGCCTGGCTAGGCTGGGCCATGGCATTGACCCACCGCATCGGCCAGCTAGATTTTCCATTTTCAATTTCCAACTCCCAGTGCCCTTAATCTATGCAAATCGCTTGATGGTACATATATATATATATTTTGTTTATTGTATTTTCTCTCATTTGATTTATGCAGCACACTAACCTGGCCCGGCGCATATTAAGTTTTTTAATTTTCCTGGCTTTGTCTAATAAATTTCATGTTTAAGCATTTTCGGGCTACAAATTTTCACCGACAATTTATGGCCTCCACTTACTGTGGAATGTGGCGACAGCGTCCCGAACTGGAGTCGCCGACGCCTCGTCGTAAATTGCTGTCTTATATATATATATATATATATATATATATATATATATATATATATATATATATGTGTGTGTGTATTTGTATCTAATTTGTTTAGGTTTCTGGGTTGCGATCTGCCTGAGACTTTTACAGTTGCTTATTATAATATATACATATATATAAATCTGGGTAGAGCATGCAATTTGGTTTAGTTATATACGTATGTATACATACATATATATATATATATACATCTTCGATTCTAATTCACAGCTGATGGCTTTTTAATGCCTCGCATCCATTGGCTGTTCTCTTTGTCTACTGTACGTCCAGCTGCGTGGGGATTAGGTTTGATTAACTGCAGTCGCTGGCTGCTGCTTGGCTTATTATCATACAAATGACTTAGGCAACGAACTTGCTGTATACACACACACACGCACGCAGAGAGAGAGAGAGAGAGAGAGAGAGAGAGAGAGAGAGCGGGAGAGAGAGAGCCGCTCTAATGGCCGCATTAATTTCACTAATTTCAAATATTCGATTGGCTCGTCAAATTTTTGCATAATAATAAATAATTGGCTTAAGTCGCTGTTGAGTCTGGGTTGCCGCTGTTGCCAAAATATTTAAATTGTTTATTGTTGATTTTTATTGGTATTTAAGTTGCTTAAATGTCTGCTGTCGATGCTGGCCGGGCCTGCCCTGGCCAGGCCTGGCCAGAAAGGCATTTGGGCATGCCCAGAGCGAACCGCCTTAAACCAATGCACACACACACACATACACACACATAGAGTAGTTTACTCTCTCAACACTCACACACACACACACACACACACACACACACAGAAAGACACTCTCACAATCGTGGCTGAAACAAGTCAGGCAACTTTTTTATTTTTTCCTCATTTTATTGGAAGCGGCCGCCGCTTTGGATTGCCTTCCTTTTTCTCTTTACTACAACTACTACCACTACATTGTTGTTGTTGTTGTTGTTGTTGTTGTTGCCTTTTTGTTATTAGTAGCATTTACTTTGGAATGCAACAAAGCGAGAACGTTTCGAAAAATGACGACGACGACGACGACGACGGCGATGCTGGCAGCGCCTTTGGCCATTGACGTCTTGTTGCGAAAACAGAAAAATGCATGGCCTGGTTAGCACTCCACTGAGTGACAGAGAAGGACTTAGCTAGCGCGACAGAGTGGGCACGAGAGTAGACAGAGACAGAGAGAGAGAGAGAGAGAGGGAGGGAGAGCGAGTGTGTGTGCGTGTGCGTGTGGAGAGAGGAGGAGCAAGCGAGAGGGCAAGTGCGTGTGAATGAGCAGGGGAGTCGCGAGTCGCAGAGAGTGGGCGACCAAAGCTCGGAACATATGTCAAAAGCTGTCAGAGTTCAAAGGCCGCTGGGGTCCGTTGATCGCTTCTTTAGCACCATCGAGCGTTTACAGCTCGGCGGGGGCAACTCACGCTTTGGCACAGAACACAACACAATCAAATAAATATTCACTTTACAGCCCGTTGCTGTTGCTGTTGTTGCTGTTGTTGTTGTTGTCGCGATGCCCGACACACAATTCGAATACAAGCAACAAAAAATATAGGTAAATAAATAAACAACAAAAAATTATTAAAAAAAAAAAAACAACACCGAATCGCGTTACGTTTTTTCGCCTCGTTGTTGAACGCCCCGCATGCAAAACTCAACTAAGGCGAACGCGCAGAAGGAGACGGCGACGGCGACGGCGACGGCAACGACGGCGACTCGCGGCCAGAGTCAGAGCGAGAGAGCGCCACAAAAAGAAACGAAAAACAGGTACACAGCCATAACAAGTATTGCGGCGACCCGTTTACCTGTTCGAGTCACTCAGCGAACGCTGCCAGATCTGCGCGCTTTTTCAATTATCTGGCAGCACACTCAGTGTGGCCAGGTGGGCAGAAGAAGAGTGGATCGATAACAGAACTCCAGAGTTCCCATTGACTTGTAGTGGGGCCAAAAGTATGTGTGAAATATTTTAAGAACTTTCTTTCTATGGAATGCCAAAGGCTTAATGAACTATGATCTTAGGGAAGTTAGTGAATAGTTAATAGATGCAGTCTTAATAGCCTCAAATGTTATCGAGATGGTACTTCTATGTCTGTAGTTAATATATTTTATTTATTTATATATGTATGTGTTAGTTAGTATGGTAGAGGCTGGTGAATAGAACTGTTCTAGATAATAATAAATAAATAATAATAATAAAAATAAAAATAATAATAATAACAAAAAAAATTATAAACAAATAAATAAATAAAAATAAAAATGATAATAATAATAAAAATAAAAATTAAAAAATAATAAAAGTAATAAAAATATAAAAAAAAAAAAAAAAGAAAAACAATAATAATAAAAAATAATAACAGCAATAATAAGAATAATAACAATTAAAATTAAAATAAATATAAAAATAACAATTTAAATATTGATGATAATAATAAAAAAAAAAAAAATATAACTAATTTTAACAATAATAAAAATAAAAAATTAAAACTAATTTTAACAATAATACAAATAAAAATAAATAATACAAATAATAAGTAATAAAAATACTAAAACATAACTTTTTTTTTAATTTAAAAAAATTTACCTTAATTTAACAATATATTTTCTAAAGCTAAAATGATAAGAAATCAACTAAATTTCAATATAATTAACTTTCTTCATAGTGTTCAATAGATTTCAAGTCTCTCTCCTTAGCTATGCATGGCCAGCTCAGGCTCATTAAAATGTCTAAAATTTCATAGCATACTTTTAGGCTGCAACATATTAAACCAGTATCTGCTCAGGTGTTTCCCCAGCGGGCAGCGCAAAGCAATCGTCGCCAGCAGTGATAAAAACACGCTTGACTCATGCAAATCAGTTCAGTTGTCAACAAGTTCTACAGCTGGAAGCGTTTCTGGAAACCCAAAAGAGAAGCTCGAGATGTCTGCGTGCAAAGTGCTGAGTGCGTGGCTGCTGCTGCTGCTGCTGGTCGTCTGCCTTTCGGCGCTGGTGGCCGCCCAGCCGCCAATCAGTGAGTGTTGATGGCGCATCGTCAGGCCAGCTAATGCCAACGCCTTGCCAATCGTTTGCAGCTCCTCGCCAGTGTCCGGCCAATGAGACGTTCCTGCCTTGCGGCCCCAGCTGCCAGACGGAGTGCGCCACCCTGGGCAAGCCCTGCCTGATCAATCACATACGCTGCCCCGACGGCTGCTACTGCAACAAGGGCTACGCCCGCAACGCCGCTGGCACGTGCATCCCCATCGCCAAGTGCAGCAGACGTGGCCCCTACGCCAATTAAGCACTGTTAACTGATGACAAAAGATTCCCAACTCGATAAACAGCTGCTGAAATTTGTTTACTTGACCGTGTTGTTGTTTTTATTGCTGCTAAGCAGATGACGGGTTTTGTTTATGTGCTCAAAAGGCTTCAAAGTGGGCTATAATTACACACGGTATCTCTCAGTCATCAAAACTGCAGTCTATATATATGTATATTGATATAAATATGAATACCTATATGAATAATGTCTATATATTCAGTTAGCACTTATGCTTTCAGTAATTTCTCATTTTGAAGGCCTTTGGGTTGCTTCAACTGTAAAGAGTTGAGCTTCATAAGAGACAGCTAAGCTTTTCAGCAGATTGAGTAGCAGTTCCAACAGTTTGACATGCTTTGTGCGCTGCCTCGGCTTAGCTCTGATCGATGGGTTTGTGCTTTGGCTATGATTTGTGCATGTGACAAGTTGTGCTGCTCCATGAAGATCGAAATGGGTGCGGGTATTGGCTTAAGCTGTGAGAAGCTGTGCTCTACAAATGTCGACGTGGGTTCATGACTTGCGACAGGGCTGCTCGCGAAAGATCGAATTGGGTTCGTGCATTGGCTATGGCTTGCAAATGGGCTTAAGGTATGACAAGCATTGTTGCTTTGCTTAGATCGAAATGGGTTTGTTGCTTGGCTTAATTTCTAAATAATAAATATTAATATTAATAATATTTATAAAAATTAAGCACAGAAATGGAAATGATTTTCTTTTAATTTTATTTGTATTATTTTTATTGCAACTTAATCACTTTAATTTATTTTAAATAAATGAAAGAAATTTAATTTCGCCCGCTCGCAGTCAGTAGATGTCGATTGCATTGTGAAAAATCGAAAATGTAAAGTGCTTTTGTTACAACTTTTTGATTTCTCATTAAGTTGCCGCCTGACTAGACCTGAATAAATATTGGCTGGCTTTTGTATACAGATATATATATATATATATATATATATATATATGTGTATATTGAGTCTTATCAATTGACAGCCCAGCAGCAGCGGCAGCCGCAGCGAGAAAGGTGCAAAAGCAACAAAGAACTTTTGATGCTAAGTAAATCCTCAGGTACAAAGCCTCAGCTTACAAAAGCGAAAAGGGGTCATGGCAGAGAGAGAGAGAGAGAGAGAGAGAGAGAGAGAGAGAGAGAGAGAGAGAGGAGAGGTAGAGTGGGTAAAGTTTTCTGAATGGGTTGGCCAAATGGGGGCGTTGGTGAATCGAGCGCTGACAACATGCAAAATGTAAATGTTTGCTGTCATTGAGTCGAAAATGTTGGCTGGCGCCCAAACCAAACGTTAATAAACTCACGTCAGCTATGCCGCTCCGCCTCGCCTCTCCCCGCCCAGCCGCCGCTCAGGAGGGGGGCTCAATTTACAGGAGCAAACACGATGGCAGCCAGTCAGAGAGCCAGCCAGACATTTAGTCAGCCTGCCTCCCCTTCTTTGTGATTGCGTTTATTTCGGCCCTTTTTCGCATTCGCATTCGCCTTCGCCATTTCGTATTCGTACGTTGGCCTCCAATTTCGGTCGGGGCTGAAAGGAACTGGCGCTCGAATTTGAAATGCAAACATGTTTGCAGCACGGCACGGGCTGCCCATATACCACACGCCATATAGCATATACCATACATCATATACCATAGACCATAGACCGTAGACCATATATACCGCATGCTGTGCAACAGCGGGCACGCCCTCACCTCCACTCTCCCCTCCCCGCCCCCCCCCTCTCTTATCCCCTCTGCCAGGCTTGTTTGTCTATTTGTGACTGTGTCAAAGACGCAGCCTGGCGCTGCCTGCGCGCTCTTCAGATTTGTGTATTCCTCAAATTCATTGAATTTCGCGAAAAAAAAGAGCCCGCTGAATGCCAAGCAGAGTCATATCGGAACAGCCAGCGGAAATTCAAACTCAATCAACATGAAAAACTCAAGGGAGTGGCAAAAAAATAGAAAGAAAGAATAAACCAAAAACAGCGAACCGGAAACAATTCACAATTGTCAAGTGGTTCACTAGGATTTACCCCAGTCCTAGCTGTTGCTCGATCTGAAACAGGAAAATCTGGCATCAGTTTGAAGTTGTTTGAGGCTGATCAAGTCATGGAGCTACAAGCGTTTGATATATACATATATATATAGCTATATCATATCTAAATATCTGTGCATATAAATCTGTATATTTTAGTTCTTTATATATATATATTTATACCTAAATCTATGTGTGTATCTATATCCATAGTTAAACCTTGGTAAAGTCATGTTGAGTTTTTCGCTATATCTAAATCAGTTATATCGAGGTTTCGCTGTATCTACATCAGCATCATAATCTGATCTTTCATTTCTATACGATCTTTGATCTCTATGGCCAGTCTGCGCTCTCTCCTCGATCCTCTGCTCATACTCCCAGCTAGACAATGATGAGATTGCCCCCAGCAGTAACTCTCAAGTTTATGCCGAACTCACGCTTAAAGCTTTTATTTAGGATTATTTAATACTTTCACTAATTGCTAATACATGTATTAAGCTTAAACCCTCTTCTAATGCGCAATTGAATATCTCATGAATTTACTCAGCCAGCCCCCATGCAGCTGCCAAATATTGAACTGTTTTGGCTGGCCCCGGCTTGTGCCAGAGTGTAATAGTCCTGCACACATATTTACACACTCTCTGGCACACACCCGCCTGCCACTGCTCCGCACACACATATCGCTCGTCATTCGGCCCTTCTCTCCACACGCACGCATCAAACGTATCATATCGTATTCATCGACATTCAGTCCTTGAGCTCCTGCGATTGCCGAGCGGCATAAAGGACCAACCTGTGCCTGTGCCTCTGCCTCTGACTCGTTCTGTGTCTGTGTCCGTGCAACTGAAGTGGCGGCAGCAGGTTCTCCGGCCGTGCAACGTTTCAATTCACAACTGACTGATTTCTGGGGCCCAGGCCATAAAATGCTCATATAATTTCGACTTTATCTGGGAGGCTGGCAGCCAAACCATTGGCATTGAAATGGGTACGAAATGCGTGCCCAATGCTAAGTTTTTAATACAATGCGATACAATGTTGATTTATGGCCAAAATACACACAGAGAGAGAGAGAGAAAGAGAGAGAGAGAGAGAGAGAGAGAGACTGATATGCGCATATGTTCGGTCCATTGTTGAGCCGCTCCAATATCTGTGTAAGCAAACATAATGCATTTGTTAATGTGCGCCAAATTTTTTGGGGAATTTGATTAGAAATATTTTTGTTTTCTTTCTTTTTGTTTATGGGATATATATGGATAGAGATGGTTGTGGAGGCCGAAGTTGTGGAGCTATTTGTGGGTATTGCACAGATTAAATGGAGCTTTGAAAGGGTCTCCCCTTTATTGAGGGATATTGTGTATATATATATGAGATAGTATCTGTCTTAGCCGAATCAGTCAATGTATGTACAAACGATAGAAAACATCTACCCCTCTCCCTCTCTCTCTCTCTCTCTCTCTCTCTCTCTCTCTTGCTGGCTATTCTGAGCAGGACCTAAAGGGCTCACAGATAGGCCCATTCTCTATGAAGATAAACGAATGCCTGAAGCTAGATGATTCAAGATTCAAGATACATCCAAGCATCATGGTGCCCATGCTGCACCAGAGCCAACAGAGGTCTTAGATGCCATTATCATCAAGACTCATGATAAGTCTTGATGATAGTGGCATCCACTTCATCAACTACTTCAATCAAATATTCCCTAGAACACTATCTCCGACTGTTACGCTTTCTACAACTCTCTCCTATTTACTCCGTTATTGTTGTCAGCCATTGCCTCAAGTATATTATATTTAATATTTAATATTCATAATAATAATGTTTACCTAATTTCTGTCTAGCTGAAGTTGCCTTCTTTGCCTTCCACCCAGCTTAGCTGCTGCTGCTGCTCTCGTTACAAATCAATGCGCGTGGCAGCTGTTGGCTGTTGCCACAATTTGTTGGCGCAATGATTGCACTGATTGGGGCAAAGTGTTCGTGGCAGACGCCTCGCAACGGATCGGCCAAATCATGTAAAGCATTGTAAAGCATTGTGCTAACCACGCTGATCAGGCGACGGCGTGGATAATCATCGAACGATTGATGACACTGACAATTATAACGATTGGCAAGCGCAGCAGCTTTTGTTTGCTGCAGGTTTGGAAGTCGGAGCCTCGGCTAAAATCCCAGCAATTTGATAGATATCATGTGGCATGGCAGTTGACACACGCCATTGTCGCTCGCACAAAGACATGGACACACAGTCGCATATGGCTGGCACGATTGTGGTCGAGGGGCTGGTCGGGCGGTTGGCTGTCTGCGCTGCACATTGTTTCTCTCATGTTGCAAGCGATTTTCCAGCTGCTGCAAGTGAAATGCAATTGTTTTCCTTTTTTGTCTGTCTGTTTGGTTGCTTTTGTTTTTATATGTAGTTGTAGCACGCAGGCTCTTGACACAATGTTTGGCCGTTTATTGATTTGGGCTTTGATCCCTTTTCGTGTCACGCGCACTCAACTATCGTGAACAGGCGTCGCCACTTTGCATGCGGAGCGCGTTTTTATGCATTTATTTCCATCTTTTCGCATGTCCTGGGCACAGAGCGTGCTCTGAACAGGCCCTGATGGCTGGCTAAACAATCGATGGCGAGGATATTGTTAGCGGCATTTATGCTGCATGCGTTTGATTCTTGCTCGATGTGGCAGATCTCAATAGGCTGGCAGTTGGCAGGGGGACGAGTGGTGGAGCAGATGCTGTTGATCGAGAGAAGCACAGTTGATAAATGTAGTATATTGTATGAAATACCAATGATATATGTATCTATAACTATATGTGGATGACTCTGAAGTACAGCAGAAGAGATGTGTGAAGGTGTAGCTACAATATGCAAGCATGAGCAGGTGAGCAGGCTCTCGTGATCGGTAGAGGCAGATCCTTGCACTCGGCAAGAAGAAGGCATTGAAGGCCAACTCCTAGCGGCTTCAAGTGCTCTGTAGAGGATTGTTAGGGAATTCACGAGCATCAGCAACCAGATTGAGGCTAGGGATATAAATGAATATAGAAATATAGAAATACATAAAACTGAATCCTCAACTTAAACATTTCTCTGCTAACATGTCAGAGATTCATCTCATAAGAGAGTTGTATATCCAGGGTATCCTCCTGCCAGTTGTGCTTGCCCACTCAATTTTGATTCCCCGACTTTATTTTGGGCTGACAGAATAAAAATGTGTTGCGGTTTGGGCTGTGAGTAGTCGCTCTATGCACTCGAAATAGTTTTTCGGCTGCAGTCGAGGCGTTACAATTTGCCTCCAGCAAGCGCTGCAGCTGGCCAGGCCTGCTGTCCGAGGGCCAAGCTAGGATCCATTTGCCAAATTTGGCATTTGGCATTTACTGTTTGCCACTTGCCACTTGGCATTTGGCATTTGGAATTTGGAATTTGTATTTGCGGTTTGTATTCAATTTAATTGCAGTGCGTCGCTTAATGGATTTTAGCTGTAGTCGCTCGGACGCGGCGCACTGATGGCGGGTATCAGCAAGAGGCATGAGGCCTGCATGGATCTGGTGAACTTCTAAGAATGCTGTCAACGAAATTCCGTTTGGCTTTCAGCTTGCAAATGGGGGAAAAACATGTGCAACATGTGCAGACTGCAGGCATTGGCTTAATGGCTTCAAGTTCTGGGCTAATTAATTGCGCCGAGTTTGTGCTCTCGAGAACCTTTCTAATCAGCATTTAATTGGCTTAATATAAGACAGGTGTGTGTGTGTGTGTGTGTGCATTTCATTATATATATGTATATGTATATGTATATGGAGAATTCATGCATGCGCTTCAATTTGTTGCTCAGGCGACGCTTGATTATGAAAATGAAATATTTGCTTTGAAATGCACACACAGATATGCACTACTAATACGGGTGCCATTTAGCCAAAGTAAACACTCCGAGAGAGACTGAGAGAGAGAGAGAGAGAGAAAGAGAGAGAGAGAGTGAGAGAGAGAGAGAGAGAGAGGGAGAGAGAAAGAGTGACAAACAAGCAGCTGCTGGAACTGTGTGCGTAACAATAAAACAACTTCATTCGCCCAATGCTCATCATCATGATGATGAAGCCCCATCATCGTCAACTGATGCCAGTGCACGCACACTGCAAAAGCGGAAACGGAAACGTTGAAAAAGCAATTGGCAAATGGCGACGCTCAGTTGCAATTTATTGGCAGCTGCAATTAGTTGGCCGCACTTCCGATTTCGGGCAGGCGAGGGATTTGGCAAACTTGCTGCATGCCAATTACAGCGCCAGTTGAGCACTGAAATTATGACATTACGCCCGGAGGCGAACTGAATTGCTGTCGGCGGCCCACAGCGAGCATGCACTTAATTTTGGCCGCCACTGTGCAGACAGTTCATCGGGCAGAGCGAGTGTCCACTTGAGTTCGACTTGTTTGAGCAGCTCCAACTCCAACTCCAAACTTTGCCTAGGCTTGCTATGCTCTTTATATTGACAGCTACTGTTGAGGAGTGCCTTTAGCTCAGACTGCTGTTCATCAAGCTGTCCAGCTTCACTTGTGTGTTGCCTGGAAAGAGCGTGAGCTCTTGCAATCAGCAAGTTGAGCACAGTCGCAGTTGTTGCGGCGCTTCACTCTGCTCTCCCTTTGCTCAAGGCAGGTGCGCTCTTTATTTCGACCGCCACTGTTGCAGTCAGCTGAATGCAGCTAAGCCCGCCCTGGCAATGTTTGACGTACCGCAATTGGCTCGTGCTTAGTCCAGCTGAAGGTCAAGCCTTAAGCCTGCACTCTATTTTGGACGCCACTGTTGCAGCTGAACTCAAACTCAAAGTCAGCTTAAGTTTTGAAGAAATGCAAACCCCAAGTCAGACGACATTCGAAAGGACTTTAGATTATAGCACCACCGCTGCACCACAGCACCACTGCACCACTTCACCGCTGCGGCTGTGATAAATGCAAATTTGCGCTTGCTGAGCGCACTAATTGCTGGCAAGCAGTTTGAGGCGCTGCCACGCCCACACCCACACCCGCAGTAGCAGCAACAATTAATTGCCATCATTTTTTAGAGTCCTTTTCGTACGCTTCATCGTCTCGAGGCGCCGTTAGCTGTAATTTCGCAGCAACCCGAAAATGCTTTGTGTAATGCAGCCGAAAGTTTCCTTGGCCACGCCCCTCGCTCGTGTTGCCGTGTTGTTTATTGCGCTGCAACTTCCGCTACAAACGAAGATAAATTGTTAAATTCTGTTGCTGTTCTTGTTGCTGTTGTTGTTGCTGTTGTTGTTAGTTAGTGTTGCGTTTTTCTATTTGAGTCTTGCCAGCAGCAGCAGCAGCAGCAGCTGCTGCAGCTCGCATTGCACCTCCAGCTCCAGCTCCAGCTCCAGCTCTAGCTCCAGCGCCAGCACAGTGGCCCCCGCCCCGCTGGGCAACTTATCAAAGGCCAAATAAAGAGCCGTCGAGTCGCTCGGCATTTATTGCTGATAATCGATCGGGCACTGAGCCAAACAGAGCGGCTGGCTATCAGCTTTGATTTGGAGAGCTGAACTATGGATCAAGTTCGATCCCACAACAATCAAATCAACAATATATATATAAATGCATATATGTATATATATGCCTGTTCATGCTGACTGCCGCTTATCAGATTGCTGATTGCGTAAGGCGTTCACAGTGAAACTCTGGATTACATTTGACCTTTGTCTGACAGCAACTCGAACTGCGACCAACTCAACTCCACCGACTCCGCCGACAATTTAAGTCAGCTTCCGCTCAGTCTCAGCGCTCAGCTCTAATCTGCTTTATGTATATAGTAATAAGTACAGTATTTTTGAAGTAATTCAATTCGGATAGTGTATATATAGAGAATATATGTATGTATGTATATACATTCCGAAAGTGTTTATTTGCCGCTGACAACGTGATAATCTCGTCCAGTGACCGCAGCGCGTTAATCGCTAGACGCAGCCGCATTAGGCCGAAGCCTCTAAAGTGTGTCGCGGCGGGGGCAGCTGATAAGATAAGCCAGCAGCGACGGCTGGCCAGCGATAGAGAGACTGAGAGCGAGAGCCACAGAGGCGACTGGCAGTCATGGAGACAACGTTGAACGGTTCGCGTCGGCTGATCGCATTGTGCGTGGCGCTGATTGGCTGCTGCTGCTGCTGTTTGGGCGCCGCCGAGCTGCAGCTGCCGAATGCGGCCAATATCAAGGATCTGAATGAGCTGAGCGCGCACTATATGCCCGCCGGCTATGGCAACGTCAGCCTGGCCGACCTGGAGCGGCTGCTGGAGCAGAAGTGCGAGAAGGCGAACGCCGCTCTGCCGGCGAGCGAGGTGAACGCGACCAAGCTGAGGCTGGACATCCAGCAGGCTGGCGTCCGGCTGATGGAGTGCATCAATGGGCTGGCCAACATCACGGTCGTCCTGGACGAGGTGGAGCGGGCGCGGCCCCTGGGCGACCTCGACGTCGTCTTCGAGAAGTACTGCCTGCGGCTGCCCCAGGCCCGCCAGTGCCTGACCGACTTCAATGCGGTGCTGCTGCCCTGCCTGACGCGCGAGGAGCGCCAGCACAACGCCGTGATGCAGCGCATCGTGGGCAAGCTGCTGGACTTCGTCTGCTACAAGAACGGCGACCAGATAGCGCTGTTCATCGCCGAGCAGGGGCCCGAGTGCCTGGAGAAGCACAAGGACAACGTGGGCAGCTGCCTGGAGAAGTCCTTCGGCCACTACCTGCCCAACCAGCTCAACATATCCCAGATCGAGCTGCCCGAGCTGGTGCTCGGCTCGCGCCAGTGCGGCGAGCTGCAGGAGTTCGAGAACTGCGTCGTGCGCCACCTGGAGACCTGCACCAACATCACGCCCAGCAACATCGTCGAGTCGATGTTCCGCTACGTGCGCAAGGAGTCCAAGTGCCAGCAGGTCGTCGATCGCGTGCAGCGGGACCGCAGCGAGGCGCTCACCATGCGCTCCGGCGCAGCCAAAGCGGCTGGCGTGGGCGTGGGCGTGGGTGTGGCGTCAGCGATTATCCTGGCTCTCAGCTCCGCCTTAATGTAGTGAATTTAGCTCTAGAGATTATCTCAAATGCGGTGCATTGTGCAAACTCTTGTTCATGCTTGTTCCCATATTTTGAAAAATGTTTTTCTATTGTATTCTTTTATTTTTTGTGTTTTGTTTTTTTTTTTTTGTCATCCTGCTGCTTTTCGTGTGTATTTTATAATTATGCTTAATAAAGTCCACGCTGCGTATGCGCAACGTGCGCTTAAGCCGCTTAACGGCTTCGCTTTTAATGCCCGCCAGCAAGCTGAAAGTCGCAAAGTGTTAAGTTCAAAGCTGCATAAACACGACTCGGAAATATGAACAGCAGCAGCAGAAGCAGAAGCAGAAGGAAAAGACAGCAGCCAGCAGGCAGCAGCTAGCAGTCACAGCACAGCAGCCAACAGCAGCCGCACATTGCAGCCGCTTATCGGGTAGTTAGCAGCCGGGTCAGCTGTCCGTCCGGCGTGCGGAGTGTCGTGGGCTGTCCGTTGAGTTTGCTGACTGGGCCGGTGTCTTATCAGCGACTCGCTGGCAAAACAATGAGCATGGGACTGACTAGGTGGCGGGCAATAGCAGCACCACCAGCACCAGCACCAGCTGAACAGCTTGGGCAATGTGAAAAGGTTTAGCCAAGTGAGGCGCACTATGGACTTTGAGCAGCTCATCAGTCTGGCAAGCAAATTGATTTGGCAGCTAAGCCAACCAGCTGGCCAGCCCAAAGATTACCTTGAAATGAGCTCGTGACCTGCCTGACCAGCCCCGCCCCACCTCGTAAATCATAAAAAATTGCGTATAAATCGTAAGCGTAAAGGAAAAGCGCAACTGTCATCGTTTCCCCGGCGACGGCGAGAGACAACTGCGGTACAGAAAAGTTCAATACTCGTGGCAGCGTGGACAGCGAGGATACGAATGAGGATGAAGATGACGCCGACATCTTTCGCTCGGGTCGGGCATTTGCCAGCAGGCGAAGCGTGAAATGAATGGAGTTTTACTTGGCTTAGTTGAGTTTATGGACGCAGTTCTGCTCGGACTGGAATGGGAATTAAAAGGTTTCGAAACGAAATAGAATGGAATTGGTATTGATGAAAATATGTATGGTTGAAACTTTGCTTTGAGCTGCGGAACGAAATGGGAATTGAGTGGAACAGCATGAAATTGCTAAGCTTAACTAGGGGTACGAATGGGAATGAAATTAAGCAGATATATGAGAAAGGCTTGTCTAGTCCAGAAGCTCGTTAAGTTTTCATTTCCTTCAAATGAAGTGGAACGAAACGGAATGGAGCAAATTTTAATGGAAATCCCCAGCATGATGAACTGTCAATTGCATTCCGTAAACGAATTGAGTTTCTTCAGCTACACTCAGCATTTCTCATTCGAAATTGGCAATGGGGAGAGATGCGGGTGTGGGTGCGGGTGGGGGGTGGCCAAGTGGCAAGCTGCAAGCTGCAAGCTGCAACTGTTTCAACTGAGTTGGTTAGTTAGTCGAGTGTTTGGAGCACAGCTAACAAGTCATAAATGTTGCAAACTTAATTAGACTTGTCTCTGGCAGCGCTCGTCTCTCTCTCTCTCTCTCTCTCTCTCTCTGTTTTGTGTGTGGCCAGCAGCTGGCAAGGGCCCATTCAATGGACATTGGCAGCGGCAGGCGCTTGGCTGGGCCCGGGCGCACTTTATTATTGATGTGAAAAATGCGGAAAATGAATGCGTTTCCGGTACTTTTCGCGAGTTGGCAGCTAAATTGCAGCGGCCATGAATCATTCGACTTCCACTTCCACTTCCACTTCGACTGCGACTGCGAGTGCGACTTCAGCTTGGGCTTCAACTTCAGCTTCGGCTTTGCCAAGTAGACAAACTTTGTACGTGCCACGCGAGCAGTTGCCAGCGAGAATGCAGGGAAACTGCTAGCAGAGGCGGCGGCAGAGGCTGAGTTGTCTCAAAACTTGGCTGGGCAAATAATTGCACGTCATTGGCCAAATTATTGACTGTGCCGGGGGACTGGCAGTGGGCAATGGGGCCGAGGGCAGGCCAGCAAAGTTCGGATTTAACTTTCGACTGAGCTGCGGCAGCCAAATAGAAGCTTCACATGAACGTAACACACACACCTACACACCTACACACAGATACAGTGACTGTAAAGAGTATTCGCAGTGTGGCCAAGGTTTAATTAAATATCACAATTTGCCTGCAACTGGATCTAATTGTGCACGCATTAGGAAGCGCGCAAATGGAAATGGCAATCAGAGTGGGCGGTGAATCGGGGGTGTGGCAGGTGTAGCAGCTGGCATGCACTTCAACTGGGACCCAGCTGATGGCACCTGAGGCATTTGCGGCGTCTGGTGTCCCACGCTTCAGCGCTCATTTGTAAATGTTTGTCTTCGTGTGCGGTGTGAAATGCGCGCCAACATGTTTGTCTGCCAGCGTGAGTATCTCTCTGTGTGTGTGTGTGTGTGTGTGTGTGTGTGGGTGTATCTCTCTCTCTCTCTCTCTCTCTCTCTCTCTCTCACACACTATCTGTGCGTGTGTGTCTTGACTGAGTGCGAAAAGAGGCTGCCACCTGCCGCCCGCTGGGAAATTTCAGCGACGCGCGACTGGCAAATTGACAGGTTCTTAACCCACGTTTCACAGCCAGCGCCAGGCCGATGGCATCCATTTGTAATTGCTGGCAAATTGTTACTGATCGAATCGGATGATTAATAATAGAGTATGGCAAATACATACATGAATATGAAAAATATTATATAAATAATAATCAATTTTAAAGTTAACTTTAAGTAGAATCTGTCAGGATCTGAACGTGAGTATGAATAAGTGAAAATATATATGAGTGTCAGACAATATTTGAATATGAATATGTATGAATGTAAACTTAAATAAATAAATGTGAAAAAGATGTGAATATATCTGAATATGAATATGAATATCGGAAAATGAATAGCAATATAGAATCAATATCCGAATATGAATATCGGAATATGAATATCAGATATTCAGATAAATATGTAACGTGATGAATGTGAATATCAGACGAAGAGGAATATGAATATCAGATATCTGAACATAGATATAAATATAACTGAATGCGAATATGAATATTAGGGTAAATATCAACATCTAACTATGAATATCTGATCAAAATGAATGCAAATCTGATGAATTTCTAAATAAAGATATGAATATCTGAAGTTGAATATGAATATGAATATCAAATGTATATTTGACATATTCTAATATATTTCAATACAAACTTAACTGAATATTTAGGATTTAACTCATTTCAGTTGACTTTTCCTTCAGCATTATCATATACATATATTAATTATTATAGTATATGTATTAAGCTCATTTATCTAATCTCTTAATAATACAATTTATCATTTCAAAGCTTCTCAGTCTAACTCTAGCCCCATCAAAGCCTTCGCTGATCACAAATTCAAACTCGATTTTAATGCATTTTATTGGCCAACTCAATTCTCTGGCTGTCCTAAGCCAGCGCTTGGCCTGCCAAAGCTCGCCCACTTCAGCTTTGTTACACAGCGAAGCTATGCCTCTCTCTCTCTCTCTCTCTCTCTCTCTCTGTGTCTGTGAGCTTGTGTGTGTGTGAGTAAGCGCCTTTGTCTGTGTCCGTGTGAAGCGACATGCGTATGCTTGTTGGTTTTACACATGAGTGTGCGTACAATGTGGCCATGTGTGTGTGTGTTAGTTTTTGTCTAGGTGCGTGTGTGCCTGGGTGTGTGTGGCCATATTTGGCATCCGCAAAGTACGTATACTTTGGGGTCTAATTTGCGGTTGCTGGCGCAGCTCAATTTACAAGTGAGAAATTAAGATGTCGACAAAACTTTCGGCCAAACACCTCAGCCGACACAGAGAGAAACAGAGAGAGAGAGAGGGAGAGAGAGAGTCGCCCTGGCACACGTCCACGTTTTTGGATAGCGTCATTTAGTGGGGCATAAAAACCGCAAAGTCTCAGCATGCCACAAAGTCTGAGTGTTATTGCCACAGTAACCAATGCACTTTGCAACTTCTGCTGTTTCTCTTTCGTGTTGTCCAATCGCGCTGCACCAGAAAGAAAAAAAAAACTAAAAGGGAGAAAAATAAGTTCAGCCATGAGCAGTGGTCAACTGACCACGTTACATGCACCACACACACACACACACACACACCTGGGCATGTGCTCACTTTGAGGAGCGTTTAATTGCGTAAAGTTTGCAAAAGAATTTCAACACAAAGTTGTCTCAAACGAAATATTTGCAGGCCACAGCCACGACGTAGCCAGGGCTGCCAATTGTTTAATAAAACATAAGCCAGAACAGCCCTTCGTGTGGGCCACAACATGTGCAACATTTTCCTACAGTAATTGCCCACACATACGCATAAGTGAGTGTTCTATGCGTCGCTGAAATTCCTAATTATAAGTATCGTTAACAGTCAGCAGGACGTTGGCAAGGATACGTAAGTATGTGACGAGAGAGAGAGAGAGAGAAGATGGGGAAAGAAATGATTGAATAAGATAGAGAGACAGAGAGGGAGACATAATGGCGAAGATGAGTGGGGGAGAAGAGATAGAGAGAGAGAGAGAGAGAAGCTGTGAGATACGGGAATTGAGAAAGAGAGATAGAATGAGAAATAGAGAGGTAGAGAGAGAGAGAGAAGGAAAGGAAGACTGTAAAAGAGAGAGAGAGAGCAATAGGAGTGAGAAAGAAATATAGAGATAGACATATAAAGAAAGAAAATGAGACAACAACAGAGAGAGAGAGAGAGAGAGAGAGAGAGAGAGAGTGAGAAAGAGGAATAGAAAAAGACTAATATAGAATAAGAGTAAGAAATAATGATAGACAGGGAAATAAAGAGGCAGAGAGAAATATGGAGAGATAAAGATAAACTGAGGAAGAATGAGAGATAATGGGAAGGTGATATAAAGAGGAAAAGTAAAAGAGATAGATGGGGAAAGAATAAATGAGAGTATGACAGAGAAATGTAGAACGAAGCAGATATACTAGAGAGAGAGAGAGAGAGAGAGAGAGAGAGAGGGAGAGAGAGAGAACGATATAATTACAGATGAAACAAAACTTATACGGCTAAGCGAATGCAGACGGAACGTCAACTGAATATTGAATAAGCTTTCGGCTGTCGACAGAAAATATGCCCATTAGCTGAAGCTGAAAAAAATGCATATTTTAATCAATTTGGACAGAGCGAGAATGGGCAACTTTTTGCAGGCTGATATTTGCAGCTTGTGTCATCTGTTTCTAGCTGGCTGCTCGTAATTTGATTAAAGCTGCGTAATCAATATGTTGACAGTATTCAGATACAGCTTTCGGTAGCCCACAACATGGTGGTAAAAAAGCACACACAATCGTGATGAGGTTATATGGCATCCCTTGTGGTGGTCGGCTGGTGGGTGGGTGGTGCCGGCCGACAAATGATGTATGCATAGACGCTGGCCCCCGAGGGGGAGAGCTGGCAATTGCTTTGCCGTCATATGCGTCGTATACGCAATGTCAGCCATTTTCCCACAAATTGCAAAAATTTTCACAGTTGTTACTGTTGTTGCTTTACGCCATTTTTGCTATATGTTTTTTGTTTTTGTTTTCCTTTTTTTTTTTTTTTTGATATTGTTTCAGTGGTTTTTTGCGCTGGGGCCAAAACTTTATTAATTGCGACAGTGAAGTTTGCAGCCGCAAGCGTCCCTAATTCAATCCCAACAACCCTTGAAACTATTAAAACGCGCGATGTTTACTTTCGCCCCCTTTTTGCGTTTTTTGCTGCTCGCTTACCCTGTACACTTGAAATATTCATAAAAGAGTATATAATTATGGCGGCTAAGTGGACCCCAGACGCCTCTGCAAATGCTGTTGCGGAAAAGTGAATCGGAGCCGAAACTCAACTGAGTTTTAAGCACATTAATTGAGTTCAATTTGAGCTTCTCGTTTTCTTTTTTTTTGTGTTGAGGGCAAGAATAAACATATAATAATAATAATAATAAATTAAATAATTTATAAGTCAATTAATTAATAAAAAATAAATAAGTTAAAAACAAAAATTAAATAAAAATAATACAAAATAAATGAGTAAAAGAAATAAAAAATAATTAAATGATAAATAAATAATATAAAAATATAAAAATTAATAAATAAATAAATAGTTAGTAAATATTATATGTTAATAAATATTATTTAAAATATATATAAAATAAAATATATATATAATTAATAAATATTATTTATGCATTGCCTAGAGTATTTGTCAACTGTAACTTATTATTTAAATTAACTTTCCTTTTTTTTTTTTAGTTTAATATAAAATTTATTTTTGCATATTTAATTGAATTCCTCTCACACATGATGTTGTTCAGCTGTTTGCTGCTGTTGCTGCTGTCGCTGCTGTTGTTGTTGTTGTCTTTATGGGGCTTTGCGGGCTTTTGGTCAGCAGTCAACGAACTTTTCTAATTATTTGCGCGCTAAGCATAAAAGTTGACAGCTTTTAACCATGTGCTGGCAAATTTGCATAGTTCCCAGCCGGGCTGAGCTTGAGGACGGCGTCTGCCAGGAATGTGTATTTTTTTTTACTGTATTGTTTCTGTGTGTGTGTTTTTTTTTTATAAATAAAATAGTTAACGATGTGCATATAATAAATTCCATTTACTAGTGGCAAATATGCATAGGACACTTCGTAATGAATAAATACATATAGAGAAATGATTGGCGAATGAATAAGGGCTATTCATTGCCCTATCGACTGTGAGTTGATGTGAATACTCAAATATTCAAATGAATTTAGGGCGCAGGCAAAGCCAAGTTAATTGTGTGCTCCGCCGTCATTAGTAGTCATTCAATATATATTCGTAATCATTTCCAGTCGAAACTTTGTCAAATGAAATCACAATTTTCGTAATTGTCAACTCAGTGACAGCCGCCAGCTGCCAGCTGCGAGCTGTGTGTTGGCTGGGCGTGGCACGTGCAGCATTTTCAGTTGCCAAAAACTGAAATACAAACAGCATTTTGGCTAGCTGAGAGTGGTGCGGCGGTGGGTCCTGGTTTTGTAAACGGCTCTCGGCTTACGATGCAATCGAGAGCGAAGCCAGAAGCGCATCCCACTCCACGCTCTGCATAAATTGACAAATTCGTTTTGACTTATTGAGGATAAATGCCTTGTATGAGTTTTTCCGTTTCGCCCCCTTGCCCACTCTCAGACTGGCAGCCAGTGTCCCAGGCCGATCTGGTAGCTTGCATTGACAACATGACAACGGAGAATTTGGCAAGAAAATAAACCAATTTGGCTTTGCGAACAAAAATGCGGTTTCAGTTGTTACAAGGAAATGGGGCGTGGCGGGGTGGTGCGATGCAACGGCAAAACTTTCCAATCATCCCAATTAAATGCAACATTTGAGGACTTTGCTGGCCATCCTGGGCGTGTGCTTGCACCCAGCTGGCAGGCTTAGTTTTTCAATTAGTTTGATATGTGGCTGCCCCCGTAAGTGGCTGTAAAATTGTGGTTTGCTGAGCTGTTGATAGAGCAGCAATGCCATTATTGCGCTTAATGGGCAGACAAGAGCTGGTTAACTGCAATGCAATGTCGAGTGTCGAGCGTGGAGTGTGGAGTGAATCAATAATTGAAGAGTGTTCCACACCCACACCCACACTCGCAGTCACTCCCACTCCCATTGACAATTATGATGGCTTCACTCAAACATTTTTGGCTAAAAAACCAAAGCTTTATTGGCACTCGACTCGACTGAAGTCGACTCGGCTCGTTTCGCATGTCGTTTAATCAAATGCCAAATGCTTGGCTGGCGACGTGCTTAATAAACGCAGTGACCGCAGCCAGCAATTGCCACCTGCTCCATGGGCGGCCGCTCTCACCTCGTTCAATCAAAAATCGAAATGCATTTCGGGGCCAAGCAACTCATCGAGCTCTGTGGGTTTCTTTGTGCTCGATTGCGATTGTAATTGCATTTCACTGTAGCTGCGGTCGAGAGAGAGAGAGACTGCCACTCACATTGTTCCGCCCCACGCCCCATCCAAGCCCAAAATTATTTTTGCAGAGCTAGCTAAGAGCCCCAGCACCGCCCCCACTTGTCACTTTCCACATACTATTTAATTTAAATGAAACACACACACACACACACAGTCCGCTCCTGCCATAGGTTTTTAATAAGGAAAATGCATTTGTGCTGCACACTCGTCCATGGACGAGCGGCACTTGAAGGCAACTCAGCTGCTGCTCTCGCTTCCACACACTCTCTCTGTCTAGCTGTCTGTGTATGCAATGCTGTGGGATTTGGTAAAAAGCTTGAAAAGGAATAACTCACTGGAATACACGTGGCTCGAGTGCAGCGTTGACACCTAAGCAGCTGGCAAAGAAAGCCGGGCAAATACTTTAAAGCCGTCGACAGAAACAGTGCCAAGAACTTACTTTACCGTATATTTTCAAGTGTGTGTGCTTCGCCGCCCATCTTCCTCCCCCCCTCCCCCCTCTCTCTCGCTCTGTCTGTGCGGTAGTCTCATTGAGAAGAGGCGTGGCTGGTACATGGCTGCTGGCATTTAGCAGTTGTTGAAGCCCGGCTACACTTGGCTTCACTTTGTGCTGCTGCTGCTGTCGCTGGCTGAGCTGCCTTTTGAATTGCTTTTAGTTAAATTATGCGCCAGTTGGATAAGAGACACACTTGCCGCACACAAGTGCACACACATACACACACACACACACACGTGTAGACGACATACACCTGACTTTTGGCTGACAGCAAATGATTTAAATATTTGTCAAGTAGATGGCCAGGTAGCTGGTAACTTGGCCAACAGCAGCAGCTGTCGCTGGCTGCAGCTGCAAATGTTGCGCATACGCCACGTGATGCCGACACGCCAACGCCAATTATCAGCATAATCGTTGGCAGGGACGCAGCTCGCAGACAGCACGAAAGTAACACCCACAACAGCAGCAGCAGCAGCAGCAGCAACAACAGTTAAGAACAACAAAGCACTGCAAAAAGTGTGTGGTAATTAGTTTATAGCCGGCAGTTAGGCAAAACACGGAAAAATAGCGCCACGACATGACATGCAGCAGCAGCAGCAGCAGCAGCACCACCACCACCACCCCAGCAGCAACAAGAACAACAACAAGGTGGTTGTAGGTAGCACCCACAACACACAAACAACAGCAAAACAGACAACGTAACAAAATTAGCTTTTTGGCGCACAGACATAACACCGAAAGTTGACTGAACTTGGCGCTAAAGCAAATGAAACTCATGTAATTGCGAGCCCCCAGGCTGCAGGCCAGGCCAGGCCAGGCCATCCTAGGCCAATCCAAATACTGTTGACCCACTAAATCTGCGCTGGCTTTAAGCCCGCTTAACTTTAATGCATTTGTAGGGCATGTATATGATATGGGCATTACTTACCGATATGGAAGCTGCACCACTTTGATCTTCTTCCATTCTAATCGTTGAGTTTTGCAGCTGAATTTGTGCTCTTCTTAGCTGGACAATTTCTAGTCTCTTCTCTTCGTCCACTGCCAGTCACAACATTCCAGGCCGCGTCGCCTCATCTCACTCTCACTATGCAACAGTCGAGCCTGCATTCAGCAATAGCTATTGTTATCTCTCTCTCTCTCTCTTTTTTAGAGTAAAAAGTTTTGACTCTTGTTCAGAGTTGTTTCTCAGTTTTGGCTCCAAATTGAAAGAAAAAAATCAGCTCTGTTCCAGCTGTCACTTTATTACATTCACTATTACTTTAGAAGACTCTGCTGCTAGGATGTGTGATTAGACTGCGCTGTTAAACTCTGCTGTTAGACAAGTGGTGCTCTGGCTCTGGCTCTGCTCTGCTCTGCTCTGCTCTGCTCTGCTCTGCTCTGCTCTGCTCTGCTCTGGCTCTGCTTCTCCCTCTGATTGAGTTCTTGCTCTGCTCTGATTCTGCCTCTGATTCTGCCTCTGATTCTGCCTCTGATTCTGCCTCTGATTCTGCCTCTGATTCTGCCTCTGATTCTGCCTCTGATTCTGCCTCTGATTCTGCCTCTGATTCTGCCTCTGATTCTGCCTCTGATTCTGCCTCTGATTCTGCCTCTGATTCTGCCTCTGATTCTGCCTCTGATTCTGCCTCTGATTCTGCCTCTGATTCTGCCTCTGATTCTGCCTCTGATTCTGCCTCTGATTCTGCCTCTGATTCTGCCTCTGATTCTGCCTCTGATTCTGCCTCTGATTCTGCCTCTGATTCTGCCTCTGATTCTGCCTCTGATTCTGCCTCTGATTCTGCCTCTGATTCTGCCTCTGATTCTGCCTCTGATTCTGCCTCTGATTCTGCCTCTGATTCTGCCTCTGATTCTGCCTCTGATTCTGCCTCTGATTCTGCCTCTGATTCTGCCTCTGATTCTGCCTCTGATTCTGCCTCTGATTCTGCCTCTGATTCTGCCTCTGATTCTGCCTCTGATTCTGCCTCTGATTCTGCCTCTGATTGAGTTCTGGCTCTGGCTCTGGCTCTGGCTCTGGCTCTGGCTCTGGCTCTGGCTCTGGCTCTGCTCTGGCTCTGCTCTGGCTCTGCTCTGGCTCTGCTCTGGCTCTGCTCTGGCTCTGCTCTGGCTCTGCTTCTGATTGAGTTCTGGCTCTGCTCTGGCTCTGCTCTGGCTCTGCTCTGCTCTGCTCTGGCTCTGGCTCTGGCTCTGGCTCTGCCTCTGATTGAGTTCTGGCTCTGCTCTGGCTCTGCTTCTGATTGAGTTCTGGCTCTGCTCTGGCTCTGCTCTGGCTCTGGCTCTGGCTCTGGCTCTGGCTCTGCCTCTGATTGAGTTCTGGCTCTGCTCTGGCTCTGGCTCTGGCTCTGGCTCTGGCTCTGGCTCTGGCTCTGCTTCTGATTAAGTTCTGGCTCTGCTACTGCTTTGCCTATGACTCTGCTCTGGCTCTGCTCAACTCTTTTGGTTCTGCTCCTGATATGGGTCAACTGATGATCTCTGCCTCAGGCAGAGTTCTGGCTCAACAATTAACAATTATTATAAACAATTTCCTAAAACAATGCATATAACTATTACAATAATTACGTAATTGCGCTCTTACGCAAAATGCGCTCTTACGTACTTACGCTCTTACGTACTTGCGCTGCGCTCTCTGCTCCCTTCCAAGCAGCAGCACCAAGAGAAAAGCGCTTTCTCTTCACAAATTAAAAATAAATATATATACATTTATTTTTATATATAAATTTAACAATATTTACATATATCTAGCATACAGACTTTTTACAATTATTGTTTAAACAATTTCTTAAAACTATGCATCTTAATACTATTAACAAATTTGCTTAATATTATTAACTATTCAACCACTTACCACACACCGAAGACGAAGAAGCGGAGGTCCAGTGCTGACTGCTCGACTGTCCACCAGGAGATCAGGCATCCGACTGAAGCAGGCTGCTACAGGCTCCCCTTTATATAGGACGAGCCAACCAATCGAACGCGAACGCGAACTCGAACGCTGCTCCTCGACCTGTTGCTGAGTTATTTCTGCAGGCTCGATCAGCGGGCGCTCAGTGGGCGAGCAGTGGGTTCGATCAGGCATGGAGCAGCAGCTGCCGTTTGACGCTTGCTGGCTTATGTTGTTTACTAGCAAATGCTCGGGAGATTATGTTGCAAGCAAAGAGACGTATTTAAGGCGCTCTTTTTCAGCTCTTCCTCAGAGAAATGCAATATTGATAAGCAACCAGTGTTAAATAAAATAAAGAAAGATATATGTATGTGTACATAATAAAATACTTAATAATTTATATATAAATGATCGAGATAAAAATAAACATAAATATATACATACGTATAGAACTTCGCGCTCTTTTTTTATTTTTTTTTTACATTCAAAAATGATTGCACTTAACATAAAACGAATAGGAAAATGTGATTTAATATTAAAACTACCAACATAAGATTCAAAATAAGCTAAATATAACTGACTGAGCACATAAATCTATAACATATTTATAAATATTCTAGTTTTGTTATCTAAATTAAATCCATAAAATTTCTCATTTAGCAAAATATAATAGGTTTATTGTAACAATATCAATCTCTTTATCAATCACATTTACGCAAACAGATTTTATGGTTTACCCACTCGAGAGGATGCCTTTTTGAATCCTTTCCATCCATAAAGTAGATCTGTATAAGTGAATGTGGTTCATATGACTCCATTTTCTGATAAACTTGGCCTCTGATTCTGGCCATTTGCATTTGTATTTCGAGCAATGCCATGAATTAAATATTGAAATTGAGACTTCAGGAACTTCGCAGAGTCTTGATCCGTGACTGTAAGTAAACCGTTCAATGGCATTGCGGAGGTGATTGAATAGTTTTATTGCGTAAGCTTCTCGAGAATAGTTCAATTTCCATCAATGTAAAACATAATTTAAATAGTATTTTTGCTTCGATTGGCCGGGGGTGTGCATGTCAATGAAATTGCTTCTGTTTTGAAAGTCTTTTATAATTAAACGTTAATTTGTTGGTAACCAGAATCACGAATCAGCAATGAAACTCAAATGCACGTCAGTTGATAGCTCTTTAGATAGATCTTTACTCCGGGACCAACTTCTTGCGGACCATCTCCGTTTTGAGTATGGAGCCCAGGTGGTTGGGATTGAGGGCAATCAGTACTCCCGCGTCCTTAAGTGCCTTTAGCTTGTCAGAGGCGGCACCTTTGCCGCCGGATATGATGGCGCCAGCGTGACCCATGCGGCGCCCTGGGGGGGCTGTGATGCCGGCTATGAATGCCACCACTGGCTTCGCATCATCTCCCGAGTTGTTTGCCTTGAGGAAGTCAGCTGCTTCCTCCTCGGCGGAGCCGCCGATCTCACCAATGAGTATTATGCCCTTTGTCTCCTTGTCGACGAGGAAGACGTTCAGGGCGTCAATGAAGTTGGTGCCATTGAAGGGATCGCCGCCAATGCCGATGCACAGGGTCTGGCCCAGACCCACGTTCGTGGTCTGATGCACGGCCTCGTAGGTGAGGGTGCCGGAGCGCGAGACGATGCCCACGCAGCCACGCTTGTGGATGTGGCCAGGCATGATGCCGATCTTGCACTGCTCTGGCGATATGATTCCCGGACAGTTGGGGCCCAGCAGACGCGATTTCTCCTGGCTCTGAAGCATCTCAATGATGCGCACCATATCCACCTGCGGAATACCCTCTGTGATGGCTACAATCAACCCAACCTCATTCTCGATGGCAGCACATATGCCAATGGCAGCCGTGGGTGGCGGTATGAAAATAACAGTAGCATCCGGCTTGACAGCCGCGACGGCCTCCTTAACGTTCTTGAATACCGGCAAATCCATGTGTGTGGTGCCGCCCTTCTTGGGCGAGGTGCCGCCTACGATCTGAGTGCCGTACTTCTTGGCCTCCTCGGAGTGGAAGGTCGCCTGCTTGCCGGTGAAGCCCTGCACAAGCAGCTTCGTCTCCTTGTTGATCTTCAGATTGCTGATGGTCTTCGAGTAGTCCGACTTGTAGCGCGGCAAGTGCGAGGTGCAGAGCGCCAGCCGTTGGGCCCTCATGCAGGAACGGGTCCAATTGTTCATAAACATCTCTTTTTTTTCTATTTAAATTCTTTACTGGGTGTGATTTACAGATTTTGTTACAAGCTGTGTCGAAACGAGTGTGTGCTACTGAATACAATTCTGAGACTGACTCTCCCTGCCCCAAAAGCCAGCTGTATTCGGAAGTTAGCGCTCCGAACTACTTTGATTGAGAAAAAAACACGATGAATGAAGCAACGCCAAGTGATAAGTGGTGATCATATGGAAAGTAACCCATACTTAATGAGTTTGCAGAGAGAGGAGAGAGATCTGCACAGTCGTTTTATGAGACTAAAATCGCAAAGATTTTATTTTTACACTTGCATGTGACTAGAGCTAATAAAATAATATCGAAAGTATCAAAGGACATTTGCTATTGTG
The DNA here is from genome assembly GCA_018903745.1 of Drosophila repleta. Taxonomy (NCBI): domain Eukaryota; kingdom Metazoa; phylum Arthropoda; class Insecta; order Diptera; family Drosophilidae; genus Drosophila; species Drosophila repleta. Next base: position 105,191 of record JAEIGN010000154.1, on the reverse strand, counting down.
TGTAAGAGTCTAGAACATCGAACATCTTTAGCTTCAGGTTTTTACAGTCGATAGTTGGCGCCATCGATGGCTGCCCATATCTCATTTGCAGTTAACTTTAAGCTTGAAGTTTTTACAACTGCTAAAACATATACACATATATATGAATTTATATATATGCAAAGGTATTTCGGATGTGCTCTCATACCTTTCCCACAAATAAGAATGAAACTCTTCAAAAGTAGCCGGAGAGATGAGAGCTCTCTGCTGTTTGTGCCTACACAGATACCCAAAGGCATTGTTTTTTTAGTTTTTAATTATTATAAAATATTTTAAAAATATTTAAAAAATAAGTAAGCTCATATTTAGCAAGCTTAAACATTAGACTAGCAACTGGCTTTTAAATTTTGTTAATATCTGTTTTAGTTTGAGTTTTGTAGACGCTGAATGCACTCCAGCGGCGAGCAAAGGCCAAGCTGAGTGGAACCTAATTCTTAACTGGTATGTGTTGATGAGGTTTGCCTTAGATGTTGCAGCCCAGTATGTGATCTATGCCTATACTCAAACTGCCTTCGGCTACTCTGCAACTCAATATCCCATGAGAGAAGGCATCAGTTGAGCTGTGCCCATGTGTGCAATGGTCGATGCTGAAGAAAGCAACTCGAGTGCAAATGTCTGTTGAAACTCATTTAAATCTACTCATGGCTGGCCTGTGACTCTGTTCGAGCCTCTCTGGCAGCGCTCGAATGTCAAACAAAGAATTAATTATGCCAGCCAAGACTGAGTTGCTACCCTTTGCTGGCGTTGCAGTTGCAGTTGCAGTTGCAGTTGGGCTAAATGACTTCATCGCGTACAAATAAAATATCAATAATGCCAAAAGCGTAATAAATCATCAGTTTGCGCCTGAGCTGTGCCACGCCCACGCAGCTCCACCCCGCCACGCCTGCACTGACTGAGCAAACTATCTGTAGATGGCTCTGCTAGTCGGGGCACTGAGGGAGCCGCCGTGGCGATATTCATATGACGCGAACGCCTGCCGTGAAATGGAAAATGCAAATTTTTTATGCGCTCCGCACAAAAGTATGAAAACTGACCCAACAAGCCAAAGCCCAAGCCCAAGCCAAAAAAAAAAAAAAAGAAACAGAAAAAGAAAAAGAAAAAGAAAAGAAGAAAAACTGAAAAGCGGCAAGCAATGCGGAGCTGGCAGCTGAGCTCCCCCGCAATTAACCCCGTTTGTGGCTTCATGATGCCCGCTAGGAATGCGGCTGTTATTTCTTAATCTTAATCTTCATCGCACTGGGCCTCAACTCATTCGCGAAACTTTTTATTGAGAATTCCTTAAACAGCCAAAAAATATGAACTGAAGTAGGAGTAGGAGCAGGATGCATATACATACATATATATATATATATATATATATATATATATATATATATATATATATATATATATATATATATATATATATATATATATACATATTATCAACTAACATTTTATTGATGCTGAAAACTCTGTTCTTTTTTCGCACAGTTTTAATCTAAATGCAAATTGTTTTTTCAGCGAGAGAATAATATATTTGCGCTATGAAATCTCGAATGGTATATCAATTTAGGCGCATGGATGCCGACAGCTCTGTTTGTTTTACCCATAAATGCACAGGCCATCTAACTCAAATTATTGCTATTATTATTAGATTATTTTATTTGCGGTTTTTCATACGTACGTTCAAGGGACATTTGGATTTTCCATTGGGTCAATGCGCTCCCTGCTCTGACCGCCCTCCAGTTGTGCTCCATTTGTTATGCATTTCGTTTCGGTTTCATTTTTGATTGCAAGCACAGTAATAATTGTTGTTGTCGTTGTTGTTGTTGTTGTTGTTGTTGTCATTGGCATTCGCGTAAATTTGACTATGTGCATAAATATGGCTTAGAGAAGAACCAAAATGCCAAGTGCATAGAGCAAAGGGAGAAGGGACAAAGCGAACTTTTATGAGAGCAATTTGTGTTTATAGAAGATCATTCAGTTCATCACACATATATGCTCGATATTATAATAATAATATGTAATATATATGCCCATCCAGCTGCTATAGCCACACAAAGTGCAGAGCTTGCAAGGCCATCGGAAACATTCTATGATTAACATATCGTCTCATCACTAACTTACCCGATAGCTGAAAGAGCCACAAGCACTTCTGGTAAGTCGCTGTTAAGTAGCTGTTAAGTCGCTGTTATGTCGCTGTTAAGTCACTGCAACTATCGTTGCACTTGCAGCTCACATTGATCGCTTCACACATATCGCTCACATATTCTCTGCCCTCGCTGACCATCTCTAGGCTGGCTGCAGGCCGCCGGCCATTAGCCGTCGGCCGTTGACAATTGGCATTTATAAATTTCGTTTTCAATTTGGCGCCTGGCTGGTGGCTGCTGGCCGGACTCCCCAGCGCGCAGCACAATGATTGTTGATTTTAATTTATTATTGTTTATTGATAAAATGTGCGCAGAAATTTGCATAAATCGATGAACAATGGCACAAACGCGCCGAGCGCCAAGCGCCAAGCGCCAAGCACACCACGCCATGCCATGGCCATGGCTGGCAGCCGCAGAGCATGCAAATGCGACTGCCATGCGCCAATTTAGATATTTATTGCATTTCGGAGCATGGGGGAGGCGCTGCACGGGATCACTGGCATTTCCGCTCCAAAACGGTAATGCCAAATGCAACTGGTTTCAACTTTTGGTGGCGCCTCCGACTCCACCACTGCCCCTGCCACTGCCACTGATGCTCTGTGTTTGTGCTTTTGCTTTTGCTTTCAATTTCCGCACAGCATTTTACCCAATTAACTAGATTTTGCTTCTGTTTGTTTTGCCTTTGTCAGCCCCATTGGGGCCGGGCAGCAGCAGCAGCAGCAGCAGCGCGGCGTTTGTTGTGTGGAGGGCTTGGCACAACAGCAATGGCCAGTTGCGGGCCTGGGCCTGCCAATGAAAGCATCGGCCATTCTCCAGTTGGCAGTCAGCGGAAATCGTGTGGCTGCTGCAGCCCCAAATGACCGCAGCTGCGAGGGCTGATCGGCCCGATTATGGTTATTGTCTCTACTATATATACCCTGGCCAGAGCGCCCAGCTGAGATTGACACCTCCTGCAATACGCTTTATGATTCTGAATAGCTGAGTACCAACTGGCAGCTGGTAGCAATGAATATCGTATGTGAATATCGTAAAAGATAAAAACTTTTGAAATTTAATTACAATTTATATAGAATTACGATCTCTGCACGTATGACTTGAATATCGTAAGCATTTTCCGTCAACTGCACAGTCCACGCTTTAACTGACTTAGCTGGACCCAGATGCTGATGCCGCTCCAGCGATACAGATACAATTTAAAGTTTTGCATTCTTTGGCCGCTGCTCAGCTCAGTTCGGTTGCCATAAATGTTTGCCCGGCTGTGTGTGAGCTGTGGCACCTTGTTCTAGTCCGGGCATTCAATGGCGGCAAAACTTTTATTTATCTCTTAGTATTGTCGCTGAGCACCGAGCACCGAGCACCGCACAGCAGACACAACTCCAGTGCCAGTAGCATCCACTTGCCCACGCCCATGTCCATGCCCATGTTTCTCGCCAAGCAAATGGCCAGCGCCAGACTGTTTTTTCTCGATATCCGTTTGGTATTTTGTTTTGTGCCCGAGAAAACTTGGACGACAGCTTTTTTTCTATGAATGTGTGAGTGTATGTGTGTGTGTGTGTGTGCTGTACCTTTATACAGTTACTTGTCCAAATCAAGCTTAAGTTCAATCCTGGCCAACGACTTTGTAGCGAGATATGTGCACTTTGCTTAAAGTCTTTCCAAATCTCTTTAGCTGCCCCTGAGAGTATGCAACGCAAATTTCAGTGACTTGAGCTCAGCTCTAGTTGTGCTGGTTGGGCATCGAGCAATATAGGCATAAGCTCTGTTCAGTATTGTATTATGATCACGTCTGGTCTGGAAGGAAGGCAGTTTGTGCTTAGGTTCAGGAATACCAATTGGATTCCTGGTCAGATGACAATAGACTTATCGTCTAACTCTTGGCTTCCTCTTGAAAGCCATGACTTATGATCTGTCCAAAAATGGTTAAGGCATGCACAATTGCTTGATCAACACTGAGAGCCACTAGAGCAGTCTCTATAAATGGTAAATGGGATTATAAAGGCTGAAAGAGTCTCGCCAAGCCACAAACTATGAACTGCCCCTAGTATGTGCGTGACTGCAGCCGTGCAGTGCATCGTGAGCTGCATGCATTAGAGGAGCCTATTGGCGGCATATTAGTAGAGACAATGCTAGACTGATTAGGCACCGACCCAGGCCTGAAATGGCTGGGCTTAGCCAAAGCGATTGGCCAACTATAGTTATGAGTCCCCTTCGATATAGCATCAGGTTGGGCTATAAACTTTACAGCTTTAAACTTGCTGACTGAAGGCTAAGGATTGAGACCAACTCTGTTCTAGCTCAGCTCAATCAACCATATATCTTAGTTCCACTTACCTCTTTCCATATCGATATCTATATCCATATCTGCATCTATGCAGCCAATATGCAACGCTTTTATGTCATTTTCAATTCCTGGCCAGTCCCGACAATCCTGACAGTCTTTATGTCCGACACCTTTTTGTGTTGTGCCACGCCCATAGCATATATGATTCAAGATTCCCCATTTAGTTCAGTTGAAGCTGCTTCGGCGTTCCATTTGCTCATGCACTCTTTCCGATTTACCTGTTTTAAATTTTTCTCTGTTTTGTGGTTTCCGCTTTCTGCTTTTCGCTCCATTGTGCCCCAGGGTGTCTTGCGTCCTGGACGGCCTGTCTTTTGTGTGTCTCTCTCCTCTCTCTCCTATCTCTCTCTCTCTCTCTCTCTCTCTCTCTCTCTCTGTGTGTGTGCGCCCCGCTGCTTATGCATAATTCTTTTATCTCATCCACGCCGCTCGCTCGGGCTGTTGCCTGGCCATCTCCCGTTTCTCTGTTTGCCATTTCTCCATTTCGCCGTTTCTCAGGACGACGCTGTGCACTCCTTTATGCTATTGATGGCTTGTTTACATTGCGCCGCGCGCAACTCCCAGGCCATTTGTCTATAATTGACTAATCGACAGCAGGAGCAAAACGTGCCAGACCTCGCACTCGCTCGTCCTGCCAGCCGCAAGTGTGAATAGTGAGTGGCAAATGGGCAACCGGAGCAAAAGGAGCGAGAAAACTGTGTCACTGCCTGCGCCGGCCTGCGCTTTAACTCTGCGCTTTAAAGGCGCTAAACAGTGCCGCCAGCTGTAGCAGGATCCACTCACACTCACTCACACACACATATGCATACAGAGCCGAAACGAATTGAATTACCGCTGAATTCCTTTCTCAATTAAGTATATAGCCCCAGTTGTGCGTGTGTGTGCGTGGCTGTGTGTGTGTGTGTGTGCGGTCGAGTGGGTGTGTCTGGCATGTGGCTACACTCGAAGCCTGAGCAGGCAAACACAGCAGCCAATTGAGGGCTACCAGAACGTGAAGCAAATATTGGCAGCAAGGATTAGAAGTGGAAAGTGAGCAACAGAAGGATCACGGGAGCCAAGCGATGCCAATCGGTCTCACGGCTTTCTCACTCACTCCCATTCAAATTCCCGCTCACTCTCTCTCTCTCTCTCTTCCTCTTTCTTCCTGAGCTAATTAGATTGCGGGCAATAATATTGTACGAGTCTTTCGGGTTACCCAGCTAGATGCTTCGCTGTGTGGGGTGGAGTGGTTCGCGAATGCAATCCAACCAACTGTTCTGCACCACGATTGCGACCGCGACTTGCATACACATTGCCTTTTACACCCACACATGTATGTATGTATGTGTGTACGTATGTCGCCGAGCGTCTACACTTCCATGCAATTAGCATTTCCTGTTCGGTCTCGCTCACTCTCTACCTTCTACACTCACACACAAACATATATAAGCAATTACATTCAATAGCGTATAACACGCAGCCCAAAATCAACCGCCATATGCATGCGTATATTACAGTATGCATATGACTATGCCAACTGTGTGTGTGCGAGTGTTTGCTGGTGTATATAGGTGTGTGTGTTTTTTTTTTTTTTTTTTTTTTTTATATTCATTTTATTGCTCTTAAAAATAAATACATCAAAAAATTGTGTATAAAATAACGCTCGATGTTTGCGGGACTGCCGTAAAGCATTGCTTCGCAAGCATTTTGCGCTATTTTAAACATTAGTTAGTTGTTAGTTGTCGGCTTCGCTCAACTCTGCGAAGCTCCACCATTATTAGAGCAGCGAAGGAACTGATTTGGTTCCAAGCTGCCTCAGACTCCAGCATGAACGCGACCACGTTGTCCCGTCTGATAGAGCGGCCCGCTGATGCCTCGAGGGCACTCCTCTCCTCGTCGAAGCGTCCACACTCGAAGATTGCGTGGTTAGCGTCTTCCACTACTCCTTGTCCACACCAGTTACACTCATCTGAGTCGTCGTGGCTAAACCGCTTCAAATAGCTGCGGAAGCATCCGTGTCCAGAGAGAATCTGTGAAAGATAGAAATTAATCTCGCCATGCTTACGATTGACCCATGGTTCAAGCTGCGGTATGAGCGAGTGCGTCCATCGTCCTTTCGTCGAGGTGTCCCATTTTCTCTGCCATCGTGAAATGCTATTGGCCCTGGATGCATTACGCGGGCCGCGTACAGGTTCGTTTGTACTGCGCTCCACGACTTCGGGATAGGTGTGTGTGTGTGTGTGTGTGTGTGTGGGATAATTATAACTAACTGGTGATATCCTTGCTGCTGATATATGCGAATACATGACAGCTACGTGGCTAGCTCTACCTGAGCAACACTTTAAAATATGAATGTGAGTGTTGAATATGAATATGAATACGAGAATGACTGTGTATGAGTATATATAAGAGTAAAGTATATGAATATGAATATGAATATGAATATGAATATGAATATGAATATGAATATGAATATGAATATGAATATGAATATGAATATGAATATGAATATGAATATGAATATGAATATGAATATGAATATGAATATGAATATGAATATGAATATGAATATGAATATGAATATGAATATGAATATGAATATGAATATGAATATGAATATGAATATGAATATGAATATGAATATGAATATGAATATGAATATGAATATGAATATGAATATGAATATGAATATGAATATGAATATGAATATGAATATGAATATGAATATGAATATGAATATGAATATGAATATGAATATGAATATGAATATGAATATGAATATGAATATGAATATGAATATGAATATGAATATGAATATGAATATGAATATGAATATGAATATGAATATGAATATGAATATGAATATGAATATGAATATGAATATGAATATGAATATGAATATGAATATGAATATGAATATGAATATGAATATGAATATGAATATGAATATGAATATGAATATGAATATGAATATGAATATGAATATGAATATGAATATGAATATGAATATGAATATGAATAATATGAATATGAATATGAATATGAATATGAATATGAATATGAATATGAATATGAATATGAATATGAATATGAATATGAATATGAATATGAATATGAATATGAATATGAATATGAATATGAATATGAATATGAATATGAATATGAATATGAATATGAATATGAATATGAATATGAATATGAATATGAATATGAATATGAATATGAATATGAATATGAATATGAATATGAATATGAATATGAATATGAATATGAATATGAATATGAATATGAATATGAATATGAATATGAATATGAATATGAATATGAATATGAATATGAATATGAATATGAATATGAATATGAATATGAATATGAATATGAATATGAATATGAATATGAATATGAATATGAATATGAATATGAATATGAATATGAATATGAATATTAATATGTGTAACTATATTTAAATATACGTACAAATAAAAATATTAATATGAATATGAGTATGAATAGAAGTACGAAAACGAAAATGAATACGAGCATGAATGCGCATCTATTTATAAAAAATAGTTGTAAATATGAATAGGCAGTTGAGTATGTGTATGAGTATTACTCTATTTCATTATGTAAGTTTAAGTATAAATAAAAATGAATATGAGCATGAATATGACAATGAACGTGCATTTATATATAAAAATAAATATAAATATGTATATATTTAATTATATACATTAATATGAGTATGAATATAAGTTCGAATGCGTATCTATTCATAAACAAAAGTCTAATTATATATATGAATATGAATTTGAACATAATTATAAACCTGAAAGTGAAAATTAAATATTAAAAAGAAAAAAAAATCAATTTGACCAATTTTATGTTGGAAAAGTATATTATTTCCGTCAAAAAGCTAAAAAAGTTTTATCAGATTACACATGCAGAGCGCACTATGCGCACAGTTAGTCAAAAACCTGTGCAACTGTCACAACCGCAATTGGCTCTATTCACATCAACCGACAAATCAGCCAAATGACCAAATGCACGGATTTCGTGTGGCTCCAGTTTTTAACGCCAAAAGCTAAAAGCCAAAAAAAGAAGAAGAGCTGCAAAGTTCTCTGACAGCCCAGTGGGAAATGCAGTGGAGCGGACGGACTCTGAGTTGAGTAGCTAAACTATATAATAGTCTATGGAATTATATTGCATTAAATGTGTTTATATAAAATATCAACCAGACTCGTTCCAATATTTAAAACTAAAACAATCTCTGCCATATGGAAAAAATCAAATGTTTTTATTTGTATTTTTTTATAAAAGTTTTATTGGCTTGAATTCCATTTAAAAGCTGCAAAAATTCATAACAGAGAAAATAAAAAAAAAAAAAACAATTTAGAAGGTTTCGGAAAGAAAGAGTTGCACGATTTCCCGCTGGGTAATGGGCTTAATTCAACTGAGCTCTGTCTGCAAACAGACAGAAAAACACTCACACAGACACGCTCACACACAGACAGGCAGATAGCTGGCAACTGCATCGTAATTGCACATTTTAATTTTGCATGGTTTTTAAGCCGAAGCGCTTAATTTCAGGATTTATGTGCATGCATTATACATATCCTGCCCACCGATCCTATAGTAGATTTTAATTAGTTTGGCAGCATTTCGGATTTGCCGGCCACGCGCCAGCCCCACACAATTTAAGCCAAACCAGGCGCTCTAAATTGTATTTTTCATAATTTATAAATCGTGCCTCAACGTGCCGATAGCTGATGGTGCTGATGCTGACGCTGACGATGCCGCAGTCCGGTCGATCCGCACCTGAGAGTTTCCAGCTTAAGTGGAAACTATATGAGGCCGAAGTGATGGGCCATAAACCCAAGCTGAGAGCGAGGCGCATTAGAAAGTTAGGCGCTGACTGGGCCCCGTTTAATGGGTGCATATTCATAAAAGGATATATAGACCTGAAGTAGTCTCATCATGCAGCCATGAGATTTCACTTAACGGCTGACGCGCATGCAAAACCAAAAAGGGGTTTCCATCGCAGCATCTTTACTCCTACTGGCGCTCCTGCTCCTGCTCCTGCTGCGCCCATATAAATAAACATAATCGTGAAACAAGGCAAAGGCAACTAAAATGCTGCGGAATTTTAATAGTTCACGTAAATGGTTTTTGTGGCGTTGGTAATGTTTATTAACCAAGTTAAGCGCCACTGTTCCGAAAAGGGACGACGACGCGTCGTCCCGGCCGGAGTCCTTCAGTGGAGCGTGTTTAATGCTCACTTAAGTTGCGTTTATACAAATTTCTTTGGCTCCAGCCACCAGAGCCAACACCGCTGACACGCAGCCAGCTCGGCCAACCCCAAAATACCCTGTAACTTCGTCTCCTTCTGCTTTGCTTGCTTTTTCTCCTCTTTTTCTTCTTCTTCGTCGTTGTTTTTTTCTGTGTAGTTTGTATCCTTCCGTTGCTTCCTGGAGCACAACTTTCTTTGTGCAGTGGCTTAAGGTATGTACGCCTTGTTCGCTGGCTTGGCTCGCTGGCTGGCTGGCTGACTGGCTGGCTGGCTGGCTGCTTGCTCCCAGCCAAGTTGTGCGTAAGTGGGTTCATTTATGCCCGAGAACAAATGCTTTGTTGTTTACATTCTTAGAAGTTTTGTATCTCACGTCTTGCCACGCTGGACGCGCAGTAAGCAACGATGCCACGTTCCAGCCAAGGTGCCTGGATAGCTAACCACTCAACTGGAAAAGACCTCGCTTCTGTCTCTATTCAACTGTGAGTGTGTGTGTGTGTGTGTGTGTAAGAGGGAGAGCAGGAGCGTCTCTGACTGCATGTCTCAAATTTGGCTATCTTAAATGGACCAAATAGCAAGCTTGTGCTTAGCTGCAGACCCAAAACCATTTGACCTCAACTTCAATTTAAGCCAACGTCGGCAATAAGTCGAAGCAAAACCAAAGAATTATTCCTGGAGCAGCTTGGCTTGCTCAAGCAACCGAGACGCCAAGAATTTCAACGGGATCTCCGGATTAAACGCTACAAAGCAAAGCTAAATGGCATGGAGAGCATTCAATATATATTCCTGAACAAGTCTTGTAGCTGCAAATACAAATCTATCGAGTTGGGCTTGGGCAGGATAGAGCCAAAGTAATCATCCGATGTTCTTGTGCTGTCATTTAAAAAAAAATACGGAAAATCTATTGTTTTGCTTATGAAATTTGTTTATTATGAATTCCATTCGAATTTATTCCATTAAGTCAAGTAAAAGATATCGGCCAAGTAGCCGCCGTCAGAGTCAGAGTTGGTGAGCTTCGGGCGATAGGTTCCCACATTCATATGGAATATTCTCCAATAGAGTGATTAATTTTGTCCCATAAACTGTATAACACACAAATAACAAAACACACAGCTACATATACAATTTTTTAAATTTTATTCATCAATCACTTGTTCTCATATCAATTGTTATTAGCTAGGCAAAAAAAATTTTGGGTCTCGTCATATATAATTATCAACTAACATTAATACATTTATGTTTATGTATACATATATATGGTAGGCATATCTATATATATATATTTATTTTTTTTTTATTTGTAGATCGTGATGTGATCTAGTGCAATAGTTTAAGTATCTGCAACCTGGTATAGACATATATCTGTATATCTATCTATATATGTATATGTTTATAGTATGTCCCATACAAATCAACGCTTATGCAGAATGCAAACAACTTTTCGTTTAGTTCCAACAATTTGACTAAGCTGCTAAAGTTGAGAAGTAAAATCAAATAAGGAAACAATAAAAGTGCGAAACTAAAATCGGTTAGGTGCGAAAATCGATTCAAAATTTATATACACGAAATGTACGCTTAAAACTTATAGGATGGATAAAATAATATGTATAATAAAAGTAAAAATAAAAACAAAAATAAAATACGAAAGAAACTTGAGCAGAATTTGGCTCAGGAGTTTGTTGCAACTGTTTAATCATATGTGATTATTATTATTATAATTATTTATGTATATTTTTTATATTTTTGTAATTATTTTTTTAGTTCGTTTTTGTTTTTTTTTTTTTTAACATAGATATTTCTTTAAAACAATTAGACTATTTACAATTTAGGTTTTTGTTCAGATGTTTGCTTAGCATTTAGTGATATTTCATGCTCCGTAGCCAAGTACAGATACTAACAAATACTAACTAGTTAGTTAATTCATAATATCAATTGAAATGTTTCTTTTCAAATCAAATTTTCGAAATTTTTTCCGAATTTCACACAATTTTGTTTTGTTTTTGTTTTGTTTCTTCTCTCAAAAGCTTTTTGCAATTGTATCTAATTATTTATAAACATCATCAGTCTTGAACTTAACATAGATTTTCCTCTCTTTTATTATTTATGATTATTTTTATGTGATTTTGTCACCAATTTAGCCATTGGACTTATGATTTGTAACGTCTTTTTTGTGAATAAGGAGTAAATAGATGTGTTTTTGTTGGGCCACTTCCCAATAAGCAGCACATACTTGGATATATATATATTTATTGTATATAGGACACCTGTATGTGTATGTGTGTGTGTGTGTGTGAGGATGTGTGTGTGTGTGTGTGTATAGTCAAGTGCTTAGTTCGTGGCGAGCCGCTGCTGTAAAACCCTATACACTACAATTTAAAGTTGAAGGCACGATTTCAAAAGTGTTTTCTATCTCTTTTTTTATACACTAGCCGTACGAAAGTGTGTGTGTGTGTGTGTGTGTGTGCGTGTTATCTGATAGGGCATATGCAAGTAGTTGATAGGGGCATACATATATCAAAAATAACTTTATAATATAAACTAACTAAATTTACATTCATATATATAGATATATATGTTTTAGGGGCAACTATGACGTACGGAATACTATCAAATTATCGGTATGTAAAAAAAAAAAAATACAAAAATTAAAATGAAAAAACTTTCCTATAATACACAAAGTGAACAAATCGAGCTCTAGGCTTGGGCTAGGCTAGGCTTGGGGGGACGGGTTCAAGTTTTGGATTTGAGTTCAGATGCGGGCTCGTTAGCTTTTACGGTTTCTATTGCGGCAAGGAACTCACTTTCCCTATATCTCTCTCACTCTCACTCTCACTCTCTCTCTCTCGCGCACTCTCTCTTTCGCTGTTGCTCTCACTAGACGAAAAACTCCTCGTTGCCCATCGCTCCAGCTGCCGCCGGATCCACGTAGGGCGCCACTGGCAGCCAGGGCCATGACCAGCCGCCGAGAAGCGCGAATCACCGCTCCGTGGAATGCGTTGTGGCGCCACCGCCGAGGCCGCTGCTGCTGCCCCCGAAACCAGGGCCGCCGCTGCGCCTGAAGAAGCCCAGCGTCTCGAGCGTCTTGATGGTGCGCCGGATCAGCTCGTCCTTGTACTTCCAAATGGTCTTGTCCTCGACCGAGTTCTCGCGATATTCCTCGCAGCTCTTCTTCAGCGTCTTCACGCAGTCGGCCCGATAGTGCTGCAGCTGGGCGTCCTGTGTGTCCACCGGATACGACTTGCAGACGCCGCCCAAGCAGCTCAGCGGGAAGTGATTGTGCAGCGTGAGCACACGCTCCGGATCGTGGAAGCACTTCACGTACTGATTCGGCTTCGTGTAGTTCTTGGCGCGATGCACGTGCTGCAGCATGTGCATGTACTTGGGTATGTCCTTGTGCCAGCCGTGCTCGTGCTGCTGATCGTCCAGGAAGTAGACGTTGCGGAAGTTGTAGCTGTGATAGCCGTCCGGCTTGAACTTGAGCGACTCCGGGCGCGCCTTCTCCATCAGCTCGGACCACAGGATCGAGTTGCCCTTGGGCATGATCACCTCGTCGATGTCCAGCAGTGCGATATAGTCGTACAGATAGAGGTTCTTATACAGGCAGTCGTTGTAGGGTATGACCTCGTTCTGCCGCTTGTGGTTGGTCTTCTTGGTCAGGTAGAGGTGCTGGAAGCCGGGCACATTCGGCTGCCCGCCGGGCAGCGTCAGCGGTATCACCTGCACCTTGCCCTCCTGCTCGTAGTGGCTGAGCACCTTGGTTATGTTCGGATGGACCTGCAGATTGTAAAAGTAGATTTTGTCGGCGCCCAAAATGTTCAGCATTTCAATCCATTCAATGAGCCGCACGCTCAGATCGTCGTAGAGGAAGTCCAGGCCTTTGACGCAGACGGCGAAGCCCTTCTTGTGATCGTCGGGCGGGCGGTTGTAGATGACGCGCAAGTTGTTGGTGGCCGTGTCGCACTCCTTCTCCACCATCGACACGGAGCTGGGCACGACGCCGTGGAAGGGCTTGGGTATCTGGCAGGCGATCAGGTACGGCTGGTAGATGCCCTGCTTGTAGTTGCCCCACTTGTTGTACCAGATGTACTTGTACTCGAAGGTCTTCACGATGAACGGCTCCTTCTGGCCGTCGAACCAGAACTGGCAGTAGGTCTTCACCTTCGGCTCGATGCGGTCGATCATGCCCAGGATGCGCACGGTCGGCCCCAGCAGCGAGGCGCGCCGGATGTCGTAGTAGGCGCCAAATAGCTGGAATGTCCCGTTCGAGGTGTGCATCGTCTGCCAGTAGATGTTGTTGAACTCGAGCTCGAAGATCGACGGGTACTTGGCGCACGTGGCGGACTTCTGCTGCAGGAAGTTCTTGTTCTTGCTCCAGTAGGCGATGGGCAGCGATGGGATTCGGGACTCGACGTCGCGCACCAGCTGATCATCGTCCATGGCTGCACAGGAAGTAGGCAGAAGAAGAAGCAAAGTTAGTCTCAGCAAAGGTCTGTTACACCTGAGGCACTCACCTGTGCGATTGTCGACCAGTATCTCGCTGGGATCGAAGTGATCGGTGGTGGTGGACGTTGTCTCCGCATAGCGCAGCATGTCCTTTTGCAGCAGACTCCGGCCGTTGAGGGGCAGCTGCTGGTACTCCTGCGGCACCTGGCGATAGTCCTGCGGCACCAGGTTCGTGCCGTGCATCTTGAATAGCCCAATGATGACGAAGGACCAGACGCACAGCGAGAACAGAATCTTTAGTATGACTTTCGAGTGCGCCATTGCTGCAAGTTGCTCGCTCTCCAATGAAATAGCTCGTTATCCTTCTCTCTCTCTCTCTCTCTCTTTTCTTGTGGCTGTAACGAAAAGCGGAGTAGTCGAAGTTAGGCGCCAAGCAATCTACAAATTGTTGCCTACTTTCGGGTGCTACAACTAAAATTGATGCCACGCGGCGTCAGTGGCAAATTACTTTGCATTTCTTATCGACAGCGACAACGACCCCCCAGCACAGCACAGCACAGGGAGAGCAGCCTAATGAAATGCCGTCATTCATTTTTAATATGTCGGCCAGCCGCGCAGCCATTTCCGCTTCCTTGCCGCCCCCGCAGCCGAATGTCAACTTGGAAATTGTGTGTAATATTTCTCGCAGCTGAAACCGACGCTGTCTGGCGGCTGTCCATCCGCCCAGAGATGGACTGAGCTGCTGACTGAGGCCTGTGCCGCCACCTAATGGAAAACAATCTAAAAGTGCGACACAGTGGTGCGAGTGGGCCAAGTTCTGGCTCACAAATTGCACGCCATCAATTTATTGATAAGTGCGAAAGATCAAATTGGACAAGACATCAAGATATATTTACACTGCTATATATATAGCAAAGATTTGATTGCTTGTCTCTATTGCGGAAAGGTTCCACTGCTCTAAGCCTATTGAATATATTTTCATATTTTATATTAGCTATTTCTATAAAAGTATTTTTCTCGTTTTTTGTTGTTGTCATAGTAGGCCTTGAAATCCAACAGAAATTTTCCTTTTAAGTCCAGAGAAAATTCATTTTAAATTCATTCTGTTTCAAACGCCAAAACATCAAGATCTCAATTCTTAAAAAATATTTTAAAATTCTCAAGAGAAAGTTTCCAAAAAGGCTCTTAGAATATACGACATAATGGAGAATCTCAACAATCTGTCAAGAGACTGGAGAACTAAGGCGGATTCAAGTTTCCGTGGTAAGCCAAAAATGCCTGCGACTATCAAAGTTTAGCTGAGGGTAAGTAATCGAGGGCAAGTTAATTGTTAAGCTACATAATCCTAGTCTGATCGATAACAAATCG
This sequence comes from Drosophila repleta, assembly GCA_018903745.1. Taxonomy (NCBI): domain Eukaryota; kingdom Metazoa; phylum Arthropoda; class Insecta; order Diptera; family Drosophilidae; genus Drosophila; species Drosophila repleta. The sequence continues at coordinate 89,608 of JAEIGN010000154.1, read as the reverse complement.
ATTGGGTTCATCGATAAATTGCACATTTAAAAGCCAGTTTCGCAGAGCCAGTGTGTGGCTGAGACAACATTTGCATGTTGCCACCGAGACTGGTGAACTAGGCGCACGCACAGCTGCACCCGAGTCAAGGGGTTGCAGTTGCCACAAATGGCGGCTCGGTGGCACGCAGCATCGCCATCTCCATTTCTATCTGCGCCACGGACGGACGATGCGATACGACACTTCAGGCGACAATCTGTTTGTCCATCTGGGCCTTTGCATCTTTGTGTGGGCGACGTAGGCGTTCGTGTTGGCTTTGACGTTGGCGTTATGTCTGTGGGCGAGCTTCTAGTATTTATGAGAATGGCAGGCCATGGCTACGGCCGGCTGGCATCAAATGCGGCACTTGCGTGCCGACGCTGACCTGCCTCGAGGCGTTGGTGCTGGCGCTGGCGATGCGATAAACAAAAGCCGTGCCCTCGGATTGCAGCTGGGGCTGACCAGTAGTTGCCCAGCTGCCCATTCATAGCTCAATTTTGTCTACAAATTGCACGTGGTGGGCCGTGTCTGTGGCAAGCGGATGACAATGGCCACTGTCGGACATTCGAGCTGCCACAGTGGCAGACAAACGGGCGACACTTTTAACTCGATCCGCTGCCGTTCCCGCTCCGACTCTCATTCCCTTTCCGCTTCCCTTCCTTTTCTTGTCGCTGTCCTTTACGTTCCGTGCCGTCTGCGCTTTCAATTGACAGACAGGATCTGTGACTGTGTGTATCCGCATGTCCAAGTCTTTGGCCAGCAAATTGCATGTCCTGTTCGTTCTTCTGGCCCACGCCCTGCGCCCTGCGCCCTGGGCCCCTTCGGCTACTAAATAGTTTGTTGGCCCTGCTGCTTAAGCAACTGCGACTCTGACTCCGACTCCGACTCACTGGCCATGTCTGGCGAGAGTTCTCGGCACACACCTGAGACTTCGACTTCATTATGATTGCCGGCCTGTGGGATTGGCCATTTGAAAAGGCAACAGCAGGCACTTAAAACCCTTTGCAATGCCCCGACCGCCCGCCCGCCCGCAGCTTTAATGCAATTTTTACATAATCAAAAACTTTGTGCAACATTTGCAGCAGCCCAAAATCAGGCAAATGCAAAGCAAACAAACACACGCCGAGGCAGTGGGAGAGAGAGAGAGAGAGAGAGAGAGAGAGAGGGGGAGAGAGAGGGAGACAGACATGGTCCCTGAGCCAGGTCGCATTCTGGCAGCTTAGAGTTTTTGCTCAAGTGTTTTCCATTTCATTTGCATGCGCCGCAAAAACTTTGCCCAGCAAACACACACACACAGATAGAGAGAGAGGGAGAGACAGTCAGTCAGTCAGACAGCTGAAGAGTTAGTGAACATTATACAAAATATTTTGCAACATGCTTTCAACAAGCTGCTTTTTTATTTCACTTTTTATTTGCATCTCTTTCTTTTTTTGGCAACAAACACATCCTCGAGCCAGTTGGCTGCAGGGCTCGTGAAATATGCAGGCACTACCTATCTGAAACTCTATCTGGACCAGAGCAAATGTACATATATATATATATATATAAACATCGTGTGTGTGTGTGCCTGAAGTTGTTATAAATCTCTGATGATTTGCACTCAACTCTCATCTCAGCTGCATTCAGAGTTAAAGTCAACAGTTGTAGCACTCTACAGCCCAGCCCAGCCCAGCCCTGGGGCTCGCCGCGTTATGTGGCATTTGTGTAACCCAAGACCAGCCCGACTGGCTTAAAGTAGCAAGACTTCAACTGATCAGTCGACAGATTTACATTCTATTCATATACTAATTTTAATTGCAAGAGCATCTCGCTTTCGCCTGATGCTGCTTGAATGCGAAAGACTTGCCACATATCAATTTGTTTTTGGCGCAAACTCGGATCAGGCCATGGCCATGGCCTCGGTGCGCACTTAACCCAAATTCATATCGAGCAAGCAAACATAACATGTCAGGCATTAGCATTTACATGCTGGAGTTGCCCTGTTCTAGACTTTCTCGCTTTGATATTTCAGGCACAGTGTTAACACCCAAACGATTTGGGTCAATTCGCTATTTAATACTCGTTACGGTTATGCGATTTTTTCTTCTTTTTCTTTTTTTGGCTACCACAAAATATTTGCCCCAAACAGCAGCAGCAGCAGCAGTGAATGTTGCTGTTGTTGTTGTTGCTGCTAATTTGCTAGGCAAAACAGGTTCGATCTTGTGTCGCGCCCAACTTGTCGCTCGGCCATTGAGAACACAGATATATGTATATACAAATGTACCGATGTCTGTCTGTGTGCGCATATTTTAATGATGCCCAACTATTCAACTACTTATTCAACTATTCAAGCGACGGCCAACCAACAGACAACGGCGAAATGGGTCAATGAGCCTTAATGACTTTTACAATTTCTAGACGCGTTCTCTTCTGCGTCCAACAATTAAAAATGCTTAACTCGCGCTTCTCTCGGATTCGATAAGCAGCAGCAGCAGCAGCAGCAGCTGTCGTTGTTGCCGTTGCTGTGGCTGCTGGCGCGTCCATTGATCTCCACTTGGTGGCTGCTGCTGCTGAGCTAACGGAAATGTGTGTTGCGCACGCGCAAAAGCCACCAAACAAGTTCTAACTCTATATACGAGTCGTATCTCTCTGCGAGTGTGTGTGTGTGTGTGTGTGTATCTGGCAGATATTCTATAGCCTGCCACAGGAAATGCGTGTCACAAGGCATTGTTGCTGCAAATTTCTTGGAATCAACTCGCCAAGTTTCCCATTGCTGCAATTGCTGGCTGAGCGACCGCCCCAACTGCAATTTGCAAGCAATATTTATAGAATTTCTACGCCCTCCTCCGCCAGACGTCGCTGGGGCTGATCAGTTGCTGTCTGGCATGTAATCCAAGCTTATCACGCCGCAAATGTCGACTGTTGGCCAGGGGCAGGTTGCGGGCGGCTGGGGTAAAGACAAGACAACAGCGAACGACTTCAGCAAGGAACTCTCGAGCTGGCAGCTGCCAACACAGAGGCGTTCCATTGTTTATTTTGAGACAAAGTTGCGCCCGGGGCCAAATGAAGGATGACTGCAAAAAGAACTGCAGCAGCAGCAGCAGCAACTTAACTCTCTACTCCCCCTCTCTCTCTCTTTCCACTCTATCTCTCTCTCTCTCTCTCTCTCTTCTCACTGTCTTCGCTCAGATCGTGTGAAACTTGTGTCTCGCTGGCAGCGCTGGGTAGTGAGAAGTACTTAGTGAGCAGCCCCCTGCATGGCAGCGAGTGTGCATATATAGCTGAAGCATTTGATGGGCTTAAATATGAATCATAATTATATATAATATATCTATATATACATATCATTTATAAATCTCATTTTCTCTTGTCCAACTCTGACGCCCACGTAAGCTCATTGCTAGCTGCTTAGCAACATTTTCGATGCTCATTGTATTCCGCATTCAGAAGACGGCTGTGCGCTGGCATCTGGACTTCTGACTCATTAGTGGTCGGTTGGTTGGGCTTGGGTGTCTTTATAGAACAATTTCCAGCAGCAGCGCTTTATGACACTCATTGATTGGATTTTATGACAGCTCGCTTGTCCCATAATTACAGCTGCCGCCGCTGCCGCTGCTGCTGCTGTGGTCACATTATCAATAAAACCGATCTCTGGAGCTCGCGACCCCCCGCTCCATCTCTGACAGCTTTTTGGGGCCCCGAACGCTGACCGCACTCGTATCCATATATCCACTTATATCTGCATAATCATCAAGAAAGAGCCAAAGCCTAAAGTCAATAGAAAATAGAAACGAAATGGAATGGCTAAACTGGCACAGAGAACCGTTCAAACCGTTCGAGCCATTCTCTGCTGCCAAAGCGCAGCAGCCACATGTCTATATATATGTGTCTGACAGCTACATCACTTTCTAGTTCACAGTCAGCCAGTCAGCTGGCGGCGTATTTATTAAAAAATCTAGAAAAAAGAACCCAACAAAAAAAAAAAAAAAGTCGCACGCACTTAAAATTCACGGGCGCAAAGTGGCGCAAATGAACTTAAGTATCGTGCGTGCCAACGATTGTGATGCCCCTACGCACACACACATCTCACTCTCTCCCTCTCTCTTCCCCCATCTCTGCGTGCGTGCATATGCCTGTCAGATTGTATCTCGCGCTGTATCTCCAGCTGTATCTGTATCTGTATCTCTAGCTCCAGCTGTATCTGTCGCCGTATATGTTTCCGTATCCGCTGCTTGCGTTTTTAATTCGCATCACATCCTTCTATTTGCGTACGTGCCACGTCTCGGCGACGTTTTAAATTTGCCAACGCCTGCCCGATATCTGTCTCGCGCCCAATGCATGTCCCACCCGTCGCCGATTGATACCAAAATGATTTTTCGTTATGCTACCCAATAACTTGACATTCGGTATCTTCATCTTTCAGAGTGAGCTGCCGGATACATTACACACACACACACACACAGATTGCTAAATTTAATTAGAAATAACGCATTTACACTGGCTAAAGGTACGGCCCAGTGCCAGTCGGTAATAGAGTGAGAGAGGATGCGAGATTTGATTACCGCCAGAGTGGCAATTTCGTTTGCATTTGACAACATTTTCAATCGTCGCTCTACGATTCTTGATTCTCTGTAATTAAAATTCTCCTTCGTAGCTGCTGATTAACGATTTATGAGCTGTAGCTAAAATCCGTGCCGTCGTTTCCAATTTCCTCTTTTGCAGCTTTGCCGTTCGCCGTTCGCCTTTCGCCTCTTTCCTTTTACATGACTCTCTCTCTCGCTCTCTTTGGCTGTCTGCCATATTGCGCTTCTCGATTCGAGTGATGCCAAGGAAATGTGTGCAAAAAAATTGTCGAGCATTTGCAATCGATTACCGAAACGAGTAAAAAAAGTTATGCACATGTAGCTCATAAATTCAGCATGAAGTGCAATCGTTGTCCGTGATTTAAAATGTTTAACAATTAACAAACAATGCGGTCAAATGACATGAAACGGGCGTCGGTCGACGCTCGTCGCTCGACGCTCGTCGCTCGACGGTCGTTTGCCGTCTGTTGTCTCTTGTCTGTTGGTTATTTGCTTGTTGCTCGACAATGGCCGCCAAAATGCAAATTGAAAACTGCACAAAATGTCGCAATATAAATTGCCCAAGCTGCCGACCCGCCCCCCCCCCCCAAAAGGACCGCCCACGGCCCGGCCCAAAAGCTGACAAACTGGCAGCTATCAAACAGCATATACATATATGTATGCCGTTGTTAATACAAATGTTTGGGCGAGTCAACTCTGTGTCACTGCAACTGCAACTGCCTCGCTGACTGCAACTGCAACTCCGACTATATACATATATATATATACATATATAGGCAGCTCGCATCACACGCAAATGTGGCGGAAGTATTTGTTTGTTAAATTGTCAGAGAAATCGCGAGCGAAGTTCATAAGTTGCCCAAACAGTACGTCAAGTATTTGACGTTTATGCTGTTTACGTAGTAAACTTTACGTACTCAGCTTGATTTCTCTACAATACGTTGTGAACGTAAGCTGGCTTGGCTGTGCAGTCTCAAAGCGTAGAATATAGAATATTTAGCGTAACGTAAAACACTTACGTTAAAGCTTACGTAATTTCTGCTACAAAATTATATATAAATTGTAAATTTTAATGCAAATATGGCTTAAGCAATCTAATCCATGTCGTTAAAATATAGTTTCTTTCTACGTAATCTGGTTTTATAACGTTTTGACGTAAGCAATTATGTAATATATATTCAACAGTCACTTAAAATATGATCTATAATCAGAATTTTACTACGTGATACTCTTACGTCGCGACTAGTTTGTGTAATGCAACTTTATTATGCCATGACGTAAGCCATGATACGTAATTGGTTATTTAACGTCGAATAGATATTAATCTCTTCAGCTTATGATTACTATGTCTTATCCAAATGATATTACGCCAACTTCATTACGTCGTGACGTAACTCTTTTTTAACATTTGGTTAATTTCGACTCGCCGCAGCAATATTATCTATCTACAGCTATTACGCACGGCTTTGGGGGATGCGTTTGAGATGCAACGCGTCTTGCATAACGTCATAGCAACATGACGTTAACACTTGAAACGCCACTGCCACAGGTGTCCTAATTGGCCTGATACTTATGCTGCGCGTGTGTTTAGTATTATAATGCAGTTTAATATTATGTACTTCGGCTAGGTGGACTGCCTGGGCTTAGGTAACTCGATTACGTGAACGTAGCTGCAATGCAATGCTAACTAGCTAATCAGCCAACGGGCTCTCGACTACGCCTGACCAACTACTCACAGGGGGCAGCAGCAGCAGCAGCAGCAGCCGCAGCACATCAATCAGCATCATGCGCAGAGCCACATTTGCAGCATCTGCATTTCACAAGCATTGGCCAAGCACTCGCTCGCTGTGGCTCTCATCCTGCAACCTGGCAACCTGGCGGCCAACTTATTGTGGCAATTTACAGATGGCACACCAACGCACACAACGAGCTGGCCAACGAATTGAGAAACAATTTTACGAAAAGCAAATCAACGTTTAGCCCCAGCACAAAAAATAGAAGAAGAGAGGGAAAAAACTACAAGGAAAAAACTTGCAGCACGTTGTCTATAAATGCGACACGAAATGTTTAGCTTCGGCTTTGGCTTTGGCTTTGGCTGCATGCAACAGAAATCTGCGCGGCGAACATGCAGCTAACTAACTGCAAGACATGTCCCTCTCTCGCTCAGTCTCCCTCTCTCTCTCTCTCTCTTTATCTAGTCGCCCGTTTCTTTTTATGTGGTTGTGCCTGTTGTGGTTTACTGTGTGTGGCTGCGCTCTGTGTGCCGCCTAGTCCTATGGTGTTATCATGGGCACAAGGCAGTTAATGTGCTTGTTGTTGTTGCTGTGCTGTTGTTGTAGTCGCAGATTTTTGCGTGTTTGATTTTCTTGTCACGTTTCTGCTAACAACATAAGGAAGCAGTCAAAAGCTGACTGCCATCCCCAAAGCGGCAGTCACTCAGCTTTGGACTGCCGCTGCAGCCCCGGAGTTAGAAGCTGAATCAGAAGCGATGCAGCTGCAGAGGGGCCATCCGAGTTGTCAACGGCATTTGAATGACATGCAGAGAGACAGACAGAGACAGAGACAGAGACAGAGAGAGAGAGAGAGAGAGAGAGGAGGAGGAGGGAGTGCTGGGGGTGGTGGGACTTAAACGTTAACGTAAAGCGGCGTATCTGCAAGTTCGTCCCGCTGTCAGTCAGTGCGCTGACTTTGATTGCAATGCGCCAAGGATGCTGCAGCACAGACAGTTGCAACAGCAGCAGCAGCAGCAGCAGCACCAACGCTGACGTCGTGTAACGCTTCAACGCACATTGCCGAAATTGTCAAGACGTTGACGACGACGAAAACTTGGCAAGCCCGATAGACAAACGGACAGACAGACAGACAGACAGACAGACAGACAGACAGACGAACGGACAGGCAGACTGGCAGCGTAGAGTAGACAGATTTCAATGCGGCAGCTGAGCAGCTCAGCAGCTCATTGCCGAGAGAGGATATTCTGTAAATTGTGGCACATCAATTTCGGTTGGAAGGCAAGCGCATTGCACTGCACCACACCAGCCCCACCCCACCACTTAATGCTCCGCAATCGCCTAATGTCGCCTAATGTGGCGGCAAAAAGTCAACAGTGGCTGCCAAATGCTAAGTAACTCTGCTTAACTTCAAATTTAATGTCTCAATTCGCAAGCGTTGACGTAAGCCAATGACGTAAGAAATTGTTCATTCTCACTACTTTCGTAATGCACATCCGCCGCTGGGAACAATGGAAGCAAGCTTTCATCTGACATTGTTACGAATTATAAAGAAGAATATATACGTAATGATTTCATAGCGCTGCCTTACGTAGTTACTTACGTAGGAATTGCTGTTTGTCGGTGCAGCTGCAGGAAAGAATGCTGACAACAGAACATAATGAAAAGTCCAAAACTGTCAGCTGCAGATAAACAACAAAGGCAAATGATCTCCGTGCTAAACAACGACTAATAGATGCTCTATAAATCATATTTATAGCAATTCAAGGAGATCAACTCTGGATAAGTAATAGAACAAATTTGTTAAATATACAATATATATGCATACCTATGAGCTGCTCTCACTGTGTTCTTTCGGCAATGCAACAACTTTAAGAAAGCAGCAGCTAACACATCTTACGTCTCTACGCAAGCTTCACTGTATGCACACAAGCTTCTTGGCATTTGTGCGCTGCTACAGGCCGCTGTAGACCATAGCCATGGGTGGCCATTTTGTTTGCTCAAAGCTGCCGGTGCTGAGGCTGCGGCTGCTGCTGCTAGGCACAGTTGGCTATTTCACATTGGCGGTACTTTCTGCACACCCTGTAGCCTCAAAGAGGTTAGAGGTTGAGCTGAAAGCTGCTGTGCTTTAGAAGTTGCAGTAATAAGTTGATACGAATTTGGATATATAGTATATATAGCATGCAGTATATAGTTTGCTGATCAGCTAGGACTTGACCTAGGCTTTCCACGGCTTACGTATAATGGATCTTCGATCTCACGAAGCAGGCTGCATCCACAGTTTGCCCTATCGTCCCTCTGTGATTATTACTTGATGTCAAAACTGAAGAGGCCCAGGAAAGGTAACGTTACCTTATGACTGAGAAGATCAAGATGGAACTCTTAGATATATATATATATATATAATATAATTGCTCTAAGATTACAGGGTATCCTCGCATCGTGTTCTAAAAACTGGAGCACTTCGCTGCTTTATTTTTAAGAATTTTAACTTTGAATAAAAAAGAAGAAAGCAGCGCTTGAAAGAAAAAAAAAAGGATCTGGACACAAAGCGAGGCTCGGCAGCACCACAGCCCGACCGACAAGCAGCCCACCTCTAACCAGCAACCACCAAGCAGCCAAGCACCTCCCAACACCCACATTGTGCTGCGCGATTTGCATGTGCAATTTATGCTTTTGATGGCCGTCGTCGTCGTCGCATGTTAATGAAAGGCAACTGCAGATGCAACACTGCGCCCTCTGCAGACGGCGCAGCGTGGCATGGCCGAGTTGTCATGAGGCACAAAAGCAGCAAGAGCAGCAGTAGCAGCAGCAGCAGCAACAGCAGCCGACAGTCGACAGCAACAGCCACAGAGAGCTGTGGATTTTGCTTGGCTGCATGCATATTGGAAATGCGAAAAGTTCAAGGATTGCTGCTCGCCAGCGTCGTGAGTTTAGATGCTGTGCAGATTGTGCTGCGGCAGTCATTTGTTGGTTTGCTGCTGCCGCTGCTGGCCAGGTAACCCAAAAGAAAACCAGCAACAACAGCAGCAGTAGCATGGCAACAAATGCCACGGCCTAGGGCCAAATGGTATGTGGCACATGAGCGAGCAATGTGCACTACTTAGGTAAGTACACACACCATAACACACACCCGCAAACCTATACAAATACATATTTAAAAGCCAAGGGAGCCGAGTGCTGGGCCACAATAGGAGCCATTGCAGCACGACGGCGGGCGTTAAAAGAATAAATGAGAAGCGCATAGAAAGCACGCAACTAGCTCATATGAGTGAATAACGAAAGCTGAAAGGAAATAAAACCTCAAAAATGGGGTTAATTAAAAACGGAATTTGAGCTAATCAAACCACTCAGATGTGAGGCGAGGAGCCATTGATGGAAATTGATCGGAGCGAAGTGGAGGAAGTTTTCAAATTACAAATATTTAATAGAGCAATAGCTGAAGCTGTTTAAAGTATTGCATTACTGATGAATGAAGTTCTTTTTCTATATATATATATATATATATATATATATATATATATATATATATATATATATATATATATATATATATATATATATATATATATAATATGTATTATATAATTGAAGTTTTGATTGAGCTCTCAGTGGAACTTCATGAAATGTATAGAGCAGACGGATATGAAGAAATGTAAGACGTCGCTGAAACCTAATAACAGTTGTTCAGCTCAGACTTTGATTCGCATTAGCGTCAAGTCAATTAACAATGTTTGATAGGTTTGGCCAACGACCAGGCCAGGCTAGGCCAGGCCAGGCTAGAGCAGAGCAGAGCAGGCCAGGCCGAGACCCTGCCACCCCCACGGCGTCGATTGGCTGCGCAAGACTTGTTGCCTTTCACTTTAGCGTTCGGCATTTGTGTTGTTGGCTGGATGGCAAGTTGCCTGTTGCAAGTTGCAAGTTGCAAATGCAACTGGCCATGTTGCTGTCGGGCTGGCTGGCAGGCAGTCATTCATCAGGTTACTGCGCTCGGCGCCCGACAGCCATCCAATTAAGCTATAAAAATCTTAATTTAATTATTTGCCACACGAACAAAGCCCCAGAACACACACTCAACACACACACACACACACACACACTCGCACAACATTTGCCATTCACATTTGCAGTCGCATTCACATTCGTTTTTGATGCAGTGCAGCAATGTCGTCGACAATGGCGCAGGCGACGGAGCCGCCGTATACGACGATTTATGGCGGCCAGTTTTTCTTCATATGCTGGTGGCACGCGGAACTGGCAGCGGGCAGCCGTGGGGGCCCGGCCGGCATGCATTTTTCATGAATTAGTTCATATAAAAGTCAAATGCACAAAACGTACGCTGCCAACTTGGCGAGCGTCGCTGGCTGCTGGGAGAATTTCAGGGCTCAACCGACCCAGCGACCCAGCGACCGTCCGAGGGACTGCGTCTGTTCTTGTCGCCACATAAACAGATTTGTGGCCGCAACACAAAACATACCCAAAAAAAAAAAAATCAAATAAAATGCAAAAAGCCATCAAACACGAGCTTAACGACTCGCAAGCTACCCTGTAGGGAGCCAGCCCCCTACAGTTGCACATGCAGCTGAATACATATAGCTAATATCGCTAACGAGTTCATCAGCATTTCGTTTAGATATATGGAATACTTGAGTCACTATTGGCACCATCTACAGGGTATTTCAAGTACTCACAAGGAGTTTCGTGTAGAGCCCACCTTCTCCGCTCTCGATTTTGCTGCATAATTAATGAAATGAAAGCATTTGGCGGCGCTTCTCCCTACTCCCCCACTCCACAGCAACTTCAGTTTAACTGAATTTCACATTTGCTTCCGTCTGTAACGGTTTTTTCTTTCTTGCTGATGTGTGTGTGTTGTGGGCTGGTACATAAATTAGATGTATGCGGCCATAGCCGGCAGATAATACGCCCGATTATGCGAAAGCGTGCCGACCTACGGCCTTTTGGCCGCCTTAAACATGGCCAACAGAATCAAAATCAAAATCAAAGGCAAAGGCAACGGCAACAGTTGCACTCGAAAGCTGCTTAGGGGGCGGCTCAGTCTCAGCTCTAAGCTCAGTCAGAAGGATAAAACGAGTCGTTTCATCTTCATATTGTTGTTGTTGTTGCTTTGGTAGCCGCTGGTACGGTTTGTGCCTGTTGGCCATTTCTCTTGATACCAGAAAGAGCAAACATCAAGAAGAAGGTTTTTTTTGCCTTTGCTCTGCTCGCAACAACACAGATTAAATACCCTCAGAGATCTAAGTCTGAGAAGTGTAACATGCTCAAGTCCGAGTCGATAAGGCTTTGGAAATGTGTTAAATCATGAATCAAAGCAAGGCTTACATATATCATAGGCCATATTCACAATTTAAATAGTTAAGTTAGTAGAACTTTCAACTAATCTGAGCCCAAAGCGTTACATGACTCCTCAACAAATTGTAAAACTCTCGATGCGAGTGAGGAAGGCTGGGAATGTACTGGACATTTCGGACATTTGAGCGAGGCCAGCGGACTGGGGCTTATTTGGCTTAACGTCCTGACAAAATGACCAAAGGAAAACAAGAAAACAACAACAACAATTGGCACGGCACATTGAACAGGTTAAAAATATAAAAAGTACACAGGATTCCATGTGTGTGTGTGTGTGTGTGGCCGAAACTGGCAAAGCAACAAAAGGAACTGTAATTTATTTTCTATGAAGAAGCATGAAAATCGCCTGCAAAGGAAAACGTGAAAACAAGCTAAGCAAATTAAGTGCCAATAGATTGGAAATGGCAAAAAGGAAAAGAAGCCAAAACTTGGCTTTAAAAAAGCTGATTTACGGCAGTTATTTTCCTAAATTATTCCCCTCCTCGTGGATCACTGATAATTATTATTGGAGGAAACATCAAACTGAAGTGAAAACATATAATTTTCTTACCTTTTAGATGAATTTCACGTGTGTCAATTGCTAGTCGAGGACTTCTTATGTTGAACTGTTGCTATTCACGTTTAGCAAAACTATAGATACTGTAAAGAGAATAGAAAAGGAAAATAATTAATTAAATTAGATAAGTAATCAATGTGATCAGCAAAGCTTTGCTGTAAGACAAGAGCAGAGCAGAGCCTCAGAGTCATTGCCTTTATCATGAATTGATTTAGTCAGCTTGCAACATGAATTGCTCAAGGAGACTACACTCCATACCTTTCACTTCTCAATGAGTGCAGGGAGTGCTCGACTACGAAATACCAATACCCAGATACTTAAGGACAGCCTAGATCGACTGTTGGCTGCTTTTTAAATTTAATCAAGGGAACCACGCCTCGTCCTCCACACTTCAGCCAAAGGCATTCGACCCTGAATTTTCATTTGCAACCGGGATCAGAGCATAAAAATATGGCCTAGAGCCGGCTTTCGGCTTCAGATTTAGCTGTAAGCTCATTAATTTTATTTGGCCTTTGCGGCGGCTTCTGGGAAGCTGCTGCTCCTGCCATGCCTCGAGTGTGCGACTCTAAAAAATTGATAAAAAAAAGCGAGACACACAGAACACAGAGCACACACACACACAGAGAGAGAGAGAGAGAGAGAGAGTAAGTCTTACAATCGGCTATTCGTATGCAAAAAGCCAAAGTCAAGTGGCAACAGGCCACCGAGGCCGGGGCTTAGCCCAGTTCCAATCCCAGTCCAAATCCCCAGAGCTGGCCCACAGCTTTGGCCTGCAGCACAGTGTCTGCCCGAGTCGGGCGCAAAGCCAGGCTGAATTGCCCGCTAGCCGTTGCCAGGTGAGAAAACAGAAATGCGGTTCAAGGTTTTTTGGGTGTGTACGGGCGGGCGTGTGTCTGCGGGTGCAGGTGTGTGTGCGAGTATGTTTTGGGGCCACACGCTACGGGCGCAAAAGTGAAAGTGAATTATTAAAAACAATTGCAATTGGCGCTGATAAGTGCACTCGCTGGCTCACCGAAGGGGTAGCAGCAGCAGCAGGCGGCCGTCGCGGTGGCAGGCGACAACCAACCAGGCCACGCTCGAGTGCTCTTTGTGTTTGTCGCCCCACACACACACACACACAACCACACACACTCAGATGCTTGTCATAAACAAAAGCTACAGTTATAAAAAATGTATAAAAAATAAAAGAAAGGAAAAAACAAAACTGGCACAAGCCGCATGCCGAATGTCAATAGCTGGCCTTAATGAAGGCCGATATCAGCTGAGATATCGATTCAGCCAAGGGTTGATATATAATGTATTATATAGAATAATATTAGAATTTTTCATATATTTACTACATATTTCAATTCCAATTTCATATCATTCCAACTGTTACTTCTTTCTCACTTGCCTTCAGCAATGCCTGTTAATAGGTAATATATTTCCATATACACATGCTCAAGCATGACTACGATCACCTTCAGTTCAGGAGAAGAGGAGAAGAGAAGAAGAGAAGCACTCTTGGCCTCTGCTCCCATCACATACAATGGGAGATCAAAGCCACAGAGATTCAACTTAGATAATAGTTTTAAATATAAAACTCGCTCTTCGGAGCAAAGATCAGTTGGGAATAGATCGCTGTAGGTCTTTTACCTTATTAACTGAAAAACTATATCTGTATAATGTGTTCAAGCAGATAGAGTGAATCATGATCAGAAACTGCTTGAAACTGTCTGCCTTTCAGTCCGTCTTTCCGTCCGCTCCTCTCCAGCACAGCTTCGCTCTTAATATGCGACCAAAACCAATTTAATTCAAAAAGTTACTCAGGTTTAATTATTTGAGTACATCTCGCACGTGCTCAGAGCTAGATCCAGGTAACTGGCATTTGGTTTCTCATTTCTGACAAAAGGCAAAGGCTTTTAAACTAAAGTGGGCAATATAAAATATGACAAGAATATTTAAAGATGCATGAGGAATATATTCAAAAAATGCTGAAAATGCTATTGAAGCACATCAACTTCAAGTAACAACGCTGGGTCAAGCCTCACCTGGCAATCAGCGCCAAGCGTAGCACACAGTAAAAGGAAGGCATGCATAATTTTTGAAATGTTATAAATAGAATTGCAATTGCAATTGCAATTGTGATTGTGATTGTGATTGTGATTGATTGCTGCTTTGTGTGTTTGACTGGGCGACGCTCTTCCTGGAGCAAGAAAACAACTTTTAAACAAATTATTAGATCAGGGTATAGGAAGAGCGAGGGGGAGAGAAGGAGGGAGAGAGGGAGGGAGGGAGCTAGTCCGGCCTGCCACTTGACCCTTTTCAGTGTTGCATAGATTTTTACGATATGCGCCGTAGACAAATAACTCAAATGGACTTTTAACATATTCATTTTGTCGAGTTGTCATTTATTGATTTGTTTCTTGGCCAAATGTGAGGCATGCCAGCCGCACACACACATTGCCACATCTTTTATTTATTGTGGTTCGAAAGTATCAAAGAAATTAAAATAAATTCGTATTTTGAGCTAGCTCTCTCAAGTGCTTTGCTGCTGTTGTTGGCCAACCGAGTTGAACGATTTTGCTTTTGATTAATGTCTGTGCCAAGTGCAGCTGTAGCTCAGCTTGGCGCAGCCCGACCCTAGCCCGTTCCAATAATCCTCCAGCATGGCATTACAATATGCATGGAGCAGCAGCCCCTGGATGCTGGGCCCAGTTATCCGTTTCAGCTGCTCAAATGCACGCAAAATGTCAGTCAGCCAGACTGCAGACTGCAGACTGTAAATTGCTCGAATGGGACGGATGCTCAGCGCCCAGTGTCGAGTGTTGACTCGACATTGCTCATACGCAGCGTTTGCCTCAAGCCAAATGAAGTTACTTGCGGTTGCTGATAGTTTTTAAACAGTTTTTTTGTTTTTTCTTTTATTTCTGTATTGCTGCTGTTGCTGCTGCTGCTGCTGCTCTGCTGGTGTCAGGCATCGTTTTTGTGTACATATGTGTGCGAGAGAGACTTGATTTATGTCGCTTTATTTCATTTTAATTGAAAAACTTGCAAACTGAGCGACCAAAGCCAAGTGGAATTTACGCCCAGCCAACGCACAAAAGAACAAATATAATTAAAATGGCATTTAAAATGTTTTCGGCTACCGACAGCAGCAGCAACAGCAACAGCAGCAACAGCAACAGCAGCAACAAGAGCAAAGGCAAATATGCAAGCACCAAATATATGTAATGGCATAAAAAAGTAAATAAATTACTAAACAAAAGCACAAATGTAAATAAAATGACTTTATTAAAAAGCTGGGCGCACCACCAACAACAGAGACAGACAGAGAAAGAGCGAAAGAGAGAGAGAGAGAGAGAGAGAGAGCGAGCATGCAAGAAAGGGATAGACGTTTTTATAAACTTTCAGTGTGCAAATAATAGAGACATTCGCCAGACCCATGGCAATGGCTAGTAGGTAAAAAGTAAATCTGTCTGGCAGTGCAGCAGCAGCAGCACCAGCCAACCCACTGTAAAGGCCACAACATGCCTCTAGTGCTGCCCTCTCCGTCTCTGTTCCCACTGGGCGTCTAGCCGACCTTTTTGTATATGACAAATGCAAATGTCGCAGCTGGATTTGCCAACTTTAGACATGGCCGCGACGGAGTAAAAAATATTTTTTTTTAATTTATCAAATAAACCCATGCGAAATTTGTATGCACAGTGGTACAAAACAACATCAGCAGCAGCAGCCAATTCGCGAGCTGTCGATATGTGTGACGCAACAGCAAACATCAAAAATTGAATGCAAAGATTGAAACAAATGCGACGACGCAGCCAGCATTATGTTTTTTGGCCGTTGTTGGTCTGTTTGTGCATAACCAGTCGATGGCAGCGCTGCCAGACTGTTCCACTTCTGCAGTTTTTACTTTCAATAAATTTGTAAGCACTTTGCTGGAACGAAATTGAATCGAGCTGTTGCCCACTCAGGGCATACCCTGGAAAAGGCAAGGCAGAGAACGACGCTGAGACGCTGGAAGGCATCGGCAACTGCTTGAGAGATTCTGCTTAAGACTCACACAGCAAGAGAACTACCTAAGCTCATATAGTCGTATAGAAGCAGAGAGAGAGAGAGAGAGAGAGCTGAGCTTTGTACACTAGCTCAAAGACTGCCTGTCACTAAAGTCAATATAGCCGCTTTCGCTCGATGGTTACAGGGTATATACCAAAAAAAGAGCGAAAAAATGCCGCCAACATTGTAAATCATGCAGCCAGCATAAAATGGCAACAGCAACAAGCCAAACAACCAGCACGAAAAACGCCAACGCAAAACGGTAACAACAGACAGCAGCCACAGCCACAGCCACGGCAACAACAGCAACAAGAACAGCAAGCAATAGCAAAGCTAACAAAAAAAAAAAAAAGTGAAATTAAATAACAATAACAAGGTTAGCTGTGTTTTTATGTTGCTTCTGCCAGCAGTAGTACTGACTGCTGACTGCTGGCTGCTGCTGTCGTTGCGATAACGTCGCCAATATGTGATGTTTGCCCAGCGAGTGCAGCAGCAGCAGCAACAAGAGCAACAAGAGCAAGAAAATGGTTCGAATGTGCAGCCGCAAATTGAGTGTTTTTATTGCATTAACATAAACAAATTAGAATGCCAACGCGCGCGCGCGCTCCAGCTGCTGAGTCACTAGTTGGACAGCAGCAACAGAAGCAGACAACAGCAGCAGCAGAACAACAGCATGCAAAAGTTGGCTCGACAGCAGTAACAGTAATAGCAGCTGACACAAGTTGGCTGTCGAGACGGTGTGTGTAGGTGAGCGCACATAGCCCCCCCTCTCTCCCTCTCTCTCTCTCAACTGCTGGAAGTTGCGATGTCAGCGACATTTCGCATATTGCTGCCAACGCCTGCAACGACAATTTGTTGCTGCTGCATGTCCTTCGTGGCAACGTGGCGCAAAGAGCACGTTGCCACGTGCGGCAATCAACTGCCTTTGCTCGCAAATCATAAGCAAATCCTATACTATATATGTTAACCGTTAGCCTAAAGACTTAACAGCGCACCAAGTCGTATTGACGGCTGCTGGATTGCACCGGACTGGCTGCAAATTGTTTGGCAATTGTGGGCAACTGTCAAGAGCAGCAGCTGGAGCTGGAGTTGGAGCCGGAGTAACAATGGCAACTGTAATGGCGAAAAAGTTGCGGCTTACGGCCGTGCCGTGGCCCGGGCTGGCCGGCGAGTGTCAATAAAATGAAATTAAAAACTTTAAATAACAGCCAGCACACGGAGTGGCCAAGACAATTTAATCAACTGCAACTGCAAATGAATGCTCCCAGGCCCCAAGCAACGGCCCAGCGAGGCCCACGACCAAAGATGAGAATTCAAGAACAGAGAAGACGCCGTGGCGCCAGAGCATGAGCGCGCATTTGCATGCCAGCAACAGAAGCAACAGCAGCAGCAACAGCAACAACAACAGCAACAACAGAGAAACAATCAAAAAGTTTTTAAAACAAATTAAAAGTTGACAGCAAGCGTCGGCGGCGCCACCAAAAGGGGCAGCTAAACTGCACCAGCCTCTAGCCATGACTGGCAAATTTACGATGCGGTCAAGTGCAATGCACTCAAGTGGCTAAGCGCCGCTCAAAGGAGGGAGAGGGGGCAAAGGGGGGACAGACAGCCTGGCCTATCGAGACGTCGGCTCGGCCAGAAGTTTTGGAGTTTCGGCATCGCAGCTCATTCGTGGCGTGCGCTATGTGAGGCCAACTTTATTAGCCCAAAATGTCAAACAGGAACTGAAGCGTTTTATGGCCCAAGGTGTCGTTGACTTCTCTCTCTCTCACTCACACTCGACTCACAACATCAATAAACAACAACAACAACAACAGCAACAAAGGCAGCTGACAGCTCGGATTAATGTCAAGTTGAGTGCCAGCCAGCGACGCACGAACAAAGCGCAAAAAACGTTTCAATTAATTATAAATTGTGCTTAATTAACCAAATGCATTCGATGTATATTTGCCTTTATTCGCTCCAGCAGGAAATGATATTCAAGCTGATTTTGAACAAACGATCCCAATTCATTCAATTCAAAATGTTCTCATATCAATTTCTGTCATGGCAAAAGCACATTAAAGCTTCTGATAAGCTTGCAAGCAAGCTGAAGCTGATTTAAAGCAAGTTTAGCCGAAGCTTAAAGCGGAGTCAATTTACATTATAGATATATCGTCTATATACTATGATCTTGCCACGCCCCATATTGGAAAATTTCAAGACTATCAGACGAGGCAACGTGCGGGTATATATTATATATAAGCTTCAACTGTTGAGCTTCAATAGCGGCGAAATGGTTTAAGTTCAACCGAACATACGGACGGAGAGCCGGAAGGACAGCCTGCCGTACATCCCATCACTTTCTGAAATAGTTTTATGATTCAATTTGCTTCAGGTTTCTATCATTATTTTAACATCAGCTAAAACTATCTCTGTTAATATCATTGAAACATTTGTTTTGCCACAGAGATCCTTCGACTCTAGCAAGTTGCGACTAAAACTTTTTGGACAGCTGCTGGTCAACATAAAAAAAAAGAAGGAAGCAAGAAAAATCGATTTAAGTGCAGTTCAAAGGAAAAGTTTCGCTTGGGAGGATCAATGCAATTGCAGCAGCAGCAACGGCAACGGCAACGGCAACTGTTCAATTGAAATTTCAATTGCAAAACGAAACTTAAATCGAATATATGACAAACGATGCACGAATTTTTCATTTGCCTTTGGCGAAACGTTGTGTGCGCCCACCTGATGCCCGCCCTGACCATTACTATTTCGGGGGTCAACATCTCAGCCGACCACAGAGACAGTGAGAGAGAGAGAGAGGGAGATGAGCGAAGAGCAAATGCGACAAGCGAAGCGGCAACGAGTTGCAAAATTCCACGGTTAAGTCAAGGTTATATGCCACGGTTCAATTACCTCCACTTTTGGGGCTCGTTTTCATGTCTACAACTCTTGACTGTACCATTTCTCTCTCTCTCTCTCTCGCTCTCTAGTTGTGGATTTTACTTTGTGTTTTTTTTATCTTTTTCGCCTTCTTCTACTACTATTTTTTTGTGTGTGCGCCCTATGGATAATGGGAGTTCGGAGCTGACTCTTTGGCAAAGGTTAAAGCCAAATTAGAAAACAAAGTCGTATGCTTGAGCGCACAGGCAAGAGTCTTTGGTCTAGAGTTAAGCCCCTTTTTCATTGCTCAAGTATGCAGCAATCATGATGATGATGATGACCATCATGATGATGATGTTGATGAGCATGTTGATAAGTTTGCTCGCTCTTGCCGGCCAATGGCCACACTTCAAATGTAATTAGAGTGCAGCCAAATGCATCCGAAAAAGAATGTTGCAAAAAATTGAAGGGCGTCCGCCTCTCAAGTCCTCTGTGCCAAGAGCTTGTAGTAGTCGTAGTACAGCTAGTTGTTGATGTCTGCCCTGAACTTGGCAGCGAAAAGAAAAAAAAATAACAGACGCACACAGAGAACCAACTAATCTAGTCGTTAGACACGGGCTGCATTTAATGGCAGGTTCTTAAAGCCTGATGAATATTCATTTCTGACTCGAAGCCAACGATTATTGCGGCTTTAAGCGGGCTTAAAAGCAAATGCAATTAATTGGCTAGGTGGCTTGATTGCGCCAACTGATAACCCATTGATGGAATAAGATGCAAATCGCTAAACAATTATGCAAGAGATTGCAGAGATATATGGATGATGTATGGTCTATGAAGGAACCAGAGATTCTTGATGGATCTGGTTGGATTCAAATTGCATTTACTAAGGGACTTAACTTAGCTTAACATGTCAAAATGCTAAAAGAAAACAAATCTACTTCAGATAGATGCCATATCTTCAGCTCTGAGAGTTGGTCTCGGATTTGCAAACAGCTCTCAGCATGCATATTAATGGGTTAACTTTGCTTTCGCTACAACAATGGCAAGCACCCACACACTCTCTCCCTCTTCCTCTCCTCTCTCCCTCTCTCCCTCTCTCTTACGCTGCATTTCGAGCAGTTCCTGTTGGTGTCAATTGTATAAGCGGCGAGAGGCGAACAATAAACCCAAAAATAATGCTAAATATATAAATGAAAGAAACGACATGAAAGTCATGCGTATCCATTGACTTTTCTTGCGAAATCCCGATATGGCTTTATGGAGTTTCCATTTCGAGCTGCATTTCGTTTGTCGGCTGCTTCTCTTCGTCTTCGTCGCTGTTTCAAACAATTAATCAAATGGATTTTTGCTCGATTTTCATTTCGGGCTGTCTGTCGGTCATTCAACGAAGAAAGTCTTTTGGCCATAGCGCAAAAGATCATCGATCAGGCGGCGATTCCGGCGATCTTTTGTCTTTGGATGGACCGTGACTGGCGCTGCTAACGGGTTTCAATAAGCTTGGCCAAAACGCTTAAAATGGCAAAATTTTTCGTGACACTAAATCGCCGTCGTTTATATGCGAAAGCTCTGACCAAAAACTGACAAAAGCCAGAGCGTCTGCAACTTTCGCTCTTCTGTGTGGGACAAGCCAGCCGAGCCACGACGACAGCGCAACCACACCACATAGAGTTTTTGAGTTCATTCCACTTTGCCAGCAGCACATCAGGTAATAATCTGTTAATTGCTAATCAAAAGCGAGCATGTACGACTCACTGATGCCCTGCCCAGTCTCTTGTGAGACCCACAAAGTCGATTAATAAGTAAATGATATCTGGCTCTGCTCTCACTCTCCCTCTCCCACTCCCACTGCCACTCCCACTCTTTCTTCACTCCGTTCTCTTGCCTAGCTTTGCATCAGAATAGAAAATAATATTATTATTGTTGCTTTTATTGCTGGCATTCTATGATGTTGACTTAAGTTGTATTTAATTGGGGATATTATTCAGTTCAGTTCAGTTCAGCTCTGTTCGTGTTGTTGTCGGCAAACATCGAGCCATTTCTGTTCGTTTCATTTAAATGCATTTTAAGTAGAAGCTGATAATATTTGCTTGCCTAACGATTGCTGCCACAAGCTCAATTGAATGGCTGGCGCTGACGTTTATTGCCAATTAATTCATAAGCAGCTTAAGTCCAGTGCCGGCTGCTCCTTAAGCTATGGCATGTCTTCTATGTCAACAGTTATGATAGCACTTTGTGCTCGTTCAGTTTAGGGCAGGGCAAAGACGGAATACCCTCAAGGACTGAGCACAGTCAGGTAAATCTAACGAATCCGTTTGCAAGTTTCGGCTCCAGAGCTTGTCAAGTTTACCAGCTGCACTTGAAAGTTTTCTGAACTGAACCGAACTGAACTTTCACAAGCCTGACCAACTATGAGTATCAACTAGCAAAGCCAACCAACTCACTGGCAACTGGCAACTGGCTACGGGCAACTGGCAACGGGCAACTGGCAACGGGCAACTGGGCACTTGGTATCTTGCAACTGACACCTGAGCTTACCTCACCTCACCTGCCCCCACCCGCGCCGCGTAAGGAGATAGGCGTGCCCGGAGCTATATTTTCGCTTTTGGCCTCGCCAATGGGTCAGCTTACTCTGGCCGCACAGCTTCCCATTTGGCTGGCTACAAATTGAGACACGCATGCTGTGGCATTCAGTGGGGCTGCGCTGCGCTGGCTACGCATCGTCTCGCAAGTTCAAGTTTAACAAAACACACAGTAAAAGTCGGCAGCCATTGGCATTTGAAAAAAATTACAAAAAAAAAAAACCGATATATATAAATAAACAATATCAAACTAACTTTGGCAACGTGTCAAGCCGGTTTCGCGCTCGGCACATGGCCGACACGCCGGTCCAGCATATTTGAGTCGCGACGCACGATCCAAACCGGGTCTGATCATATATATATATATATCATATGAAATAAAAATCAATTGAAACTATAACAAGGTGACGGTGAAACTGCAGCTAACATAACTGCAAAATCGAATACCAAAGAAACATCGTCGAGTCGAATGCCCGCTGGAGCATTCACGTCTGCATCCAGAATAACCTTGTGCCTAATGGCCATGGAGTCGACCAAGAGAGAGAGAGAGAGAGAGAGAGAGAGAGAGAGAGAGACGTGTGGACGATTGTATTTATGAATAAAAGAAGAAATAACAAATCGCACGAACAAATAAACAAAACTAAAGCAAACATTAATAACAATTTGTATTTATGTTGTGGCTGTTGCTCTTTGCTTGGGCAACGCTCGACCGGCAGTTGCTGCTATTTCATATTAATAAATAAATATGCTAACAGTTCATATTATCATCATCATCATCATTATCATCATCATTGGCATCGGCATTGTAATCATCATTGATTATGCCTTGCGTGCATGGTTTTCATAATCAATCAATTGATTGAAGACGTTGAAACAGAGACGCTTAAATGGGGCACTCGCCGATACTACAGTTAGTTAATGCACCAATACACACACACTTGAACGGTAAATGCAACGGCGGAATGGAGTATAAAAAACAGCAAGAATCAATTTGGCTTGAATGGCGGCCAGGCGGCAAAGTAAGACATGATCTGGCTACAGGAACTTTCAATTAGTTTTCGTGTTTGCTTTTTGCTGTTTCCTTTTAGTTAAGTATTCAAGTACATGGCTTTTTTGGTCGAAAAATGTTTCAATGAGCGGCGCTGCCCTCAATGAGTTGCAAATTGCGCAAAAGTGCGAACTTTGTGGCATCCTGCGAATATAATACCTCTTGATTTACGGGTTAACTGAAGTGTGGATATAACAAGCAGCTGAAGCTGAAGCTGAAGCTGAAGCTGCTGTTGTTGTTATTATTGTTGCTGTTGTTCCTCATTTGTATGTTTATCGATAAGACACGAAACGTAATTCAATATAAACAGATTAGCGGCTACCAAGCGCTGCTCGACAGACTCATGACTCAGCCACCTCGGGAATTTAAATTTACATTTCTGATGGCAAATACGTTTCGTTTTTGATTTGTTTTTGCGCTTGTTTACGCTTCTCGATGGGGCAGCTTAACAGTTTGATCACACGTGTTGAGCAGCATCCGCAGAGCGGTCGAGAGGAATGCTGTTTCTGGGCAAATTTGAATAAAGACTTCGATTTGTGTGATTAGCAGAGTACAAA
The DNA here is from genome assembly GCA_018903745.1 of Drosophila repleta. Taxonomy (NCBI): domain Eukaryota; kingdom Metazoa; phylum Arthropoda; class Insecta; order Diptera; family Drosophilidae; genus Drosophila; species Drosophila repleta. Next base: position 66,294 of record JAEIGN010000154.1, on the reverse strand, counting down.
GGCTTGCGTGCAGTATACCCAATATGGGAATTCCTCAAGATTTCCTGCTAATTGTTAGCTGGTATTTGGAGAAGATCCGCCATCGATATATATTGGAGTGTGAACATGGGAAGGATTGTGCTGTTATTATGATTATATACCTATCTATCGATCTATCTGTCGATCTGTCTATCTATCGATCCATCTATCTATGAATCTATCTATCTATCGATCTATCTATCTACAGATCCATCCATCTATCGATCTATCTATAGTTTTATATGATAATAGACCTCACAGAAACGCACTTCGCACTCACATACTCACAAGTGTATTTCGCCTTCGTCGTGGCTTCAGAAAACAAGTTTTGTCTTGGCTCGGAAATCGGAGATTCGCCCCCGTTGAAACGTTAAATGTGTTAATTTATATCGATTAATTACTAATTTAACCAAAGTATTCACATGAGCAACAGCAGCCGCCACCGCCGCCATCGCAACCAAAGAATATAAATTAAATAAATGTCGTATGGCAATTTCCGTAAATCGTTTAGCGATTACTCATACGCAACGTTAACCGGAGCGAGGCTGTAACGGGAATTGCTGCAGCAAACAACAACATTCCCCAAAAGGTCGAGCAACTTTCATGCCATAAATCAAACAATTCTAAAACTGCGAACTTATTCACTGCGACTCCGACGCCAACGCCGACCGGACTGTTGTGGGCATTGGCATTCATAATTGAGCGCGTCTGACTGCTAATTAGTTTGATGTGCGAACAAAAGTCAACTTTCAATTGGATTGAATCCAACGCACTTCAATTCGCTTCAATAAAGTCCAATTGTTGTCGCCGCCGCCGCTGCCGCCGCTTGCATGCTGCAAGCGCTATGATTTATATGCTGCCGGATGGGCGAAGAAATTGCATAACTTGCCACTTAAGGCGTGCCAAAGTGTGGGAATCGCATCTCCCAGCGACGTCCCCATTTCCCAACTAGCCAGCCACACATGTAATACATTCAGTTGTGATAGCCGGAAACACTTGCACATGCCCGAAATATTCAAATGTTTATGTGGCTCGTTAGCCCAGAGCGCAACAGCTCGGCCAACAAATTGTTGACACAATTTTTCCACAACAACAAATAAATATGAAAAAACCAGCAGCAGCAGCAGCAGCAACAGCAGCCAACTCCGCGTCGAAAGTGAAGGTGGCGTTGGCGTGGTCAGCCGTGTGTATAGTCCATATACGAAACCATGTCTATGCCGATATGATAATCGCATATTATAGCGTGTTTATGCAAATTCCCAACAGCTTTTCACACACACACACACACACACGCACATGTAGCCCAGACATTGAAGCTGAAAGAAAGGTCGCCCAGTTAAGACTTTGTTATGGACAGTGGCGTTTCGTTTGGTTTTGTAAGTTCATTAAAATGTAAACGGGAAAAATGCATTCGCTCTAGCTGAATGTGAAGAAAAACATTTCAAAACATTGTTGAACATTCAAAATCTGAATGGAATTGAAACAGATTGACTTCACATTGAAAGCAACTGTCAAATTGAAACCAATTAAAATTTAAATTTGACTTTGAATCGCAGAAGAAGAAAAAATAAATCAAGCTAAATAAATAATGAAATGAAAATTGATACATGATGAGAAGAAAAGAGAGACAGAGAGAGGGGGGCAAAATGCACGATAACAATCAAGCTAATAAAAAATTAATAATTGTGTGAAATACAAATACGAGAGTAACACATAATTAATCATTCAAGGATATTACATTTTTAATTACAACTCTATCGAAATTTAAAATTTATATTGATTTAAGAGGCAAATTGAATACAATTTTATTTTTACCAGTTGAAGATGCTGCAAATATATATGAAATATATTATTATATATTAATTTTATATATATTTACATTATTTATATTTATATTTATATTTATATTTATATTTATATTTATATTTGTATTTGTATTTGTATTTGTATTTATATTTATATTTATATTTATATTTATATTTATATTTATATTTATATTTATATTTATATTTATATTTATATTTATATTTATATTTATATTTATATTTATATTTATATTTATATTTATATTTATATTTATATTTATATTTATATTTATATTTATATTTATATTTATATTTATATTTATATTTATATTTATATTTATATTTATATTTATATTTATATTTATATTTATATTTATATTTATATTTATATTTATATTTATATTTATATTTATATTTATATTTATATTTATATTTATATTTATATTTATATTTATATTTATATTTATATTTATATTTATATTTATATTTATATTTATATTTATATTTATATTTATATTTATATTTATATTTATATTTATATTTATATTTATATTTATATTTATATTTATATTTATATTTATATTTATATTTATATTTATATTTATATTTATATTTATATTTATATTTATATTTATATTTATATTTATATTTATATTTATATTTATATTTATATTTATATTTATATTTATATTTATATTTATATTTATATTTATATTTATATTTATATTTATATTTATATTTATATTTATATTTATATTTATATTTATATTTATATTTATATTTATATTTATATTTATATTTATATTTATATTTATATTTATATTTATATTTATATTAATATTTATATTTATATTTATATTTATATTTATATTTATATTTATATTTATATTTATATTTGTAATTTATTAACAGTACAAATGAATGAATCTGGTAAAAATGTTTTAATTCGCCCCTAGACTCACTTCAAGTTTTATAAAAAGAATTTTTATAAAAACTGTAGGATTTTTTTTAAGCATTTAATATTTATATTTGAAATTATTAAGTTTGTAAAAGCTGTTTAGTTAATTTAATTAGGCAGTTAATAAAACTGTATTAAGAGTCTTTGATTTTTCCACTTGATTTTTGAGTTTTAATCGGCTGTAAAGACAAATGTTGTTGCTGTGCGCAGACATTATAAAGTCACTGTACATATACATATTTAAAAATTTTTATATTTACACAGATTCTGTCAGTAGACATATATAACAAGTATATAGGTATATATCATGTATAATATTTAGTACATTAGTATATTATTCTGCAGCTCAAACTTTCGCAAAGGCTCGTCAACTTTCGGGCCGCCCTTTTTGGTGCTTAGTCATGCTTCCGCTGAAAGCATTATGAAATCGCTTCAGTTGGCTCAACACGAGTTTGGTTGACAGTCGAAAATTGAAGTCAAGTCATCATTTGTGCTATTCAGATAACTCATCCTGGTACCTTTAGCCGCTTTTATGCAACTAATCAAAGCAATTGCTCGATGTTGATGTTGATGTTGTTTCTGTTGCTGATGTTGTTGTTGTTGTTGTTACTGTTGTTTGTTTGTTTGGTTGGTTGGTTGTTGGTGTTGCGCTCTCAGCACTTTCGACTTTGCTGGCTGCACGGTCGTTCAATTTTAACTTTTGATTGCACTGCATTAAATTGATTTTCGACATGTTGCCTCAAAAGCTGGCTTGAGTACATCTTCGCTCTCTATACGTACCCCAACACTGTGTCATCATTTGCCATCATCTTTGGTAAATGTTGTTGTTGTTGTTGTTATTATCGCGCATGATTGGCATTTCTTCAGTTCGATTTTGTATTTGCTGCCGTCAGTTGTTGTCGCTCTCGACTACAATATTGCTAGCCTGGCGCTCATCAGTTTATTTATTTACTTTACTGTTTACTGTGATTACTTCACTTTACTCCAACAACAGCAACATTAACAACTGCAACTGCTCGTCAAAGCAAATGAAAATTGATTTTAGCCATTTTTATTTCATTTCCGATTTGCAGCTACAGTTATGCCAAAGCTGAGCCATAGACAACATCGAACGTGGCAGCCACAGACGCAGACGCAGCCGCAGCTGTTGCTGCCGCCGTCACCGTCGCCGTCGCTGCCGCATCCGCAGCCAAAATGTGACACATCATTGTCATGGCGTATTGGTATTGAGGTTGGGAATCGCTTATTGCATAAGCTCACAACAATGCGGAACGCGAGCCAAGAGCAGAAGACAGCCGAATGACTAGCAAATCAGCCACAAATATGGCCAAAATACAGCCAAAAATAAAGGCAAAACAAATGTGGCTCGGATTTCACTTTCATTTGACTGCGGTTATTTATCGCGCTTAGAAATAATCGCCAACTCGAGCTCAGCCTTTTGGAGCACTCCAAATATCCCCAGACATTCACTTTTCGCCATATGTGGAGAAACTATTCGTCGTCGTCTGTGCAGCTTCAATTCAACTCAATTCAAATTCAATTCAATCAACTGCAATTTATCGCTCTAAATTTCTATTTGATTATTTAATCCAAAAACAATTGCTTTCAAGGGACTTTTTAATTCATTATATATATTTTAAGCTTCTTTAATTTGCTGTCGATCCGATCCAGGCCTATGATTTATTTTCCACTCACAAAGCAAGTGGATTATGCTGCCTTTCCATATAATATAAGCACATAATTTAACACTCCGGGCCAAAAGCAATTCAGCAAAGTGACAACGACAACAGCGAGCGACATTCTTTTCATGACGAGATTCTTTTTACTTATTGCATACCCATTACTTCCTCCACATGGGAGTAGCTGACGTGACTGTCAAAACAACTTTGTTTAGATACTATAATAATAGTAAATTTGTATGCATAAAGGTATATAAATAGAAGAGCATAACAAATCTCAGAGAATCAGCAAATTTATGGTATATATTGTAATATATTCTTGATACTGACTATACTTTTTAATTGCTCAATAAATATTGCATTTTATGAGCAATTTTTGCATTTAAATATATTTTCTGTAGGGTATATATTAGTCAAGCACTGTAGGAGGTTGCATTAAACTATTGAATTTACTCTATGCAAGGGTCTCATAAATTGATTATAAAATATGTCTATAAATAAAAGGTTATATTATATAATAATTTAAAAATATGGCTCAGCTCAATGTAATACATTTTGATCAACCTTGATCAACCTTATTTTATTTTAAGCTAAAAAGTTGTAGGACTATAGCTCGATTTAGTATATCTAGAATACAACATAAACACTGAACATAAAGCTCGTTGAAAGTGATTCAAGAAATCCGTTTTAATTCCAAATAAAATCCCTTAAGATCTCGGACTTGAAAAGCTTGGAGCAAAAGCGTGAGCTGCAAGAGTTGAGTGTATTAAATATTCGCCAAGTGGCAGCATAATTGTTTCTTCTTCTACTTTTTCAACAGTTTCGCAGAGTTGCTGTTTTTTTTTGTGTGTGTCTTTTTTGTGCTGCCGAGGCGGAAATAGCTCGTTGCCGAGGCGCACTTTGTGTGCGGCCTTTTCAATAGTATTTTTCACACTTGTGAAAATTAAAACTTAACTGAACATTTTGTTGTTGCCGTTGCTGTAGTTGTTGGCTTTTATTGTTTTAATTTCATGCGTTTTTTCGCGCATTGTTTCAATGACCGTCACGCGCCGCAACCCGCTGTAAAGCCGACCGGCCAAACAGTTGAAGTTGCTGCTGCTGCTGCTGCTGCTGCTGATGTTGTTATCATTGTTATTGTTGTTGTAGCCACTGTTGTTGCTGCTGCTGCTGTTTGTTTGTTTGCAAAATGAAGTGGTCATATCTGAGCTGTATAAGCCCCGCGCCGCCCGCTCTTCTCAACGAGCCGCATCGAGCTTTAATGATAATTTCCAAATGACATAAAAGTGGCCGAAGCGCTGCAGGCGACGAGTCCCGAACGGAAGATCGGCCCGGGGCGTAGAGCCGCCGCCGTATATAGAGATGCCAGCCCAGCTCTGGGCATGGCGTTGTAATCAATGAACTGGTCAGACCCGAACCCGCCCCGCACTGCACCGCTCAGATAAATGAATTAAATGAATGGCATCGCCGGCATCTGTGAATGTGCAATTGCTGTGTGTGTGTGTGTGTGTTGGTGTGTGTTTGTGCATTTTAATGCCTTAATGAAAAATGCATTTTTAATTATTTTTTGTTCATTTACGGGCAATTTTTTTGCCATCATTGAGGCGCCGGACAGGCATGATATGCGTTGGCTTATGCGGCGTATACGTTATTTATTGCGCTTAATTTTTTCCCTCTCGCTTGACGGTAGACAAGTTTAAGTTGACATGCCCAATGTGCTGGGTGTTTGCGGATACTCCCAGCGCCCCTCCCCCCACCCGTGCCCAGGCCACCCTCCGCCTGCTACTGCTGCTATTGGCCCCGTTATTTTAGTCTTTGGCTTGGGTTTCATTTACACTAGCTGCACTCTGTCTCTGGCCATTTGTGTTAACAACGCGCCAGCGCCAATGGCAACACGGCCACGGTGCTGGCCATGCGACCAGCTATCGTATTTCATCATTTGTTAAAGTCGAGCCATTGATTTGTGCCCAGGTAACAGGCACTAACGGGCGGGCAGCGCGTCTCTTCTCATTCATTAGTATAGCATGTCATTCATTAGGTACACAACAAGCACCCAGCCCAGCCACGCCCCCCCCCCGCACGCTCAGACAGGCATGGAAGGAACGCCCGTTACGCAACATTCGCACCCTTGCGACGTCTCGACGCGACATAAACTCATCAAGTTTCAAGCCAATTTGTTTAGCCTCAGCCGGAGACCAGCAAGTGAAAGAAAGAAAGAAAGCCAAAGGCCCAAAATGCAAAGTCTACAAATCAATCGACGCCTCTGCCGCCATTCCCCATCCGCCATTTCAATATTATGACATTTGCAATATATTCATACATAGTTCATATGAGTTATTCCCGAAAGCCAAAATAGTTAACTCCTGTCGCGCTTTAGCTTATTCAATTTTCAGTGCTGTACACTTTCCAGTAGACAGAGAGTGAGTGTATTATAGCTATTCGGTGTTTAAGAGCAGCAACGGCAGCAATGTCAACTGGTTCATAGCTCAACCGGCTGCACACTCGCAGATCTCGCGCTGTGCCGGTTTTTCATTAGGTACATGCTTAAAAAGCAAAACATAAAACTCTAAAAATGTGAACGAAAAACATGAAAATGAAAATGAAAGTTTCAATTACAAATTGGACGGGTTAGTACACTGCTTGTGTCTCGTGCAGGCCACAGAAAATGCAGAAGGCGTGTGTTTTTCTTCATCTTCTACTATTTTTTTTTTGGTTTGCTTTGGTTTTAGTTGTTTTCTTTATATTTTTTTGTTTGGCCGCTAGAGAAAAAAGCGTAAAAGTGAAGCCATTTAATTACTGGTTTTTCCGCTTCAACGTGCACTCCGAGATATTGCCAAGGTGAATGACGAGCGGGCCACAACTGACCACGCCTCGCCTCGCCTCACCTTGTCTTTGTCTCTCGCCCTCTTAAGCTGATTGAAAGAGTCCACTGGCACTCTGATTGAAAGCCCCATTCAGGCTTGGCCGTCTGCTGGCGACATCTCTGCTGATTGATAAGCAAAATGGATTAAGAGCGCTGCATGAAAACACTGAGTGGAAATTTGAAGAGCCTCGATGAATTGCAGTTCTAAACTGATCAGCGGCGTGCTTGTATTATATTTCAATTAATCGAAAGTTGCATTAGAGACAGCTTAATTAGCTGCCATTGAAAGCTATAAAGTTACACTTAGTTATACAGTTGTCATTGTCAACTCGAAGGTTGGCGGAAACCTAAGTCAAGCTGAAGTAGGAAATCGCTTTGTGTCAAGTGGAAACCTAAGGGCGGCGCTAAGACGAAGTAGTGAAAGGGAAAGAGAAAACTGTAATTGAATGAAAATATGATTTTATGAAAGCAATTCTCATTGAAATAATGTATAATAAAAAATGCATTTTAAATCTAGGAAAGAATGATTAAGGCAAAGTCAAGACTAAGTAATGAAAGGCTTCAAAAAGTTCCCATATTGAAATTGAAATTAAAATTGAATGAAAGTATGAGATTCTCTAGTAATTCTCATAGGAATCAATTGAAATTTATATTCTATCAGCTATAAACTAAAGTAAGCCTGATTCAAATGAAGCAATGAAAGACTAAAAAAAAAAGTTGCCATATTGAATGAAAGCCATTCTCCAGCAGTTTACACATAAATCAATAGAAATTTCGCTTGAATCAAGTTTGTATTCAGTTCAAACAGGAGTTGCTGTGCTTAAAATATATTCTGTTCGTAGCTCGAGCTCAATTGAAATCAAAGTGAATCAAAGGTTTATTGAAATTCATGGCCTGCAATTGTGAGCTTTTCGCAGCGCGGCTGAAGTTGACTGATGGTTAGCAAGTTGCAAATAATTCAGTTCTCAGCGTCAAGCTTGAAATGTCGGCAAGCATCAAGGGAAAAGCTGCTTTCAATGGGGCCTCTGTTCGCATTGTCAGCAATTGAACGCTTAGACGTGGCCATAAACAAGCCAAAAGAGATTCTCAAGGCCATCAGCGGGCCTCATCGCAGCTAACCAAAAATGGGCAATTGCTAACAGCGCTAAGCAGCTTATGGAGCTCTTCTTGCCACATGATGTTGACATTTTACCCACACGCACACTGAAGCGTGAATGCAGCGTGCCTGTGTGTGTGTGTGTGTGTGGGGAGACCCCAATAAAAAACATCTGAAATACTCAACGAGGCCTCCTCCTCCCCCAAACATGACTTGCATGCCAAGATCCAAGATCTTAGATCTAAAATCTGAGAACTCAACAGTGAGCTGGCAGAAAAAAACACAAACTTTTATATACAATAAAAATTATTGTACATTGTATGGTTTTTTTTTTTTTTGGGTATTTATCATCGTCTTTGGGGAATTCAAAAAAACATTAAACTTTAAGTTTTTGTTCGTTTTTCGTTTTGGCCAAGTCATGTTGCCAAAGAGGAATAGTCTCGTGCATGATAAGAGTGGCAGTGGCTCTGGACGAGCCATTATGACACATCCCACATTCCACTCTCGCCCCGAGCCCCGATGATGAGCCAACAAATTTGAGCTGCATTTGTGCTAAAGCATTATCAATATTTGCACTAAATGAAACACTAAAGTGAATTATTAGTTGTGCAAATAGTTGCACAGCTCGCTTCGGTTGCTTTACTGCGAAATCTTTCGTCTACCGTCTTGCAGTGAAATCTGATAAGTTGGACGACCGCACGACAGCTCGACGACGTCTACGTCCGTCCGCCTCCTCGTTGGCAGCTTGCGACAATATTTGCACTGCCGGAGATAGGCAAGCTCTCCGGCTGGCTGAAGCGTACAAACGTTCTTCGAAGCCGATTAGATAAGGTTTATACTCCTGCAGCGGATAGTCTAGGTTTTATTGCGCTCAGCGTAATAAACACATGAGTTGTAAGATTTTCTACTTGCAGGCGAGTGTGGGTGCATGGAGGCGATGAATGTGTTTTAGAAGTGGGAATACGTATGGACAACTTAAAATATATATATTAAAAATGAATAAAAACAATATCGAGCAAGATTTAAAGAAAATATTTAAGCAAAAAGCTATAATCTAGCTAAAAGAAATTGTCAAGCTCGGCCCGAGCTGCAAAATCAATCAAATTGGGACCAAAAAAAATCTATTTAAATAAAATTTAAAATGAAAAACAATTTCGAGATTGTCTTTTAAGGAAAAAGTATCAATATCATGCTACGAGCAACTAAAGCTCGACTCAGCCTCTATTATATCCAGTAGCTTCACAATTCAGCATACGCTGCTGCAAGTGCAATGATTTTAAGCTAATTGCTTGGCAAACATATCATGAATTTTGTGTCGAATATCAAATATGTATATGGCCATATATAAATATGTCCATATACGTATATAGATATTCTACTGCTGATGAGCTCAGTTCGTGTCCCTTGCTGCAATTGCATAACCCTGACCACAAAAATCATAAAAGTCATTGGCAACAGCAACAGCAACAATCAACAAACAAACAAACAAACAGACAGACAAATAAATAAACAAAATAGCTGTGCCTAGTGCTGGCTGCTGCTTGGGATGTGCGAAAGTGTTTATGTCATGATTTAAAATGCGTGGCAAGTGGTTAACCAGCGGACAGCGGAGGGATGCCGGTGGTGGGCTGGGGCGGAAGGGATCGAGGCGAGGAGTCGGGGAGGCACACACAGTAGAGAGGCGCTTAGTCGCTGTGTGTGCCAAATGAGTTATGGAAAAAATCATTGGAATTTGTTGAGCTGTGTAAATAAATACAACAGCTTATTGCATATTAAAGGCGACGTACAATATTTATGACCCTGGTGTCGGTTGTGCAAATATGGCAAAAAAAAAGCAACAAATCAACAATAAAAATAAAAATAAAAACAATATAGACGAGCGCTAAACTGAGCACGTGTTGGCAATCGGAGATTAGGCATAATCAAGGACGAGCTCCTTAATACTTGGCAATTGCAATTACTCTGCCAAAAGTGATGAGTCAAGAAAGTTAAGTGATAAAAGCTGAAAGAGGATTCAAGCAGCTGCCAGCTATAAAATCACGCTCGGAGTGCATAAGTTGCATTTACTTTATAGCATGGCTGACAGTAGTAGTGAGAGCTTTCCGCTTAATAAGCAGCTTAAAGCTCCACAGTTAAATACTGCAGTTTTCCGAAGCTGCTTCTCTGAATGCCTTTAAGTAACTCAGATATTCCAATCCATTCAAATCAAAGTTTCTTGAGCATACGCGATTTTTAAGCTTAGAATAGAATATAGGAATAATATCAGTTATCCTCCAAAAGCAACACTTAAGCTAAAGCTTTAGGGTAATCTGGGATATATGCCTTTCTGCTGATCTCTACAGCTAACATCAAAATGTGTTTACCTCCCAAACCTAAGCTCAACCTATCTCTCTCAGCTATGAACAACTTTTCAGTTCAAAGTACGTGTAAGAGCGGAGACGGGGAGTTAGTCAGCTATCCGGTTGCATATAATTACGTTGTTTGCCCACGCAAGTGGGTCGGATTAATGTGGTGCCGAGCAGCCTTTGCTGCTGCTGCTACTACTGTTGCTGTTGCTCTAATGGAGCATCCTTCTAACCGTAATCGGGTCTGCTTAACTCATTTAACTGCCGGCAGATGGCGTAATGCGATAGGAGTCGCATTGGACGCAACCGCTAAATGCGTTCCTCTTGCTACGAATTGATTCATCACATAAGCACGAAAGCCGTCTCTGCCTCCTAGACAATTCTAATAAAAGCCATAGCAGGGAGCCAGCAGCGGGACGGGGCCTCACGGATTTTATGCGTGGTCAAAGTCAATGGGGGGAAAATAAAAACAAAATGTTGCATTTAAAGTTTCACACGATGATGCTGCTGCTGCTGCTGCTGCTGATGTTAATATGGAAACAGATGATGAGCATGGGCAGGCGATGATGCCATTGCCTGCGGCGAACATTTTTTAGCACCAACAACTAGCAACGTGGCTCGTGTGCAGGCAGGCAGACCGAGGCCGGCTCGCGACCACACGTCAACCCCTAAACCCTTTCATTTGCTCCCTTCTGCTCATCGAGCATATTATGACCGCCCGATGCGATTGCATTTTCCGGCTGCTGTTGCTGCTGATGATCATGATGCTGATGACGAGGTTGCAGTCAGCATGAGATTTTTGCATATACTCGCCGCACAACGCATCTATTTGCATTCACAGCCGTTTATATTGCAGTCCCATACCGCCCGGGCACCACTGCACCACCCACCGGCCGCTTGGCCGGCGCGCCGCTCCGCTCCGCTCAGTCATTCATTTTGGTTTATAGGTAAAGCTGCCCGATGCTGAGCTCCGCAAAGCAATTTAGTTGGCGCCGCATTACGGGGCGTTGGGCGTGACCGGCGCTGACGCTAAGGTCGAGGTTGGGGGCGCATTGAGTGTGTTTTATGCCATTTTCTATGTAATGGCCAACGGAACGAGAAACGAGAACGAGGGCTGCGCTGCGCTGCGCTGCACCAGCTTCGCCCCAGCATCTGATTGCGAGTTTAAAATGCATTTTACAGACAATTTTGCACTTACCGTTTACGAGTTAGTTGAGGTCATTGATGGCGCTGACTGTAACAAAAGAAGCAAAAGGGGATTTCATAAATGAGTACGAGTGTGTGTGAGTATGTGTGTGTGTGTGCGTGTGTGTGTGTGGGGACATAAAGAGAATCTTTTGATATTTTGTATGCATGCCACAAGTAGCTCAGCCAGTAAAAGCTCAAATTGTTGCAACAAATATTTATAGAATTAGCATAGGAAATTACGAGCATCAATAGATGATTCTAGAGGTATACATATATATATATATATATACATCAGCGAATTTAGTCTGTATTTGGGAGGATTGGCAGAGTTATCGCCAACAAGCTGTACTCCCAGCCCAACATCCTCAATCGACAGACTAAAGAGTATATACCTCTCAAGAATATACCCTCTAGCTGCCAGAGTTATCGCCAACAAGCTGTACTCCCAGCCCAACATCCTCACTCGACAGACTAAAGAGTATATACCCCATGGGAATATACCCTCTAGCTGCCACCTACCAGCTCGTAACTCAAATAAACTCACACCTCATCCCAAGCCCTGCTCTACACCAACCCACAACTCTACTTCTACACCTGATTATCTATTAATCTAGTTTAGTTTAAACTCCAATTTAAGCTTATTCATAATCGGCAATCCGCTAAAACCTATTGGTTAGCCTAACAAAGGGCGCACTCATATTATTTCGATTAATAGAGAGCGAATATTTGATCATTAAAAAAACATTATTTGCCGTATGTCTATTGGCGGTGCGGCCAGTGTGGGTTCAACCAGGCGCAGCCGCAATAATTCTGAAAATCCGGGCGCTCTATCATTTTGGCATCTAATCTGATTACCTTGGCACCCAACTATCACACACTTTAAATGGCAATTTGCGGCGTGTGTGTGTGTGTGTGTGTGTGTGCGAGTGTGTGTTCAAATTTTGCAAACACATCACGTGTCGCATTGACAGATGTTTCATGCGGCTGCCCCCGCGACGCGCACAGGTGCCGGCAACAACAACAAAACTGATACGCTTTGCAAATCGACAAAAAGAAGAAGAATAAAAGTGCCAACAGAAATAGGTAAGCGAGGCGGCGGCGAGATGATGAGCTGAGGTCAGGCATAGCTATTTTTTTTCGTTTTTTTTTTTTTTTTTTTTTAAATTATTATTTTACATTTTTGGTTCATGCCCCAGAAACGTAGCCGCACCAGAATTACAGACAGCGTGTCCGCATCCAGCTCCACGAGTCTGCTCTGGCTGGCGTTCCGTTCGTGAGACCGTAAAACTGAGAGAGAAGCGAGTACGTGCGGTCATCTGTCATGATTCTCGTCTGAGCGCTGGCTCTTGGGCTCCGCACGCTGGTGTTGGCCTACAAAGCAAGCACTGGGAAAGGTGGCAGAGGAGGCAGGGAGAGGAGGGGGTTAGAGGGCAGACAGGAGGGAGCGGCCAGAGAGACTTGTCCAGTTCCATTGTCTCTATGTGCGTGCGCTTTGCTTAAATGTCAATTATTTCACGCTTATTACATTCTCGAATGATGATGACCATAATGAAGATGATGCCGATGACGGCCAACTTCATTAGCGAGAAAGTCGAATCATAAAAAAAAAACCAAAACGAAAAGTGAAAAAGCACAAGAGGAAGCAGACACAGGGCTATATGTGTGCTATGTGCAAGTACCTGATATATATATATATATATATATATATATATATATATATATATATATATATATATATATATATATATGTGTGTAAGTATATATAAAAATAAAAGTAATGTCTCTCCGCGTCTCTCTCGCTTGTGTTTTTATAGCGTTTTAATGCGATCTTTACGAGCGCGCGACAAACATTTCTCAGTGACTAGACAGACGACGAGATGAGATGCGACATTTTTGTGGGTCAATTCAGGTGAAGCTTTAGACACTCTCTGGGTCAGTCTTAGTCTGGCCTCTGGCTGCCCTAGCTTCTCTGTCAGTTCTGTTGCCCCCCTTCGATCTCTCTCTCTATCTTCTCTCTTCACTTTTCTTTGCTGATCTTTAGCTTGTCAACAATTGGGCTCAGTCTTGAGTGAAGCGTTAAAAAGATTTTGATTTGCTTTTCTATATTTTCAGACTCTCTCTCCCTCCCTCTCTCTCCCTCTCGCTCTGGCTTTAACTTTAACCAATTTCCAAACATTTTTCGGCAGCTACAATAAACTAAAACGCCCAGGGAGAAGTAAAAGGAGTAAGGGGTGGCATAGCAGGGGGCTGCGCCTCTGAACGTAACGACATTTTGTACGACCCCATTTCCAAAGTCGTAATAATTTCATGAAAAACGCAGCGACGTCGGCAGCGCTGCATTTTGTTTGAGCTTCAGCTTCAGCCTCAACTCCAGCTTCGGCTTGGGGTGGGCGACTTGGCTTAGTTCGTGGGTGGCGTGAGCGCGCTGTTTGGGCAGTCGCGCGTTGCTGGTAATGTGCCAGTAAAAGGTATTTTAACGCTGGAATGCTCAGCGCCCTGCACTGCCCTCAGCCCCAGCAGCTACAACGAGAACATCATGTAGCCCGTGCAGCTATCACTCTGCTTCCCCTATCTATACAACTGTTCCGATCCCTGTCGCCATTATCTGCTTTACCGCCGGCTGGCGAAATGAGTCGGAGGACTGCGCTCGGCTGCTTTGTCATGAAAAATAACTTCGCTTCGTTGAAATGACAGTCACGATTTTGCTTTTGCTTTTTTCGGCCAACTGCGACGCTGCCACGCCTCCATCGGCAGGCAGGCAGGCAGGCAGCCAGCCAGGCAGGCAGGCAGCGACGACTGCGCTCATCTTCAGTGCACGTTGTCTGCGAAAATGTTTCAGCTCTTTGCCGCCAAGCTAGCACCCACTCCCACTGCCCCCTGCCCCCTGCCACCCTCTTTCTACTACAACACCCATTTATATAATTTTTTCGTTTTTTGTTTTCCTTCTTTCTCTTCCTTTATATTTCTCTTTCCTCTCTGCGCGCGCTGCCAGGGACAGCCATGTAACAGACTTGGCTCCAGCAACTAAATGAAAGATGATGAATTTATTAAATTCTCTCCATGTGGATAACATAGACAAGAGCGCGGGGACGGCGGCTAGAGGCTGAGCCCTGATGCTCTGCTGCTCTGATACTCTGCTGCGCTACTACTATTGCGACATAATAAATAATATGCAATTCTCTGCTCGAAGAGGCGCAACTGCAATCAGTTTGTGTTAGGGCTAACACTGCAAAACATTTACAAATTCTCAATGCTTTATCAAAGGGTTTTTCGAGAAGTGATATATATATATTTATATATTTTTTAAATCTGAAACTTCCTCAGCTTTAGCAATTCCAGCCTAGAGAATGTCTACAAATTTACATTTTCAATCCGCCCTCCCAAGCACCCCAACTCCCACTCCCGCTCGAAATATAAACTTTGCTACCTCTGACCCCTAGCGCGATTGTTTTAATCTTTTGTATGCCGATTTTTATGTAACTTGCATACGCTGAGCACATTCTTGGCCAACAATGAAGAAAATGAAAAGTTTTTAACGCAGCTAACTCGACAAGGTATGTATGTATGTAAATGAGCAAATTGCTTGGCCAAAAGGTAAAATTTCATAAATTTCAAAGAAAATATATACATACATACATATATATATATTGTGTGTGTGTGTGTATATGTATTTGTATAAAAGAAAAAGCCGAATGGGTCGTAACTTTTTTCCGCAACTTGAAGAAACAATCGTAAAAATCGCGCAGTGTCATTAATCTGAGGACTTTCCAAACCCCCCGGCAGCAGTGCCAAAGTTTTCGGCTCGCCCCGCCCCCAATTGATGTTATAAAAGCGTTTAGCCTTAATTGTTGGGGCGTTAAAGGTTATTGTTGTTGTTGCCACTGCTGCTGCTGCTGGCTGCTGGCTGCCGCCGTGTGCAACGATTTGTTTTTCCTTTACGCATTTTTCTCGGCATTTTGCGCTGTCATCATAAAAAAACAAGACTCTCGCCAGCGCCAGCCAAGGTGTGTGTTTGTGTGTAAAAAAAAAAAACAAAAACGAAATCAAAAACGTCGTGCGATTGGACGCATTTTGGTTATGGTTATGGAGCGGGCGCTGTGGGTCCGTCATCTTGTGCTTAGCGAGTCTGGAAACTGTTTTTAATGACCAAATATTAAAATAAAAGGTGCTGCTGCCTCTTTGGCCCGCACTGTTCGGTTCGGTTGCGTTCGGTTCGCGTTTTCTGGCCTTTTGTTTATGGCCACAGCCATGGCGGGCCCGGCCCGGCGCGACCGTCTTATGACACTTTTCATTTGCCGCTGCATAATGAAAAATTAAATTAATGAACGCACATTTAAGAGCGGATGGAAATATATATCCCAGTAGACCCAACAGCAAAAATGGAAATATATATCCCAGTAGACCCAACAGCAAAAAAAAAAAAAAGTAGCAGAAGCAGCAGAAGAAGATATATAGAAACCAACCTCAACCTTAGCTTTCATTTCCACATTTCAAGTTCGTTTTGCCGTTGTTGTTGTTGTTGTTTTCCATAGTCATTTCCATTCGCTTTGGCCAAAGCCATTTTCATTTCCATTTTCATTTACCATTTACCAGTTACCAGTTACCGGCTACCATTTACCATTTACCCATTGCCAAGTAGTCTACATTAGCAAAGTGCCAAACAGCAACAACAACAACAGCAGCGAGTCTGGCGCCTTCTACTTTGTGGCAAATTAATTTGGCAAGTGCAATAAAACTTTTGCAGCAGATTTGGCCATTATTCAATGCCCTGTAAATGCAGGCAACTCCGGCTCTAGCCGCCCCCAGGTTCGGCGTCATGTTCGTGTAATAACCGGGCCATTAAATAAATTAGTCAAATCTTTTCAGCTGCCTCTGGTTTGGGATGAGCCAGGCAGCTGCTTGCGTGTCCTAAATGCTCTATTGGCCCCCTTAGCCGAAAGGGGTATTATGAACTGAGCGCCGATCGGAGAGACGTGTGTGTCACCTGCTCTAAAGTGCTTTACAGATTAAATTTCGCATTCAAGACTCTTACACTATTAAGCTAAACTTCTCCGTCTCTCTCTCTCTCTCTCTCTCGGTATGCGAGCGAGCGAGCCAGCGAAGGAGCAAAACAAAACATTTGTCACCGAGGATTTGCCATGAAATGTTCTATGTAATTAAACCAAACTGCAGCAAGCAGAAAGAAGCACAAACAAGAGAGAGAAACTTTGTCACTGACTGACGAATACTAAATACTCTTTCGGATATAGAGGGAGAATGGAGCTTTGTAGAGTTTTCTAAAGAGTGCTTTCATATTGTTGTAGAATATTTATAGGTAAGGGGGGATCAGCGATATCTAACTGCTCTATAATCTTAACTGTCCACTCTCCACTTTACACTCTACACTCTGCACTATATCTCTACACTCTCTACTCTACACTCTACACTCTATACTCTATACTCTACACTCTCTACAATCTCTACACTCTTCACTATTCACTCTTCACTCTTCACTCTTCACTCTACACTCTACACTCTACACTCTATACTCTACACTCTACTCTCTACACTTTACACTCTCTATAATCTCTACAATCTTTACATCCAATCTCTACAGTCTCTACACTCTGCACTCTACAATCTATACACTCTACAATCTCTACACTCATCACTCTACACTCTAATGGTTACTCCACTGAATCACTTAAGCATAGACTAGCCACCAATACCCTTGGGTTAGAGCATCACAAAGCAGGCTGAGGGCGCACAGAGCATATTTTCGAAAACAGATTGAATGCTATAAATCGCAGCTGAGCCGCATCAAGTCGAGTCGAGACGAGCTAAAAGGACTCGGGATCTGCTGCCGCTGCTGCTGTTTGCTTCATGTGGGCGATGCGCACACTGAACTCGGAAGCTCTGAGCGTTGCAATGAGCAATAATTGCGCTTTGACACTTGAGTGGGCAGCACTCTCCCAGTTGACCCCACATCTCAGCCAAATGCTGTGTGTGTGTGTGTGTGTGTGTGCCTCAAATCAACCCTGAAATTCATAAATGACAACGGGCAGGGCAAGACAATGGACGCGTCTACCCTGTGCTCGTCCACGCAGGACACACTAATAAATCCTTGTCACAATATCCTTTTGTTTTGCCATTTTTCGAGGCCCACGTCGAGTAGCTGTTGCCAGTATCCAGCAGCCCGGACTCTACTACCGGGCGCATTATCCTTTTTGAATTTACAGCGCAATAATTCAAAACACATTCGTTGACTGACAGACAGACGGACGCGACTCGAGCATCAGCTAGGGCTAGCGCTAGATGGTTCTCCCTCTCGCTCTCTCCCGCTCTCTCTCTCATATGTCTGGCAGACTTGTCTGCCGCCCCTCTATGATTAAAGTCCTCTCGGCACGCAGTACCATATGCTTTCCGGCGGCCTCGTTCTCAGCCCTGCCAGCTCAGAGATTAATTCGCTGCTGCTTTCAGTGGCAGGCACTCGCCGCGCTGCCTGTTGATTGCCTTTGTCTTGAGGCTCCGAGACAGCGCGCCATTGTCAGCATGGGCGAGCGCAAGACTTATGAATAACCAACTGAGAGCGAGAGCGAGAGAGAGGAGGAGAACTACGAGTAATTGCGAGGCTTAACACCCAGTTCTCTAACTCTGATCATGGCATAAGAGTTGAGTTCCTGCAACTAACATTTCGAGTATATTATTTTATGCCAGATTTCAAATGCAAGTTGCATGCGAGTCTGGAATCTAAGAGGAGGCGAAATTTAAATAAAAATCAAGTTAGAAAGGAGCAAAAGAGAGAGCGGAGGGCGAGTGGGTGGCGAGCAGAGCTAGAGAAGCCGAAAGTCATGTCGGGAAAATATAACAATATAAGCACATAAACGGCCCATTTTAGTTGACTCGACTTTTGCAGCCGGAATGCGAGGCGAGGCTGTGGCAATGAGAATGCAAGTGAATTCACTTGTAAAGGCAACAACAGGAACAACAGCAAGAGTAACAGTTTAAACACTTAAACACACACACACACACACACGCATGCACACACTCGCTCACAATCAGACAAAGCACTCATAAGACACTGTGAGGATACTTGAACTTTTTGTTTGCATTGCGCTTTGCAACACTTTGGCTCGACTCGGCTAAGCATGTATGGCAAGTGTATCTCTAGCGAGTGCCGAGCTAAAGCAATACGTACACAAATATCTACAAGTTCTACGAAATTTACAGAGAGTGCGAGAGACAGAGAGAGAGAGAGAGAGAGAGAGAAAGACGCACATACTTAGGCAAACTTGTGTGCTTAATTCCATTTTCATTTTCATTTCAGTTGGCGGCAGACAAATGCAGACAACGTTGCAAGTTGTAGCTAAAGATGTGGAGGTGGTGCAGCGGCAGCGGCAACGGCAACGGCAATGTTTTTGTTTGAGTTCTTGAGGCATCCTTTTAGCCCAGTGCCTCAGTAATGTTGGCATCCGTTCGCGCTGCCTGGCATTCGCCCAATGTTTGCCTGCCTTTGAGCATTGGCCCCCCCGAGAAATGGGTCAGTGAAAAGACAGCAGCGCATAATTTAATTGCCAACACACTTCGCAGTGGCGGCAACTGCAGCTGCAAACGCCAACATATTTCTAATTACAGAATTCAACTTTAGGCGAATTCCTGATAACAGCCAGTATCATGCACCGTGCACCGTGCACCTCCCCATCTCTGGCAGCTATCGTAAATCATAAAAGCCAACTTAAAAATAGGCGCCGCCTGACATTTGAGTGCGTTTGTCAGTCAACGGCCATGGCGTTCGCTTAATTGCCGCACATCTGTTTAGAGGGGGGCGGACGGGCGGGCGGGCGGCCGGCAGCAGCAGCAGCATCCCCTCCCACTGTGTGTGTGCGTGGGCGTGCCCCGCTGCCACCCCTGCGACCCGCTCCAAATGAATTTATGACAACTAAGCATAAATAATTCAATTCGTGCGTGTTTACAACATTTATTAAATGAAGTGTTGAAGTGGGTGAGAATTACGCCCACACACACACACAGAGAAAGAGAGAGAGAGAGAGAGAGAGAGAGAGAGAGAGGGAGACTCACACTCATCTCCTAAAACGTTTTTCAAGGGGCAGCCACTAAAAATATCTTGCTGTTTGCGGCTTCAAGTTGTCAGCCTGAACAGCAGCAACAAAAAAGTCACGAAGAAGCCGAAAAATGGCCAAAGTCGCATTTGTGTAGCTGGGACTCTCGCTGCTCGCGCTGTCAGCCTTGCCTTGCCTTGCCTTGGCTTGCCCTGACTGACTCTATCTCCATCTATCCATCAAATGAGTCATAAGTGCTCCGACTTCCGCCTAGGTCTAGGGTTCAAAAAACTTCAAATTCAAATAAAAATAAAAATAACGCACAGCTTCACGTCGCAGATTATTGTATCTGTTGCTCGAAGCTGAGCTAAGGTTGTTGCCATCATCAGTTATTCAACTATTTCAAACTCTCTCTCTCTCTCTCTCTCTCTCTTTTTTACTCTTTTATATTTGAAATTGGTGACCTTTGATTGGGTTTTTCTACCAGTTTTACAATATCTTTTGCGGTTACTTAACTGTGCCAGTCATACGCGCTCTTTTGCGTTTTTAATTATTTATTAAGATTGTTGCCTTATTATTTATAGATCTTTACTCATAGTTTTGATTCATAATTTATCAGCATTAATACATTATTATTCACAGGCTGATTAAGATGTCTAAATTTACTTCAGTTTGTCTCAAACACATTCTTTTCCCAACTCATTAGAAATTCCTGAAACTATTGCATCAATTTTTACGCAACTTGAAGTCGTCTTCGTCTGGCGCTTTTGCTTTAATTTTAAGTCAATTCTAAAAGCTTTTAACTTTCCCTAATGCCAAGTATACGATTTAATCTCCATTATTACATTATGTTTTCCGTTTTCTTTCGCTGGCGCTGGCCCCAAGTACCTGCTGGAGTTTTTCAGCATTTTCTTTGTGTGCTCTTGACGCATTTTTCTGCCATGGCCGACTCCTAGGCGAGCTGGCCAACTGTCCATATGTGGGCATCTGTTGCTTTGGCCAATTTATGATGTCAGCTACTGTAAAGCCCGCCATGTCAACTGTCGACAGCGACAACAACTAACAATGGCAATAGCAATGGCAAAACTATTTAAAATAACAACAGACAGAGTAAGAGAGAGAGACAGAGAGAGACAGAGACAAGTCGTTAACGTCATGGAATTATAATTAAAAATCTGAACGAGCCGCTGGCGCTGGCAACGACCCCTTCTCTCCTTCATCGACATCGTCATCGTCATCATCGTGATCGTCGGCTTTATCATCGCTATAAACATTGTGGTTTGTATATTTGATAATTGACTTGGGCTTAACGCAATTAACAAAGCGTACGATTGAATAAATGTTAACTCCAGCCACGACATAATGATCAAATATAAATTTTAATAATAATACAAAAAAAAAATATATATATATATAAATGGGAAAAGAAACATGATATTAATTTTATGCATTGTACAGATAACCGCACACACGTGCCCACATTCAGTTGTCATTTAAACATTGCCGTATTTAAAAAACAATACAAACATTAATAAGTTAATAATCATTTGCAAACTGTTGCTGCCAACATCGGGCTGCATAATTGATGTGCCTTGGCCACCTCCGATTTGGCTGGTGGATGCAACCGAGCGACGAGTCGGCCCCAAAGATAATGATGCGTGAGCATGGATAATGTTAATATGTATATTGATGATATCATCCAATTAAAACTATAAAATTTAATTAAGAATTTTCATCAATTTCCTGCCCAGCTAATCCTTTTATACATATCTATTATATATACATATAGGTATATGCATATCAATCAATCTCTCAGATTTCCACATTGCTACAAAATAATAATTTCAGTCGCTCAACTAACCGTGAAAATCAAATAATCAAGAGCCCAAGCTACGACCGGCATTAATTACCAGCAACATTTTTCGTATGCCCAACTTCCGGCAGATGAGCGACGACTACATCTAGCATAACTATGATTATGACTATGTATTAACGATTATGATCATCATCAGCGGCCAAAGTGGACCTGCTCCTCGTCCAGCTTAGCCAGCTCAGCTAACGCAGCCGGATGGCCCACGTAATTGCTGGCCATTATGGCCGAGATGTATGAAAAATTGGCTGGCAAAACTTTTGGCCCAACTCGCAGCGAGTCGAGTCGAGTCGCTTCGCATCGCGTCGCGTCGTTGCGAGTGCAAACATGACGAAAATAAATAAATACAAAAAGAAAAAGAAAAAGCTAAAAGAATCTGTGTATACACCATTTAATTATGCGCATAAAGCTAATTAATTAGCGCCAGGCAATCTGCCTTCGCAGTCCATGACAAATCAGATAAGAAACAGGTGTCTCTCTCTCTCTCTCTATGTGTGTGTGCAATAGCACGAGCCGGGCTAACATAACTCCAGTCATGATTCAGCTAAAAGCCAAACTGCATTTCAATTAAACTTTGCCACTGCATAGCACATCAGTTGAGTTATGAGCGGCGATAATATATAGTATATGCATAAGTATGTATGACTAGCCTAGTTGCTGTGTGGAGAAAGCTATGCACATACAAATGAGTATGCCTGGACAGTGTTTGTCTATTGTAATGCGAAATTCATTAAAGCTGTTTATTTGCTGCGATGATCTAAGCCAAGTTAATAATAAACATTGAATTGATGGCTAAAAGGCTAAATGAATTGATGGCCAGAACTGAAGATAAACCATTGTCAAGGCTAACGGGTTATATTATAGTAATCAGCTATAGATACGCCTGCCGAGCTACTCAGCAATTTCCCCTTTGACTACTTCTTATAGACTCGACATTGCGCTACAGAGCCTTAGCTCTGGCATGCAAATATTTCCATATTAATTAAATCTTTGTAGACGACACAAGTTGAGCTTCAAGTCCTGATTGAGTTGGTCGCGACAAAAAGCGCAAACAACTTTTCAATTTTCTATTGTCGAAGAGCTCTGGCCGGGAGTCCTGGCCGCGCCCAGTAGCTCCTCGCTCGTCTTGCCAATTTATTTTCATTGGCAAACATTTCGCCAAGTATACAAAAGCCAAAAAATAGAAACATATAAATACACAGAGCAACAGAGTGAGAGAGAGAGAGAGAGAGAGAGAGGTAGAGAGAGGCCATATAATGTAAGACTGTGAGGTGTGTTTTTTATTTGGTAATGGGATCGTATTCTATAGCTGTAAGTTTGAAGCTACCCCTAATAGACTTTTAATTATCCCAGTTACGTACCTTTGTGTTTTGTTCTGCTGGCGCTTCGGGGGCCGTGTTGATTTTTGCGCAATGACAGCATGAAATTACCATTAATTTCGGGCCCTGCCAATGGCGAAACGGAAACAGAAGCTGAAAACAAAATAGATTAGCATTAGCTGAAGTAAGACAAACAAATATACAAATTTATATATATATATATAGAAATATAAATATAAGTGCTATATGGCCAAGCCAAGCTAGCCTGATGGCCCGATAACAAGTCAAAGTGAGCAAGCTGAAAGGAACTCTATAAATATATATATAACTGAATCTATATATATATTTATATATATATAAATCGCGTAAATACCTTAGTTGCATGTCAAGCTGGCATTAAGTGCGTCCCGTAAGTGCCTCAATCAAGACAAACTTCCCCAGCGGACAAATTGAATAGACAGGCGACACTTGAAGTAACAGAGTAACAGCACAACAGAACTCAACTCGAGTCTCGACTATAAGAATTGACATGTAGCTGTTGAAATTTGTCACAGAAAATTAGCGTCGAATTGAGCTGCGTTTACCCAATGCATCATTTATCAATGTGCGCCAAATCGCCGTCTGACAGCCAGCAATACAAACAGCAGCCAATGGGAAAATTGTCATAGATAGGGCTCAAGCCGGGCCGTGCGCCGAGGGTTGGCGAGCAACGGCTGTGACAGCGCAGCGCAGGGCCGGGCCGGGCCGGGCCGTTGTTGATGTTTATTGATAATGTTGTCTGCGCTACGGCGTATGCTAAAATCTCGATGAGCTGATGGTGATTTCTTTGGCCTAATTAGCATAGGGCATGTCAGCTATTCATATGCATAGCGAGTGAAAGATGAGCGCTCAAATCGTATTCAAAACAATAGCAAGTAAAAGTCGACGAGTAGACCCGACTGCGAGATACCTTATCCTAATGAAGAGCTATCTAGACAGACTGACAAGGCTTCATCTACTCAGCACGTCATGCTGATCAAGAATATATATATACTTTATGGGCTGTGCCAACATATACATCTCTACAGAGTAATTAAACCCGACTACCAGATACCTTAACCCGATGAAGAGCTGATATGCCAAAAGGTCAGATCATTAACATATATGCCTTGTGGGATCAGTCAGGCCTCTATCTGCCTGTTACATACACCTCCACAGAACCATTATACCCCGATTCAGTCACAGCCAGAGTTCAACGGGACACACAATCGCTCGAGTTAACGTTCGCTTTAACGTATTGTTGAACTGGTTTGAAATTCGATACTTTATACTCAAAAACTGTGGCAAATGGTTCGGCCCCAGTAGCGGCCAAGCGCCAGCGTCGTTCAACTAAATTGCTTTGCTAGGCAAACGCCAAGATTTGTTGCCAAATGAGAGCTGCTCGCTCGCATTTGAACTCAATTGACATGAACTTTGACAGCAGCAATATAATAGGAAAATAAAAATAAATAACAACAGAAATAAGAGACCCTTAAATGTTGCCACTTCGACTGGCACTCGAGTTAATGCGGACAGCAACAACTTGACGACCAAAAGCCAAGTGTCACATGTTGCTTGCTCGCAATCTCGACTTATTTTTGGCAGCTGCTTTCAATGGACAACACTCGATGGTCGATTGCCCATTGCCCATTGCCGATTGCCGATTGGCGATTGGCGGTTGTGTGTGTCGCTTGTCAGTTGTCGCACGGCCCGAGTCGAGTGCTGAGTTTTAACTGCCATTTGAATACCAATTTTACAACAATACCAATTGGCTGAGTGACCCAACTTGAATCGCATACAGATTGATACTCGAATGCGTTATGGCCAACATACTTCAGCCCGAACTCGAACTCGCCGGCCCCAACGTGGCCAAACTGACACTTCAATGGCATTTAGATCGCGTCATTTCGGTTTTTCGGTTTTTCGGCTTTTCGCCTTAATTTTTCAGTCAATTTTTTCTTATTTATTTTTGGTATTTGTTGTTTTTTTTTTTTATTATTATTGCCTGCGCTTTGTGCTCTGCATACTTGAGCAGCGGCTGGCAGTGAACGGCGCTGGGTCACAGCATTGGCCATCCTTGCATTTAACCCTCACCCCCGCCTCATAATTATGGCCAGCATTGGAATGCAGTCTTGGGCCGTTTATGTTCGTCTTGCCAACTGACGCGCTTTGTATGCCGCGGCACGCGCTCAAAATTATATCGAATGCCCTTGAAATGCGCGCCGTACATTGCGCGTTTAATACTCGCTTTTATTTTGATTTCGTTCGGTTTTTGTTTTTCTTCCTCTTTATAGTTTTCAATTTCAAATATATTTGTATATGTATATTTATAGCCAGAAGGTCGTGCGCAGGCGTTGACAATTAACTCGAACGCCGTAAACGGTGTCTATCGACAGCATAACAGTTAATGAGCTGCAGCTTAGCACCTACCGGCTCATAAATCATATTTATCACAACTAAATACTTTATTGTTGTGTATGAATTACAGCTGTATAAATTACGATTCAGTTCGAATCGGACTCGCCGGCTCAGGCCGGGACCGGGACCGGGACCGGGCGGGGGGTGTCGAGGAAGTTGCTCAAATTATACGTTATATTGAACTAACATTGTCAGAAAGATAACGGGCAAAGACACATCAGAGCTGACGTCGTGCAGGCGACACCTTCATCCGACTATGCTTCCATCTGCATATTATACAAAATGTTGCCTCTCAGTCTCTAGCAGCTGCCTTTCAATTACGACTCTTGTCAATGCCCTGCACCGCAGCTGTTAACACACAGGCAGCCAGACACCCAGGCAAGCAACCAGCCAGGCAGGCTCAGGACATCTATTGAATATGTCGTCCCCCCCCCCCCTCTCTCTCTCTCTCTCTCTCTCTCTAACACCCATGCCTTCTGCCCGCTCCCGTGCTGCATGTCGCCCATTTTTCGTATGACAAAGCGTGCCATTGTTGATCTTCTGCCCAGACACCGCACCGTCGCCTATGTAGCAGCAGCCCATCACCAGCTACCACTTAACCAGCCAAGCATTCATCCATACACACACACACACTCTCACACACACACTCTCACACACACACACACACACACACTTGTTTATATCTAGACTAAATCGCAATGTAGGCACAATGGGCGAGCATCTGACACTCAATAGAACGCCATATGGCACCTGTTTTAAGTGCGTATTGAGGAAGGCAACTTTGTGGGCTTGCCTATCGATATTTAGAAATAATCGATATCTGATTAGCGTTATGAATGTGTATACATAGAAAAAACATTAATTAGGGACTAGCTATACCAAAAAAAATGTATGATTGCGGCATTAGCTTATAGTTTGATATGGACACAGTTATCGATAAACATATCGATATTGATACTTTGAGCTGGGTGACAGATTATTGATAAATAATCGATTTACAGCTAACAATTAATGCTAAAATGTTAAGAATTTCTCAAACAACTTATCGATAACATTTAAGATTGCAGCAATCGATTACTGTATACATAAGTATGCCAACTAACAATTCTGAAATTTACCCCAAGCTGGCCGATAACATTGCTTGTCAAGCTGCCAATTTCTTATCGAACTTATCGATAACATCTCAGATTGAACAGAATATGTCCATTCAGCATAAATGCTCCAATCGATTACTGTATTGTGCACAGCGAGCCACAAGAATAACAACCAATAACGCCAACACTTTGATAGACACATTTATCGATAGAGCAAAAACGATAACTCATAGATTGTGCGCTGCAGATTGAGCATAGCGCGTCGTCTCATTCGTCTGCTCGCTGCCTCGTCTGATACAGTATTAATGCTGTGCATTCTTGCAGCTAGTCAGTCGCTCCCATGGTGAGTTGGCGCTGCAGTCACCGTTTGCTGACATGTCAGAAATTTTAACTGGCAATTTGCAGCAGAACGCACGCCACGCACGTACAACACGACCAGACACGGCCAAGAGACGGCCAGGAGACGGCCACGTGGATGGCTGCTGCATGGGCAGACAGTGGCTGTGCTGGGCGATGGGCTGGCTGGCATTAGGGGGGCGCGGCGGTTTACAGGAGCCACAAAAGGACAATCTGACGGGCAGAGAGGACGTGGGAGGTCGACGAGCACTGCAGACAGTGATACACAGGAGCAGCGCCAACGTCCCCAGCAATTTCCATGAGCGTGTGCTAGTCTCACACTCTCCCTCTCTCAGTGTGTTTTTTGTTCTTGTTGCATAGAACATGGCACAATATGTTGCCATGTCTGCCACTCCTACGCCACGCCTCCGCCCAGAGTCTGCTGCTGTTGCTGCCACTTGAGTGTGCGCTGCTCTATGCGCGCGCGTGTGTGTGTTGAACATTTTTGGTAATGGTGTCAAAATAATTTGGGTTGTCATTTGTTTTGTCGGCCACCCAAAAAGGTAAGCCATATAAGCGGGCAGCCAAGTGTGGTCTGTGGAAGCTGAGCGCCATTAGGCGGGTGGGAGCATAGCCTCTGGAATGTGCTGGCTTGTATAGCCGCTGCCTAAGCTCATAATCAGCAGCGCTCTGTTGCTCTGGTCAGAGGCGAGGCAGTTGCCGCACTTACCATTTGCGATTTTTAATAAGCAGCCAAACGCAGGCAGCTAATAAAGTATAAGTGGCAAGTGTGGGAGAGCGGAGCAGAGTACGCGAGAGGCGTACCATAATGGCAGCAACAACAGCAGACTCAAACCCCACCACACACACACACATGCATGGGGATGGGGATTGGGTGAATATCCTTTTGTATTGTTTTTGCTTAGCTTTTGTTGCTTGATGCTTGTGTTTGGCTTTTTATTAAATTTTTGTATGCTGTTTGGGGCTGGGGCAACCCGTGCGTTCCCGTTTGAAGCTGCACATATTAATTGATTTTCCTGTTTGAAGCGAGCACTATATAGCGAGCGTGTGTATGTGTGTGCCTTAGACCTTCGTGCCACGTTTTTTCTTCTGAACAATTTTCAATAGCTCGTGCTGCCTGCCAGTTGAGTTCAATTTTTCGAACTTTCAACTCAAAAAAAAAACTATTGCCTACATTCAAGCTGCAGCAAGGCAGGAGACAGAGAGAGAGGGGGATACAGAGAGAGAGAGAGAGAGAGAGAAGAGGCCAAGCGCACGCACTTGCAGCGACTTTTACTTGATTTATGAAAACTAGTCGTCGCCGGGCCAAATGAATGAAATTTTCTGCAACACATGGCCTGATGTGATTTGACAGTTTCAGCTCGTATATTTATGCTTTCTTCTATTGGTATTATTCTGTATTTGTGCTCGACAGTCAGACAACAAGTTAAATGGCGTTCCACATTTTAGTGATTTCTCTGTGTCGCCGCTTGCATCATAAATCACTGGCCAAGGTGTGGCACGGCACGGCGAGCGAGTCAAGCAACTGGAGCATCCCGGGCCGATAATGAATTGTTGTCCTCATAGTTGTTGATTGATGCTAAAGATATGCGAACAGAGGAACTGGTTCCAGCGCCTAAGTGTCGCTTTCTAGGGGGCGTGCCAGCAGCAACAGCAACAGCTGCCAGTGCCAGTCTGTCAGTCCCTGCCTCGAAAGCACATCGTCATCAGCATGAATAGCCCTTTGTTTGTTTGCTAATAGCTTGTTAGCCATTTCAAAAACAATTTTCTAGCAGCAACAACTACAACAACGAGGACGAGGACGAGGACGACAGCAACAAGCCAGGACAACAGACAGGGACATGTGTTCTCCTTGCTAACTTATCGCTTCGTAGCTTCCAGCCAATGCTGGGCTACGACTTTTACTGAGCCGCTGCTGCTGTTGCTGTTGCTCTGTCATAATTCAGACAAGCAAAAAGCGCCAAAAAAAATCAAAGAAATACAACACACCACACACACACACACACACACACACACACACACAGGCACACGCACTCTTGTATTGACAGCTTTGCCATAAATTTCAGGTAACAGCCAGGGACACATAGCTCCCGATGCGCAGTTGTTTTTTGCTCAGTTTTGCTAGAGTTGTTGCCAAGTGTCGCACTCATTTTGCGTATCATTCATACGCCCTGTGCGCCCGCCCAGAGACAACAAAATGTTTACGCAAAACGATGCCAGCTTAGCATAATACATGAACAAATTGGATGCGCCAAGTGCACTGAGGATCAGACAGACTTGCATTTGAGCCTGTCTGCAATGCTTGGTTAGATTGTTTTCATAGTTATGTTGATAGTTGAGTGAATGTTTTAGAACTATTGATCGGCGAGTCGATTTGTCTGGTACTTACTCGATAGTCAGCCAGTCATCTAGTTAAGTTTAAGTCCGAACCAAGTGATCAGTGAGGCAATTAATCTGCCTTCTTCTGCTGCTCAGCTATCGACTCAGCTTTTGCTGCACTTGAAACACGATATATCATATATGCATATATATATTCATATACTTTTTTCACTCCACAATTAACGGCCTGTCAGAGCAACAGACATTTGATTGAAGCTCCTGCCAGCCTGCATTTATATCAATTTTTTAACTATTTTCTCAATATCCATATGCAGGGCAAAAACTTTTGCAATTCTCAATTATTAAACTATGAAAGTATCAATTCAGCTGGAAAGCAGGCAAAAGCCCAAACAGCCTCAGGTGGTATTTTAGCAATTTATATTTATCTCAATGGGCCGAGATAGCATATTAAAATATTGAATATTATGGCAAAGGCAGGCTAAATGACTTTTAGATAAAAACGAAATCGATTTTCGGCTAGCTTAAAGCAGAACGAAGCCTGAATGCTCTTCGCTGAGAGAAGTTTAGATTTCGAGCATATGATATAGAGTAAATATATATCTTATGGATAACCTGCTGCTATGCGTCAATGTCCTCGCACAGGCATCGCAGCGAGGTGTAAGTGGCCCCAGGCCTTGGCCCCTGTGCAAATGATATGCGAGTTATGCCAGCCGAGCCGAGGGGAAGCGCTGTGCGCTTAGCTGGTGCCGTTGCAGCCGATGGCTGTTATTACTTTGTTTGTTTAACTTCAATTTTGCCAGCTTGTTGCTAATATTTCATCAGCAAAAGGGTTGTGCGACCAGCAACAACAAGGGGGACTGGCTGACTGGCTGCCTACCTTTTGGCCGTAGCTGGCGCCCGCTTAGCTTAAGTCTTTTCACGCTGCTGTTGTTTTTTTTTGTTTTTGGGTTGGTTTGCTGTTTTTGCTGTTCTGGGAAGTTTGCACGAGTCTGTCGCAGCGACAACCCTTGCGCACATCCGGTGCTTAGAGAACATCGTCCCCTGCCCCCAGCCAAATGACTTTTAAAACTCCATTCACACCCCCGCCCCGGGCGGGGCGGGGCAGCAGTGGCAGCGGCAGGGGCACATATGTCCCTTTTTGTTTAGCCAAATTAAAATTCACTTAACAACATTCCGCTTTAGTTTTAATTTTTATTCAACAACAACAGCCAAAGGGACGTCCCATTGTATTCAAATACTTTACGCTTTTTCTGTTTGCTTTCGTTTTTTTTTTTTTTTTTTTTGAGGTTTTCGTTACTTAAATGGCCCAAATCCTTGTTAAGAATTTATGAGACACTAAAGCCGCAGACGTGACCCATGCAATTTGCATTCAGTTAAGCAGAGCTATTGGGGGGCATTGGGGAGGGGTAGGGAGCGTTGCGGGCGTTGCCACGTTGTATCGCTAGCCAGAGATGTGCTTCGTCAATAATGTATAAGCATTGCGGCAAAAACTTATTCAAGGCGGGGCGGCCTCTTAAAAGGTTTTCCATTTCTCTCTCTCTCTCTCTCTCTCTCTCTCTCTCTCTCTCTGTGTGTGCACTTAAAAGCTCAAGCTCACACACTCTTTGTCTCGGACTGCTTTTACTCAATTGCAATCAATTAAAAATCAATCAACTCAAATGTAGTGAAAAACAATTTTTAATTGAAAAGCAGCCAAAGTGGCAGAAGAGAGCTTCAATCCCAGCTGACCGGGTCACCTGCTGAAAGTGCTCAGCACTACACTTCAAGTGGTTTTACACAGTCACACACACACAATCAGAGAGAGAGAGAGAGAGAGAGAGAGAGAGAGAGATAGAGAACATACACCCATATAAAGTAGCCGAAAGCAAAGTGCATGAATATTTTATGAAGATAAATAAGGATAAAAACTTCAAACGACCACGAAAAGTGGTCGCCACTCTCGAAATGGACCTGGACCAAAGTGTGCAGCAGCAGCACCCAGGACGTTCAATAAAACAAAGAGCATGCACTCATAGGAATAAGACTCTTAAGAGAGTGAGACTGAGTCTGAGACTGAGGTGGGAGGAGGAGCAGTAGCAGCAGACATGGCGTATGAGCAATGTGTGCTGTAAATAACATTTGCATTTCACCTTTTCACATTTGCTCGTTGATCAGAGGCAATCGAAATGCTAAAATCAAACTGGGTAAGTGTTGAGCAAAGCAAGAATTTCACTCCTTCATTTGCGAATGCTTTCAAATGAATACCAATTTTTCAATGGCCATAATAATAATTTAATTAAACAGATTTTTTACTTTTATTCGATTTTGATTTTGATTTAATTGAATTTAACTTGAATTTATGCCTATGCATAATAATTTAGTGTGTGAAGTATCAATATTATTTGTGCTATTCACTTGCCGAAAAACCAGGTCAATTGTTTGCTTCAATTATTTTTATCACGTATTATGCATTCAGCAGATATCAAATGCTCTTTTTTATATCTATATACAATGAATGATTGCCCTTCCGCCTCCCGCCTCTCTATTCACTATCTACAAAATCTGTTTTTCCTTTAGCATCTGGTCGCGCACACTTAATTGCTGCAGGCTTGACTCGTATCATTAAATGAAAATTGCTGAGCTGATGTACTTGAAGTAATTAACTTGTGTTCCCAATATACTTATAGATAGATCTGACCGCTAATTTTGTTTGTTCGCCTGCCTGTCTAGCTGTCTCTAGCTAGCTACACTTTTTAATGAGCTTCGGATTATGAGACGACTGACCGACTGGCCAGCCAGTCAAACAAACTAGCGACGTGAAGCGAAACTCATTTCAAAGCTATTAGACGGAAACTGCAAACGCAACAACAGCAACAATAGCAACAGCAACAGCAACAGCAACATTGAGCGCAACTTAGTTACGTTCAGGCCTTGCTACAGTTTCTTTGTCGAGGCGTTCGTGCATGCAGATACTCGCAGCTGCCGTTGCCCCTCCTGAGGAAGGATCGTAGTCATACTAACGTCATACCACTCAATGTAATGAAGGTCATTAGAAATGTGCTCGAGGGCATGGCACACGCACAACTCATTTGCACTTGGCTCAAGTTGCAGGGCGGGCGAGAGGTGTGAGGGGTTCGCAATCAAAAAAGTGCGTAAAGTACAAAGCAAAAGTTTTCTTTCTTTCTGCCTTGGCCTCTCATTGTTGGCAGCTTTGGGTCATTAGGTGACGCTTGTCCATGGGCGCAAACGTAATTAGTCGGCGACGAAGACGGAGGCGACATCAAAACATGTAAAGTAGGGCGAATGCCGCTCGACTGACCCAACGAGCCATGCCCTCGATGGGAGAGAGCGCGCGCGCGTTCCCCATTGGATCAGCGCCTGGGCCCGAGACTTGGGCAAAAACTTGGTAATTAGGATGTTTGTGCTGACAGACAGCCAGACAGCCAGTCGAACTGAGGCGAATGCGCAAAAAAAAAGCGACTCAACGCAAAGGAAAGTGAAATGGCAAACGGCTGTCGAACGGGTTTGCTGGCAGTCAACACGACAGAGGAAATACTCGAGGCTCAAGTTGAAGTTGAGGCTGGGAGTCGAAATCCAATGCTAAACTCTTGGAGGAGCAGCAGCCGAGATGTTAACGATAGCTGCGATTCGCAAATTAAGTTGACATCTTAAGTTGAACTTTTTTAATTAGATTTTATCATTATAATCGAGTCAGAGTCGAGCCAAGTGTCAACACAGGCTTGACAGCCAACCCAACCCAACCCACTGTGGTGCCTCTTGCCCTTGGCACTTGCTCTTTATTTACAGTTTGACAGTTTGTTGCGCTCCAAAGTAGGCAAGCTAAGGTGGCCGAACACAAGTTCGGAGCTCTCAATCCGCCATTCGATTGCAGGTTGCAACAATGTGGCACGAAATTCATTGCCACTGCCAGCCGTCCGTCCTCAAGCGGAAAGAAACATAAAAAGCAAGTTACGTTTGGCAAAAACGATTGCAGTTCCGACGCCCCTTAAAAATACTTTCGAGTAAGCCGAAAGTTTTGATGACAGAACTCCTCGGATATTAGCCAGAGTGACCTGCCTGCTTCGAGAAGCATGCGAGTGGCTCGGTTTCAGTTCGCTCCTTTAATGTGCTACAAATTACAGCAGATAGCAGTTCCGTTTGCCTCTCGATATGTGTGGCCAGGTGTGTCTGTGATTCATACCGATACTCACGCTCGAGCAGATACTTGTATTCATGCTCATGCTCTTATGGTCGAGCTGACACTTGTGCTCGTAAGTAAGCTGCAACCAGAAGCACTCTAAGCTCTGTGTGGGTGGCTGTGTGGGTGTCTAGTTGAGGAAATGCGCTTAAGTGGCATCAACGTCAATGCTCGACGGTTCGAGTCGAGTCGAGTCGAGACGAGACGAGTCGAGTTCGATTCTGAATTGGCTCTGTCTGCGCTCCATTGCATTGGCGAACAGCTGAGCGTTTTTAATGTCAATTTGATAATTTGCCAAGCAATGTTGAGGCTCTCTTTGTGTGTGCGTGTGTGTGTGTGTGGGTGAAATACTTTATATGCCAACGGCCACTGAGCAAATAATAACAAATGAGTAATGAGAAGCGCTTATACGGGAGACCAATCAACTGAACCGAATGAGCGAACGTAGGATTCACCTGTCCAGTTGATAGTTTCGTTTTTTTCACGCACACGCAAACACACACACACACACACACACACCAGTGGAGACAGAAAACACTCATTGATTATTTAAACGTTTGCGGTGCTATTGTTGTCCCCAGGAGAACGAGTGGCAGAGATACAGAAAGAGAGAGACAAAGAGAGGAGGGAGAGGCAGGTGCGAGCCACATCGTCACAGTGGTAGCCACAATAACAACCACAGCCACAGGAATAGCAACAACAACACCGAGCGCCCCACGTGCATTTGTGTCTGCTTCACACTGTGGCATTCATTGTTTACCGTTTGTATCTAAAGTTTTATGGCATTGGGGCATGAATAAATATTGATTCGACGACGACGACGAGCGAACGCTGCCCAATACAAAAATGTTTCACTTCAATTCGACAATCTGCGAACCTCGTTAAATGCAGTTTTCAACTGCGCGAAGCTTTAGCAAAATCTGATTTGATCATGGAAGGAAATTAAGTAAAACTAAGCTTCGATTATAGAGGAATAAGGCTTGATTGCAAATAAGTTAGGCCTTTATACTTTACTTGACCTTCAGAAGCTTTCTTAAGCCACAGGTTTAATGTGCTTTCCTAAAGCTATTCTCTGCTATGCTTAACTCTTAATAAGCTTCTTCACTTTTTAAAGCTCTAGCCAAATCCAGCTCTTGACTTAATGCCACTTTAACAAGCTCTTTGAATGTAATCAACTCAATATACATATTTATATATAGATATATATTTTATTTTGTATTTTTTCTTGCTGCTCTTTAATCTAAATGCTCAATGGCAAGTCTTGCTGAATAGAACACTAGTTGATTCAACATATTTCACTTGTCCCTCTTAAGCAGCTTTCTCTCTGTTTCTGCTCTGCTGTCGCTTACTCAATCCTGATGCGTTCCAATTACTCAAGCAGTCAATGCCATTGCAACAACAACAGAAGCAACTTCTACTACAACAATAATGCAGTCAAAGATATAGTACTTGCCCGGGCACATTGTACGCTCAAGGAGCACCGCGCCGCGCCGCACTGCAGCAGTCGCCTGCCTGCGCTGTATGCTTATTTTTAAACGTATTAAGGAAGCAGCAGCCAGAAGTGGCAGGATGGAATGGCATGAAGTCGACTCGAGACGGCTTGAGTCAACTTAAACAGAGGTAGCAACAACGACTAAATAAATGATATGTACCATGTGGCACAAAGGGACAGCTGGATGTGGCGCCACCACAGCGACAGCCAGCCAGCCAGCCAGGGAGCCCGCAGGTAGGCAAAAAGGTAGCCAACGAGTTTCCATTGAAATGAATTTCAATTCAAACGCTAGACATTTATCCCAGCCCAAAGTCTTTGTCTGCTGCCAAAGGAACTTCATGTGCTTCAAGACACGAGCAAGGCTGCATATGGAAATCCTACGAAAAACGAAAATTTATAAATATCAAATTTGTTTAGCTAATAACATTAACTTAACATTGCCTCTAACAGCTGTTAAAACCACTTCCCTTCAACAACATTTACCCAAGTTTTGATGTTTTTTTTTGGAAATTTTTAACTTCTTTGAGTTGACTTATTTCCCGAGCACAAACGAAAAAAAAATCTCAAATAAAATAAAACTGTGCAAAGCTGAAGCCGAGGAGAAAACAACTATATCCAAGCTGACTTTGGCTTCTAAGTTTGCTGTCGAATTCATGTTGGGCGCAAATTTATGACTGTCAAAAAGTTCAACTGCAGAATGCTAAGACAGAGACGAATGCGCCGAGGCCGTCGTGTCCGTCGAGGCTGCCAGGACGCGCTATGCAGGCCAAGCAGAAAAAAGTGCGAATATAAAAGAAATAATATTATTTCTTAACTTCGGAATTTATGGCTCGACAAGAATTTGCAGCAAGCGCCTGGTGACAATGGACCCGCGTCCATACATATCTTTATATATATGTATATATCTATGTGCATGAGGACAATAAATGTCATTGCTGCTGCTGCTGCTGCACTGAATGCCAAATTTGAATTAACAACCATTGGCAGGTAAGCAAAAGTTTCACTGGATTAAACAACTGCTGAAGGAGCACTGGGAGACAAGAAGGAATTGAATTCATTTGAGCTCAAGGCTTAGGCCAACCACATTAAAAGTAAACCAGGGTCTTATGGTTAGCACTGCAAGCAGAGAGAGAGAGAGAGAGTTAAGCGGGAATGCCCGACTCAGTAGTACCCGTAATCCTACGTAGAGATTCTCTTAGGCCACATCAATATATGATCTGACGATCTCTAGTATATAAAGCCTTTCTTACTCAAGAATGCTCCCAAACATGACGTATTCCTAGACCTTTAATGCTCTGCCAATTACATGGCTCCAAGCAAAATCGATATTTATCGATAAACAGCAAATTAGTTGTCAAAGGATAGTTGATAAACTTCTACTCTAAGTGGACCCATGGATATACTCCTGGCTGGCACACAGCAAATTAAAATTTTAAATTTCAAGTCTCTCACTCTGGCAGACAAACGACTCAGTCCAGTGCTTGTTAGCCTGAGTTGCAAATCAATTGAGATTCAAGTCAACTGTTATTTAAGCTCAAGCGGTATCCTGCCGTCTTTAAGCACGGCAATTGCCAATGTCCTGTCATGTCTGTCCATCAGCTGCAGCAACAACGGCAGCAACAGTAGCAAACGACAACGCATTTTAATCAAAGCCGCAAAACCTATCAAGACATTTTTAATGACGCCCCAAGGCTGTGCGACTCCAACCCCAGCTCCAAGCAGTTAGCAGACGTAGCTCGCCCGCTGAGCCGTGCCAGTGCGGTTAAGGGTTTCCAGACCGTCGGAGAGGCAAGCCAGGCAGGCAGCCAGTCAGCTCAGGGCGCTGCGCCATGCCACCGCCAACCTGTCTGATATATGCTCTGTCTCTATATACACATTTCAAATGAAACAAATGCAAATTGTTGTCATTCAGCGACATCAACGAGGACAACAACAGCCGATTGGTTTGAAGCCTGGAGCCGGCACTTGGCGGCGTCCTGTTCCCGTGTTGCGGCCCGCCTCGTAAATGTTCATTAATCCGCTGGCAATGCAGACAGTGCTACAACAGCAAACAGTCTATCTCCCTCTCCCTCTCTCTCTCTCTCTGTGTGTGTGTGTATATTAATGCGGCTGGCAAAAGTAGCTTTTAATTAGCATGTTGTCTGCGGGCCGCAACGCAGCTCGTTTGTTGCAAGTTGTTTTGGGGATTTTTGAATGGCTTTTTGGTTGACTGGCAACAACCCAGACGCAGGTGCTCGATGCCATTGGTAAAACCGTACAGGGAGACGGGCCAGAGGCAGAGCAATGTTTGTCTAGTCCCAGCCAGGCCATGAGACGCATGAGCCTGGCAATAGTTTTTTGGCGGCGCTGCCACAGCTGATGGGCTCCAAGGACTTAAATGCGACTTAGGCTTAGTGTCGCTTGTGGTTTTTGCGCGAAATGAGAGACAGAGAGGGAGAGAGAGAGAGTGTTTGGGTAAGAAATAGATAACTATCAAGGCACGTGAGTCCAATAAGTTATCCGTAGTGTAGCGATTTAAGTCAACGCCATTAGATAGTTGGCATTTGCCTAAGCCAAGCCACCAAAACTTTGAACAATAAATTCAGCCATGAAAAGCTAATTAGCAATGCAAAAAGCGCCTAAAAATATTTTCTAATTGGGTTGGTGGGAGGAGAGGATACAATGGCAGGCAGACATAGTTTGGGAGAGCTTCAGCCTTAGATATATATAGATATTTGTTATTTGATTCTTTTGTTTTTCTCACTAATCATACAGGCATAGATTTCATTAATTATATCAATTGCCATGGAAATAGCATATGGCTATATATGCATATATATATCCGCTGTCTAATCATGCATGAATATTGATTAATATTTTTGCATTTAACATCATTCTACTCTCTATCAAAGCCCAGCTGCACTCGATTCTGTATGGAAGTACACTCACACACACTCCCACACACACACACACACACACACACACACACATACCAACACATCTCAATTATCCGTAAACGCTTAATAGCCCATTAGTGGGCTGAGCGCCCCTCGTCATCCGCCTGACGCGCCAGTCACGCACATTCAAATTATATGTACGACCCTAAAGCCGGACATTTTTCCACAGCCGGCGATTTAGTCATTTTTTCTCTCTCTCTCTCTTTATTTTCATTGAATTATGCAAAATTTAAATATTCAATATTTGCAGGCGTTTCAGTATTCAATTTTCTGATTATGGATAATAATAGAATTATGCATAATATTAGAGAGATAATATCAAATAGGCGAGAGGAAAGGAGATTGAGGGAGATTGAAGCTGCTCTAGGGATCTACGTGATATAGAAATACATAACAAGCTGGAAAACTTGATCAGAGGAGAGTATTCACAGCTATATATATACATATATACATATATTCCATATGTCAAGTTTCTAGCTGCAACAGGGACGAAATGGTTTGGGCTTATGCGGACAGACAGACGTACAGCTAGACGGGCATTACACAAAGCCAATATACTTCCCCAAGCTATGATTTCATTAAGTCTCAATTTCCATTCCAGGTAATTCCAAGCCAGTAAAACGTTGCGGTTGGCAGAAGCTGAGCCTTAAGCACATTCAATAGCCGCAAGCGTAACTGCTTCAGCCATGGGCAACTTCTTGACTTTGGCCGCCGTCAGTGATTAGAGTCGCTTCATTGGCCTCCTGACGAACGGATGCGCTATTGTCAAGCGCTGTAATTTGAGGTAAATGCAGCCGGGAGGGGCTGAGGGGGTGAGGCGTATCTCGATGCACGCTAATCAGACGGCACGCAGGCGCATGACACAAAAAGCACAAACAAAGCAAAGCAAAGAAAAGCAAACCGCAGTTCCATAGGGGGCTGCATAGAAGTTAAAGGAGATTGTTGTTGTTGTTGCAATTGTTGTTCATTGTTGCTGTTACTTGTTGTTGGTATGATTATTAGGCATAAAGTGCTGAAGCTGCTGCTACTAGTGCTGCTAGTGCTGCCTTCGGCCCAGACCAGGCCGGGCCTAAGTAACACGATTTTTCTTCATTATTATTTCTTGGCACGCGATCTGACAAGTTAGACGACTCGCCGTTGTCGTTGTCGTTGCAGTCGTTGTTGTCGTTGTTATTGCTGTTCATTTCTAGTTGCTGTTGTTGGACTTTGAGCTAGTCAAGCAAGCTGTCGCCATCGCCATCGCCTTGGCTGTCGTGTTATGCGATTTACATGAAGTGTTGGCGCAGGCAAAAATTTTCACGACGCCTGCTGGCTGGCCCCCACCCAGCAGCACCAGCTTGCGGCACACCAACCGGCCTTGCCCACTTTTACTACAACCCCACTGTAGATGTCTATCTTTAGATATACTATACTATATATATATATACTTTTATAATCTACTTTTATAAAGAAATTACATTTGACGACTCACTTGCAATTAGGTTGGCTCGCTGTCTTGCTCCGTTGTCTCGCTATTTTCTGTGCATGCAAGAGTCGATCTGTAAGACAAAAGACAAACGTTATTAGCCTCAGTTGCATATAGCAGCAGATAAGATACACACATCACACCAGCACAACTCAATTTTCTTGAATGAATAAGAATTTGGCTTTCAGACTCAATGGCCACCCCACCACTTGACTAGGCCCAGCCACGCAGCACGAATCATGATCTCGCTTATCTTTTTCGGTTATTTTCCATTAGGACATTTTTTATGCGCTCTAATTTATGGCGATCTTATCGCACGCCACTCGCCACATTTGATAGTCTTCAGCAAAAGGTAAACAAACAACAAATCGTAGGAAACTATCTGAAATATTTGAAATCATTTTCGAGTAATTGGCCAATCAAGGTGTTTAGTTCGATCTACAGAGCGCTGATCATATGGATTATGGCACAGATAAAGTATTTATTGCCTTATGATGACTGATCAACATATCTTCAGCTGATTCAGCAGTTGCGTAAATTCTTGACCTTCGCTGATAAGAGAAAGAACAAACTAAATCTTATCTATTTGCATAGCGTAAGGCACAGCTGCTACTTGAGTATCGCTGCCTTGAATCTTATCAGTTTTAGCTTTAGTCCGAAATAGGATTGGGCCAAGACCTCACCTCGCACTCTCCTTCAGTCTGCATGGCTTTGTCGTGAGTCACGTGAGCGCTGTGCGCAGCTTAATTAATTGCACTGAAAGATGTAAGCATGTAAAAAAGGGAGAATTATAATTTAAATGGAGGTTTTATGCACATAAATAAGTAAAGCAGAGAGATAAAAGCTGAAGCTCTGGCTCTGGCTGTGGCTGTGGCAGCGGCAGTGGATAAGAAGTACAGTTTGGCTTGCCGGCGGGCGGGCCGCAGACACATTACATTTTCTGCTCCAGATACGCTTTTCACAATTTTCACACAAACACACACACGCTCGCACGCAGCAGATGGGCGACTTTTGATTTTACTTTTGCCAACGCGGCGTATGCGCAATGTTTGCAAGCGGAGCGTGCGCACAGAAAGCAAACAGCGCCGAAAAACAGACAAACAACAGGCAAACAGACAAACAAACAAGCGAGCAAACAACACACGCACACACACACAGACACACACACACAGTCTCGCACACTCATCTGACTACAAGTCAGTCAGTCTGGCAGCCACTGAGCCATGGGCGCTTGTAAGTAGGTATGAAAAGTGAAAATTGCATTTGGTTTTAATGCAGCTGAAAATTAAGACGAAAATGTGTGGCAAGGTTGGCTGCCAGATAGCGTTAAGCAGCCAGCCCCAATGAGGTGAAAGGGGACAGCGCAATGAGCGCTAATCAGCCAAAAAAAAAAAATAAAATAAAATAAAATAAATAAAAGAGAGTGAATGAGAAAAGAAACTCAATTGCGAGTGGGCCAAGGGAAAAGCTGACGCGAGAGTGCGAATTGCAAGAAATTTACTTTTCACTTGAGCACAAAATTTCCATGAAACTGAACTATCAAACTATCTAATTTAGTTAAATTAGTGATTTACTAATTACAAATGTATAAAAATATACATAACATATATTACAAAAATAATACTTAAATATATAATAATATTTAAAAAATATGCAATTATAATTTGAATTTATAATAATAATTTAAGAATTATAAAATATACAAGAATAATTTAAAATATGTATATAATATTTAAAAAATATTTATAGTATTTTAAAAATATAAAATAATAATTGAGGTATATAATAATAGTTAAACTATAAAAAATAAATAATTAAAAAAAATATATATAATAATAGTAATAATTAAACTATAAAATAATAGCTTAAATATGTGTATAAAAATACTTTAAGATATGTAAAACTAAGTTAAAATCAATAACTAACTAATAATAAAAACTATATAATGTTAATTAAAATATTAAATTATAAAAATATATAATAGTTTTAAAATATATATAATATTTAATAAATATAAAATAGTAATTTAAATATATAATAATAATTAAACTATAAAATAATAGCTTAAATATATGTAGAAAAAATAATTTA
This sequence comes from Drosophila repleta, assembly GCA_018903745.1. Lineage (NCBI taxonomy): Eukaryota > Metazoa > Arthropoda > Insecta > Diptera > Drosophilidae > Drosophila > Drosophila repleta. Next base: position 24,729 of record JAEIGN010000154.1, on the reverse strand, counting down.
AAATCATATAATAATAACAAAAACGCAATAATCAAAATATATAAAAATTATTACAAAATATACACAATAATTTAAGTATATAAAATAGTAACTAAAATATATTTAACAATACCTTCAGGTATATAAATATGTATGTACATATGTATGACAACATAATTAAAACATTTCCAAAGACTCAATTCAAATCAGCGACAATTTCGCAATCGAATCACAATTTGTAATTTAAATTTAAAGAGCGTTTTAGTTGCTGTTTTCTAAAGTGAGTCAATCAACTCACACAGACACAGACACAGACACACACATACGCACACCCACCGACACACACACACACACATACACTCGTGCAGCTGTGGTCATCCTGATCTCATCTGTTAATCCCATTGCACTCACATATGCAAAACTCATTGGCATTTGTCGGCTGTCCAGGGTGCCCACATCACGTGGTCAAACGACACTGCCATCGACGATGCCCAGCGTCGTCGTCAGCAGCGCCGGCAGCAGCAGCAGCATCATCACCATCATCATTAATTAAACACTTAATTAAAACTGCAGCTGACTGGTCGGCGGCGGGGGCAAAGCGTTCAAATGCAATCCACTGCGCATCGCGTGGAGAAAGAGACGAACGGAGGGCGGGGGAGGGGCGCCCGAACGGGTTGGGGGATGCGATAAATTGATTAGGCGGCATTTGCTTGCCGAGCGCTTTCAGCGGCCAACTGGCAAAAAGCAATAACAACTATTAACGGCATTTAAAATGCAAGCCGCTAAAAGCAAAAAAGCAACAACAATGAGAGCAACTAATAACAGCCGAATAATAGCTTTAATAAATAACTTGTATATATATACTTATATATATATAGCAGTATATATATCAGCTAGAAATTAACGCCACTTTCATTTTTCGTCATGATTTTCATTGTTGCATTGGGCAACAGTGCGAAAGAGGTTGAGGAAGCAGAGCGATAACCGATAAGTGCCTGGCGATAAGCGATAACATATAAAACATTTATGTGTCACACACACACACACTCACATATATATATAATACAGTTGGTAATCGCTTGATTAGCAATGGGAAGCCAAAATAAGCTCTGGTTTTGGGCGCCAGTGTGAAGCCTTTGCTAAACGCTTTTAAAGCACTTTCATAAATAAATATTGAAACATTTCATTCACATTGGCGTTAATCTATATGCACATATATACACCTGTGTGTATGTGTGTGTTTCAGTCATAAAAAACTGTGTGATTTGAATATGAAAAAAGTTTAACTCTATTTAGTTTAGAGAGAGAAATATATATAAGCAGAGCAAGGGAAAGTGTAGCTGAAAGGAGAGTTATGGCTGAGATATGCATAAGTTACTAAAGTTAATCAGTTACTAACTAATTTATAGCATGTCAAAGCAAGGCAAACATCAAGTGGGCAGCGAGTGTCAGACTAGGGACTACTATTGAAGGACTCTAATAGTTAGTCGAGTCTGATTGCAGATGATAATGATGAATGCTCTGACCATTCTATATCTAATATATAGCTAAATATATTATAGGCCAGCTACAAGTGCGTCCATATATAGTCTGCAAGCTCAGCTACAATCTGCCTTGGCACAGAGCTGCAAGACTATCGATAGTTGATTTCGCTTATCGAAAGTTTAACAGCTCTAACCTACCAGCACTCCTACGGTTGAGCTACATTGTCAAGTGATATGGGAGATACCTAAAGGCTATCCTCAATCAAATATTAAGAAATAATGTATATGCTTTATAAACGATTTCCTGATGACTCCCTCCACAGCCCAGACTTCAACTGCAACTTCATTTCGATTCATAGATAAGCAGCAGCAAATTTCGCGCTTAAATCTTGAATTCCCAGCTTATCAGGGGAACTTCAGGAACTAAGCCAACCTTATCACTAATTGGTACACGCAATTACAAGCCAATTATTAGCGAGGCAAAAAAGAGGAAATAATAAATAGAAATAGGAAATGGAAAATGGGAATACCCCTCATATATATATAGCTGCCCGCTGCCCGCTGCCCACTGCTCGTTGCCCGCAGTTCTCACCACAAGCGCTAGAGCACTAGTTCTGTTTACCGTTTTACACTTATGCAATTACATTGACAAGGGGCGATCCCTAAACGACAAGGCAAACGATAACGAGAGGGCGACGCCAACCCAAATCTGAGCGTGAGCGAGGCCCGGGCGGGAGTCAACGAGAAACAAGAGCGAAACGCAATCAAAAGCTGTTTATCTTCTTGACTGCTGAGTCGCAGTCCTTTTTTATAAACACACATAGATATACATATATTATTTTTTTTGGTTCATCGGAGACCGGCGAATGAGGGTCACACAATGGCCAAAAGCCGGCCCTTGGGGTGTCCCGTGCGTTCGATTTTCAAGTATTATTCATTTACATTTTCCATAAAAAAACAGAGAGAGAGAGAGAGAGAGAGAGAGAGAAGAAGAATAATAATAATAATATATGTGTAATCTATGTATATGTAATACATAAGTAGCTAACCAATTTGTTATTGGCCCTCTAGTGAGCGGCGGAGCATTTGTTATTGCCAAAATCGCTTACAAAGTATTCAATAGTGCAAATTGTGTTGAGGGCGTCGTCATCGACCATGTCCATGTCCCAGTCGATGTCCCAGTCGTTGTCTATGGCTCATGTAAATGAAAAGGAATTGTTATAAATTGCCTTTGACCTTTTGCCTCTGTTCGCATTTCCTTTTGCTCATACACTGCCATTCAGCGAGTTGATTAAGGACTTGAAACAGGAGATTCCCTTCAAAAATACATTCCGTATACATACCCTAGAAATATAATATTTCTTAGAGTATTTGGCATTCTTCAGTTCGCCTCGTTTGCCTCGCATATTTATTTCGGATTTGCCAGCGGCGCTAAGCAAAATATCTTTGAGATATTGTATCTGCTACTGTTGTCATGCAGCGTGCGTAGGCGATATGCCGATGATAAGCTAGGGTTAGGGCCAGACGAGACGGCACCCTCCTCGGCTGCCTTTTAAATCGGGATGTAACTGTTATTGAAGACGCCCTATTTATGAGCTGTTCAATTGCTGTCGATGCAGACGATTATAAGCCAAGGTCTACAGTTAAGGCCAGCAGCGGCTGCCCTTATCGGGCGCAGCAGCATGCAAAAATATAATTGTAAACAAGCTTTGGCTATTGAAAAGCTGACCAGCAGCCTGTGGGGGGCGGGCGGTGGGCGGTGGTCGGTGGGCACTTATTCAACCTGATCCTGAACCGGTTGACATCGCAACATTTGTCCGGCTGTGGGCGTGGCCGGCGCTAAACTGTTAGCTAGACAAATGGCCAGCGTTTCGCAGTCCAGTTTCCAGCCTGACAACGCTCACTCACTCAGCCTGACGAGGGGGCGAAAATAAATTTCAAAGCGATTTATCAAAACCAAAATCCCATATCCAACAGCAACAACAACAACCAGAGCAACATCAACAGTGACTGCAAAAAGGCCAAATTCTTAGCCGCAGAACGCAGCCGCAGCTGAATAAAATTGAAGCCAAACGCCCGAGGCGCTGCCTAAGAGAATGGCAAATGGAGCACGTTAGACTGTGCTATATGAAAGCTGATCAACTTGGAAATACCCTGCAAGCAAGAAGATTGTTTATATTGCTTTAGCCCAAGCTCTTATAGTAGACACTGGCTTACGCTAGAGCTTATATCTTCTAAGCTTACGATCAGAAATAGTACAGAAACTGCACTTCCAGCCTACATCATCTAGCCGTTTGCCATATAGAGCTCCCACTTGCTATTTACCAACTACCCAGCCTTATGCCCAGCCTCAAGCCAAGCTTTAGCAACACCTAAGCTCAAGTCCTTAATTCCCACTTCTCAATTTCTCAGCATTACACCCAATTTGGCAGGCCAACTTCTAGAAAAACTGGGAAATGGGCCTCGGCTTTAGCTTTTAAGTCGGCAGCTCAGCTTCTCCGTGTTTTGTGTTGCCGTTGACAAACGTCCAATGCAAATTATTCATAAGCAGGGCAAACAAACATCTTGTAGCTACACGCAGAGCACACAGATACCAAATACAGCTGCAGCTACTAAAGACAAAGAGAGAGAGAGAGAGAGCGGGAGAGTGAGGGAAAACTGGAAAAAAGTGCTGTCACTGGTCGCTTGCTCTCGTTGCTGTTGGCGGCATATACAAAACGTTAAATTAATGTTAAAAGCATGTTGGCCGCCTGTAGTCTTCCCCCGTCTTAATTCTTTTGCTGCCCAGTGGGCACTGTGTCCCCTCCACGCCCCCCTGGCCGCTCGCCCCGCGCATCGTCCCCAATTCTGGCTCGTTCGCTCTGTTTGCCTTTTGGCTGCAGTTGCTCCCGCTGCCGCTGCCGCTGCTGCTGATAAGCCGCTTAGCTGTTGTGCAGTAAAAATATTTCGGTTGTTTCTGCTGCGCCTCAAGCAGTGGGCGATGGTCAAGCAACAAGCAAAGCGGAATAGCATAACGGGAGCTTTGGATCAGATAGCGGCTCAAAGTGGAGCACATTTTATGAGAATGCTCTCAAATTTGTTACTTATCGGGCATCGGGCCATCTTTCGTTACGAAAATTATCGATAGCAATAACTATTGTTTCGATTGTTGCTCCGCAATTTGGAATTTTACAAATTGATCGTCGGAAGTTGAGAAATGAGCGCAAAACGGCAGCAACTAGACTTTTGGACTGTAAAAGTTGTTTACTATGATCGATAATTTATCGATTGTTATTATATTGAAGTAGAGTTCAGCAATGATAAAGTAGGAGTTGATAATCAACAGTAAACCATAAATTAATTGATATTTATTGTTGTTTTCAAGTATTTTCATAAATTCGATAATTATCGATTACTGCAAACTGTAAATTTGTTATAGAATAACTGAACTAAGCCATTTGTCAGCGAATACTCTGAAATATGTATATTTCTAAGGGTGAACAGGATCGATCTCTCTTCATTTTCAATAATCGATAACATATCGATTTACAATATTAGACAATAACAGCTTCAAGCTGATGCTGTTCATAACTTAGAAGTTAACCTATCGATTAGTTAGCCAAGATTGATTAAGATTTAACTGCTCTGAACTGCCTATATAGTTTTAACATTTCTTTAACATTTTCATTAACATTTTTATAACATTTCATGCTTAGCTTAATGCTAAACTCAGCAATTAAACATAGTTATTATTATATATTCCTCTAGTTGACTTGTTTATCGATTCACAGTCTTTTCCCACACATCGATAATTGTATGCGAATTGTTTCCTGAACGGGCAAGGTTGCCGCCTCTGCCTTTTTAAATTACGTAGTAGCCGCGCCGCGTCGCGCAGTCCCAGTTTGTGTCTTGGCGGCGAGCCCTGCCATTTATGCGGCTCACCTCTGCTGGCTGCCCGTTCCCCCTCCCCCCAGTCCACGTCGTCCCCTTTGCCGTGCTGTGCAAATAAAAAGCTTGTCACTTTGACATTTCGCCGGCAGGAGCGAGCGAGCGCTAAGTTGCAACGCGGCCCGAAACGTGCGGCTGAGCCGAGCCATAGAGGAGTGCCCCAATGAGCCGCATTGCAACGTCTTCGCCGTCTAACAGCGCAGCGCTGTTGCTGCCTCTGCTCGGCTCGGCTAATGAGTGGTGCGAGGATTGTGCAGCAGTTGCCAGAGGAGCTAAGCATGATTAGGAGGAGTTGGCGAAGATATTTTGCATTGGCTGCTCGTTGCGGTTGGTTTATTTACAATTTTACATTGCACAAATCGAATTGGCAATTGGAGTTGCTTCGCTGCTGCTTATTGTTGTCGTCGTTGTTGTTGTTGTTGTTGTTGTTGCTTTTGGCCGCAAATTAAACGTTTTGGGTCGTGCCTACAACAGCAACAACAATGCTAACACAACAGCTAACAACAACTACAACTACAACGAAGACGACGACGACGACTACAAGAGCTCTGCATTGTTTGCTCCTCCAATTATTTTGCATTATTTGCAACGAAAAAGTAAAAGTTTCTTTTATGACTGCGAAATGTGGTCGAAGAAAATGAACTAGATGAAGATGATGTTGTTGTGGTTGCTGCTGATGATGATGATGATGCACAAGTTGATACTGATGATAAAGTTATTGTAATTGTTGCCGTTGTTATTCATCATCATCGCGATGATTGCGTTAATGTAGCTGCCGCTTGTGCAACGCTCAGTCCATAATAATATATGTCTATATATCTATAAGTTGGATATGTCTCGAGAGCGTTTGCCTTTTGGCTCTTTTTGGCCTAATCGCTGCTACAGATACGTTTTCTGGCCTATCGCACGGGTCAGCAGCCAGGGCGCACACACACGAAATTTGGCCATGCAGGCCTTGGGTCATCGTCGTCGTCGTCGTCGTGCGTTAATTAAGCCCTCCGCATAAAACAAAACCGAAAATTAAAGCAAACACATGCAACACACACAACAAATAAGCCAAATATCATAAGCAGCAGCTCATCCAATTGGGTGGCTTATGCAGCTTGCGGACCACATTCAACGCTCGTAATTGGGCAATTGGCCCCCTGTCTATGAAATATTTCAGTTTGAGGTCAATGCCTACGTGATATGTATCTGAAATATCTCGCTATATACACACATATGCGCCTTGGATTTCAAGTGTTAAAACTTAGCAGACGCTGCTGCTACAATGATCAGCTTGGCTGTTACTCTTAACAGCCAAACTCCCATCGATTAGGGATCGACATCTCAGCTGCATGCAGCTGCAATGCAGCGCTGTGGCAATAGCTGAGCTCTGGGCTTGTACGACACCATAGTGTGCGCTACACAGATCTAGCTGATCATATCAATGAGCTGAGCTGAAGTAGTTCAACTGGCACTTGTGGACTTGGCGAGTTATCGAAAGACCTTGATCTAGCTGCTTCGATCCAAGAAATATTTATATGTTTTGATTGAGAATGAATAACGCTGAACTACTTAGAGCTAAGCTGCTGATCGTGAGCAGACAGCTAACTAGGCTATACTCAGTTATCTCTGCTTTTTCTCATTCACTTCCTTGATCGTGGCATGATCTTGGTATCAGCTGACAGCTCTTAAAAACTAGCTGATTATATCTTTTTTTTAGGTATTCTGATAGCTAGGCACATGATCAATGATCTTAGCTTTGAAGTACTTCAACGGTCACTTATCAACTCAAGTGCTTATCCGGAGACCTTGTTATCAAGGCTTAACTAAAAGAAATATTTATATATTTCAATTGATAGCTGACCAAAAAGCATTCACAATTATGGGTCACTGATCTACACTGATCAACATAAGCAACAAAACTTCTGTTCGCGCCACAACACACCACAGTTGAGTCTGCTTCAAGCTGCTCTCAGCTTATGTGATTATCACAGATCTTCTAACATTTTCACATGCTCGATGAAACTAGATGATTTTTGATATTTTGCTCTTTTTTTTATATTTTTGAAGTGATGACACGATCGCACGATCACAGTTCAGCTCGAGTTTCTACAGTTTTCACTCGAGTCTCTGACGTAAAGGAAGTATATGAAACTCATTGCATTTTACAGCTATAAATCGATGGCTATGAAATTGTCATTGGCACAAAAGATGTGAACGGGCCGGCGAGTAAATAAGCCAACTGCCTGAAACTTTATAAAGACGCTGTCAGCAGCAGAGAGTGGAGCGTGAACGCGAGCGAGCGAGCGAGCGAGTGGCCTGCAGTGGGTGCAGTGTAGCATTGAACGGTGGCTCGGGGCAGCGAGGGGGGGGGGGGGGGGCTCGTTCGCTTCAGGAATGAATTTCAAAGAAGAAACAAACGAAAGAGCGCGCAAAAAGAAGCGAGCAAAAAAGCGTCAACCGTTTTGCTTCATTGCACAAAAGGCCGCCCAGACTGAGTCTCGCAGATCCAGTGACACACGCCCCTCCCCCACCCCCAACGGGCAGCCACACCCCTCGCTAGAAGAGGCAGACGGGGCGCAGCATAAACAAAAGCCAGCAGCAGCAACCACGACGCTGATGACGACGCTGTCAATATAATCTGCTTCTTCTGCTTCTTGTGCTGTTGCTGTGGCGCTGCTTCAGTTGCTTTTTTTTTCTCGCTTGCTAAAGCTGCTGGCGCGGGCGTGGAGCTGGCAGCGGCAGGGGCAGCGGCAGGGGCAGAGGTGTGCGGCGACCGCTCCTCTTGTCGCTGCATTTTTCAGGCGTTGACAAATTTTGAGCCCAAAACCAAACACGAAATAAGCGACGAGGCGAAAGTATGCGCAATAATCGAAAAATGTCGCCAGCGATGAATTGCCGCAGCAACAGCATCGAGCGGGCGGTCGTACGGATGGGGGTGGGGGTGGGGCTGCAGCGCTGGAAGCTGTTGTCTCGACAGCAACGAAGCTGCTGCCCCCACAAAGAGCGCCATGAAATTGAAAGCAACAACGAAGTGAGGCGCAAAGCGAAAAAAAAAGAAGAAATATTTTGAATATTTTCACGTAGATTTGCATAAAACTGGGTGGGCTGCAGCTGGGGCGGGGCGGGGGCGGGGGCGTGGCTGGGCAACGTGTCGCATTGACAGGCAGGAGGCTGCTGCCGCTGCTGCAGCTGCTGCTGCACTTGAAGCGACTGATGCAGCAGCAGCAGCAGCAACAGCAACAAAAGCCCGTCGCAAAAAGCTTTTTGGCAATTTGCCTTCCAATGACAATTTTTTTTGTCAACTTTTTCGTTTTGCTTAGAATACGTTTTTTTTCTTGTGCTATTGCTGCTGCTGTTAAAGGTTTGGGCCAAGAGTGCTGCGGCCAGATGGATCGACGGCGATAGCTTTAAGCGCTTAGCCAATAGGTTGAACAGAACAGCAACTCCAATTGACATTTAAATGGGAATTATTTTTGGAATATGTGGGAAAACTATGCTGGGGATGGAAAGAGGAAGGATATATGTATAGGAAATATATTATAAAACTATTATAAAATATATTGGAATGGCATTAAACATGGCTAATACCTTTAAAACTATTCAAAAATTTGTTAAATATTTAATTTAGATATTGAAAATAAATAGAAAATATTATGCATAGTTTTTAACTATAGCTGCCATATATTTATAATACATATTTCATATATTTATCATTTTATATTACATTTTAATATCAATTTGATATAGATTTTTAGTTCCCATTTCTTTCTCTGAGTCTTCATAGACTTCGTCTTAACTTAAGCCACGGCATTAAGTCATCTCTGACACCTTTCTTGCCATACGCTGCTAAAGCCATTGAGCAGTTATGGTCATAGGTCAGGCTATCTCTCGCTCGCTCTGCCTCTCTCTCTCTCTCTTTCTCTATCACTTTTCTAGTCCGACTAGCATTAAAATGTGCCAAAAGCCCCTGTCTGTCTCTCTCTCTCTCTCTTTCTCTCTTGGTCTTTGCTTTTCTCATAGTGCAACCGCAAAACCCATGCACCACACAGCATCCATCCAAGCAGGAACAAAACAGGAAAAGAAATAGCCACAGCGCAGCGCCAACTCCAAGTCCTACTGCCAACCGCAGCAACAACAACAGCAATTGCCATAGCAACTCATCTGGTACCTGTTCTAGATACACACACAGAGACATACATATATGCATATATATTTATATACATATATATATATATATGCAGCCAGCCAGTCGGCTACTCATGCGCAGGCAGCGCGAACCGCAGACAAGACGGGAAATGTGCATGAAAATGGAAATGGGTTTGGTAGTGGGAATGCGAACGCGTCTCAGAGACCGGCTCTGGCTAGCTGAGTTCTCTGCTGCAGCCAGCATAGAAAAAGACAGAGAGGGAGAGCGAGAGAGAGAGAGAGAGAGAGGGTGTGGAAAAGTTGATTGCTGCATACACTGCTGCCCACACAATTAGAGAGGAAAAGCATGGAAAATCTAGAATAACCAACTGAAAATATTTTAATACATTTTAAGTTAGTTTATTAAAACTGGAAAATATTTAGTTAAAGAGTTTAGCTTAGTTCTTAATAGCATAGAGTATATCCTAGTCATCTACATTCTCTGGCCTCATCTGCGACATTGCTAAGGAGAAATCTTAGCTGCGTTCGCTGTTCGATTTTCCGATATTTTCTTCTTTCAGCTGACCCTGAAAAGACTTTTCAGGTCGATTATCGATAAAACTGTCTCGAGTTCTGGCTGAAAATCAAGATTTGCCAACTACTCGAGGCGAAATGTTATGCCAAGAGTTTTGCAGCGCCCTTTTAACAAGTCTCAGCATCTCTGCGTGTGTGTGTGCGACATGCAACATGGCCCGGGAGCTGTACAACAGCAATAACAACAGCCGAGCAGAGAATTAATTCAAGAGTGCTCCTCATTAACATCACACACACAGTGCTTGATGGCGATGATGAGGCTGGGGCTGAGGCTGTGGCTGTGGCTGAGGCTGGGGCTGAGGCATGCCCCGGGCTGCACACATAACTCGTTCAACTTAACATGATGATAATGATGTTGTTGCCGTTGCCGTTGCCGTCGCTGTTGCGTTTGTCTTTGGGCCAAAACATGCGTCGTCTGCGGCTGTTGCACGTTGTATGTTTGCTGCTTTGGCACAGCCACAAATTTAGTATTTTCTTTACTTTTTTTCTTCTTCTTTCTTTTTTTTTTTTTTGAGAGTTTCAGTTCAGCTGCTGCAGGAATTTGTTAAAGGCATACAACATCAGCAACATAAGCAACAAAACAAAACCGGTTGTCTTTGCAATTTCGTATTTGTTTGTTTGTTTGTGTCTTTCTTTTGTTGCTTGGTGCTTGATTTCTTCTGGCTTTCAGCTGCGCTGTGACTCCACTTGGATCTGTGGTCTTTCAATCATGCAAATTCACTTTTCGCAGGCGCCAAAACTCATCAATAGCGTTGACAGCGCTACGTGGCAGTTCATTTGAGGCTGGCCATTGTGAAAAAGGTGTCTTAAGGTGTGTAGAGTTAGAGTAAGAGCAGTCTATAAACTAAAGCCTTAAGCATGAAGACTATGTGGGGTCTATAAACTATAGGTAAAGGAAGTCATAGGTTTCTTAATAATGCAATACTATATTGAAGGACATCATTAAAATTATTCATTACTTATTACTTATTCATTACTCTTTACTCATTACTCATTATTCATTACTCATTCATTATTAATTATTCATCACTCATTACTTATTCATTACTCATCAGTCATTACTCTTTACCCATTACTCATTACGCAATACTCATTATTCATAACTCATTACTAATTACTCATTACTCATTACTCATTACTCATTATTGATTACTCATTACTCATTACTCATTACTCATTACTCATTACTCATTACTCATTACTCATTACTCATTACTCATTACTCATTACTCATTACTCATTACTCATTACTCATTACTCATTACTCATTACTCATTACTCATTACTCATTACTCATTACTCATTACTCATTACTCATTACTCATTACTCATTACTCATTACTCATTACTCATTACTCATTACTCATTACTCATTACTCATTACTCATTACTCATTACTCATAGCTCATTACTCATTAATTATTCATCCTACATTTCTTATCATTCATTATTCATTCTACATTTTTCACCATTCATTATTCATTCTACATTTCTCATCATTCATTATTTATCATACATTATTCATTATTCATTGTTCATCATTCATTGTTCATCATTCACGGTTCATCATTCATTATTTATTTGCTCATTCTTCATTATTCATTTGTAATTATTCATTATTCATTATTCATTATTTATTATTCATTAGTCATTAGTCCTAATTCAGTATTCATTATTCTATTGACAGCTCAATCCATAAAGGATTAGCTGGCAATTAGCTCTGTCTCCAAATATCGATAGAGCTTCAACAAATTTCTATTAGCTTCGCCCCGTCCTCGTCGTTCTGTTTAAAGATCGTTTGAAGATCGGTTTTTCTTGGTTTTGCTGGACAGTTCTTAGAATGCATTTACAATAAATTCAGCTGTGGAGCTGCACACGAATAGCAGCCACCCAAAAAAGACTCTCTCACACACTCTAATGCCATGCCGTGTGCACTCCAAATGCCAACAAGAAAACAAGTAGAACAAACGCCAAAGCACAGCGACTAAAGTCAAATGCATGAACAAACAAAGCGAAAAAAACAATCCCATCAACAACAAACAAACAACAATAGCAACGGCAACGGCAACAGCAACAGCAACAACAACAACAATGGAAACGGCAACAACAATGTGCACACATGTGCCACCAAATTGTTCACACCTCTCTCTGCCCAGCACCACAGCCAGCTCCACCGCACACACTTTGGCTTGGTGCGTCCACTCGAGACGCACACGTGCAGACGTCCCCACCTCAGACGGCGTCGCATTATTATTATTATTATTTTAATTACACAAATAGAAGCGAGTGAGAAGCCAAGCTCTCGCATCTGAACGACTGCCAAATACCCTTTGTCCTTAGAATAGAATATCTTCTCTCTTTCTTTACTGCTCCTGCTCTCTGTCTCCCTGTGTTCTACTTCCTCTAGATTTCACTTTCACCCTCTCTCATTCTCATTCTCATTCTCTCTTATCCCCTATCTTTTTCCTTCGCCCTATTTCTTTCTTTTTCTTTATCTCTCCCTCCCTCTCTCGCCCTCTTTTATCCCTAAATTCTTCACATCATTTCGCATGCAGAGTTCCTTTCTCAGCAGGCTCATATTTCAGTATCGTATCATATGCAACAAACTACCCCTTGAAAATAAGTAAATGGGGTATATTACTTAAGTGCAAATGCCTATATGAATCAGAAGGAAATACCTTAACAATATAAGGCATAAAGCTGGCTTTATTCTATGCCTTTCGAAACAAGCTAGTCTCAAAACTAAGTCAACATATCTTCCCATCTCTAGCCTCAGCTTAAACTCAGCCTTCAAGTTATTCAACCTCAACAACCTCTTTATACCCTGTATAACGAGTCGCTTTTGCAGCACTCCAACTTGCAATTCACAACTCACAGTTCGCAGCTCGGACTGCTGCGACAAGGGTACAATGCACACACGCACAACCGCGCCCCTGTTGCTCTCTCACTTGTCACGTGTGGCGGCTCCTTCGTGTGCCCCACACATGTTGCCCATCTGTTTCGCAAAAAAAAAGTAAAGTAAATGCAGAGGGGTTGTTGGCGGCAAAAAAAAAAACTTAAAATCGCATCAAAAGAGTTGGCGACAGCTGCGAAAAAAAAGTCTCAAGAGCTAAAAGTTTGCCACGTTTGCCAGAGGGGGACAAAAGGGCGAACTCGAAACTAGTTTGCACAGTCGCAGCCTCGATAATTTATCGATAGGCATGGGGCTTTATAATAAAAATAATTGATAATAATCGATAGTCATTCATGTGCTTGTTTGCTCCACTAAATCGTCGGTTATCGTCTAGTTTAACCCACTTAGATGCACATCGATAGCGTCTAGCTGCCTGACTCTTTGAATGCCACAATTGCCCGACACCGAATTGCATTTCTATATATAAAACGCGCCTCGCAGCTTCACATTCCACTTCCACATCTCAGATCGTGCCACACGAAACGCCATGCATTCATTTTTGTCGATTTTTTTGTTGCTCCTTTTCTGTTTTTGTGATTTCTTGCGGCAAATGCGTTTCGTGAGCTGCTCGAAAGAAAGAAGCGGGCAAAAACCCAGAGGCCCAAGAAGCAACCAGCTAAATATAAAATAATACAGAGCCAAACCGAACCGAAGGCGCATAAAACAGAAACAAAAGCCATGCAATGGCAGACAATTGAAAAAGCGCTAAGAAAATGAAACAGCCAAAAATGATAATAGGCACATTTTACAACAAATCAGCTAAAGAAAATGTTTTTATTTTTTTTTTTTTTTTTCTTTGCTCGTAATTTGGGTTTTGCGGTTGCCAAGATTTTTTCAGATTTTTTTTCAGCTTTAATTTTGTATTTTTTTTTTTTTTTTTTTTTTTTTTGCATTGGGGGCTCTGGGAATTAGAACTGCGCGTGTTAAGCTCACACGATTAGGCATGAAGTGTCTGAGCATAGCTGATCTTTAACAGATCTAAAGATAACTCAACGAATTTGGAGGTGCCAAAAAGAGTTAACCCCAGTCGACACAGAGAAGTGAAAAGCAAAAGCGTGAATTTGAAGAGAGAAATATGAAAACTACTAGATTTTTAATAATATAAAATAGTAATATAATGTCAGCAAATTAATGTTAATTGTATGTACAGAGATCAGTCTGTTAGTATCGATAAACTCTCTGTTACATGCGAATTTTTATGTTAGAGATCATAGAAAGAGGTGGTATTACAAGAAACAAGAAAAGAGCTAAAACAACTGCTAGTTCTATGTACCTAGCTATGAATATATATTTGCATAATGTATATAGAAACGCAAATTGGTCTTGGAGCAGATTCAAATTGATTCCAAATGCCACAACGCGCAAACAATAAATCATAAAAAAGTTCAATTAAAGTTGGTTCAATATAAAAATATATAATATAAATATATAAATATAAATATATTTATATTGCTTCCGGATTGCCAAACTGCAGTTTCAGAAAACAAAACAAAGCAAAACAGAAGTGCCATTTGCGAAATCAAAGACATCGTGAAATATAATCCACGAGCAATGCATTGGCCCGAAAATTGACAATAAATCACGAACGGGGGGCAGGTTAACACACATGAAGATATCAACAACAACAACAACAACAACAACAAAATGGAGTGTCTCGAATGGCGACGACTGGCCGCTACTTAGAGGCATGTGCCGGTATCGTATCGATGGAGATATCCCAGAGCCTCCTCAGCTAACCATGAGCACATTAATCAATCTTTAAAAAAATACATCAATGATATTTGCCAGCTCTTCAATTTAATTAGTTTACACGAGGCAGGGAGTGGCGGAGGCTGCCACAATGCTGATGTTCCATGTTCAAAGCTAAATTTGATGCTGATTATGCGGCTGGGGTTTGCCTTTCAGTTTTATAAACACAAGAAATATATTTACATAGACAGACATACATACATACATATATACATATTTATATATAGATTTTATATAAATTCATTAATTTTTTGCGCATATGCACGATTTTCACTTTCTTTTCGCAAATCAAATTAAAAGTGTTGAAAGTGAAGCAATTGATGAGCGAATTGCATAAGATTTTGGCGCTGGTAAACAAACAAAAGATCGAAACTTTTTACGATTTCGTATTTGTTTCTATATTATAATATATATGAATAATAGATTTTTCATTTATTTATATATAGATCAAGCAATAGATCAACAATTTGTGAGCTGTACGTAGTTGAACTGCCCAATAACTGTTAACAAGTTACAAGATTTAAGTTAAGATATTTTATAGGAATTTTTTTGTTTCCAAAATAATTTAATATTTAAAAAGTAATAAAATATATTTCAAAATATATATAATTTATTAAGCGAATCAAAATAATAATTATAAATAATTAATATAAATTGTATATCACAACTTATAATTTAAATCTAATTTATAATTAATATAAATTGGATTTAAAAACCTTTTATTTATGATAAAAAATATTGTATAAATTTAAAGTTTAAATTGGCTATTGTTAGCACAAAAAAACTATATATTTAAAGTTATTGTTATTAATAAATAAATTATTATCATAAGATACAAAGCAATAAATTGTTGAAAATTTAATTCTCAAAATATTTTCTACACTAAATAAGTGTCAAAATTCAATTGGTCTTAAAAGATTTTAAAATAAATATCTTTATTTACTGTAGTAAATGTTTCGAGTCTTAGACTAAGCCCAATGCAAGCCAGAAAATTGTTAAATTTGTAAAAGCATTTCTTGGCCAAACAATGCTATTAAACACTTCTTCTAATCACACTACTGATAATGAAACAAACTAACGAAAAAAGGGATAAAGTAGAAATCAATAAAAAATAAAGTAACAGAAAATGTAAGCAAAAAGGGAGAATAGAAAAACAAAACACGTCAATTATTTGTAATTTGATTATGGAATTGTCCATTTGACCTGGTTCCAACAACGATAGAGAGAGAGAGAGAGAGAGAGAGTGCGAGTTGTAAAGAGAATTAGAATTAAGTGCATTTCACGTTAACAGAGAGCATGCTAGTGCAGCTCTCCGGGGCAGCTGGCAATTTGCTAATATATTTTTTACTTTCTGCTTCCTGCTAAGTCTTTTGTTGCTATGTGAAAAGTCTGTTTGTGTCCTTAAGGCGCTTAACTACAAATTTCTATGAAAAGAACATTAACAATAGATAATTTGAAAATAACTCTAGCCAAAGTATATACATATATATGTATATGGCTTGAAGGAGTAAAATTCAAGCTGTCAAATTGTGGTTTTAATAGGAAATATATATATATTTTTTTAATATTTTTATATTTATTATATATATTTTTGATATATTTTTCTAATTTTTTTTTTTATATATATTTCAAAAAAAAATAATATATATTTCTAAATGTAAAGAAATGATCTATATGTATATTTCTTAATGATTTTTATATATTTATATACATGTATATTATATATTTTTTTATTCATTTTAATATTTTTTGTTACATGTTTTTTGACGATAGAAATATATATATATATATTATTCTTATATTTCTTATATATATTTTATATTTTATATATATTTCTTATATATTTTTATATTTTATATAATTTTATATATATTTCTTATATATTTTTATATTTTAGATATATTTCTTTTTTTTTTATATTTTATATTTTTGTAGTTTATATATATTTCTTTAATATTACTTTATGCATTTTTTATATCATTTTAGCTCAAGTCGCATAAAAAATTTTTATATTTTTTTCAACAAATTTTCAATGTTAAATTTTTGGTCAAGAGACGCGGCTATAAAAGCAATTGAAACTTGCAACTTTTACTCGTTCCGTGGTCTAGTCTACTCCCCCCCCCCCCCCTTCTCTCTCTCTCTCTCTGGCTCTCTCTGGCTCTGCTCCCTGTCAGGGGTTCACTCGTGGCAGATTTCACTGTATCTACAGTCTGCTCGCATGTAGATTGGAATTTATTGGCATTTGTGTGAGCAAATGTTAGAAATTTGTTTCATTAAAACGTTAACAAAATGCTATTACAACCTTTTCTCTCTGTCGCTGCTGCTTCTGCTTCTGTTTCCCCTACCTCCCCTCCCTCTCTACCTAGTGCTGCTCTCTTTATATCTGCATTAATCCAATTTATCGCTGGACGACTACCTTACCCTTCCTTCGACTAGCCCCGCTGCCCTCGTCCGCCATACGCTGAGTGCTAATTCAATTAGCGGCTCTTTGAGACTGCGATGCCACAGCAGCAAAACTCTTATAGTATATATTACATGCTGTACTATATGTATATACATACATATATCTATGCATAACTGATTGATTGCAGATGCAATCTTGCCAGTCTTTACCAACACTGATAAGCGTTTAGCTTTGCATATCATTCTTAGTTAAATGTTTCAAACAGAGCTCTTCTGTAAGTCTTTTCCAACACTGCTTTTCAGTCTTCTAATCGATTTGGAATCATGGCAACCAGAGTACATTCTGCATATCAATCTAGTTGCATTTACAGTTAAGTGTTACAATTCGATTACGCTAAATAAGCGCGACCCTTTTCAACACTCCAACAACTCTACAAACAAAAGGGCAAAAAATATATAATATATATATGTACATATCTACATATATATATATATATATATAAATATTTATATATGAATTGAAAGCAAAGCAGAAAGCAAAGACATAAAAAAAAGAGACAAACAAACAAAAGTGTGTAAAGAGTGCAATGCCAACAAATCATACGTAGATTTCTATATTTACATATTTACATATATAAATACATATATACATACATACATAGAGTACTTAGATGGGTTGGCTTTTTCAGCTTTTTAGCTCATTATGCCAGCAATTTGAATGGCGCCAGCACAGTATGTCAGACACCTGACAATATATATAAATATATATAGTATGCATATGCACATAAATATGTTGACCGATATTTGCATTGATTTACAATTATGAATGAATATGCTCGTTCGCCTTTGCACTGACCCGAGCACTTTTTAGGTTTTCTTCTTCTGCGCTCCTTTTCGCCTTCTTCTTAGTTCGCTGCGAGCAGCAAACGGCTGGCAGCGACTGCGCAATGCCGCCTTCAGCGGAAGCGCAGCTAGAAACAAGCTAAAATCCAAGTTTTACCGCTAGCTAAAGTTTATAGCAAGTCTTATGACATACTCGAAACATATTTAATGTAAAATATCTTCAATTTTAAGTCAAATACTCTTTAATATTATAAACGCTATATAAAAACCAATATGCCCTTTTTCTTGCTTGCTAAAAACCAGCACTTCATACGGTTCTTTTTTCATTCTACTCTGCACTTCCATTCCACATGCAAGAACTCCTTTATTTATACATATGTATATGTAAATTAAATATCAATCGATCGCTTTTTACATTAATTTACTCATTTTTACTATATATGTAAATCGCGATTCCTGCATAGTGTATTACAAGAAAACTTCTTTTTTTTTTTAAATTGAGCAGAGTTTCCGCTCAATTTTTCATTGAAGAGAATTAACATTTGCACGCTCTCATCGGCGTCTCCTTTTCTTGATTCTGTACTCTTGCTCTCCCTCTTTCTATCTGCTTGTCTCACACACTCTGTTCGGTTGCGGCCTGCGACCGTTTTGTTGCTGCCCACATAAACTAAAGACAACAACAACAGCAAACATTTGCACATGCTTGTATGACTGTGTGTGTTTTGTTACTGTATGTGTGTGTGTGGACTGCACTTACCTTTTGCTTGGGTCTCTGACGGTGTCTCAGCCTCTGCGCTGCTTCTAATTCTTGCACAGAGCGATCGGCGCAGCGCACGACGCGGCTGCTCCTGTTGCGCTTGCTCTGCCGCCTCTTAACAGCAGCAGCGTCGGCGGCGGCGCGACAACAACAACAACAAAACCCACACACAGTCAACGCAGCAGCTGCGTTCAGATGCTGCTGAGAGGATAGACGTCAACGTTGGCGTCGCTGCCGTTGTGCGTAGCAGCAGCAGAATGTGAAGAAAAAAAATAAATTTGTTTTTGTTGTATTGGCTGCTGTAGCTGTGGCTGCGCTGCTGTTATTATTACTGATGTTGTTGTTGTTGTTGTTGTTACTGTCGTTCTTCTGCTGCTTCTTCTTAATGCCGTTGTTGTTGTATTGAATCCGGTTTTAAATTTCTTTCGACTTGGTATTTCTTCTTATTTGCTTGTACATCAAAAATTTGTTTTTGCTGCTTCTTTGGCTTTTCCTTTTACACGCTAAATTCACACACACACATGAACGTACGTGCGTGTGCTTGTGTGGAGCACTTCACGTGTAGCGAAAATAGCAACAAATGCACTTGAAACTATATTTTCTCATATACAAACACTGCGCTTCGATCGCCAAAATGAACCAAAAAATAATAAAAAAAAAAAACAAACTCACACACACACACAAAAAGAAACGAACACAAATGTGTTGTTGTTGTTGGTATTTGTGTCCTGCGGGCCACGCGCACCGCCAATAATGTTAAGACAATTGAATTATGCTTTTAATTGAGCAATTCGGCTATCAAAACAACAATACTGTTAACCGTTAGCGCCTCGCAACTAACACGCGCGCGCCAAACTAGCAACAAAATATTTACGCAAACTTTGCACCGTTTGTACAGAGCTAAGAGCTAAAGCGACGGCGACGGACATGTAACGCACGCGTTCGCTTTGAATGCCGGCAAAAGACTAAAGTCGCACGCTAACAGACGGTCGTGAGGTTGACGACGCGCTGTTAACCGAACTGGCTGGCTTAACAGCGCTGTTGTCGCAACATGTTGCTGGCAGACCGCCGCACAGTGGCGCGAGCAGCAACGAAACGGAAACGAACATGCTGCTTGGGAATTAATTGATTTTAATTAAATAAAATATATATATAAATATATATATATATATAACTGATAAATAGATGCTGTTGCTAGAAGTACTTACGCTTTGATTTTTAATTAGATATATATACATATAATGATAATTGTTTATATATTTATATAGAAATCGTCGATTATAATTTAGTGTGAGTTGAATGCGCATTGTTCTATTCAATTACTTCACATAACTGTGATTTGTGAGTCAGATAATGCCAGACAATACCTCTATACTAACTAGCTAGTATAGCTAATACTCAAGCCAGTTGGATATATGCTGCAATTTCGGGCGTCGCATGCCACCGTGCGACGCACAAATTATTGAAACACGCATGCGCGCATGTCGCTGGCGGGCGTCGAGCATGGAACATGTTTGACCTGTAAAGTAACAGGTGTTTACAGCGCGCGGCAAACATGTTGCTGGCGCTGGCTGGCGGCCGACACTAACACGAGCCGATGCGAAATCAAACAGATTTCAATATGGTGAGTGCGTAGCCATCGCTGATAAATAATTTAGTTAAGCTGCAATCCTCTAACTAACGTCATTAGTCAACTGCGCAGGCGCAACAAACGAGCGAGCGAGATAACAGCTCTCTCTCTCTCTCTCTCTCTCTCTCTCTCCCTCTCTCTGTGTTAGTTTAATGATCCGCTCGGGGCGCGAGGCGCATTTACTCAGCATTTTAATGAGTCGATGTCGCATGATTTTGTTTTTTTCTTCTTCTATTTTTGCACTTGACTTTGAGCATTTGAATAGACATATATATATAGACATATATATAGACATATATACATACATATTCGTATATGTTGTGTAATTAATAGTTGTTGCTGCTGCTATTAGTGCTGGGTAATGCATTTAAATGTGGCTGGGCAAACGCACCTGCCGCTGCCGTCGTCATCGTCGTCGCCGTTTGTCGGCCTTGAGCACGGCCCAAACTTCAATGTCAAGCGCAGAGCCGGCGAATTTTCGTTTAGACTTCGTTGATTACTTCAGTTATTTGACTTGCGCTTCAGCTATTTGCTGTTCATTTCGAGTTTATTTTAATAACGCGGGAACTATGGCGTGGACTAAGCCAAACAGACAAAGACTTTACGTCTTTCTATATAATATGTTATTACAGGGTATTCAATAGTTTCGCCTACTACTAAAATACATCATTCAACAGGGTATCCCTAGGTTTTACATACTCATTTTTCTTTATAGTATATCTATTTATCTATCTATCTATGCAATACATCATTTTACAGGGTATCCTTAAGCACGGCCTATGCTTATTGCTGTTTTTGAGTCCTTTCTATATTTCATGTCCATTTACAGGGTATCTCTGAGTCTCCTCTATGCATATTGCCTTCTAAGTAAGCATACCTATTTACAGGGTATCTCCAAGTCTCACTCTTGCCTATCGCTTATTAAGAAATATACCATAATATGCAGAGGTGAGCGCTAGATCCATCTGTCTACAGATTCATCACTTTCTACTACCTACCTATTTACAGGGTATCTGGAAGTCTCTTTTATGCTTATTGAGCATACTATACTATTCGAGTATTTTCAAATGGGGTATATTGGGCTCAGTCAAGCTGAGAAACTCTAGATTCATCTCTTGCCCTTTTACAGGGTATCCCATAGTCACATTTATGTTCATTTGCATTTGGCCTACGTCAAATAGGGTATAATAGGTTCAGGCAAAGTGACAAACTTCAGATCCCTCCCCTTCTCTTATCTGCCCATTTACAGGGTATCTCTTAGTCTGACTTTTGTGTATGGCTAATGCCTTATGAGTAACTTTGAATGGGGTATAATCATTCCTCTCTCTCTCTCTCTCTCGCTCTCTCGCCTGTCTCTTTACAGGGTATCTCTTAGCCCAGCTTGAGTAACTTGCAATTTGAAATTCCAGTTTCTCCAGTGCCGGACAGACAGCTGGCAGGCGATGCCTTTGAGTGGGCGTGGCAGCTGCAAACTTGCCCCCGAAATTGAGTGCAAATTCTTGTCCACTTGCAGAGGCAATCAATCAAAGCTCATCAATCACGGCCTTTTGGGCAACTGCAGCAAATGCAAATGCCGTTACGTTAACGGAAACTCTCTCTCTCTCTCTCTCTCTCCCTCTCTGTTTGACTTGATGCCGTTAGTTGGTTATATAGCACTCTCACCTCACACAAGTCGGCGTATATATGTCGTCTCATTAACATCAAAAGCATTAACATTTCGATGCAGCCTAGAAAGTCACCCCCACCCTGACAGCCCCCCCTCCTGCCTCCCTCATCGTCTAAGTTTATGTCTCTCTCTCCCTCACTCCCTTACTTCAGCTTCTAGCCGCCTCGGCTGAACGCGTGAACAACGGCAAAGTTTCAATTAAAACTCAAGAACAACCGAAGCTGGGACGCAGTGCGTCATGCTACGCTTGCCAGAGTTATTAAAAGCAGCAGCAACAACAGCAACAACAACAACAACAACCACAGTAAACAACAAGTCAACAAGCCAAAGAAGCGTTGAAGAGTAAACAACAACAGCGAGAGAGAGAGAGAGAGAGAGAGGGAGAGCTGGAAAAGTTAGAGCCAGCACCAAAACTCATCAGCAAATCACGTTAATCAGTCAGAGCGCCAAGTTCTGAAAGAGAGAGAGAGAGAGAGAGAGAGAGGAGGAGGAGGGAGAGAGTGAGAGAGAGAGAGCGCAGGAATGCGGCGTAAGGTAGGTTATAGTTAAAGCTTTTGGGGCCAAAGTCGGTAATGAAGTGCAGCCAGGCGAAGCAGCGCGTTGAGTCTAAGAGCAAGAGTGAGAGAGAGATAGAGAGGGGTAGACAGAGAGAGAGAGAGAGAGAGAGAGAGAAAAAAGAGAGATAGAGCAACGATCTGCATAAGCCAGGCCTAAGAACGACTTTGACTTTGACTTGCAACTTGGACTTTGATTTGAGGCTTGAGACTTCCAGAGCGGAAGAAGGAGTAGAAGAAGGAGAAGAGGAGCAGTGGAGGAGAGGAGGAGTACCAGAAGGAGCAACAGCACGATGGGTCTCTTAAGTATTTAATTGCTCTAGCAAACTGAGATATTATCGCCCGAGTGGAAACTGAGCAAATTTGCGTTAGATAAACTGTAAATAGAGCTACTGACTCATGCGACTAGCTAAAGGTAAACACAAACAAAAGCACAAAATGATAAAATCTTAAACTGCTTTGATTAGATAAGCAGAGCTTTGCGATAGAAGATGGAACAATAGTGTTCAAGCATGAATAAAATACAAAACAATTGAAACATGCACTCATCGACTGGAAGAACTAGACAAGGGCCACTTGCGTGGACATTACAACTAAGTAGATGCACGCCGAGCTTTAAAAGCTCGGAGATCGGCTAAGGTTACGAAAGATAAGGTATTTTTAAGCAGGGCTTAAAATCGGTACTAAGACTATTCAAACTAAGCAGTTCTTGGCTAAAGCTGTTTCTGAAAGCTCTTCTTTCAAAGCTCATTTTAATATGTGTGGTAAGGAAAGATAGAAGACGGAACAATAGTTCATATACACCTAAAACTAAGAGCATTAAAATCAAGCAGCTTCCGTTGAGATCATAAGCTTTAAAAGCTCTTCTTTCAAAGCTTGTTTAAAATGTAAGGAAAACTCAATTAAATTAATAATTCATCAACTTGAAAAAGATCGCAAACATATACAAAAGCTCTTTGGAAGTTTGTCAAAGCTCGTTTAAGCTTATTAAATATTTATTTCATTTATTTTAGAGTTTAAGCAAGTCTGCATACTAAAATATAAGAGTCTAAAAGGGATTATATTTTTAATATTTTTTATTTTATATTATATAGTTTTTTAATTAATATTTTATTTTAAGAAAAAATGGTAAAAATTTCACTAAAAGTTGATAAAAAGCTTATGTAATACTTCTATTGAAATTAATACTATTTATCTTTACTTAATTTTACTTTAATTTATTCAAAAAAAAATTTTTTTTAAATTGTTGTAAGCTTATGAAATATTAAAACAAAATTATATGAAGCAAATGAAAGCGTAGTAGATTATGTGATAAATATGCTTTATACTAATATAAATATACCGTAACTAAAGCGCATTGAAAGCTCATCGAAGTTTAATTAATAATTGTGCTCAAGCTGAAAGCTTTTTAATATTACTTTTAATGAGCTTTTAATGGGTTTTTAAATGTTTTTTATTATCAGAACTTACAACCATTGTGATGCTGCCCATTCGATATCTACCAGTACATATAGAAGCTCCTGGCTTCAGGCCAGACAGCCTGCGGCTCTGGGTTTGGCTTAGACAATGGGCCGCGAGGCGAAGCGCAGTTAACTTGGCAAGTTACGTTTATGAGCCTGTCTTGCATGCGCCCACTGGCATTGCCCACCTGGATAAGTTGTGCCGCCAGGCTGTGTCGCGTTGACAGCTATAATTACTTTAATGATGATTTCAGCTTTGGCGTTGGCTTGCGCAGGCTGTAAAAGGACGCGCCGGCCTGGGCGCCATTGACAGGTTGGCTTTTGTTTGTGCGCGTTTAAAATGCAATTATGTATGCATTTAATAATACTCATTGCATACTTTGGAGAACCGTCTCATTTATCAAGCCACACCAGCAGCAGCCGTTAGCTGGAGATTAATTAAATTGAAATGCTGGCAAATCGAATTTAATCGGCCCACGCGGCGTATGCGCAACGCTCTGCATTGGGATTCATATACAAATATCGAGTCTTTAGCCATGCACATGCATAAACGAGGTAATATTATAGCCAAATTGAATATCAATTTAATGCTATGGCAATTCAATCAATATATATGT